>OY755207.1:32063582-33263582 GCA_963576765.1 Draba incana
ACTGAGAATTTCCGTGAGCAAATTTGCTGGTGTAAATTAAATTTACTGGTGTAAATTAGATGTTAAAGAATTTTTTCTTAAGAGAAGTTGAGATCATGGGAAGTGAAGATCGCGGAGAGAGGTTAAGGGAGGTCAAATGAAGATTTATGTTCGAACCGATGATTAATTAATTATTTTGATAAAGATTTTAGAAGAAGTTAAGGCCTCGAATGGACATGTCTTATGTCTTCTGTCTTTTGTCTTACAAAATCTAGCCAATCAATCTTATCTTATTTTTAATTAAAAAAGACAAGAAAAAACAACATTTTTAAGACGAGATTTCAAAGAAGAAATTTTAAAAGACTCGTTTTTCTATCTTTTATCAAGATTCTCTACATATTTGTTTTTGCCAAATCAAGTAATTATATATTAAAACAAAACAAAATATTGTTTTTAACGATTATTTTATTTTTTCACAACAAAAATTATTTTCTTCATTAAAAAAAAGCTCACTATATCTTGACATCAATTGTTCAAGGTAAGTTGATACCAATTATTGTTTGTTCTTACGTATTTAATACTAAAATATTACAAATTTATATTTTCCATTTCTTTATTGACATATACACAAATTATATTAATATTTATGATATTGCTAAATTTTAATTCAGATATATCAAATTAATGACTATTACAAATTTATATTTTCCGCAACTAGCTTTTTCATTTTATTTAATTAAAATATTTATTTAATTATATATTTTATTTAATTATATAATTAATATCAACTAATATAAACAATTTAAACATTAGTTTATAATTCATAGATGTTTAAAAGATCATTTTTACCATTCAATCTTTTAAAATTGTCTAAAAGATACTGCAGACAAAAGACAACAGACGACAGACAACATACAAAAGATGAAAGACATAAGATTAAAAAAAAGATGTTTCCATTCGAGGCCTTAATCTTCTATATATTAAAGGAGAAGAATTTTGGGATTAATTTGTTTAGGTGTTACTTCCACAATTTTTCTACTCTTTATTTTTATTTATTCATTTAATTCTCTTATACTCATTACCAAACACATTTATTTTCAAATATAATTATTTTGATTACTATAATTCTAATTGCCAAATTTGAATTTTCTTGAATTTAACAAAATTAAAAATATTTGGAAATCTTAAAATTGCCAAAATTAAAATATCTAAAAAATTATAGATTTAAATCATAGAATTAAATGTGAACAAAAATTTAACATATGCACCCCAATTTGTTTTTTTTTTTAAATAGGAAAAATCTTTTTATTATCTTTTGAAAATATATGAGCATGTAAAACATTTTTTCATATATATTTTTAAATGTGTTGTTTTGTTTGACAAGTAGTTGTTTTTAATTTTTCATAAATACATCTTCTTACAAGTAATATAATTATTAATGAAATTTGTTGGTTTAATTATTTCACGGGTGAAACACATTTGTATACAAATAATCGCAAAATTCAAATATATAAAATGGGTCTTAGATTATGTATAATAATTAACCATAATTGTTTTTTAAACTAAAATTATTAATTTTATTTGATAATCATTTTATTCCGCAAAGCGGATAATTTTCTAATTAACTGATTAACTGAAAAGGATTAATTGAAAGATGAAAGAAATTGAGGTTTTTGTAGGAAAGACACGTATTAAAAATGATGAAATGGCACAATGAGAGTGAATTTAGGACTCTCTCTCTCTTTAAAAGCATGTGCAATGCACACATCCATTAAATGTGTCTTAAACATTTTTTTATTCCTCGAATGGACATGTCTTATGTCTTATGTCTTTTGTCGTAAAAAAAAAATACAATCCAGCGAATCAATGTTATCTTACTTTTAATAAAAAAAAGACAGTAAAGACAAAAAATTTAAGACAAGAAGTATCAAAGAATAAAATTTAAAACATTCTTTATTCTAGCTTACACCAAGATTCTCTTCAGGTTCTTTTTGGTCAAATCAAGTATTTTTTTACTAAATCAAAACAAAATATTATTTTAAATGATTATTTAATTTTTTCACAACAAAAGTTATTTTCTTCATTAAATAAGAGCTCAATATATCTTGACAATAATTTATTTAAAATAAGTTGATACAAATTGTTGTTTGTTCTTACGTATTTAATACTATATTACAAATTTGTATATTTTTTGTTGACATATACACAAGTTATATTAATATTTATTATATTGTTAAATTTTAATTAAGATATATTAAATTCAAGACTATTACAAATTTATACTTTTTGCAAATAATCTTTTCTATATAAATTTTTTCAATTGATATAAAAAATTTTAAACATTAGTTTGTAATTCATAGATGTTAAAAAAATCATTTTCATCATTTAATCTTTTTAAATTGTCTAAAAGACACCGACAAAAGATGAAAGACATAAGATTAAAAAAAATATGTTTCCATTCGAGGCCTAATTTTTGTGGGTTTTTGGTTTTTGTGTGTTTAAAGTGTGTCTCAAGTGTATAAATTAAGACACTTATCTTATTTTTAAGAATCTCATTTTCAATATTTAAATTGTGTTTTATACATAAGACACTTAATTAAGATAGACTAAATTATGCCTTCACATGGTCTAACTTGTCTTTTATAAGTATAGGGATAATATTCTCCCTCTTTACAAAAAATATCATTTTACACATTTAACCACATTAAAAATATATGTATAATAAATTCTTATTTCATACACCATTATTCTTGTTTGAAAAGTCATATTTTAAATATAAAATTTACATTTTGAAACAAACAAAATAAATATATAAGAATATTATTTGGGAAATGGAGGAAATAAGAAATATTACTAATGGGTTGATATGAATGGTCCTTGGTTATTTTTTGAAATGGAGACCTACATAACTTTTTCAAATTTTTTATTTTCCTAATTCAAATTCGAATTGAGATACAGCACACCTTCTTAGCTGTTGGAAAAAGAAAATCAAGTTTAATCAAACTAATTACTGAGGTTGAGATTGAGTCAAATGAAATTTCGTGAACTTAATCAAGTCTCCCTACGCTTCTTTTGTTTATCATTCAAAATAAGTTGTTAAAGTTCTATCATTTCAAATTAAATTACTCATGTTATGTGTTGCCGATGGAAGATGAATTTCATTTGAAATATTCTTGTCAAGTATATGACTTGTTTTACGAAAATGACCTATGCATGCTCTTTTTGTGTGTGTCTGGAGACTCCCATATACATACAAAAAATGTCACGGCTGTACATGGCAACAAACTTACAAACCTAAAAACAAATTGTCCAAATAGTAAAATTTTAGTTATATTCACTAATAAAATCTTTGTTTTCTTTGTTTCAAAAACAAATTCATTGTTTTCTAGAGGGTCAATTCATTTAACATCCATTATAAATTATAGTACTTTAGACCATCCACAACGGAGGTTCTTCTCAAGAGTTTCAAACCATTAAAATTTTTGAAAATAATAAAAAGCAAAAAAAGTTGAGATACGTCTCTTATTAAGGAAGCGGAAGAAATAGTTTTTAGGTGAGTAGTGGCTACATGCTTTGATATTATTGGTTCGTCATTTTTTAATAATTAAATATTTAAAGAATTAACGAAAGTAAATAAAAATTAATAAAATACTATAAATAAGAAACTAGATAAAGTTTCTCCAATAATGATGCTCTAGCATGATCAATGGGGGGATTTAGATGAGTTTTTTAGGTTAAAAATTAATAAAATTAGACAAACGGAAGAGAAAAGAAGATAAAAAGTATAATTTTAGAGATTGTAAAAACTTTTCAAGAGCTCCATTTGACATGTGTTGTTACAATGGTTCAATTGCTTTTTAAAATTAAAATTTAATTAGATAGCTAAATTATATTAAGAATATTAATATTTATATAGCAAAGATACTCAATTGAGCAGTTCAATCTAAAACTTTCCATTGCACATGCTCTTACAATGTTATCAAAAACATAAAATGTTATCTATAAAGAAATCCGTTAAATGAAAACATCTAGTTGATGCTTAATATATCTTTTTTAGCCAAAAGAAAATTAAAAAAATTAAGATTCTCAAAAAAAAAAAAAGGGGGGGAAAGCTGATATTTGATTATGATAGGTGTCACGGTAATCTTGGGTACGTTGGATCTCCAAAAATGTCATGTATTTTCATACGTTTTTTTTGGAGTTTCCAAAATTGCATGTTCACGAGTGTGTACTACTATTTTAAAAAGGATTAGTTGTCGTTGTTTTTTTCCACTATAACAATATCTTATGAGAATCTAAATAAGGGGATGTTATTGGAGAGTGGATTTTTGTAGATTTTAAAATTGAAAGATTTGTGTAGATTTGTGAAATTTTACAAATCTCAAATATTCTTACTATTAAATCTATGTTAAAGATTACTATGGATTCTCATGGATTGTTATTGATTATTAGTGATTTTGTATAAAATAATATTATATATGATATAATGGAGAAAATTCAAAACAACCATTTGTTTGGGCATATGTATATATATTAAACTCATGATTCTCCATAAATGAATGTTTTATTTTTGTTCTGCGAACATGAATTTTTTATTTTTATTCTGAATTTTTAATTCTTGTTCAATTCATAAGTCTTCCTCACTTTATAGTTCATGCTCAGGATTGTAAGTACATTGTTTGTTTTGTTTACGTGTACATAAATGTTTTGTTTTTGTTCTAAAGTTTTACCAATAATGTTTTGTTGTTCTAAAGTTTTAAAAGTTTGCATATTATATATCGTGTTATTTAGTGTGTGTGTGTTTCCTTTTCTTTTTTTTTTGGGTTAAATGAGATTAGAAGAATTTCATAGATATACATGGTATTTTGAAAGTTGAGCTCCATGAGTAAAACTATGTAGAATCTATGTCCCAATAACATGAGATTTTAGTAAAATTACAAAATCAATGATAACTAGATTTTTCCAATAACAAGTGATTTCAAACAGATTTTAAAAATCTTCAAACCAATAACAGTGAATTTTCTTTAGAATTCAAGAATCCATAAACCAGTAACAGTGGATTTTCAAAATTTTAGAAATCTTTACAAATCCATTCCCCAATAACCCCCTAAATGTTTTACATAAACTAATATTTGCAAATATATGAATAAATCTCTGAAAAAATGAGTTAGTTTTATAAGAATTTTACAAAATAATTTCTTTTGAAAAATGGTGTTTTTTTAACGTCTATTCCAAAGGTGGTAGTTTTCAAAAAAAAATCGAAAATCTATCATTTTGATGGAATTTTATAAAATCATGCAGAATGCTTTAAAATGAATTGTTTTTCAATTCTTTCTAAGTCTCTCTAAACTTTAAAGTTGGTCCTCATTGGTATTTATTTCAACAATTTGGCACAGCAGTATAAGAAAAGTAGCTATAGAAACGAATTCAAGTTATAATTTTTAGTTTAAAAGCTAATAAGATATATCTGAATATAAGAAATGTGAGGAGTTATCATTTTAGCCAAATAGAGTTCATTTTGGTGTTATATAAACGATGCTTATAGTTGTGATTGGCAGGTCTACATAGGCAATTTAGATAGTGTAGGAGCATAATTTATATGATATGGCAAAACTGAATATTGTTTCGATTAATAATAAAAAAAATATAAAAATAACTTTGGTGATACCAAAATTACGATGAACGATGAATGGTTTGTGTGGAGGCGAGACACTTTTTCCTTAATTCTTTAATTGTCCGTAGTGTGACGGTTTTCGATAAAATTAAGAATCCCAGGATACAACCACACGATCGACTATTTTGCAACACTCGAAAATAGAAGCTAACGAACCCATAATCTATGTGTACTCTCCTACGTTGCATGGAATTAGAAGCGGGTACACGGAAGCGGAAGCGTGAAGCGAGTTTTTTTTTTAAATATAGGAAGCGGGTACGTGTTGGAAGCGTATATACTTACATATATATATACATATAATTAAATATCATACAATAACAAAAGTATTAAAAAATACACATCTTCATTCTCAATCTTCTCAACTCTATCAAATGATTTTGCTTCCAATTTATATGATGTATTCACCAAACTCATATCGTCCAAAATAATTTCATTCAACTAATCAAACTAGTCACTTATAATATCTCAAATGTTATATGAAACATTAAACTATAAATATAAGACCAAAATTAGTGTGCACAAATGTAAAATATGAAATTAGCTTTTAGTTTTATTTTATTCTATAACAAAATACATATCTAAAATTATTGTATCTTTCATAATTATTTACAAAAAAATGTTTTCAAAGCGGAAGCGCGAGCTTCCAACATATTTTTTAAAAGGTTTTTTTGGAAGCGATATGGAAGCGAGCTTCCGAGAGCTTCCGATTCCAATTCCAATTCCGAAGCGGGAAGCAAACCTCGGACGAAGCTTCTGTGCTACCTAGGTACTCTCAGACACAAAACCTAATAAACATGAGAGGGATTTTCTTTGTTTTGTTAAACGTATGTTCATGTTGATCATGTGTAATAATCAACTTGTATTTTTTTTTCAATGAGAAGGAAAATGGTTGGTTTTATAAACACCAATCCTAACGTACAAATGTACGTATTTAAGTTGGAAATTTGAGAACTCATCTTCTTATATATAATTAGGGAGTTCTCTCTCCATCTAGAGTGTCCACATAAGAATTTTTTTTTTTTAAACCATTTAAAAGAAAGTCCATTAAATACATATTAAATCATATTTATTATTTTTGTAACTAATAAATTATTAAATTAAGTTAAAAACGTGAAAACCAACTAAAATGAATTAAAATGAAAATTTATAAATCAAGACTATGCATAATTAAATTATGATTAATAATATGAGTTTATTTCTTACCAAAAATATTTATATTCTTTTTCTTACCACACATCTTATATATAATTAGAATGTGTTTTTATGAATCTTTTAGATAATATGACATAACCATATTTCTAAAAATTACAATGAAGAAAAAACTTTTCTATATTATTTTTAAGAACTATATATTCCATAAAATATGAAAGGTTTGTTCTTATTAAAAGGGTTTTATGGCAATAAAACACAAACTTACACTAAAAAATCCAACTAACACTTATTGTTTCCAACCACGCATTTAACTTGGAAATGAAATTGACTATATATTCCATAAAATATGAAATTTTCTTTTTAATTAAAAGATTTTACCACAATAAAACATAAACTTACCCCAACTTACACCGGAATCCGTAAACAATCCGTCGGAATGTCGTCGGAGAACATAATTCCGACGGTATTCCGACGGACTATGAAACCGACGGATTTCCGACGGTTACCGATTCCGACGGAAGTCCGACGGACAAGATTTCCGACGGAAATGTAACCGACGGATTTCATAAACCGACGGGTTTCCGACGGATTTCTTTTTTTTTTTTTAATATATTTATTAATAAATATGTTAAATTAAAAGAATTATTAAAAACAATTATTTTAAAAATCAAAATAAAATTAAAATTAAAATTAAAATTGTTTTCAAACCAATTTAAAGTTTTACAATAAAATTAAAAACACTTAAAAGTCTATTCCGGCCGATGAGTATGGAAGAACGCGTTCATCTTCTCTTCCATTGCACGATATCGTTCATCCGCCTCCGCCTTCTCTCTCTGCCGCAGTGCCTCCGCCTCCGCCTTCTCTCTCTCGTACCGTTCCTCCAAAGAGCTAAGCCGCTGGGTCAGCTTGGCATTTTGTGCTACCAAACTGCTACCACCGTGATAGCAAACCGACGAAACGGATGAGGAACTTTCTTCGGGAAAGCCGTAGACACGACCACTGTTCTTAGGGGTAACCTAAGAAAAAAAATCAATCAATTCAAAACGGATTAGTAGTAAAAAGTTTTTTAAATGTGTTTAAAATTGACACGTTTACTAACCTGGTAAGTGAACTCGTTGATCTTCTCGAATGGAACTTCGGTTGGCGGCGGAGTTCCATCGACTATCGGTTGCGATTGGAGGTACTGCTCCCCGAGCTTCTCCACGCTCTCCACGATATCCCGAGCAATGACATCTTGGATTTCACCAGTCTTCCTGTTGGTGTGGGCATCTCTGATCACATCAAGATGCGAAAGACGCACACCGGTCTTCGCAAACTGTTATCATAGTGAAGGACGGAAAATGTTAGTATAATATTTTAAAAATTTTGGAACAAAATTAAGAAACTTACCAGTTGCTCTACACGTGACGCCTTGCTCGTTGCACCAAGGTTATGGGTCGCCTCTCCCTTCCCCTTCCGGTCGCTCTTCCGGTTACTCGAGTTTTTTCTGGAGGTCTGTTGAGTCTACTCCCGTTCCCAATGTGCAAGTAGGCCAGCCCATAATACTTCGTAGTCTTTCAGAACTTTAGGCACCTTCCCTTTTTTTAACCACCCGTCTTTCCACTCATTCATCTTCTGCGAGTACTTTCTACTCGCATTTTCGTCGAATTTACGTCGGACCAAAGTGGTCAGCTGCGGGTCCCACGTAAATTCTTGCTGCAAAAAAAACAATACACGAATTACTATTGACAAATGGAATGTAATATAAAAGATAAATTTATAATTGAAAATATAAATACATACCGCAAATTGCCGAAACCATGTGTCCTGGTCTGCCATCGGCATCGAATGATAAGTGGGATAGGCTTAGTTATCAAGCAATTGATCATTGCGTTGATAGAACTCGAAATACCGTTTCCCGAAAATTGGAACCTACACGGTATTTTTTTCATTTTTTGTTAACAATGATTTTATAAAGCTAATATAATCCTATAAATTTTAAAAACTAGTCATTACCAGGTCGTGTTAGGTGGTGCATCCGGAACAAGGCGAGTCAACCTATCCCGACCGGGTTGCGACACAAACTCCTCGATGCTCATTGCCGTAGGAGCAGAGGTAGATGCATCCATACGAGGAGTGTCGGGGATGTGCGACGGACTCGCAGTCCCACCTCCCCTACTGGAACCACCGGCTCCGCTAGCCTCATGAAATCGGGCATAATCCCTACGGTTTACAAAATTTTAACAAAACTTTTAAATTTCCTTACATATTTTAAATTATTATGTCACTTATAAATTTAAAATTTACAATCTTTACTACGGAGTTTGAGATTTTGGAATTTTGGGAATTTGTGATTTTGAGATTTTGAGATTTCAGAATTTATGGAATTTAGGATTTTTGGTAATTTGGTAATTTGCGATTTTGGAATTTAGGATTTATGGTAATTTAGGATTGAATTAACACTCCGACATCACGAAGACGAAACACGAAAATTTTTGTTAATGGTATAAAGGTGTTTTTAGATATAGTGAATTTTTGATTTTTTCATCTTATATATATAGATTTAGGGATTTAGCATTTGTTAAAAAATTTTGAAAAACATTACAAAAAGGCTTAAAACAATACAAATGTTAACAAATTAAGGGACTCGCTCAATGTTGGGAGTTCATGCAACCATTATTGACAATGTTAAGGAATTAGAGGTTTATGAAAACCAAGGCAACATAGATAGAACTTCTGAGATTCACGACCTTGGATGTTTGAGTGGCAGAACATAAAAACCGACGGATTATGTTGCCATTCGAACAGCCAATCCCGTGATTACCAGAATTTCTACCTATGCTGCCTTGGTTTTCATAAACCTCTAATTACTTAATATTGTCAATAATTCTTGCATACAACACCCAACATTTATCGAGTCCCTTAATTTTTAAAATTTGTATTGTTTTTAAAAGTTTTTAATTTGTTTTATAAATTTAATGGTTTTTAAAAGTTTTTTAATTTTTTTTTAAACTTACTTAAAATTGAAAGTTACATGTTTTTAAAATGTACATATTTTAAAATTTTATAAATTTAAGCGTTGCATGGTTGTAAAAGTTTTTAAATTTTTTTTAAAAGTAAGAGTTTATTTTTTTTGTAATAAAAGTTTTATCCAACAATTTTTAATTTATAGAATTTTGTATATTAATTATATTATAAATCTCAATAAATCCTTAAAAATTACAAACACTAAAACACTTAATATTTTTTTTGAAATTTTAAATTTTAAATTTTATATATTAATCATATCATAAATCTATTAAAATCCCTAAAACCACAAAAACTTACTCAAATCAAAATAAAAAAATTCTAAAAATTCATACAATTTCCATAAACGCATTGTAAATATTTCTAAAATCCCTAAATTGTTAACTTCATTATATTAGCATAAATCCAAAATTAATAAATTTAAAAATCCCAAAATTCACAAAAATCATAAATTTACACATTTCTAATAATACCTAAATTCATAGAATTTTGTATATTAATCATATTATAAATCTTAATAAATTTTTTTAAATTACAAACACTTATTACAATTGAAATACCTTAATCCATATATCCATAAAGCCCTAATTTCTCATAATTTTAAAATTCATAAATTTTTTAAATCCAAAAATTCATAAAATTTTATAAATCCCTAAACATCTCATAATCACAATTTCAATTCAATCACACACAATTTCAACCACAATTCCATTCTTAATTTTAAAAATCATCAAAAACTTACATTGTCTGGTTGATTTGGTGAATTGGAATGGACCGTCGGAAAAAACGGTGACAAACGGCGGCGATTCGGCGAGTGAAGGAGGCGATTCGACGGTGGTGATTTGGGAGAAAAAGTATTTATGTGGTTGTGTCTACGGGGAAGACGAACCAGAGATTATAAAGGAATATGCGACGGAATTCCGACGGAATTTTGACGGAATTTTTCTTAAAATAATTAATTTTTCATGTTAAAATAGTAAATTTTTAGCCTATAAAATTGTTTTTCTTTTTGCCTCCAAACTATCGTATCTTTTTCTATTTATCTTTTCCAAAGTTGAAATTCCATTGCAATTGATTAAATTTATCAATAACGTGTGTATATTAAACTAGTTACCTCTAAATTTTATAACAAATTTTTGAAATATTTTTTTTTTTTTTTCAAAAAAGTCAATTGAAACCGACCCAAACTAAAATCAAATCATATTTAAACTGAACCACATTAAACCGAACCAAACCAAACCGAACCGAACCGAAGTTAGTTTGGTTTGAGTTCGGCTCTTATTTTCTTAGAACTGAACAAACCGAACCGAACCGAACCCGAACCAAACCCAAAAATAAACCGAATTGCCTACCCCTACAAGAAATATTAAATTAATAATCCGTTAGAAATCCGTCAGCATTTATGACGGATTCCTGACGGATTTCTTAAAATCAATTATGTTATCCATCTACTCTAAGATAGAAAATAATTAAATAAAAGTATGAATACGTCGGACATAAGGTTATTTATTTTTCCTTCCTCCGAATATAAAATATTTCATTTTCAAGATTCATAATAAATTGAAAATATTTTTCCTTTCTCCGATTGAAATATTAAGATTTTAGCCTCTTTAATTTTACTTGTTGTTTAATTTCTATTGGTTTTCGACTCTTTCAAGTTCTTTTTGGTGTCTTTTGAGGTTCTAGGAGGCTCTCGAGCATTGTTTACGCATTGTTAATTACGTTAACACAAAAACCAATATTACATATAAAATCATTGATAAACAAAATATTATTTTCATTAATTCAATATTACATTACACATATAAAAATATGACATTACAAATAAAATTTGACATTAAATAGGACATATATAGGAAATATTACACATAATAAAATAATCCGGATAAACTCGTACAATGGATAGTCGGAAAATATTAAATTCATGGAGGGGTCGGATGTTTATTCATCATCTGAGTCTGGAACTGTTTCATATTTGTACCCAGTAGTTCTTTCATCTTCCTCATCCATGGTACCTACTTCAGTTGGTTGGTATTCAACAATCATTGAATTATGACCGATTATCTGTGTGAAAAATGAATTTAGGTAAGTCTTCCCAGCAATATTTATAAACGTATGATATACAACTACCTTAACAATGTTCCGCTCTGTGATGTTCACGTACTTTGAGTTCCTGTTAAAACGGCAAACGGTAATATTCTTTAGGATGACCACCGCACCTACACCAGTCGTGAGTCTGTACTCGTCATTCTTGAAGATGTTATGATGCATGGTTCCCTCGATTTTTCCAAAATGATCTTTTAAGGTTACTAGCAGATCTCCCTGGTCATTAGGGGTCAAACTAGAGAGCATAGCCACAATCTGGTAATGAAATAGGTAGAATATACTTGTCAGATAAATTGTATCTCTAAATGTTAATAAAATTGGTCGAAAACGTTAACCTTTTTGACTTTTAGAAATTGTGAATTCGGGGATTGAATTTCTGCAACCTGGGTCCAGAATGGTGTGCTCCGATTGCTATAAGAACCTACACGTATGAATGATAGATTTAGTATTTGTCAGCCACAATCATTATTCTTAAATAAAAGCGGTAATTATATATATACATATATATTTACCTTCACGGATTATGTAATCGATAGTAGAAGTCCACCGAGGACTACTAAAATCCTGGTCGTCCTGTGGTGCCTCATTAATGACCAAACGAATAAAATCTTGTGTTGGGCGTGGCTGAGAACTTTCACCTCGCATCACCTTTACATCATGAGACCTCTTCCGAAACAGGCCTCGCCGTACGACTTGGCCAGGTCCCGGTATTACGGGCGTTTGGTTCTGGGATTGTTGAGTTGGATGGAGTGAAATTTTCGGTTGAGCATCAGTAACATTTAAGTTATCATAAGGAGGGCTTGAAGGAACAAGAGTTGTGTTTGGAGGGTTTTGACCGGGGGCTCGGTTTTGCATATAGTAATTCAACAGATCTCTGTTTGCCATTTTGCAATTGAATTTTCTTGTGTTATGATTTTTTGTTGAAATTTGTTTATGAAGGAATGACAAAATGTGCAAACTTATGTAGAACGGATATCCGTCAGAAAACTGTCAAAACACTCTGACCTAACACCCCACCAATCCCATCGGCCACTGCACTTCATTTATTAACCACTAAAACTTTGCCGACATCAGAAACTGTTGGGAATCCGTCGGAAATCCGTTACATAGTTATGACGACTTAGCTCCGTCGGAAATCCTTCAGTACATCTAACCAATCAAACTTTGCCGACATCGTCTAGTTGGAAATCCGTCAGTACAGATGACCAATCAAACTTTGTCGACATCGTGTAGTAGGACGGATTCCAGACGGAATACCGACGGATTATACATATAACTTCTACTATAAATACACCTGATGGAGTGTATATCTTCTACATCTCTCAATAACACCAAAAATGTCTTCTACCTCTCCTAATGAAGACGCAAAAACAACATTTGAGGCTAATTTTTTTTATATTCCAAAATACTCGTGGGAAACCCCTGGTCATTGCGACGAATTCACTCAAGAGATTCCCACTTACTCGTGGGAATTTGATACGTGCTCACCAATCCATAAAGAAGATTCCACATCAACAATAGTGCCTGACATACAGTGCTCGCCAAACATCAACCACATTCCAAAATTGTCTTGGGAATCGGCATCTCATTGCGACAAAGACACTAAAGATATACCCACACACGCGTGGGAAGATGATTCATGCACTAAAAAAAATGCAGATGGGTTCTGTTTTCCTAATCACAAAATTGATAACCAGGCAGAATGTCCTGACCAGAAGCGGGGTGCCGTCCAACCATATCAATTCCATGAAGCGTCATATACTTACGGTGGAAGTACTTCACATGAATGTAAGGATCAGTACTATGATTTTGAATTCGCCCAAATCCCAGAAAAGCCAAACTTAAATATAGATGTTGATGCAATAAAAAAATGAATTGTGTGACCGATTTTTAGATTCTCCACCAAAGAAAAAAAAGGGAAAGAAAATCAGTAAATGGTTCTAACCAATGGTAAGTTTGGAGTGGATACAGACATATGGTGTGTAAATAAATATTGTCTATTATGTACTTGTACCATAACCATTGTGTGTTTAATATTAGCAAGTCTTTACTCTACCTGTGTATTAAGTTGTTTTAAATTTTATATTTAATTAAATGTAATGTTTTATTGGAGTTGCTTTATCAAAATATATCGTTAATTATTAAGCATAATTCATTATATACTATTAAATGTCAATGATATACAAGATTCGTCCGCAGCTTAAATCTATATCAAACCCGAGTTTGAATCCGGGGTGGTGTGCAATTGTATTGTTTTCTTATTTGTCTGTCGTAATGCTCAGATTGTCTTCCACAACCGAATTTGTAATGAGAGAAGCCAAGATATTGTAAATTTTTGTATATTATGCAGTACACTATATTATAGGGAACACACAAATGTGAGAGAACAACAGGAATAAGCAAACATTTATTCACAAATTATTATTCTGAATCTCCGGAGGAACCTTCACTAGGGATGGAGTCTGAATCGTCGTCAAATTCTCCACGTGTTTCCTTTTCGTCTGAATGTACTAGATCATCCCCGACATATGTGACATCAACGACAAGGTCAATGTTATCCATCTGCTCAACAGGTGACATTTGTACACTTCTCGTTGGTTGTAGAGCATCATGTTCTGGAACTCCATAGATTTTTCCTCTCGGGTTTATTGGAGTTACTTTGATCCACGGATCTGTACGGTAGGCAACTCGAGGATATGGAATGTAGCAAACCTATTAATAATTAGTGGATATTGTTAATATACATGAACAAGAAACCTTAACTATGAGTACGTAGGTAAACATATTAGTGTATTGATACCTGGTCTGCTTGAGACGCAAATATAAATGGATCGTAATACTGTAGTTTACGGCTTGAATTTATCAAAATAACACCAAGAGGGTCAACTCAAACCCCTCGAACATTGGATGGGTCATACCAATCGCACATAAACACAATGCACCTCAAGTTAAACATTCCTAGATAGTGGATTTCCAAGATTTCTTTTAAAATCCCATAGTACATGGTATCACCGGATTGCGACAAAATACCATAGTCCGAAGTTGACCTTTGACGTCCTTCCTCACGGATCCTGAACGAATATCCCCTAGTGCAAAACTTGGGATATGAAGTCGTGGTGCTGCGTAAGCCATGACAAAACTCCACTAACCATGTCGGGATCTCATGACCACTTGCTAAACTGTCGGAAACCTAAAAATGATATAAGTAATATATCAGTAACATATGCACGTGAAAACCTGGAAAAGTCAGAGGAAGTAATTATATTAAACTTACATAACATTTCAACCACCCGGAAATTCTTCATCTTTCAAGACAGCAAGTTCGGCATCTGTCTTATCAGAATGGTAATCATGTGCTAGAGACATGTACATCCTGTAACATAACAGTTGTTAGTAGATGAAGGCAAATGTATAATTCTATAAATTTTGTATAATAATTGATATACCTTTCGTACACCAAACTTTCGTCACAGTTTCTCAGGATATAGGTATGCAAATGTGTGACCTCTTGTGGTGATAGTTTGCGTTTCTTTCATTTTCCACTTGCTCGACCAACTTTGGCAAACAACTCAGGAACAACCACGACATAGACTGCTTTCTCACCTCTATCATCATGTCGGGCAGGATGTCTCGCCTTAGTACGAACTTCCGATGGAAAGTAATATTCGGCAAAGTGTGAGACTTCATCATTTAGGCTCTGTGCAACAATGATCCCTCAACCTTGCTCAAATTAACCTTTTTCTTCAGATGGAACATGTAACGCTCGAACGGATACATCCATCGGTATTGAACAGGGCCTCCTAAGGCTGCTTCTCGTGGGAGGTGAATAGGAAGATGTTCCATAACGTCAAAAAAAGACGGCAGAAATATCTTCTCAAGATTACAAAGGAGAACCGGGATATTGGCCTCCAAGTTACGTATCCCGTGGACGGTAAGCGTTCTTGAACATAAATCTCGGAAGAATGCACCAACTCCTATAAACAAAAATTAAACAAGTTAGTACATATATAGTAATATTATGGTAGAAAGAAACTAATGGGAGTAAGAAATATACCTCCAATTCCTTGGTGGATTGGTTTTGGAAGAAGATATGCAAATACAAATGGAAGAAGACGCTGCATCACGACATGACAATCATGACTTTTCATTCCTATAAACTTCCCTTCCGTCGAATCCACGCAATTGCATAGATTAGATGCGTAGCCGTCTGGAAATTTTACAAATTTTTTGAACCATTCAAAAAATACTTCTTTCTGCCCAGCGTCTAACCGGTACGCAGGCATCGGTAATCTACCGTTCGAAACATGAAGCGATTCCCTTGAACAAACCAATGGCAAGTCTAATCTAGACTTCCAGTTGTCTTTTGTCTTCCCTGGAACATTTAAGATGGTGTTCATGATGTTGTCAAAGAAATTCTTTTCAACATGCATGACATCTAGATTATGCCGCAGTAAATGGTCTTTCCAGTAAGGCAAATCCCAAAAAATACTCTTCTTATGCCAATTGTGATATTCCCCACAACCGTCGACGGGGTGATGGCCATTACCCCCACATTTAGGAGTTCGCTTTGCACCAAAATCTCGTAATTGTTCCAATATGCTTCGACCATCTATCTCAGGAGGTGGACCATGTAACACTTGTAAATTCTTCCTGAAATGTCTTCTAGACCGACGATATGGATGATTTGCCGGTAAAAAACACCTATGGCAATCAAACCATGAAGTCTTCCTTCCGTGCTGCAATTGGAATGTTGTAGTATTGTCTTGGCAATAAGGACATGTCAATCTTCCATGCGTTGTCCATCCAGATAACATACCGTATGTCGGAATATCGCTTATGGTCCACATAAGAACCGCATGCATGTTGAAATTCTGCTGGATTGAAACATCAAATGCCTCAACACCAAGCTCCCACAACATCTGCAACTCACAGATCAATGGTTAGAGGAATATATCGAGCGACCGTCTTGGATAATCTGGCCCGGGAACTAGAATTGAGAGAAACAGGAACTCTCACCGCATGCACATAGATGGAGGCAAATTGTAAGGTGTTACGATGACCGACCACAATGAATATTTTATTCCATGCTTGCCAAACGGGTTGAAACCATCAGTGGATAAGCCTATGTATACATTATGTCTTTCATATGCAAAATCTGGATATACAGATTGGAAGTTTTTGTCACGCTTCCGCGTCAGAAGCATGCGTGATATCTCCATCATGACTATGCTCTGCATGCCATCTCATAGCCTTAGTTGTGCGGTTTGATTTGTACAGCCAACCTCTCCGTTAAGGGTAAATACCACATCCGTTTAATGGAATCTTCACCCTGCAACTTGTGTCCTGGAACCGGGGTTTTTGGCAAAATTTACATTTGTTTCGGTTCTCGTCTTCTCTCCAGTATATCATACAGTTGTTGATGCACACATCTATAACCTGGTAGGGCAAACCAAGACCGACGACAAGTTTTTGGACCTCGTAGTATGATCCTGGGGCCAGATTATCTTCTGGCAAAACATCTTTGACGAACTCGGCGAATGCATCAACACATTCTTTGGACAAATTATAATCAGTCTTCAGGTTCATCATCCTACTAGCAGAAGATAGCGGTGAATGACCATCCCTACAACCACTGTATTGTGGTTGATTTAATGCGTCTAACATATCGAAAAACCTTCGACATTCTAAATTAGGTTCTTCAACCCTATCACCCTCATGATACCCACCTGACTGCAAATTCTCTCTAAACGCATCATTAACCATCGCAACCGTACTTACCCCAACATCTACCCCAACACCTATAGGTTCCCCTACGCTAGACGAAAAATATGGTTCATTGCTACTGGTACTACCATATTCATAATTCCTTTCTCCATGTAAATACCAAACCTTATATCCCGCCCTAAATCCATATCTATATAAGTGGTTCCAAACAGTAGGAACCGCAACACTAATTCTATTACAGCAATTAGAACAAGGACATTTCATATCCTGACTTTTGTTGGCCGCCTCTTGATTTCTAAGTAACTGCATGAACTCGCAAATACCTTGAGCGTATTCAGTCGTTAATAAGTTTGACCCCTCTTCCATCATTGGTTCGTCCATCCATGACCGAAAATATGAAGAACTCATTTCTTAAATTTCTTTTTTCGTTTTTCAAATCTTGTTATATATGAACGTCGGAAGAAATGTGAAAACTTATGTAGATTGGAAAACCATCAGAAATCCGTCGGAAAACCGTCAAAACGTCCGACATATCAACACTTCAATCCCATCGGCCAACCCAGACGATATATTAACCACCCAAAGTTTGCCGACATCAAACCCCGTCACAATTCCGTCAGTCAGGCAGAAAAATCTGATTTATGTCGGTTTTCCATCGGAATTTCGACGGAAATTCACGACGGATTACCATCGTCGGAAATCCGTCGGTAAATATTGACGGATTTCTGAAGGCATAAAGACGGTAACACTGGTCATCGGAATTCCGTCGGAATATTCTGACGGAAAATGTTTTTTGTCGGAAAACCGACTGTTTTCTTGTAGTGACCACACATTTAACTTAGAAATTAACTTGACTTTTTGATATCAAATTTGAATAACAAACGTTTAAAAAACAACATCCTAAAATCTCAAATATTTATTTATGATAGACAATAATATCGGGACAATTTTTAAAATACTATTGTTAAATTATTTTTTTTTTTTTAATCATGCCGCTATCATTTAAATGTTTTGAAAAATATTTTAAATGGCTAATAGATAGAAGAATAATAAATGTAAGAAATCTTATACGAACATGAAAGAAAATTTGACTTAAATGTAAAATTTTGTAATTAATCTAATAGTCTCAGAAAAACAATTTATATTAACTGCTGAACGAATAAATAAAATAGTAATGTTTATGTTGTGTATTAGCTAAATATCATGGTGGTAGATATGACATCGAGTCATAACAAAAAAAAATGAAAAACTATTCTTTGAATCAACCAACCTATCGTTGTACTATGAACTTTTAATATATGATAATAAATAGGTAGCACACAAAAATAAATATAATTAAACAAACGGTAAAATATCGTTTTAAAACCCTGTAAAACAAAATTACTAAAACATATTATAGTAACAAATCCGCGCAAAGCGCGGATCAATTTCTAGTTCTCATAATTAACATGATTAATTTTATTTTTTTGGTGAAGATTAACATGGTTAATTTTGATGTTACAAAAAATAATCAAGACTGATTTTTAACTTAATGCAAAAGTTAAATCACGTTAATAACTCATTAATTAGAAGAGATTTGCATTGACTTAGTCAATATTTTATTCAAAAATAATCTAGGTCCATTTGCTTAATTCCGAAGCCCAAAACCAGAGTCTGGCCCGAATATTTTTTCTCTCCAATACACGAAAGTGTACATAAGATTTTTAAAACTTTTTATGAGTTCTCCGCTTTATATACTTAAGAAATTTAATCTTAACTTCCAATGTGGTACATTTGCTAGTTTTTATACTTAGCCAAATTTCAAAGCTTACAAGCTTTTCATATCACAACTTTACACCTCCATTTCTCATTCAAACTAACTCCGATTTTGACAAGTAAATACACTATAATATAGTATTCACTGGATAACGAACCGGAAAATGGTATGCAACCATTTCGTCAAAAACGAGTTCCAACAAATAGATTTGTAGACAAGTCAATCAAACAGACAAACGGTTGCAAGTTAACAAAATCCCAATCTTGGTTCGATCAAAAAGAGAAGTTATGAGATTTGTAGAACTAATTTAACAGTATCATCTTATTTTGAAGTGAAGGTAAAGCTGGTACAGTAGAGGCAATAATATTAACTAATAAACCTGAGGCTTTTACAAGATTTTGAGTAAAACTAAGCAAATCCTAGAGGGAGTCTCCACAAAATTTTTTGTGCTTTCTAACTCTTGAATCTGAATTCTGACCTTCATAATTTGAAAACCATCCAAACAAATCATTCTTCTCCACCTCAGAGAATAAACATAACTCTTCTTGGCTTCTTCCGACTTGACCCGACATCTATTCTTGTAGAGGATGGTTCTGAAGATATACCGAGCCTCAAGGACAAATCCCAGAGCCTCTGTAATATCCCAAAACTAGGGGGTGGTGTCGATCGACACCATGTTCTGATGAACATTTCAGTTTATTTTAAATCGTTCGGTTTGCGATGTTAGTTTAAGGAGAACCCTAGGGCTCGGCTTTATAAGGCTTAGCAGACTTGTGGCCGTGGAGAGGAGGAGAAATCGAGAGTTAGAGGTTTGAGGGAGATTTTTGAGAGTTTTTGAAGGATTGTTCAAAGAAATCCCTCAGAAACCTTCTCGTTTGAATCCTAGAGGCGTATGAACCCTCGTTCTTCAAAGTTCATTGCGTTAGAGACTCGTTTACCGTGAGTTCCTTGCTGTTTGTCTCTTTTCAATCCATTGTTCTCTTCCTCAATTTGTTTTTGAGGTGAGTGCGTGATCGTGGATATGGGATTAGATTGTTAGGGTATCGGTTGATTGATTGGTGATGTTTTTGATTGTTTCTATGATTTTTATGTGATACCATGTGATTTGAGTCCTGATCAATCTCGTAAGGTGAAACAGAATCGAGTCGTAAAAGGATTTGACTCGGTTTAGGTTTCTGCGAGAGGTGTCGATCGACACCTAGAGGTAGTATCGATCGACACCACTTTTAGGATCGCGAGCCTTGTGTGCGAGCATGGAGTGTCGATCGACACCTAGTGGTCATGTCGATCGACACCCGGTCGTGAAGTGTGCATTTTGGATTGCAGTGTCGATCGACACCATGTAGGTGTGTCGATCGACACCACTTGATATAAATGCTGATTTTAAAATTGTTGATTATTGTGTGATCGCGTAGTAATTTGGCATTATATTTCTCTTATTATGTATCCGGTAGACGGAATGACCGCTTCACTGATTATTTGTGATAATACTCACGCAACTCTTATTTCCATGTGTTGCAGGTAAAAGAAATGTGTGATCACGTGAATCGGTCTGTGTTCTTTTGGGAATCGCAGAGCGATGGCTAGAGGTGCTAGAGTCGTGGTAGAGCTGGTAGCCGTAGAGGCCAAGGGCGGGGTCGAGGACCAGAGATAGAGCCGTCTAGTAGTGGGTCAACATCTTATACACATCATGTTGGATCTGCGAGTGAGACCAGCGCGAGTGCCAGTATGGCTTTGGGTGCCAGGAGGGGTGCCAGGAGAGACTGCAGCTCCATGTCGAGATGATGTTATTGTGGGATTACTTACGCAGCTGTTAGAGTGGTTTTCGACGGCGATTCCAGCACCGGCTCCAGTGGTTGAGGCACAGTAGAGGGTTGCAGTGGTTGAGCACCCGAGGGCTACAGTTGTTGAGCAACCTCCTTATCTTGAGATGATGGGACTGATGCAGAGGATTGGTACGCCAGGCTTTGCAGGCGGTGTTATGCCTGAGGAGGCCGATGAGTGGCGTTTGAGGTTGGAGTGTAACTTCAGATCAATTTGATATCCTGCTGAGTATCAAGTAGAGTTGGCGATTCACTATATCAGTAGTGACTCTCATTTATGGTGGAGAGCGGTTGAGGTCCGGAGAGCTGTTTGGACCTAGAGCGAGTTCTTTATCGAGTTTAATGCCAAGATTTTTCCTCGGGAGGCGATGGATCATTTGCAAATGAGATTCATGGAACTGACTCAGGAAGAGAGTATTGTGCGAGAGTACGATGCTGAGTTTAGCAGACTGGTGGTTCATGCTAACCGTAGCATGGAGGTGGAGCGGACCCTTATGCAGAGGTTTTTGCAGGGACTTCGTCTGAGCGTCAACTGCTTCTATTGAGGAGGATCAGTGTGAGCATATGGGATCAGTGGTTGTTCCACCTATGGTTGCTCCTATTGTTCAGCTGAGGAATCAGCAGCAGCAGCAGGGTGGTTCTGGTTCTGGTTCTTGTCATAGCAGGGATGGTAAGCCAGCGCAGGGTCAAAAGACAAAGGGGGATATTGGTTCCAGGTTGAGTTAGCGTATTCGAAGATGCTATGGATGCGGGAGTATGGAGCATCGTGTGTCGAGTTGTCCCAAGAGGGGCGAGCCGCAAGATTCAAGAGTATGCTTTCACTGCAATGAGTCGAGGCATATCATGTCGATGTGTCCCAAGTTGCACCCGTTGGTGGTTGCAGTGGTGCACCCAGTGGCAGTGCAGCCAATGACTCTGGTAGCGGCAGTGCAGCCGTTAGCTCAGATTGGGGGAGCACAACAGGTGTATAAGTAGTGGAAGAGCCGAGCGCGGAGCGGGTTGAGGCTGCGACAGCATTAGAGGGAGATTTTAGAGAGTAGATTGAGGATCGAGCGATAGTTCTTTTTGTTTTTTAGTTTCAAGATTTTTAGCTTTGGCCATTATGTTTTGGATTTTGTAATTTTATTTATTGTTGAAACGATTATGGCAATTTGAAATTTTATAAGATAAGTTTTGGTTTTCTTATATCTTTGGCTTGTGGCGGACTTGGTGATTAATCTTGTGGATTTGTTTGGATGCGTCGAGGCAGTTAGTTTGTGTTTATCTTTTCCCTTTGAATGGGATGTTTCTGGCGCATAGACTAGTGGTATACCTATGAAGTGGTGTGCTGAGGCTTCAGGAGTTGGTTAGATTGCTTGAGGCAATTCTACATTGTATGTTTATAGACGTTAAGGGAGTTTTGCGAATAACTCATTATTTTGGAGATTACGATCTCCGGTATAGGTATTATGAGGTCGGTGTTCTTCTATGTGCTTAGTTGAGACCGTGGTTCCCAATATTACTTATTTAAGATCGTGGTTTTCAGTATAAGTAGCGAGAGGTAATGTTATCTTTAGGAGGCCGTGGTTCTACTCTGTGCTTAGTTGGGGCCGTGGTTTCCAACATAAGTACTGAGAGATGGTGTACCTCTCGAGGGGGCGGTGTTCCCCTGGATACCCTAGGCTCAAGGGATGCGTCCTGCGAGTGTGAGGGGGAAAGATAATGAGTTAGGAGTATTAATTGTCTGTTACGTATGGATAAGCATAGGATTAATGTTCTGCTTCGAATGTCATGAATAGATCTTGAGGAGGGTCATTATAGTCTTTTGGTGCTTGTACACGTGTAAGTTGATTACTCTATAGAAAGCATTTTTCCTATTATATCCAGAGCTTGAGGGAGACATCCCGAGGGTGGAGTGGCATCGTCATCGTTACCTCGAAGGAGACGTCATGAGAGTGTGATGATGTCGGTAAAAGTATGAGTAATCAATGTCTGATTGTGGCATAAGCATGAGACGGGATATGGACTTCAGGGGTATATTGCGTTAAAATTTTGGTTTCAACGACCTTGTTATCAGATATAGTATCTTTGGTCATGCATGTTCTTGTTTGATTGTTGCGCGATCGATCGATCTAATTCTGGGTCTACAGTTGGTTATGCATGTTCTTGGTTGATTGTTGCGCGATCAATTGGGCAGACCTAGTAAGGATTAGGAAACGTTGCATTGAAGATACCTCAGGTCGTAAATAAAGTATATCTCAAGACGGTTACATCGAGAAATGCTTGCATGGGAATTGGTGGCTAAGATTTTGGGGATCGTTAACCTGTTATATCCTTATCGGCGGGACCGGGGAGGATTATGTACAGGAGAGTAAAGGTGATGCGACAGAAGAAATTTCCATTGTTGTGAGCTTTGTGAGTTTTTGCTTGTTTCGAGGAGGATTTTTGGGAACCTGTGGTAAAGATGAAGCTAATGTTTTGGAAGTGGTTTGACAAACAAGTCGCAGTTTGAGCTTTGCTTCCTTGGTGGTTCTAGTTTCAGTTCGGGCTTTGTGTCGTTGTTGTGGGTTTTGTTCTTGTATTTTCGTTTCGTGGTAACGATTATACATTTTTGAGATTTATAAAAGGGTGTTCCTTATATTTTGGTGTTATAAGATGTGTGATTCTTATTCTTGGTTAGTGGGGACCAGTGGGGGGGTCATTTTTTGGATTAGGGATATTGTGTTTGGGCCAAGAGGTAGTTCTAGTCGAGGGATGTTTATGGGCGCCTGAGAATTTACTACTCTAGGGGCATGGTGTCCTGATTAACTTCTTTGTGGAGATTGTGACCTCCGGTATACTTTTGGGAGATTGCATTCTCCAGTATACTGACCGGAATGGTGTTTCCCAGTATGAGAGTTGGGACGGTAGTCCCTGTGCTATCTATTACTCAAAGGAATGTGTTCTTGTGAGTGGGAGGTGTGTAGATGAGTTAAGAGTAATAAATTTCTAGAGATGTAGTCGTAAGCATAGGACTGGATATGAGCCTCTGGGATCATAGTTCTGGTCTCGAGTAGTATTGGCCGGTGAGCCAGGAGTTTGTGGTTGTGGAACTCGGTGTTTGCGGGGTTTGGAGTTTGAGTGTGGTGAGCTCGAGTAGTACTGGCTGGGTTGGGTGAGGATTGTCGGTCCGTGGTTGAGTTTTGTGCGGGATTCGAGGTTGAATCCAGTGTTAGTGGGGGAGAGTTGTAACATCCCAAAACCAAAATATGGTATTTTGGTAGGGGTGTCGATCGACACCATGTTCTGATGAACGTTTTAGTTTATTTTAAATCGTTCGATTTACGATGTTGGTGTAGGGAGAACCCTAGGGCTCGGATTTACAAGGATTAGCAGACTTGTGGCCGTGGGGAGGAGGAGAAATCGAGAGTTAGAGGTTTGAGGGAGATTTTTGAGAGTTTTTGAAGGATTGTTCAAAGAAATCCCTCAGAAACCTTCTCGTTTGAATCCTAGAGGCGTATGAACCCTCATTCTTCGAAGTTCATTGCGTTAGAGGCTCGTTTGCCGCAAGTTCCTTGTTGTTCATCGCTGTTCAATCCATTGTTCTCTTCCTCAATTCGTTTTCTAGGTGAGTGCGTGATCGTGGATATGAGATTAGATTGTTAGGGTATCGGTTGATTGATTGGTGATATTTTTGATTGTTTCCGTGATTTCTATGTGATATCGTGTGGTTTGAGTCGTGATCAATCTCGTAAGGTAAAACAAAATTGAGTCGCGAGAGGATATGACTCGGTTTAGGTTTCAGCGAGAAGTGTCGATCGACACCTAGAGGTAGTGTCGATCGACACCACTTTTAGGATAGCGAGGCTTGTGTGAGAGCATGGAGTGTCGATAGACACCTAGTGGTAGTGTCGATCGACACCTGTTCGTGAAGTGTGTATTTTGGATTGCAGTATCAATCGAGACCATGTGGGTGTGTCGATCGACACCACTTGATATAAATGCTGATTTTAATATTGTTGATTGTTGTGTGATCGCGTAGTAATTGGCATTTTATTTCCCTTATTATGTATCCGGTAGACGGGATGATCGCTTCACTAAGTATTTGTGATAATACTCACACAACTCTTATTTCCAGGTGTTGCAGGTAAATGAAATGTGTGATCACGGAATCAAGGCCAGAAGAAGAGGATGATTAGGGTGTTGTTAGTTATTCGTTTAGTCTAGTGTAACCTGGTGTTTAGGTTACTAGATTTTATTATTCTGGAATTGAGTTCTTGGAATTTGAAAATTGAATTGTTGTTTGAATTGATTAATTATTTATTGAATTATTTCTTAAGAATTTCCGCATAGTTTAGTAATTAAGTTAGTCGTTGAGAATTAATATTTAAGAAATATTAATTCGGACTGTATTGTTTTTTTTTTTAAAGTGTTGGTTGTTTCAGCCTCTCTGTTGCTTCTTTTGGGGGCTTTATAGCAATAGGCCTGCCAATGATTATGGGCGATTCATGGACTCTCAAAGACATGTCCACTTGCTGAGTCTGATTATTATTACCTCCGTAATACAAAGAATAGACCGAACCCAAGTTAACCGAACCTGGGGCAGGAGCCGAGCAGTGCTAGTCCCTAGCTTTCTTGCCAATGGCTTTTGATGCATATGCATGGATTCATGTAGAAATGGCTAACCACGAGGAGCAGCTACATCCACCGGGATTGCAGCTTGAACAGTATGGCTTGGTTTGGTGGATTTTTGAGCTTGATGATGGTATTGTGCCTCGTTAGCCGATGCAGAAACCGGTTCTTGGATTTTTAGACCGAGGTAAGTCCTTATGTTACTATGTCGTTGGCTTCTCGAAGCTCGTACAGCAATGCATCCCAAGTTAAGAGCAGCTAACCACAGCAAAATACAACATTTTTAAACACACAATCAAGCACAATTTTTCCTTAGTTCAATCCTAACCTCACTGTTATAAGTTTACTAAACTCTAAGAGTTGCTGTAAACCTAAAGCCTTTTAATTTTAGTATTGCTCAGAGTTTTATTGAAAAGATCAGAAATTATATATTATTACCAAACAAATATGGTTGTGGTGAAATCACTATGATAATGTATATAGAGACCCTATAATATAATCTATGTAGTATCTCACAAGACCAAGTACCAAAACTTCTTGTAAGTGTGTTGTATGACTAGTATGTATAACATAACCGAGTACCAAAAATTTAACATTTCAACAAAAATAAAAGAAGGCCCATAACTAAATAATAAACCATCCAGCCAGTGAAAAGTAATCTGTTCTTTCAAGTCTCAACGATCGGACTAAACCGCAAGATTTTTTAATAAGAAATTCAAATCAAATTTTCAAACTAATCCCCATAACATAAATCATGTGTCTAACCACTAGACTAGTACTTTTTACCTTCTGGTTCACTAAAACATATTTAGGTTTATATGCAAGCAATCCCAACAAACGTATGCGCTTAAGAAACTTTATATGTAACATACAAAAACGTATATGATTATACGTACGCAAGTGAAACTGACCTTGACATTGAAGGAGTAGAGCACGGTTTGTTCCATGGTAGTGATGTTAGTGTGAAGAATAGAGAGATGAAGATCTTCCAAAGCAGCTATAGTCTTAACCAATTGTCCTGGTCTTCTTCTTGAAAGAATCTTGATCATGGCATCAAATCCTAGCAGCTTCACCTCTACGTCAGCCAAGCACGACTTGTTCTCCTCTGTCTCCTCCCGAAGCTCTCCTCCTCCACCCTCTAATTCCGTTACATTTCCGATAATATTAATCAGCGGGTTAGCAACCGACGTTATGGGGGAAGAAGAAGAAGTCGTTGTCGTGGTCATGTCCCCGATTTGCCTACTACCGGTTTCTCCGAGTATTCTCCGAAGCTTTTGTGATTCCAGACACTGTAAGAGTTGCTCTACTTCTCTCACAAATTCTATTGCTCCTCCTATGATCGACGCTTGGTCGCCCTATAATATACATTAATAATAGTTTGAGACGGTCTTAGTTGTACATATACATAGAAATACACACACAAAAGAAAACATTTATGTATGATATAATTTTATTTATGTGTATCATACCCTTTGAACGTATGAGCCAGGCATGAGAGACCTGAGGACACGAATATGTTCGTTCATTTGCTTCCTACGGTTCCTCTCGACCGCTATATGAGTCATTCGCTGACTTTCCACTTCTTCGCTGGTCTTGCTTGTTCTAGCTCTCTTCCTCTTGCTCTTAACCTCCTTCGTCGTAACATTCTTATTGTTCTCTCCTTCGTCTTGCCGTTTTCGTCGTCTTGATCCTCCTTTTCATCAAGAAACACGTTTCCAATTTTTCCTTCACACTCACCTCCTTCTTGAGACGTGGAAATGAGATGTTGGGTTTGGTTATGGTCCTCTATCTTTTCGTTCAAGACTGGGAACTTCAAGAAGTAAACAGGGTCAATCCCAGTTTCTTGATCGTCTTGGATGTTCCTGGTCTGGTTCAAAGCCAGTTTCAAAGCCAGTTTTGGACCAAAGTCCGCAAACTGCATCACGTCCGCAAAGCTCATTTTATCAAATGAAGGCATTGCTCCAAATCCGAAAGAAGAGAGTTGATGCTGCTGCCGCATCGATTGCTTTTGTTGTTGAATGTTTCTACTGAACATATAGTCTACCATACCAGAACTATTATCGTCGTTACCGCCTGAGGATTCACCTAAGAAGTTCGGTGCCTGAGAATTGAAGCATCAAGTCAGAGGAATTGAATCATATAACATATATTATAAATTTATATTGGAGAAGAAATTAATGATTCAGATATGGGAAAACGTATGTACCGAGTAATCTTTATCCATTGTTATTCGTACTTGATTTTAAACGTCTTCTGTCTAGTTAAGGGTTAGCTAACATATACATGAAACAAAAACACACGTACAACAATTTAAGACCAACCTAGGCAGAATACATGTTTCACCATGTGTGATACAAAATATAATTTCAAACTGAACTATGAAAAATAAATAAGCTATTGATTAACACCCAACAGATTTGAACTTGTTTAGTATGGATTGATTAAATAAAAGGATCTGACCTTGATGCTATATGTCAGATCCTCAAATATCTCGATGTGGTCCATTGGGTGCTCATGAGTAAGACCACATAAGGGGTCTTGACCTACTAGTGAGAAGTAAGCAGACTTCACTCGAAGTCGTTCCTCTGAAATGGTGGTGGACGAATCGCAGACCTATTAGCATAAAACTGCTCTAGTTTGTTGAAGTCTGCGAGTGTGCGTCCTTGCTCACCATTCAAATTCCTTAGTGGAACAGCCAGAGGGTCGTGTCGAGCGACATCTCTATCGTGTTGATCGACACGTATATTTCCGTACTGTCGAGCGACAGCAAGGCTGTGTCGAGCGACACTCTTGTTTTCTTCGCGTCAAGCGATCTCCTCATTTTGTCGCTCGACACGCTCATGTTCTTCATGAGCTAGCTGAATTTCTTCTCGAGATCGAGCGACCTCCTCGTCATGTTGCTCGACGACCACGTTTCCTTCAGCATTGAACCTCTGTCCTTGCTCGTTGTACATGTTTCCTTCAAGATCAAACAATCCTTCATCCCTCTGAATCAGGATCTTGTGCGCAATCATCTTCTTAGCTTCTTTCGTTGCTTTTCTGTTGGTGCGTTCTAAACGTGCTAGATCCCTGAAGCTCAAATCCAACTAACTCTTTTTCCTCGTTGCTTCTAATGATGCGATTTGACATACACCTGAAAACACAAAGATTAAAAGCTAGTTTGGTAACAAAAATAAAAATAAAAACCTAGACAAAATCCTAATAATAAAAATTTAATGGCGTTGATTCCCCGGCAACGGCACAAAAATTTGATATCGCTCAAATTTCCCTAGAGCCACTCTCTCAAATTAAGAGATCGCGTGCAATACTTAGGGTATCGAATCTACAGGGAATTAGGGACACAATAGATTTAAACTTTCGAACTAAACTAAGCAAGATAATTGTAAGTAAAGCAGTTGCAGAAAACAGTAAACATAGATGATTGCAGGTTCTTTAAATTCAATAGAAGAAAAACGCTAGGCTTAAAGGAATTCACATGAATGATTACAAATTGCAGAATAAACTTACTGTCGGGATAATTATAAAGTGCAATTCTAGAACTCGAAACTAATGTAAAATAAATCAACTGTCGTTGCAAATATTATCTATATTTAAACCCTAGAAAACCAACTGTCATTGCAAAATCATATTGATCTAAACAAGCACTAAAATCAGGTTCAATTGTTCACAAAGATCTAAAACTAACTGTCGTTGCGAATCGAATTTTTGCTCACCTATGATTCGATCCAAGTAATTCAGTAATTGTGTCACATCTACTAAACAACCTAAGATATCTAATTAAGACCTAAATCAGAGTTTAAATTAATCTAAGGTGAAAAATATAAATATGAATGCAAATCCCAATAGTAAATAAATTCTAACAACTCTTTATCATCCTTTGAAAAATCCTAAAACCTAACTAGGAGATTACTCAGACATAGTAATGAATAATAATATTTTAGTATAAAAATATCTCTTAGAAAATAAATTTTAGCCTAAACAATGACTTAAAACATCTATATATAGGTACAAAACCGACATGGGTTTAATTGCAAACATCTGAGCCTTCCTGGGGCAAAAACGGGAATCTTCCAAATATGATATTCTGGTCGCTCCAACGGTCGTGTCGATCGACATGGTTAATGTGTCGCTCGACAGGCTTGATTTCTTCATGTCGATCGCTGTAGCTTCTGTGTCGATTGACATAATCTCTAAATGTTGACTCTGAACTTGCGACTTTGACTGCTCTTTCCACGCAATGTTCCAAAATGCTCCAGTAAACACCAATTAAATTCCAAACGTCTTTGTACCTAATAATAATAATAATAATCAAGACTGGAAAAACACCAAAAGGACTCTAGATAATGGACTTATATTATGGTTAAAAACCGGTAGAAACCATAATATATCATTCCTGATGAACATGGGATACAAAAAAGATCGCCCTTTTCCAGGTAAGGATATGATTTTCATATTTTCTCATATCTTGGTTGCTTGTGTGTGAAATATAGATACACTATAATGACATTGATATTTCAAAGTGAATGATGAATGCCATAGCCATTGGCTCTGATTGGTGAATGAGTTATCATTGATTTAGTTTGAGTTAGATGAGCTAATGATCTAACTCAATGGTAACTCAAAAATGTTATTAATCATGTGTCTAACAAAAAAAAATAGAATTCAAGTTTAAGTTATAATGAGTTATAATTGATTTACCATTTTGAGTTATACCGTTTGTAAAATTGTTAACTCAAAACTAACCCAACATCAACAAAAATATGATGAATTAGAGTTGAGTTATGTTTTTTTCACATTTTTAGTGATTATTGTAACTTTCAACATTCTCATTTTTTTTTTTTTTTGTTAATTCTATATATATTTAAATAACTATTTGTCTAAAAACACTCATCCAACCGGTTACTATTTATGTTTTTTTTGTTAATTCTATTTAAATAACTATTTACATCCTAAGAACATTAAAATTTGGATTACTCCTTGGTTATAAAAAATAATAATAATAAAATTATATGTTTAAGTTAGAGTGTCATTTTATTTAATCTATTTTATCATTTAAAATTGTCATAAATATTTTTTGTTAATAATTTGATAATCTCTAATTTATTTCAATAATATATACTGCAAATTATACTTCGAAAAAGTTACCAGTCAGTTGTTTTGACTAGAACGTTAACTCATATTATTAAATCAAACTCACAACAGCAAACTGCTGTGTTTACATATCTTTTTTACTGCAAATTAAATCGAATCACAACACTTACTGCAACTCAATTTTGATACCACATGCTACCAATCGGAGCCATTGTCTTGAGTTTAGTACATTAATTAAGGTCAAAGAAACTTTTGTCACTATAGAGCAAACTCAAATTCACTTTACAAGTTTTTTGAGTCTGGTTCTATCAACAAAACTACACATATTGTAATTGAATGTTGTTAACCTTCTCGCATGTGGTCATCTCAGATTCTATGCGTTCTTCTTTTAATCAACAGGTGAGATCTTTTGATGTTCACGCAGAAAATCGTAGTGGATATACTGAACTTTATATATCAAAGACGTGAGCGGCGAAAAAGAAGAATCTGTTGGGGTAAAATATAAGGAAACCGTTTACAAAATAGCGAGGAGAAGTACGAGAAATACTCTTGATGCCTCTTAGGTTAGTTAGTTGGTTACTCATGACTCTTGAATAGCTATAAGATATTATGGATGACATGCACTGATGAAAAGGCTCTCGAGGTTTGCTCAATGAGGATTTCAAGACACAAGTTTGGTTTCTTTAATTAAGACGGTGTCTTAGAATTGCATATGCACCTTGGTTCCGCCTATGAACATATTAATTAGTTCTGGGATGAATCGTAAGACTTTGTTTCTCATTACTGTGTTTATTGTGCTCACAAGAGTGAAACTTGATTGGAAAGAAACTACATAGTATTACCCGGGATTGCATTGTTTATATAGAGCTTTAAACCAATGATACAAAATTAATAATTTTCACGTCTCTTTTTATTCCTTACATCAAATACGATTTTGTTTTTTACAATTTTGTGTGTTTCCGCTCCACACCTTAACGACTGATGGGTAAATATTTATGGGATTTTTTTGAAAAATACCCTATTTGTGTTTTTAAATTTGAAAAATACACCTCTTTTTTTCTTTTTTGAAAACTAACTCTTTTTCTATATAAAAAGACTTTTTAATCCTGATTTCAATTAAAGCATTACATATTATAATAAATAATAATCAAAATTCGTATTTATGAATAATATTTAGTTATTTATTTGAGATAAATATGTTTTATTGATTTAAAATTAAAATTTATAGTTGGCTACTCTTACGAAATATGTCACCTTTTATCTTTTAAATTTTTTTCATATTTCAGGATATTTATTGCAAGATGCCTATATATATAAACAAGGAGAAAATTTTCACCATGTTTCCTTTAGCCAATTAGTAAAAATATATATTTATATAAGCAATGATAACACAACAATCCAAAATGAAAAAAAAAAAAAAGCATCTACGTGGACTCGAGTTTTTAAATTTTAATACATTTTCACCTTTCGGAAGCTGCTTTGTGCTTAGTCCGGTAAGTGAAGCGTTATAGATATATCCATGCACTACGTACATTGTATTATTTTCTTGGGAATCACTTTTTTGTTTTCTCAAATGATGGAGTGACTAAGAGTTTCTATTAGTTTTTGTCTATCTAGTAAAATTCCATCAGTAAGATATTTATAACATCGATCAATAGAGCTTGGTTTCAAAAAATTTAATTCATATTACTACATATCTTTACAGTTTATACTATACCAAAGATCAATGGTTAAAGCCAAAAAAAATAAGATAACCAAAGAGGAAAAAAGAACTCCTCTTCAAAATTTCAATAAGATAGTTATAGTTTTTGTCTATGTTTCAGGTTAAAATAAACTGTTCATATATACTTGAAATTTTAACTTGGTCTTCTCACAATAAAATATAGTTTGGAAAGTGTGCCGAATAATCTTAGATAAATATCATTATTGGATAAAATGAAGATTAATAATATATATAATAATATCATCACAAGAAATTTTTTTTTTTAACATCAGAAATTAATTTTAGTTTTAAAAAATATAAAGGATATATAAATTATTATTCATTTTTATTAAGGTAATTTTAGTAATTTTAATATCCTAAAAGTGTAATTTTCAAAAATAAAAAATAAAGGTGTATTTTGTAAATTTAAAAACATAAAAGAGGTAGTTTTCCAAATTTCCTCTATATTTAATCCATCCATCTCGATTGTTGTAGTTGAGATTAGCCAATCTTTTTATGGCGGATTCACTCAGCTTGTTACTCCACTTCCGCAAACGTCTGCCGGTTTTCTTGTCCTTTGAAGTTCCCTGCCTCCCAACCCTCGGGAACAACCACATCGGTAAGGTTGGAGTGGTAAAATATCACACTACAAGAAAACAACTAATCTGTGACGCATTTTTGTGACAGTTATTTCGTCACAAAAGATTGCAACGGAAGTGGGACGAAACTGTGACGGAGTTGTGACGAAAAGGAAAAACGTATCAAATTCGTCGCGAATTTGTGACGAAAAACTTCTGTCATAAAAGCGTCACAAAACGTCACACTTTTTGCGACGAATTAGCGACAGTAAACTATTCGTAACTAATTTGCGACTCTTGTGTGACTCATTTGTGACGCTTTTCTGGGTTTCAAGTAGCGTCACTAAAGAGTCACAAAAACGTAACATATTTGTGACTCTTTTGCTACTGATTAACTACACCCAGTTGAATTTTGGTGTTTCAAATGTGTATTCAAGTACTATGATTATATACATACATATATTATTCATGTGTGGACTAAATTTTTTACATCTAATTGTTAAATCTCCTATTTCCAAAAAAAATTATAATGTTCATATCAATCATATAAGTGTTATATAAAGTATAAGTTTTATTACTTTGTAATCTTTGTAAAAATTTTATTTTTTGAGAAATGGACGTTTGAAGTTTAAATTACCTAAATATAATCATTCAAATGATTCTAAGATCATAGAAAACTTATTTTAAACCCATAAGTTTACCAAATTTACATTGAAATGTTTAGGGTTTAGGGTTTAGGGTTTCAAGTTGTGTATACATTTAGCGTCACAAATTCGTCACTAATTTGCGACTCTTGTGTGACTCATTTGTGACGCTTTTCTGGGTACTTTGAAATCAATTTTAAATGTGTATTCAAGTACTAGGAGTATATACATACGTATATTGTTAATGTGTGGACTAAGAATCTTACATATAATTGTTAAATCTTCTAATTTCCAAACCTATAAATCTATAAATCTTACTATTAATCCTTTAAAAAGTTTTAAAATATAACCTATAAATCTCACTATTAATCTCTTAAAAAGTTTTAAAATTTGAAATAATAAATTTAATATATAAATAAAAAAATTATATACTGAAATGTATAAAAACATTACCATATTTAATTGAATAAACTATTTTTTTTTAAATGTATTAAAAATAGTAAAATACAAGAGAAATACAATTAGAAGATGAGAGCCAATTAGAAAGGATCACTAGGATCACTAACGTGGCAATCGTGGATCTGTTCTTAGCTAATATGGTCCGTCCGTTCACTTTCCTCAGTAATCTTGTCCGTCCATTTGTTTTTTTTTTTCTTCTTCTCGAGAAAGGTAACGAGACGCTTCCTCCTCTTATCTTCAGATCTTTGTTTTTTTCTTCTTCTTCTCCAAGCTTTGATTTTGTGAAAGAACCCAAATCGAAAATGTAGATTCTGTAATTTACCGATTAAATTTGATGAGTTTCTCTGCTCTCTCTTCTCTCCAGTCTCATCAGCTCATCGACGGTTGTTTGATTCTTTGATTCGGGTCTGCCAAGAGCTGTAAATCTGAGTTCCCCAATTCGCGCCCAATCAAAGCTTCTCCGGTGCTCTTCTTCTTCTTCTTCTTCGAAGCTCTTAATCAGTAGTTCGGTGTTGCAGAGCTACTCCTCGTCGGCCGTCGTGATTTCAACGCTTTCGGTAGCCATGGTTCCTACAAAAAAAAAAGGCAAAGCAGAGGAACCGAACATTAGCTTCCACCGAGAAAGATTCCTCTGTCTCTTCGACGAAAAAGCAAACAAAGCCTGCGACTTTCAGACACAGACACAGAGAGAAAATGAGTTTCTTCTCTTTTCTTGGAAGAGTTCTCTTCGCTTCTCTATTCATCCTCTCCGCTTGGCAAATGTGAGTTTTCCCCCCTCTCGTCTCGATCTGTTCTCCAATTACACGGATTAGGGTTTCGTTTAGATCTGATTTGTTTTGAGAACCGAAAAATCTGTTTGATTTGGTCTAAAAACATATCTAGGGTAAATCCAATCTATGGCTTGTCTAATTCCTTTTGCTGAATCTAATAAAAGCTTTTCAAGTTTATGGATACATTGTGTTGTTATCTTATTAATCTCTCGATGTGTGATTTGCTTATTGTTAATGTTATGGCTTTTCAATAGAGTTAGCTCCCTAGAAACTGCGATATCTCTGGTTTTGAGCCTTTTAATAGCCATCTTGTTCATATGATCTCTATCATCTAAGGATCTAGTTTTTGGTTTTCACAATTCTCCTTGTATTGGTTCTGTCATTTCAACTCCGTCGCCAAAATACACAATTTAACTCTAAATTGGTTACATATCTGTTTGCTTCTCAGATATTCCTGTTTTTGATCATCTTACAAACTCTGAACTATTGCATCTTGGTATTTCTTGTTAGGTTCAATGACTTTGGAGCTGATGGTGGTCCAGCAGCTAAAGAGTTGGCTCCTAAGCTTGATTTGACCAAAGCACACATCTCTTCCAGATTAGGAGTAGCATTGCCCAAGATTGAGGTATGGTCTCCTTTGTTGGTTGATTAATCTTATGGTTCATTGTCTTCATGTCTCTTATGCTGTCTATCTTTACGTTTTGAAAGGTGAAACAAGTCGTATGGGCAATTATTGCTCTGAAAGGACTCGGAGGCTTACTCTTTGTTATCGACAACCACTTCGGTGCCTATCTTCTGGTTAGGACTCCTTCACTTTTGTTTTAAAACATTTGAACCTTAACTGTTGTATTAACTTTGAATTTCATTTCTTTGTTTCTTAGGCTTTCTACTTGGTGGCTGTTAGTCCCATTCTATTGGATTTCTACAACTTTGGACCCAAAGACAAGCAGTTCTCTCTTCTTTTGACTGAATTCTTACAGGTTAGTCTTTTACTTTTTTTCTTCGTTTACTCATTTTAGCCAACAGAGATGGGTTCTTGTTCTTTGAAGTATGTTCCTTTATCTTCTTCGGTGAGTCTCATTCGTTTGTGTTGATATTTTATTGCAGAGCGTTGCGCTTCTTGGGGAATTGCTATTTTTTATCGGAATGAAGAACTCGACGACGACCTAGGCACTGGCCCAAGCACCGCACCAGCCACCTCAACCTAGCTTCCATTTCTAAACCCTTTAAGAACTTGGTCTTATTTGAAAACAATGTCAACATTATTTTGTTTTTTGAACTTTCTTTTGTTTTTAGATTCATGTTTGAATGCCTTTATGTTTATTTTGGATTAATGTTTCAATTAGCTTTCATTTCTGTTTAATTTTGTACAATTTCAATTCTCAAATCCAGTTCAAAAACAAAATATTGTGAATATACAAATTTGTGACATTTTTGTGACGAATTAAGAACAATAGAATCATTTAAATTCGTCACAATTGTGACGAAGTTTACCGTCACAATAGTGTCACTAATTTATGATGAATATGAGTGTCACAATTTCGTAACAAATATATGACGCTTCAGGTTCGTCTCTTAACCGTCGCAAATTTGTGACGCTGTTTTATTCGTCACAAAAGCGTCACAAATTTGTGACGAATGTGCGACGGTTTTTTAGCGACGCTTTTTTTTTTGTCACAAAAGCGTCGCAAACACCTGTTTCGCGTTTGGGCGTTGCAAGTTTCTTGTTTTCTTGTAATGTCACTCCAGCGTAGGGGCGCCATGGTCTGCCCAAGAAGGCCATGCCCGTTCCATAAACGAGGCTGTCTATGAACACGAACCGTTAGCGTCGTGCGAGCTGTTATGTAACCAGCTTGCCCTCGTCGTAGCAGCCCACCTAGCACTTGTATCATACAGCTCTACAACAATCCACAAAAACAATACTTGTATTAAATATTGTTCTATAATGGGACATATGTATGTGAATACCAAATCGCCATTATTGGTCGAGTTTAAAATTCAAGTTCTATTGATTTAAAAACAAAAACGTTTTATTGATATATGTTTTATAAGGGCCAAGCTATCAGGGTTTGCTTCCGGTTTTTAGACATTGGGGTTTTTTTAAAATGATTACCATATCAAAATAAAATAATACATAGTTTTGATACTGTTTTTGTTTAGATTAAAGTTTTGATCATACATATCATTACAATAAAAAAATATAAAGAGTTTAGTTTGATTTTTTTCCTTCAACTTTTTTGGATATAGATAGTCTATAAAACACTAAAAGCTTTTAAAAAATGGGAAAATGGCATAAAAAACTTTCAAAGTTTTATGGCTAACTTAGTTATTAAAAGAATACAACGAACACAATTTTTGTTAAGAAAATTTAAACAAACAAAAGTCAAATCTTAAAACCTAATGAAGATTTTATAATATTTTCTAGTAAACGATATTTATTGTTTTATTATAAAATTTTCCTTATTAGATGATAAATATTTAGGTAGAAACAAATGAACCAACATTTTTTTACTGTATGTCCTTGATTTTTGTTTAAGGTGAATACATAAAGTAAATTTACTTGAAACTGTTTGCGTTCCATTTTGAAACGAAGAGATTAAAACTTTGTTGCATTGTTTATCATTTCATGTTATGATTTGACCTTTAAAACTTGACACGCCAGCGAGTAACAATAAGCCTAGTCCCAATACATAATTTTTCTTTAGATCAATGTTACGAAATCTATCGTAGGCACAACTATACGAGTTCTTAATTAATGCGTAGCCTTTTAACCCGTTAAGATACTTGAACATTTTGCTGCAAAAAATATTTTGTTAGCTTAAAATATATTTATATGGCTCGAGGTTCCAATAGTTGATCAGCCAAATCTTTGTATTTTAGTTCGTATTACACTCGGTCTTGTTCACTAGAATCTCAAAAACTAATAATAATAAGCATTACCATCCTAGCTCTAGTGCTTAATCACAGTTTAACAAAACCTAAGACTGTAAAACTCTTTTTCTATCTAGATTTCCTCAAAACCTCAATTTCCTCAAAGCTTCAAGCTTATGTTCCAAATTTTATGATAATCTAAATGTGATTTTGACTGCCCTGCAAAAAAATAATTCAAATAAAATACCAAAAAGTATTCATTGAAGTAATTATTAGCCTAACACATAAACTACCTTGGTAGAATTCTCCATTTATCTCAACCTCAAACGATATCAATGTCACAAAGTTAAACATATATTAGTCATGTCTTCTTGAATGAGTAAAAAAACAAAATCAATGAGTACCCTAATAAATAAATATATCGAAACAAAATTTAAACAAAATAATGAATACCATTTGTTTAGGAAGATCAAGTTTTTTTTGAGCCCTCTTATATAGTGAAGTTAGTTTAGGATTATTATTTTTTTGTTAACGTTGGAGAATCTTTTATAATAATTGGATATACCAATAGTATTATCAAGCTTTTTGATTTGGTAAATTATTTTGAATTGTTTAAATTATATATATATATATATATATATATATATATATATATAATTGGTAATGAGGAAATGTTAATGTTTTACAAACAAAAGATAAAAGCATAAAACTATAATTTGAATTCTTAAGAAAACTAAATAGTCGTGATAAAAATTAAAAACTAAATAGTTAATTAGGTTAAACCATGTCATCATTTCTCCAAGACATGTCATCATTCCATGTCATAATTTTTTGTTAAACAAACCAATTAAATTAAAACACCTAAGTTATTACAATAAAACTACTTTGGTTTTAATAGTAAGGGGATGACCCATTTTTTTAATTTTTATTCAAACTAACCCTCTTAAATCTAAGTGGCCTCCAACTCTTCTTTTCTCAACTCTACCCCTTCATTATTTATATTTCTTAATTAAATAAATCCAATAATAAAACAATTAAATCTCAATAACCCAATTTTTTTTCTCCACGTCACCTCCCCATCTTCGTTTCCTCTTTACGGTGAAACTCGGAAAAATAAAAAAACAGAGCCAACATGAACAAAGCAAGCTTTAATGTTCTCTTTTCTATGATCTCGTCTGCTCTTTACCCTCATAGGACTCAATTTTCACTCATGAAGAGAAAGCTTGTCATCTTCTTCCTCTCGTCATCGTTCTTCATCTCGTCGGAAAAAAAAGATTAAAAACTTGTTCCCTTCTTCTTCTTCAATACACGACTAAATCTTCAAAATTAGGTTAGATATCTTTTTTGTTGCAATTTTTGTGTTTAGGGTTACAATAAGTTTTATTATAATTTTGGAGATTTGTTTGTAAAATAAAAAAAAATATTCTTTTTGTATGGGTTTTCGGATATTTGAATTGTTATGTAAGTTTCTTAGGCTAATATGATAGTTTTGTGGTAAGATAACAGTTAAATCATCATGAATCATACAAAATCGGAGGTAAATTGAAGATGATTACACAATCTTTTTTTGGTATTACTAGGTACTACTATGTATAATTGTGAGACTTATGTTGTATGTTCTCTCTGGTTGGTATTACTATGTATAACTAATATGACTGTGTTGCTTATTTTGTGTGTTTCGAACATGTGTAGGTATAACTAGGTATTCTGGTACTACTGAGAGTAAATGATCTTTGTTATTTTCTTATTCTTTTACAGGGAAGAATGAATTGCACAATCATATGTTTTGAGCATGGGGGATATTATTCACGGGAAGATAAGTACATAAGCTGCAACTCAAGAGGAGATCCCGAATGATATGTGCTAAAATGTATATCATTCGAAGAAGATTGCAAATGGTATTTACGGATTGTTCCGATTAATAATTCAGATCGTTGGAAAGTTGTAACTTACAAGAAGATGCATACATGATCTCGAGCTGATGCGAGTACAATGAAAAAAGAAGGAAAGCAACAACATAAATGGTTGCCTCTCTAGGGTTTAGGGTTTAGGGTTTAGGGTCTCAACAAACAAGGTATCCATCAGTTGGAGAACATCGAGGAAGAGGAAGAAGATTTATGTATGAGTACCTAGGTGGTGAAGACGAAGAGTAGATGAAAATGGTATTTCTCTCTGCCAAGTATGACTGGTATAACTAACTATGACTCTATTGTTTGTTTTGTGTGTTCTTTAAGAGATCGTTTTGTTGACTAATGAGTTAATTTATGTACCTTTTAATTAGTAGTTAATGTGTGTCTACTGGATATTGAGTTACCATATGATTATAATTAAAAATTGAGATAAAACATTTTTTTTTTATCAAAACTACACCTTATATATATGTTAATGTTTGAGTAAAAGCACTCATTGCTATGTCAACGCACGATCATTGTGTTATCTAAATTTTTAATATATGAAACTATAGCAACTTTTCTAAAATGGGTCATTGTGTCCTACTAAAAAAGTTACAATTTGACACATGTACTACTGATTATACGTGAAAACAGTCAAAATATGACTATGTTGAAGTTAGTACTACTAGATAACAGAGTATGATTGTGTTTATAATTTTAATACTTTTTTATTATTTGACGGCGCATGTGTTAGTTATGTTAATTTTAGTTCCACACGTGTTTTATGCATACATACATAGTAGTACTTACTAGCACCAGTAGTACCAAATACGATTTAGCATTAAAACATGTTTGATAAAATACATAGTTGTACTTACATCCACCAGTAGTACCAAATACGATTAAATATGAAAATAAGTTCTTCCACTTCCATTCATTATCTCAGATACATATTATGACTATGTTGTTTGTCTTTTGTGTTCTTTACGTCTAAGTATGACTTGCTTAGGAGTTGATTTAAGTACCTTTTAATTAATAGAATCATAATCTAAAAAACATAAATAGGTAGATAAGTTCTTAAAACCACAATCCTAAAACATTTTCCCAAGTAAAAACCGCAATTTAAAATCACAACAATATCCATTCATTAACTTTCCAACCAGGTTCATTTCTTTGGTTTCTTCTTGTTATTCGTACTAGGTCATGCATTGTCAATTTTCCTGCACTGTTAGGGCATCAGATGCGTCTACGTCAAACCCATCTACATCTTGCAATCAAGTAAGATTTTTAGTATGAGTAATTGTTAGCATCACTAGTTATACTCAGTAGGACCAGTAGTCATATGCAGAACTAGTTTACCATTTTGCAACACAACTACAACCCTAAATCTATCGCATACCTTGGATGATTCAGACACATTGACTGAGTCCCTTTCACCACTACATTCCTCAGCATCGGATCCATCTATATCCTGCAATCAAAGTAGATGTTCAATATTCCAAACTTTTATCATCACTAGTCATACTCAGTAGTCCTAATCACCCTATGCAAAACTATTACTCAATTTGCCCATTTTCCACAATTATAAATCTATCACATACTGTAAAACCCGAACTTTTTTTTTTTAATTAAATAATTAATTAATAAACTATGCGGAAATACTTAAACCCATAAAACTCCAATAAATAAATAATCCTTTAAATTCAATTATCCAAATTCAGAAATGAAACATAAATAATCTAGCACCCTAACCAACAGTTACTAGACCAAATATAAAACCCTATCATCCTCTTCTTCGCGCCTCGATTCCAAGATCACCTTTTCCCAGTACCTACAACTCAAAAGGAACACGGGAGTTGCGTGAGTATTATCACAAATACTCAGTGAAGCGGTCATCCCGCGAAAAATTAACATAAATTAACATTATCAGTTCTATCACATTTCAATCATAAAACATTATCAGTTCTATCACATTTCAATCATAAAACACGAATTCACACAAACAAACACCATGAACGCTAATCTATATCAATCATCGCAATCACGCACTCACCTCGATAACGGTTGAACTCTCGATAAAAACTCGTAACCGCAGAAACCGACTTAACGACGATCTGCCACATATTAAATTCATAATTAATATTCGAACAATTAATCCATGAGCTAATCTCCTAAACCGACCAAACCACGGTCCAAATTAATTTAATTCCCCGATTAACTCCCTAATTAATATCCACAATTAATTATGAATTAATCTCTAAACCGAACCGGACCATGGTTCAAATTAATTTAATTACCCAATTAAATTAATCTCTCGGTTTACTTTCTAATTAAACTAACCCCTAATTACACTAAACCACCTAATTACTCCAATTAAATAACCGAACCAATTAATCAAAAATCTCTTCCAACACAACATTATTAAACCGGCCAAATCCACTAAACACCCTAACCGGCCCATTGACACTAACCCATCTAAACCGAACATCATCTTCTTCCCCAACTCCTCACCGTCCGATCAACAACAAGAAGTCACGCCGACCACCTCCACCACCGGTTTCACCACCGGTTGCTTCACCACCGGCGATCGTTTTCCTCCACGCCGATCACGCACAGCCGCTCCCTCACGACGATCGCGATTCACGTCCGAAGCTCAGCCGCCACACGCCTCACCACCAACGACGCCGGAGACGCCACCAACAAGCCCACCGTGGTGCTCACCACCACCAAGCAATAACCGATCACTCCCCAAGAACTCTACCCCATGAATCCAACCGATCAAAACGAGAAGAAGAAAAGGTTACTTACGGATCAAGCGATGGAAGACAACGACTTCGACGACGCGGCACCACCACGGCAAGCCTCACCACCGGATCAACAAGTTCTTCTTCTCCTTTCTCCTCACTCTCAAACGCACGATCACAAGTCACTCAAGAAGAACAGAGGCTGCTCACGTTCATAAAACAAATAGGGTTACACCCATTTTTCCAAAAATTGCCAATCAGTCCCTTCGCTTCTTCCTTCTTACGAATTGACCCCAAAACTTCTAAAAGTTGCAAAAACAACCCCAATTAAATTCCCGCGGAATTTAATTATCTTAAATCCTTTTCACAATCTCGATCACGGATGTTACAATTCTCCCCCACTAACACTGGATTCGTCCTCGAATCCCGACAAAATTGTCTACAAAAGACCACAACTCATACTCAACCCGTACCGGTCAAACTATCCAAGATCATACACTCGATCTCTGAGTCCTAGTTCAGTCTCATATCTATACGCCCGTTTTACGACATTTATTACTCTTAACTCATTCTACACCACTCGCACTCGCGGGACGCATCCCTTGAGCTAACGGTGTCTCTGACTGTCCATCAGTCTCTGACTGCCCATCAGTCTCTGGCTGTCCATCAGCCTCTGACTGCCCATCAGTCCCTGGCTGCCCATCAGCCTCTGACCGCCCATCAGTCTCTGACTGTCCATCAGCCTCTGACTGTCCATCGGCCTCGATAAAACATGAATGAGTAATTCGGAGCCGCAGCCCCTAGAGTAGTAAATTCTAAAACGTCTATAAACATCTATCAACAAGAACTACCTCGCGTGGCCAACACGATACTCCCTATCCCGGAATATCACCACGTCACACATATCTGAAGAAAACCATCTTCCAAATCTCCAACACCCTCACACCACCACATTACTGACCAATACAACTCTAACAGAAACACGTAAGGCTTCTATCCCAGAATACCAAAATGCAATGTTTACAAATCCGGCCCAGGCCTGCCCAATTGATTGCACAACAATCAAACAAGAACATGTACAACCAGCTGTAGACCCAGAATTGGATCGATCGATCGTGCAACAATCAAACAAGAACATGCACGACCAAGACACTACACCCGATATTCCGGTCGTCAAAACCAAACGCACAAGAAAATCATCGAAGTCCGTATCCCATTTCATTCTCACGCCACGGTCAGGCATTGATTACTCATATTATCGTCATCGTCACACTCTCAGGACGTCTCCCTCGAGGTAACGATGCCAATGCCACTCCACTCTCAGGACGTCTCCCTCAAGCTCTGGCTCTAAATAGGAAAACACTTCCTTAGAGTAACCAACACATGCGCGAACAAGCATCTGAACTGGGAACACTTTCCTTGATGACACAAGCAACAAGCAAACCTAATCTAACAAGCAACTCTACACATACCAAACAATCGGCAAACACAACTGATCGCTCGACGATCCACACCACAACCTCGAAGCACGAACCAACCCAACCAACTCCTCGCAAGCCCCAAGTATTTACTGCTCTTAACTCAGCCTACATCTGACGCCCCTAGGACGCATCCCATGGTCCATCAGAACACATACCGCTGCACTCTCGGAACGCATCCCTCGAGTCAATGGTATCTGGGAGATCACACTTCCCCCACTCCACACACATGAACCTCAAATCTAACCACCACAAGAGTTATTCGGGACCGCAACCCCTAGAGCAATAAATACTGAGCGCCACGTTACAACTCTGCCTGTCTCGTTCGAAGAGACCTGAAGCTAAACTGACGGCTGCAAACGACTTCCGCAAATCTCTGCACGCTTTTCCCATAACCCGTACTAGGTCTAACGGATTGATCGCACAACAATCAAACAAGAACATGTGCGATCCACCATAAACCCAGATTTGGATTTCTCAATGCGCCCAAGTCCCTCAACTGAAACTTCCTGAAAACTTGAATTGTCATCTAGCGAACCATGAAGCCCCTTGGATACTCCCATCTGTTCTCTTGCAGCTACCCTGACGCTCTTCTACGCGATGCATTCCGACTCTGCCTCCAGCTTCTGCTCCTGGTCTTTTCTAGAACCAACACCATGACTGCATGCTCCTCCCGATCCCTCGAACCTTCTGAGATGAATTGCTAAGCACAAAAGGAACATCTTCCAACCATTTCCGCGACCACGTCGCAACCTCCTCTGCACACCGAATGCAATCTCTCACCCAAGACACCATCGCCAACCGGAATGCCCACTGCTTGTCTAGTATTACCCGGAGCGTTCCGAGTAACATATTCAGTCCTAACAGGTCTGGCGGTCGATCGTACAACAATCAAACAAGAACATGTACTACCGCCCGTTAAACCGACTATGCACCTTCTTAACCCAAACCAGGTCTGACAGTTGATTGTACAACAATCAAACAAGAACATGGACAATCGCCCATCAGCCCCGTTCTGGGTCCTTGCAGTGCTACTTATGTTACCCGACTCAGCCCCGGCTCAACCAGACAAGCGACATTCGGCTCCCAACCTGAGCCTTCCGAAACGTCTATCCCGGACCCTCACCAGGACTGCTCCAGTCCGCACCGCGCAAGATTCCCACTCGCTCCACACCTGTCCAACACGGACAACAATCCCGGCCTGACACAGCCGATACCACGCAAGATCCTCCCCTGACCTCTGAGGCTCCCTCTAATCCACACGCAAAACATACCGCTCGCCCTCTCGGGATGCATCCCTCGAGTCAACGGTATCTGGGAAAACTCACATCCCCGCAAGAGAACTCACATCTCCGCTGATTAGAGCCGCCTTGTGGTACAATTTCGATATTCCCGTCCTGGAATATTCTCACGAAACGACCAGCATTGGTCTACCCATACTAAATACATCAATGAACCACAATCCTCATCATTCAAAACTCATGGGAAAATAAATAAGGAAAACCATCTTATTAAATTTTCAAAATATTGCACATCGTTCAACACCAACGAAAATACAATAAAATCCCAAAACAACAAAACTCAAAAACTCAGAAACAAAAATTCTAAAAACTGGAAAGAAACAACACCATCCTCAGCTCCAACCTCGAACTGCCTCTCGACTACTCGCGCCTCCGCTGCGCTCCTCCAGCCTGACCCAAAGGCTGCTCCGCCGCTACCTGAGTCAACGGCTGTGCATCAATCGGGTGAACCACTGCAAGCGCCATCGGTTGCAGCTTGGGACACATCGGCCTGATATGCCCAGGCTCCTGACAGTTATAACAAACTCTCGCGTCCACCTGCCGCGGCTGCTGCTGCTGCTGCAACTCCTCTCTACCAGGACATCTTGACAACTTATGCTCCAAGCTGCCGCATCCAAAACAGGCACCACTCCTCTGACTGGATCTGGAAGCACCATCAAATTTCCGTTTTTGGCCCTGCGCAGGCTTGCCGCCTTTGCCGGAACCAAAACCGGAACCACTCTGCAGCTGCGGCTGCTGCTGTTGTCTCCTCGGCTGAACAGCAGGAGCAACCGAAACTGGAACTGCCGCTGGAACGGCTGCAGGCAACTGACTCTGCAAGTCCTCCTCGATACATGCTGCCGTATCAACCAGCCTCGCCCTCGTGGCGAACTCAGAAACTCTACAGCGCACCCGCAAATCCGCGCGAAGGCCCCTCATAAACCTCTGAACCTGCGCACGCTCGTCATCCATACTACGATCTGCATACACTAGCAACCTGCTGAACTCAGCATCGTACTCCCGCACAGTACGCTCACCCTGAACCAGCTCCACGAACCTCGTCCCGAGACGATCTAAAGCCTCCTAGGGAAAGTACTTGGCATTGAACTCGGCCACGAACTCTCCCCAGGTCCACACTGCGCCAGGCCTCCTGGCCTCTATAGCTCTCCACCACAAATGGGCATCACCAGCCAAATAGTGGATAGCTATGTCCACACGATAATCCTCCGGACATCTCACTGAACGGAAGTTGCGCTCCATGCGCATACGCCACTCATCTGCCTCCTCAGGCCCAACACCGCCTGCGAAGAAAGCAGTACTCATCTGACGCATCTGACTCATCATCTCAAGATAAGTCGGACGTGCATCACCCATCGCAGCCCTCGGCTGCACCTCAGCCACTGGAGGCACCTGAGGAGCCGGAACCGGACCCGCCGCCGGTAACCGCGCTAATATCTGCGCCAGGACGCCCTCCACACGCTCCAACCGCTCCCGATCCGTAGCAGCACCCGCTCCGGGGCCTGCTCCAGCACCAGCAAACCCGGCACCCCTCCCGGCACCCGCAGCATTCACACTGGTCTCACTCACGGAAGCCTGATGATGCGTAGGAGTCTCCGACGCATGCGTAACACTCACAGAAGACTCAACTGCTGGTCCACGACCACGTCCACGACCTCTGCCTCCACGGCCAACCACTCTGCCACCTCTGGCACCAGCTCTGCCTCGACCTCTAGCTCCAGACTCCATATCACACTTCATTTCCCAAAAAAAAAATACAGACTAAGCTACTAGAAGTCACACAGAAAAATAAAAATAAAAATAAAACAAACACATACCGTGGAATCATTTTAAAAGGCCGAAGAGGATGATACTAAGACTCTATTAAATTAACTAAACGCACAAGTCAATTTAAACACAGTTTCAGACATCCAATTTCAATAGTCCTAAAACCGTCTAGGCTCTGATACCAAAATGTAAAACCCGAACTTTTTTTTTTTTAATTAAATAATTAATTAATAAACTATGCGGAAATACTTAAACCCATAAAACTCCAATAAATAAATAATCCTTTAAACTCAATTATCCAAATTCAGAAATGAAACATAAATAATCTAGCACCCTAACCAACAGTTACTAGACCAAATATAAAACCCTATCATCCTCTTCTTCGCGCCTCGATTCCAAGATCACCTTTTCCCAGTACCTACAACTCAAAAGGAACACGGGAGTTGCGTGAGTATTATCACAAATACTCAGTGAAGCGGTCATCCCGCGAAAAATTAACATAAATTAACATTATCAGTTCTATCACATTTCAATCATAAAACATTATCAGTTCTATCACATTTCAATCATAAAACACGAATTCACACAAACAAACACCATGAACGCTAATCTATATCAATCATCGCAATCACGCACTCACCTCGATAACGGTTGAACTCTCGATAAAAACTCGTAACCGCAGAAACCGACTTAACGACGATCTGCCACATATTAAATTCATAATTAATATTCGAACAATTAATCCATGAGCTAATCTCCTAAACCGACCAAACCACGGTCCAAATTAATTTAATTCCTCATTAAATTAATTTCCCCGATTAACTCCCTAATTAATATCCACAATTAATTATGAATTAATCTCTAAACCGAACCGGACCATGGTTCAAATTAATTTAATTACCCAATTAAATTAATCTCTCGGTTTACTTTCTAATTAAACTAACCCCTAATTACACTAAACCACCTAATTACTCCAATTAAATAACCGAACCAATTAATCAAAAATCTCTTCCAACACAACATTATTAAACCGGCCAAATCCACTAAACACCCTAACCGGCCCATTGACACTAACCCATCTAAACCGAACATCATCTTCTTCCCCAACTCCTCACCGTCCGATCAACAACAAGAAGTCACGCCGACCACCTCCACCACCGGTTTCACCACCGGTTGCTTCACCACCGGCGATCGTTTTCCTCCACGCCGATCACGCACAGCCGCTCCCTCACGACGATCGCGATTCACGTCCGAAGCTCAGCCGCCACACGCCTCACCACCAACGACGCCGGAGACGCCACCAACAAGCCCACCGTGGTGCTCACCACCACCAAGCAATAACCGATCACTCCCCAAGAACTCTACCCCATGAATCCAACCGATCAAAACGAGAAGAAGAAAAGGTTACTTACGGATCAAGCGATGGAAGACAACGACTTCGACGACGCGGCACCACCACGGCAAGCCTCACCACCGGATCAACAAGTTCTTCTTCTCCTTTCTCCTCACTCTCAAACGCACGATCACAAGTCACTCAAGAAGAACAGAGGCTGCTCACGTTTATAAAACAAATAGGGTTACACCCATTTTTCCAAAAATTGCCAATCAGTCCCTTCGCTTCTTCCTTCTTACGAATTGACCCCAAAACTTCTAAAAGTTGCAAAAACAACCCCAATTAAATTCCCGCGGAATTTAATTATCTTAAATCCTTTTCACAATCTCGATCACGGATGTTACACATACCTTCAAATTGAATCAAAAATCCCCAAAATAAAAACCCTAATTTCAAATTGAATCAAAAATCCCCAAAACCAAAACCCTAATTTCAAATTGAATCAAAAATTCCCAAAACCAAAACCCTAATTTCATATCGAATTGAAAATCTCCAAAATCAGTGAATTGAAACCCTATTTAAAAAAAAATTCTCATTTGATGCAAAAACTTTTATCTGAGAAATTTAAAGAGATTGGACGCTTACATCTCCAAAGCGGTTGAAACAGATGGAGGCGCAATGAATAGACGTCGATGGAGAATATTTCCGAAACCCAATCATTTTTGCAATAGAGAAGAAAATGAAGAAGAAGAAAAAGTTGAAGAGTTGATAAAAAAAAAAAAGTTGAAGACAACCATCGTGGATCTAATGCCAAAAGTTGTAGTTTCACATATTCATTAAGGGTTATTTAGTATTTCACCACTTTTCGTATTAAAAATAAATCAGAATAAAATTGTTATATATTTTTATGCCATTGTAGAATAAAAATTAAAAATTTCGCCATTTTAGGTTAAAACCCTTTTTCCTTTCACTTGTCACACTTATATTAGCGTGGATTTCAACGAATCCAGTGAGAGTTATTTGCGATATCGTGTTCAATTGCATTGATTTGGTCTCGAAGCAAAGACATGGGCGAAATGATATGGGTTTTGAATTAATTAGTGATGAATCAAGTGTCATTGGAGCAGAGATCTATTAGCTTTCTAATCTAGGGAATGGAAAAGGCCATGAAATAAAATTCCAACCCTAAACATTTTTTAATCCATTTTCTCTCAGGCACTCTTTTCGAGACAAAAGTTTAACCGGTCCGTAAGTGACCTTTTAGGCTATTACACAACAGTTTTTTTACTTCTATTAGCTGCTTCTGAAAACACCAAACCTAAACCTAATTTTCAACAACTTTCTTTTCCAAAAATAGAACTTCTCTTGCTACAACCACCGTAGAACCACCTCATGTAGGGCGACGGTGACCTTGGGTCAACCGGAACCTAGCCTCCATCACCAAGATGCTACTTCAGCACCAGGGGTTCCTCCTCTCCAAGCAATTCTGAGTTATCTCCATGAATATCTTCTTCAGCCTCGACATCAGCCTCGACATCAACTTCTACTTCTTCGACTGAGCTACTCCTAAGACATCTACAACAGAGAAAGTATCACTTCACCTACAAGCAACACAGAAGGAAACAGAAAAATATACATCCTTTATCAACAAGTATGGCAAGGCGACCAACATATGAAGAAAAAGGCAAAGCAGTGGCAAGAAGTCACACCTCCCCACCAAGAATAAGAATTAGGGCTCAAAGAATCGACGCCACTGAACTCATTCAGAAAAATGAACTAACCCTTATTGGAAGACTGACAAATCCAAGGGTCCATAGAATGTGGTCAATGATCTCATACTTCTCTAGGAAATGGAAAATTCGAGGTAACATAGAAGGGTCATGGTGTGTTCCAGTTTAGGTTTTCTGATCAAGAAGACTTAAATATGGTGTTGGATAACAGACCTTATCACTTTTCCAACTGGATGGTTATACTACATAAATGGGAACCAGTCGTATCTCCAAGCTTTCCCTCTCAAATTCCATTATGGATACAGCTGCGTGGTATCCCCCTACACTACTGGGACAAGGATATGACTAAGAACATTGGAGAAGCCCTAGGTAAATTTGAAGGAGGTGAACTCACCTCCAGCACGACCAGGATCAGAGTCACCATTGATGGGCTTCAACCTCTTATACAGGAAACTGTCATAGACTTTGGTAGGGGAAGAGAAGCAGTAGTCTCCTTGGTCTATGAGAGGCTGAAAAACTACTGTAAGTTGTGTTACTTTATCACACATGAAGAGAAATTATGCCCTACACAAGAGTTTAAAATAGAGGAGCGAAGAGTTCCCTCCTCCCAATCATTATCCAATAGCAAAAGAGACACAAGTCTGCCCTCCAGAGAAGAAGGGAGGCCAAGTAATACCTACCAGGAAAGGAAGGATAGATATGATAGACCCTTTGGTGAGAGACCCTCATCACAGTGGAGGCCTAACCCTGTGTCCAGAACTACATGGAGACCTCGTCTCTCAATAAAGGAAATACAGGACGCTCATAGACACCAGAACCAATCCCTTTCTTAATCTCATTCTCAGAGAAGAACTGTATTACCTGAGCAGAGCACAAGATCAAAAGATAGAGAAGAACTTAGATCCTATACAGGGAACTCCCCAGTGCAGTTAGCTCACCATGGACAAAATCTACAATGGAGACAAAAGGAAAAAAAAGTAGAAAGATAACCTTCTATGGAAACTGAAAGGAACAGTCAGAGAAGGCCACCTCTCGAAAAAAACTTGAATCAGTTTGACTTCCCTTCTGCAATCCCATCTACTGAACAAGTGATGGAGGAGTTGATGGATGTGACTATCAGTTACTGTAACACTGATAACCCAACTGAGAAAGCAGGTAGACAACATAGAGTGCTTGAGGGAGAGGCAAATTGTATAATGGCGGCCACAACAACTGGTATAATTGCAGGAACTGAATCCCTACACCAACATAACATAAACACTCAAGTCAGATCAGAGAATAGAGAAGAGGTATCACTGGACAAAGATCTCCCACAGCTGGAGATAAACTTACCTATTCAGGTAGAAGCTCCGAGGAAAAAGAGAGGTAGGCCACCTCTTACAAAGAGAAAGGGCACTTCACCCCTGCAAGGCATTAGCTCCCGTAAGAAACATGCACTCCAAGTCTACAAGTCTCCAAAGAAGAAGACTACTTTATCACCTAAAGGAGCCCAAAGAACTGACATGTCTGGTCCTAACCCAAATATGGGCTCCCATAGGGCCTCAACAAGCAATATGAGACCTCCTACCCAACTGATACCTGCCATGGCAAGAAACCAGAGAGTCACTACTCAAAACCAAGAAGTCACAACAACTAACAATTCTACAGATATTGATGTTGAGAGCACATCAAGGGATGGCAGAGAAAACCAAAGAAGACAGGGAGAAGAAATACTTTCTCAGGAAAGGGCAGAACATGCAACACCCTCAAGAAGGAAAAGGTTAAATGAGAAGGGGGATTTTCACAATCCCTCAAACCCTCTTCCTTAACTGTTCTGAGTTGGAATTATTGTGGTTTGGGGGACAACACAACAATTCCAAGGCTGAGGAAGATACAGTCTAGTATCTCCCCAGATGTTCTTTTCCTTTGTGAAACCAAGAATCAAGAAGAGCATGTCCTGAAGAAGTTAGAATGGATGAACTACCCCTCTCACCACCTTGTTGAACCCCATGGCACTGGTGGTGGTGGACTGAGTCTCTTCTGGAAACAAGAAATAGAGTTAGAAGTTCTGTCATCAAACAAGCACTTTCATAGATACAAAGCTGAAATATGAAGGGAAGAATACGTATGCTACCTTCCTCTATGGTGAGCCTGATAAGGATAAGAGGAATGAAGTTTGGAGAATGTTGCTCCAATTAGCCTTTTCTAGAGAGGAGCCATGGTTCATAATAGGAGATTTCAATGAGATCATAGAAAATAGTGAAAAACAAGGGGGACCTTTGAGAGCTGAAACTACCTTTGTCAACTTCAGGACACTGCTATCTGAAGGAAATCTTTATGATCTCCAACATACCGGCAACTTTCTGTCTTGGAGAGGTACAAGAGGCCTGCATACGGTGCTAAGTAGATTAGATAGGGAAATGGCAAATATTGCATGGTTTGAGTTCTTCCCAAAAGCAAGGAGTGAGTACCTAAACTTTGAAGGATAAGATCATCGCCTCCTAGTGTCTTATTTCACCAACAAGTATAAAAGACCAAAAGGGATCTTTCATTTTGATAGAGGTTTGAAGGATAAGGAAGAAGTAAAGCTATTGATCTCAGATACCTGGAATGAAAATGAAACAAATACAGTGGAATAAAGAATCAGCAACTGCAGAAGGGCTATCATTAAGTGGAATAGAGAGCAACACAAGAACAATCAGAAGGAAATTGAAAAAAAGAAGAGCTGGAAAAAGCAATGTCAAGTGCACTCTCAACTGCTGAACTTATACAAGCCATCAACTCAGACTTAGCAAAAGCATACCAAGCAGAAGAAAACTATTGGAGACAGAGAAGCAGACAACTTTGCTAAGTTTGGGGGACACGAACACAGGCTACTTCCATGCTAGCACTAGAACTAGACGTATTATCAATAAGATAGCAGTGCTAAAGGATGAAAATGGCAACACAAGCTATGATGAGGAACAAATAGCAGCTAAGATCAATGGGTATTACACTGATTTGTTTACCTCACAGGCAGGAGATAGAATCTCCATAGTACATGAAGCTTTGAAACCTTTAATCTCTGCTGCCACAAATGCTGATCTGATCAAACCCCCCTCTGATACAGAGATCAAAGAAGCAATGTTCGCAGTACATGGAGACAAAGCTCCAGGACCAGATGGTTTCTCAGCAACATTCTTTCAAGCTAACTGGGACACAATTGGAGAAGCAATTATCAGAGAGGTACAACAGATCTTCAACTCAGGAATCCTGCAAGAATCCATCAATAAAACCCACATCAGACTAATCCCAAAGATAAAGAGCGCAAAGACAGTGGTGGATTACAGACCCATAGCCCTCAGCAATGTCTACTATAAAGTAATATCCAAGATTCCAACCAGGAGATTACAACCTATACTAATGGAATTGGTGTCAGAGAATCAGTCAGCCTTTGTTCAGGGAAGAGCTATTTCAGATAATGTTCTTATCACGCACGAGATCCTACACTTTTTGAAAACTTCATAGGCTACAAAAAACTGTTCTATGGCTGTCAAAACAGATATGACAAAAGCCTATGACAGGTTAGAGTGAGACTTCATCAAAGCTGTTATGGAAAGACTAGGCTTTCACCACAAGTGGATTACTTGGATAATGCAATGCATAATAACAGTCTCATATACCTTCTTACTCAATGGAACAGTAAAGGGTTATGTCAAATCAACAAGAGGTATAAGGCAAGGAGATCCCCTAAGTCCCTATATATTTATTGTGTGTAGTGAAGTATTATCATGTTTATGCACTAGAGCTCTTGAGAAAGGAATATTACCAGGGATTAGAGTTACAAGAGGCAGCCCCAGGATATACCACCCCCTATTTGCAGACGACATGATGTTTTTCTGCAAGACATCAAAGAAAAGTTGTTACACCCTAAGAGGAATAATCAGGCAGTATCAAGCAGCATCAGGACAGATGATAAACTGTAACAAGTCCTCAATTACTTTCTCTGCTAAAGCACCACAAGATCTAAAGAACATAGTTAAAAGGGATTTATTCATTGATAAAGAAGGTGGTGTAGGCAAGTACCTGGGACTTCCAGAGCATTTTGGAAGGAAAAAGAAGGATTTATTCAGCTCCATTGTGGACAGGATCAAACAAAAGTCTGTGTCCTGGTCCACTAAACACCTTTCTGCTGCAGGGAAGATGGTGATGTTAAAATCAGTCCTCACAGCTATGCCAACCTATACCATGACCTGCTTCAAACTACCAATCAGCTTGTGCAAAAGAATTCAATCATGTTTGACTAGATTTTGGTAGGATTCTAATCTAGATGAAAGGAAAATTTCATGGGTAGCATGGGAAAAACTCACCAAAGGAAAGGAAATAGGAGGTTTGGGCTTCAGAGACATCCAAACCTTTAATGATGCTGTCTTGGCTAAGTTGAGCTGGAGGATGTTCAATAACCCACAGTGCCTGCTAGCAAGGACCCTTATGGGTAAGTATTGTAAATACTCCTCCTTCCTGGATAGCAAGGTACCCAACTCTGCTTCACATGGGTGGAGAGGAATCTGCATAGGCAAGGAACTTTTAAAATCAAGACTGGGGTATGTTCTTGGAAATGGTCAGAGCACTAGAGTCTGGTATGACCCCATGGCTCTCCTTGAACATGCCTCAGCAGCCAATGTGACCTGCTCCTATAGAGGAAAAAGACCTACTAGTCTCAGATCTACTACTCCCCAATACTACGGAATGGAACCAGCAAAAGATACATGAGATTTTACCATCGGTAGTAGAACAGATAATGGAGCTGAAACCAGGAGGCACTCATGCATATGATAAACTGGTCTGGCTAGGGAATACATCTGGACTTTACACTGCTAAATCAGGGTAACATTCTGCAAGAGAGGAAGCAATGCAGCAAGGTGTAAACAACACTAAGGAAAGGCACAATTTTAACTGGAACAACAACATATGGAAGCTTCATACCTCTCAGAAGATTAAACTCTTCTTGTGGAAAGCTTGTAGTGGAGCCTTAGCAGTTGGCTCCCAACTGGCTACCAGAGGAGTCACAGGTCGATCAAACTGTTCTAGGTGTGGGGAAATTGAAACGTTAAACCATCTCCTATTTCACTGTGTTTTTGCAAAAGAAGTTTGGGATTTCTCACCTTTCAAGACGCCGCTGAAGACTGACGAGATTTCGTCTGTGTTCCATGGGATGGAGGAAGGAAAGAATTTGATTGAGCTGCCCCCAACAGGGCTAGGATCAACTCCCCTCTTCCCTTGGATCATATGGAACCTTTGGATCGCTCGCAACCAGAAAGTCTTTAATGGAAGAAACCTAAAGCCGGAAGAGGTAATCTCCAAAGCGTCACACGAGGCACGAGAGTGGCTAGCGGCCCAACCACTGAAGAAACCAACGGAGAAAGATGTCAATCGGCGTACAAACCGACAGATCGAGGATCGATGGAACCAAAACAGAATATGCATCGCCACAGATGCGGCATGGAAATCGGAATCGACTGCAGCAGGGTTAGGTTGGATCGCTTGGGATCGAGGTGGAGGAATCATCGCCAAGGGGTCGAAATTGGAATACCACACCAAATTGGTGCTCATGGCAGAAACTTTGGCAATCCGTGAGGCTTTGAGGCAAGCTTCGAATCGATCGCTCAAGGACATATTACTATTATCGGATTCAAAACATCTCATCTCCCTCATCAACGGCAAAATCTACCAGCTTGAAGTCTATGTATAATCCAAGATATAATCAACCTCTCTCAAGATCTGAATGTGTTTTTCAAGTTTATCCCTAGATCGGAAAATGTTGAAGCTGATTTGATCGCAAAATCATGCTTAATTGTTGTACCAAACCAACCGGCTTAGTCCCGGTATAGCTTAATCAAAGAAATGGAAATTTAGACCCCAAAAAAAAAAGGAAACGGCCATGAACTGGACTAGATCTAAAAAATAGTGTTGAAAAAACGAAATCGGATTTGCTATTTAATTAAATCAAAGCTTGAATCGTTGATGAACTGAGCCTAATTGAACCTGTAATGAAGAAAAATAGATCGATGAAGGTCAGTGTCAATTATGAGAGTGAATTACTGATCCAGAGTGACAATCAATTTTGAAACAAATATGGATTTTCTTTTCCTTTTCTCAATTACCCAGACGATCAGAAGAACATTTAGGATTTATTATTATTATTATTATTAATTGTAATATATAATCAAATAAGAATTTTTATTTATCGAAAAATCATTATCTACCATGTCAGCAATTTTGACGGTAATAAACTGTTTCGTTAAATGTTTTTAAAATCTAGTTTAAAGGTTTTGTATGTTAATATTTTTAATTTGAATGTTTATAGTATGAGTAAAATACTTTAAAGATTTAAAAACTATTGCGTGAAGATGTAACGAACCTGGTAAATAGATTGACCGCTACCCCAAGGTGCAGGGATAGAAATAGTGTCGGCCATCGGAATCCCACAAGGTGTCTTGAACTCCGGCAAACCCTACCGAGAAAAAAGCTGATTTGTCGCCTAGAATCAACGCAACAACCGCCTGAACTCTAAGGGTTCTTCCCTTTTGAAAAATTATACGTATTCTGTGAAACATTAGAAAAAAACAAACAAACAAAACCACGATTAAAACAAAACCCTATATTTAATAAAAAAGAATCAAATCATCAATAAATAAAAACTCACCGCGAAAGTAGTGCCTTTGACGACTTTGTTATCCGCACGAGTCGTAAATGTAGCGCTTTGTGATGTCGTTTTATGATCGTCCCAAGCCACTGTCGTTACTCTTTTTCCCGCTCCCACTAAAACGATGAATTGTTTCTGACGCAGTATAATTTTCTCTCTTTTAAATTTATTTCCACGAAAACAAATCAAACAAAACATGCATAGACAGTGGCGGAGGTAGAGCATTCGGAGGGAGGTCACTTGACCCACACAAATTTTTAAAACATAATGTAGTTTATACTAAATATTTCAAATTAACTCTAATCTAAAACAAATATTGATCCCTATTAAATATTCATTTAGATATAATTCAAATATATGAATCCTTAAAAATGTTAAACCCAATAAATTTTATGATAAACAATCTTAAAATAAAAATAACTCTACTAAAATATATACCTAATTATATTCATTAGTTAGTTTACTTTGACAATTTTACAACTTCTTCATTCTTTTCTTCCAATAGTTCTATTCGAACCAAATTGGAGTTAAGAGTTTATGTAGGAATTTCTATCTTTTTGTTTGGTACAATAATTTTATAAGATTAAAAAGAGACATCGATTGTTTAGTATGTTCATGTCCGACTCATAACACAAGCAAGTGAAGCCATTAATTAGGGTTCCAAAATTTTAAAAGTTATTTTTAGTTACTTTTTACGAAACTTATTATCTTATGTTTGTAACATCCGCGAACTGAATAAGTGATTGTCAATGTTCGTGTCGAGTGACACAAGGGCTGTGTCGATCGACACGAAGGTTGTGGGTGTCGATCGACACGTTCAGGGTGTCGCTTGACAAGTAGTTTTGTCGAACCAAGTAATTAACTTTTATAAATCATGGGATTAGTGGTGGCCGCGAGCAGCAGAAGAAAAACGTGTGAAACTTGTGATTTCGGGAGAGAATTGAGTTTTTGTGATAGTTTTTAGACTTGATCCTTGTTGAATGTAGAAGAATCGTTTGTCGGTTTTTCCTTGACGTTTTAACGTGAGAATCAGTCCATGTGTGTGGTTGTGATCATGCGTTTCGGTGCCGTTCAATCCTTTTTCATCCCTAAAATCCGAGGTGAGTTCGCGACCATAGGTTTCTAGGCGATGATGGTTTGAATGATGATTTCGGGATGATTGTGTGATGGATTTTTGGTGTGAATCATTTTTGGTTATTGCTGGGTTGTTTGTGAATGTTTTTGGTATTGATCGTTTGAAGGATTGCGACTCGTATCGCTCAGAATCGGGTCGTGAGAAGGAGACTCGATTCTAGTACGATACAGAGGTGTGTCGATCGACACCAGGAGAGTGTCGCTCGACACAAGTGCAATAGTCGTGTCGATCAACACGACCAGTTCTGTGTTCTGATTTATTTTTCGTTAAATTCCATAATGTGTTTGTGGTGATTTGTGATATATTTATCATTGTTTGTTTTGTTGCCTGAGCCTGCTTGTTACGCTAGTAGATGGTATGACCGGCTCACTAAGTATTTATAAAATACTTACGCAACTCTTATTACCATGTGTTGCAGGTAAAAGAAATGTGTGATCGCGGAATCACGGCCGGTGAAGAGGATGATAGGATGTTTATCTGTTTTTGTTTTGTCTAGCGAACCTGGCGTTTAAGTTGCTAGAGTTTCTATTTATTATTGAATTGGAGTTGATTTGTTGAATTGATAATTTGGAGTATTGGTTTATTTATTGAATTATTTTTATGAGAATTCCACAACTGTTAGCAATAGTCGTAGAGAATTAGCATTTATGGAAATGTTTAATTCGGGTTATAAAAAAAAAGTGTTGGTTGTTTCAATGTTACTTTAAAAACAATACTTATAAGCTTTTGTGTAATGATAATATGTCTAAGGCTCTTTTTCCAATGTCTGTGGGTCTTTTTAAAACAAACATCTTATATATAATAGCAGAGATTTCTCTCATTCTAGGGTGTCCACGTCATCAGCCTCCTCTACAATGTGGGCCCCTTTTTTTTACGTAAACCATATAAAAATCTCTCTCACTGTGCAAACCTGACTATTATGCATAGCAGGCAATATAACACGTCTCCGGCGTATGCCAAAACCGAATCTCTAATCGAACACGTCTCCGGCGTTCTATCCTCTCACTCCTTGTTGCCCTCAGCTTTATCTCCGACGAGATTCTCTTTCTCAATCAACGCGTTTCATCAAATCTGTCGACACGTGGCATCACCGAAAGTAAGGAGAATCGATCCAATCGTCGGACGAAAGTTAATCATTGCCGACGGAGTTAACGAATACCAAGACGATCGACTCGCCGTCGACATCGAAACCGGAATCGAGTGGGAGAGATGCGAATCGATGCCATAATTTCTCTTGGGATCCGCATCCGCCACGTGGCTATCAATCGCGGTGAGTTGGGCGAAGAAGATGTATGATATATCATGGTTTTTATCATGTTTAAGCCATGATATAAGTCTATTGTTTAGAGTCTTTGGTGTTTTCTAGTTGTTTTTAGAGTCTTTACAGGTACAAAGATGTTTGGACTTAATTGGTGGTTACTGGATCGATTTGGAGCAATGAGAAAATGAGCAGTCAAAGTCGCAAGTTTGGATTGAAGTTTTTAAGCAAGTGTCAATCGACATTGAAGGAAGCATCGATCAACACCATGATTTTACTTGTGTCGATCGACAGAGAATATGGCGTTGCTTGACACGACTATTTCCAGTGACAAAAATTATCAGTTTTGGAAGATTTCCGTTTTGCTCCAGAAGGCCCAGATGTTTGCAATTGGGCCCAGAACCGTCTTTGTACTCTGTGCCTAACTGATTCACCTAAGATTATCCTGTGCCTAGCGTTTCTTTTAATTGATTTCATAACCGATTTTATTGCTTGCTTTTATTTACTTGCATTCATCTTTTATTGCTTAGTTTAATTCGAACGTATTAATCTATTGTGCATTCATTGATTCCATGTGGATTCGATAATCTTAAGTGCGACAACTGATCTATTAATTTGAGAGAGTAGGTCTAGGGTAAATTTGACCATATCAAATTTTGGCGCCGTTGCCGGGGAATCACGCCATTAGATTTTTATTATTAGGATTTTGTCTAAGTGTTTTTCATTTTTGTTTTATTTGCTAGTTTCTTGTGTCTCTTTCTGTTTTGCGTTTCAGGTATATGCCTGATACAAGGAGCTGCAAAGACAAGGAGCTAGTCGGATACGGTCTACAGGAACTTGCATGTTTAGAGCATGAGAACGGAAGAGTAGCAAGGATGGCTGCTCAAGGACGTATAGTACTGAGACCGGGAGAAGATGGAATACTGCGTGATCCGACAGGATTGAGGTACAACAAGGATGGTGAAAGGATTGATGACAATGGGAACGTGATTTTTTAGGAGAAAAATGAGCAACAGATACGCGAGGAAAAAGATCGAATCGTTCGCGATGAAGAAATCAGACTTGCTCATGAGGAACAAGCACGTGTGGAACGACATAGAGAGGACGTCGCTCAACACGAGGAGAATCAGCGAGTCGCTTGACACGAGGAGAATAAGGTAGTCGCTCGACATGGATTGGCAATCGAGCGACGTGACGAAATCGCGGGTGTCGATCGATACGCTGCTGGTGTTGATCGACACCAAGACTAGAATCAGCCGATTTTGATGAGGAATGATCAGAACTCTGCGCAAAGACGGACACTTACAGATTTTAACCATACAGATCAGTTCTATGCTAATAGATCTGCAATTCGTCCACCTCCATTCCAAAGGAACGACTTTGAGCTCAAACCAGCGTTCTTCTCTTTAGATGCTCAAGACCCATTTTGCGATCTTCCACATGAGAACCCGATGGACCACATCGAGAGGTTTGAAGATCTTGCATCTGCAGTCAAGGCTAATGGAGTCTCAGAGGATTATCTATTCTACAAGCTCTTCCCCTATTCTCTACATGGGGAAGCCAAGTATTGGCTAAAGACGCTTCCATCGGGCTCACTCACAAACTGGATGGATACAAAGAATGCTTTCTTAAGCAATTTATTTGACGATGCAAAGTCCGAGGATCTAAGATCAAAGATTGCGACTTTCAAACAAGGAGATGTTGAGGCATTCAAGGCTGCGTGGTATAGATTCAAAAGCTATCAGAGGGATTGTCCACATCATGGATTCAATGAGGTGCAGCTGCTTAATATCTTCTACAGAGGGATTGCACTGCAATATTCTGTGACTCTGGATGCTGCAAAAAACGGGAACTTCAACACGAATTCTCCTGGGAATGCTATCCAGCTCATTGAGAATCTTGCTAGTAGCAATAATGCTAAGGATATGGACTACCAGAGGAGCCAGCAGAAGTAGGACATCGGTGGTAACTAGTTCGCGAAAGTCACCAAAAAGCTTGATTCAATGCATAGTCTTCTAGCTGGGAAGAAGACGATTAGCTTTGCACAGGATGTTGAGACTACAACAGAAGAAGTTAACTACGTTAATGGGACTGGTTTTCAGAGATATGGTCACCAGCAAGGGTATGGTTCAAAGCCATTTCAGAGCAGCAACAATTATCAAAGGAACCATGGTTCTTCGTCTTACAAGCCTCCTGAGCAGAAAAACAAGATGGAAGATATGTTTGAGCAGATTCTAGAGGGACAAAAAACAAAGATAGTGAAGTTCATCCAGAAGATTGATGCCATTTATCAGGACTTGAATGGTATGAAGCATTGAGGTCTCATGTGAAGAAGCTGGACGTTCAAGTAGCTCAAACAGCTGAATCGATCAAAAGACAAGAGGGATTTCTTTCCTGCATATACTAATACTAACCCTAAGCGAGCTTGCAATACTGTTCTGGTGGAACAAGAGGGCTATTTCGAAGAATTTGAAGCAATTTTTCGGGACTTCAGAGCACCTATCGAGCGACGAGGAAGTCGTGTCGCTCGACACGAGTAAATCGCAAGTGTCAATCGACACTGATGCAGTGTGTCGATCGACACCCCCTGGAAATCATGATTCTACGATTGTGAAGCAAGTGTCGATCGACACTACAGAGTGTGTCGATCGACACCCGACCCAGAAAAGCCCAGAAATCGTAGATTCATCAATTCGTGCAGAAGAAGCAGTATACAAGGCAAAAGTTCCATTCCCCAGAGCTAGGAGATCTAAGCAGGAGGTTGAAGACGCTATTTGCAAAAAGATGATTGATAAAATCATGATCGAGATGCCACTTGTTGACGCAGTTAAGCTTTCGCCTGCGATAAGGAGGTATGTCAAGCGGATGGTCTCCAACACAGTTCCCCTGCCTAAAAAGAAGAAGAAGGAAGTGGTAGTATCTGAAGCAGAGAGCACGATGATTCAGAGCAGAGTCCCAGTGAAGATACCAGATCCAGGAAACTTCGTGCTTAATTGCTCAATCTCCACAGGAAGTTTTCCACATTCCCTTTGTGATTTAGGATCTGGTATCAATCTAATGCCTCTTTCAGTTGCTCTTCGACTTAGGATGACAGAGTTCAAAGCGACTAGGATGTCTCTTCTACTAGCTCATAGATCCAGGAGATTCCCAGAAGGGATTCTCGAGGATGTTCCGATCAAGATTCAGGACTCCATTATTCCTGCAGACTTTGTGGTTTTGGAATATGATGATGAACCTGAAGATCCTCTAATCCTGGGAAGGTAATTCTTAGCTACTGCTGGTGCTCAGATAGATGTGAGGAAAGTGAAGATGAAGCTGGATCTTGGTGATATTGTCATGGATTTTGACATGGAACATACAAGGAGAAAATCCACCATAGATGGTCAGACTTTTTCAGTGGAAGTTTTAGAGGATGAAGACTCATTCAAGGAGTTGCAATCCAGTCCTTCATCTGTTACTGAATAGATAATTCCACTAATCCCAGCCCATGATCCTCCCAAAGGGAAAAGGTACGCGCTTCCTGAAGTTGAATCTCCTGATTTCATTAAAGAATATTTAAAAGTTGAAAAAGTTGTTACATGCTTACGCAAGCCTCGAGTTTCTCGTGCAAGTCTTGGTTTTTCTTTAAATGATTTTGCAGGAATTCCTAAGGAGCGTAAAAAGACTTTTAGGCCATTCGCGAAAATGCGAATAATTGTTCCTCAAGCACTGAAAGAGAAAGGCGATGCACTCTTTCGAGAGATGCTGCAGAAGACGCAAAAACTTTTTCTTGGAATCATTCCATGGAAAAGTTCAGATCCTCCAGACGTTTAAGTTCCTCAACACAGTCAAGCTAACGGACTAAAAACAAGCTCTTAATGGGAGGCAACCCATTTGTGAGTTTTAATAATTATGTTTTATTTTATTTTCTTTTACAATTTTATGTTTGGTGTTCTTTTTGGTTATGATTTTTAGGAGACAAAAACGTGAGGATGAACTTCAGATGCCTCTGTCGAGCGACACGAGTTATCCGTCGCTCGACACTTGCAAAAATTCCTTGGTGTCGATCGACACCATGGACTGTGTCGATCGACACCCTCTTAGGGACAAGCAAAAAGCTAAGTCTAGGGAAGTTGGTATATCATGGTTTTTAGCCTGTTTAAGCCATGATATAAGTCTATTGTTTAGAGCTTTTTTGGTGTTTTCTAGTTGTTTTTAGAGTCTTTGCAGGTACAAGGATGTTTGGACCTAATTGGTGGTTACTGGATCGCTTTGGAGGAATGAGGAAATGAGCAGTCAAAGTTGCAAGTTCGGATTGAAGTTTTTAAGCAAGTATCGATCGACATTGAAGGAAGCATCGATCGACACCACGATTTTACTTGTGTAGATCGACAGAGAATGTGGCATTGCTCGACACGACTATTTCCAGCGACGAAAATTATCAGTTTTGGAAGATTTCTGTTTTGCTCTAGAAGGCCCAGATGTTTGCAATTGGCCCAGAACCGTCCTTGTACTTTATAAATACGTTTTTAACCCATTGTTTAGGCTTCAGGCTTTATTTTACTTAGTTTTAAGAAATCTCTATTTTTAATATAATGATTTCTTCTTTTATTATGTATGAGTAATTTCCCTGTTAGGTTTAGGGTTATTCAAAGGTGCTTGATGTTTTGCTAGATCTGACTTTAACTGCATATGATAAATATCATTAGAAGTTCTTCATCTTAACTTGTGATTAATGCTGATTCTAGATTAGCTACCTAGAATATGATATTAGGTTGATTAATAGAAACAACAGTTTTATTAATTTTTTGATCTAGTTTTGGATGAGCAAAATTATTTTTCGCAAAGACATTTGGTTTAGGGTTTTATGAACAATTGAGCCTGAATTTATTGCTTGTTTAGATTCATAGGATTCGCAACGACAGTTGGCTTTCAAGGATTTATGCATAGATAATCTTTAAAGCGACAGCTGATCGATTTTACATTCATGTTCATGTTTAAAAACTATGCTTAATAATCCTATCTTTTATTTATATATGTAATTCTGATTCACCTGAGACTTCCCTGTGCCTAGCGTATCTTTTAATTGATTTCATAATTGATTTTATTGCTTGCTTTTATTTACTTGCATTCATCTTTTATTGCTTAGTTTAATTCGAACGTATTAATCTATTATGCATTCATTGATTCCATATGGATTCGATAACCTTAAGTGCTACAACTGATCTCTTAATTTGAGTGAGTAGGTCTAGGGTAAATTTCACCATATCAATTTACGTGTCGGAGAAGAGATATGGAATTTCATGTTGTTTCGATTTTGCACGGAGGTCTCCAAAACTTTGAAATCGCTTAGCCCAGCTCTCTCTGTGTTGACCTCTCGCACAGATACGGTCAATGGCTACTACGAATTCAAAATCGAGGGCTATTCTCTCGTAATCAGAATTATATTCCACCAATAAGATACCATCATTTTGCCATGTCATCGCCGTTTAGGAAAGAAACTACAGATAAGCCCATTTGCATAGGCCCATTATTTACCAACCTTTCTTTGCCGATGATGATATGCTCAAATTAGACCTAGAGCTACTCTCTCAAATTAAGAGATTAATGTAGTACTTTAGGGTCGAAATCCACAGGGAATCAATGAAACACAATAGATTATATAAGTTCAGATTAAGCTAAGCAGAATAAAAATAATGCAAGTAAACAAAGCAATTAAAACTGTTGTAAATCAATAAGAGAAAGAAGCTAGGCACAGGGAAATCTCCAGTGAATCAAAATTGCAGATAAATCAATTGATATGATTATTAAAGCACAGTTCTTAAACATGAACACGAAAGTAAAACAAACCAGCTTCCGCTGTGAATATTATCTATGAATAAATTCAAGCAAACCAAATTCCTTTGCGAATCCTATGAATCTAAACAAGCATTGATTTCAGGTTCAATTGTTCACAAAACCCTAAACCAAATCCCTTTGAGAATAGGTATTTTGCTCATCAAAGACTAGATCAAACTATCAATCAAACTGTCATTTTTATTAATAAACCCTAGATCATATTTCAGTTCATGACGCTAAAATCAGCATTAACAGCAAGCCAAGATGAAGAACATTCTAATGATATTATCCTAACAATCATATCAAATTCAGCAATTCATCAAACACTTTCGAATATCCCTAAACCTAACAAAGAAACTACTCAGACATATCGAATGAAGAAAACATGGTTTTATTAAAGATATATCAAAGAGTTAAATAAAATAAAGCGTGTTTTCTAAACAATGGCCTAAAAACGTATTTATAAAGGTCCCAAACCGACTAGAAAAGAAAAGTAAACATCTGGAATTCCTTCGCAAAAACGGAAATCTTCAATTTGGGCTTTTTGGCTCGTCAGACCTGTCTGTCGATCGACACGGAATTCCTGTCGATCGACGCTGCACTCTCTGGAAAATCTTCTTGTCTCGTCAGACCTCCTATCGATCGATGCAAATCTCTGTCGATCGACGCTGGCTCTGCTGGCAGATTTTGACTTTTTGACGCTCCATTCCGCAATGCTCCAAAACTTCCGGTAAACATCTTTTCTGCTCCAATCGGTCTAGTTCCTGTAAAGACTCTAAAAACACATAGAAAACACCAAAAGACTCTAAAACATGGACTTATATCATGGTTGAAAACCGGTAAAAACCATGATATATCAGATGACATCGCCACAGAGAACATCTTCTACAATTCTCTAATCGTCGTTACGAATCCTCAATCATAATCCACGTTTCAAATCCCTCACTGTTATTTTGCTTTAGAAACCACAAATTTCTTTGACTCTCTTACTGTCAACGGCCGAACCCACCACTCTAGGTTGTCGTATTGACTCTTCCATTGCCGCAACCACTAAATCATGTATAAATAGAATCCTACTCCTCCGCAAGATAACACTCAGAACCTCTTACTCTCTAGAAACGACTATGGCCCAACACCACATTTTCTTCAACGAAATTCAGGTTTAACATGGGAAGTGGATCAGGTGATGGTTTTGTTAAAGTTGATGATTTCATTTTTTAACTATCAAGTTTTCTGAGATTGTTCTTTTGGTCTATGAGCATTTCGAGATTTAGTGGTTTCTGGTGAGTTTGCTTACAACGTTTTAGCCTTATAGAGACCTCTTGATTCATGGAATCTACATGAAGAATTTGCAATTGATTGTAGCATCTATAAGGTCTGACCTACTTTCTCTTGATTGTAAACTTTCACATTAACTTGAAAAACTTGCATTGTCTTTTATGAACTTTTCCGTAATATAAGAAACATGACTTTTCAAAGAATGGCTTCTTCCATGTCATATCCTTTTGCATCCACTTCAGAAAAGTTGTTTAATTACAGAGACTTTATTTGTTACACCAAGATAAGGAAGCAAGGACATGGTAGGTGCTACAATTTAAAATATATATTATAACGCACCGGAGATCTTCCATCGGTAACCTTATAGTCTCACTCTTTCTTTATGTCAAGTATACATATGTAATCTCACTGAAACTTTGTTCATGATTGTGATAGGTAAGAACATATGTTTTCTTTTTCTTGGAAAACCTATTGAGCTAAACACCAGATCAACAACATACTTTAGTAGCTACCAGAGAGGTACCAATAAGAACCGTGCTAGAAATTGAAGCCGAGCCTCTTTCTCAAACTATTTATTGTAGTTAGTATGTGATACTTAAACTGAAAAATTCCTCATTTCTATGGCAGGATCTATTTGCTATTTCCTAGAATATAGCCATTTTGTTTCCCATCAACTTTCACCTTTGTCATCCGAGCATTTTCCACCCTCGAGGGAACCTAAACAACTCCTATGTCGTAAACATGGCTTGATAACGAGGTTTATAATTTGTTTAGAACTATGTATGAGATTTTTATGTTTTAGTTTTGGATTCTGTAACTTTAATGAATGTAATCTTCTTGATTACATAGGCCGAGGGTGTGCATTTGAGGTGGCGGGTTCGGAGGATTGTACACGGTTTGAGATTAGAATCGCTTGTGTGGCCTGAAACCTCAGGTGATATTTTTAGTAGTATCCATTAGCTTTTAGTTTAAGCAATCTTTTGCACAAGTCTTATGTCTTGAATACATTTTAATGCTCTAATATTGATCAGGTGGTTTTGGTTGTGACCAATCCAAACGTTTTATTCAAGCCGATGTTTTAAGAAGTACTATCTAGAGGTAAGAGTTAGTTTACTTTCTTTATGAGTTCACCTTTGCTACTGTGGTGTGTTGTTTTGGTCTCTGGCTCCTTTAATCTGCCGAAGTCGATGCGTCCTGGTTTTTTCGGATTTGCTTTCAAACACGGGATTCCACTTTTGTGTTGCTTGAAAGCAGGTTTCTTATAAAATAGCTCTCGACATGTGCAATCTTTATTCGCAGGTAGAGTTACTGATGGAGTGCGAGTCTTTCTTGAAATGTTAGTTTTGTTACTTTTTTCGTTTGTTTATGTTTCTATATTCAATTTATGTATTTACAAATATGTTTTCCCATATGTGGTTATAACACATGATAATCTTTTAGTCTATTAACTTCTCTTATGAGTCGTGATTGAGAAAGTAGCAGGGGGAGGAAGGTAGAAGTCACTTCTCAAGGCTTAAAATGCATACCATCAAAGAGTATGGGTGCTCTCTTTCACTAGCGCTTACTTTTGGTCGTACATTTTTTTTAATTTGTGATACCTTTATTTATGTATAATCTATTGAGTTAAATTTATGGTGGTACTTTAGGTGCTAAGAAGTTTATCATGGTAAACTATTTCTCATTCACATAGATATTTTGTTTGTGTAACTTACTTCTAAGTTTTACTATCATACTCTATACGGGAGAATTTACAATCAAACTAGGACATGCCTGAAACAACCAAGCATTTTTTTTTTAAATCCCAAACAACTCAACTGCGGAAAAACCATAAACCAAATAGACCAAATAACCAATTTAATAAACCAATGAACCAGATTTAACATTTATTCGATTCCAAAAATATCCAAAAGCATTTCTAACAATTCCTAGAAACCTAACCAGGTTCCACACATAACCACGATAAACATAAAATCTAGAGTTCCTAATCATCCTCTCGTCCCAGCCATGATTCCACGATCTCAAACTTTTCCTTTACCTGCAACTCAAAAGGGAAAAACAAAGTTGCGTGAGTATTATCATAAATACTCAGTGAAGCGGTCATCCCGCCTACCGATTACATAATAGGGAAAAAGCATGTCAATTACTACGCGAACAATCAACACTCAACAGATATGCAATAATCAGCAATTATGCAATTTTCACAATTTATCAAGTGGTGTCGATCGACACTCCTCCTGGGTGTCGATCGATACTCCAATTCCAGATTCAAACCTCGTGATCATAAACAGAGGGTGTCGATCGACACTACCACTAGGTGTCGATCGACACTCCTCGCGAAAACCTAGACCGAGTCGAATCCTCACGAGACTCGGTCCCGTTTCATCGTGCGAGACTGATCACGATAAAGCTACCACACAAAATAACACAAGAATATCAATCAGTTATCATCACAATTCAATTATTCAATCACAATAATCCCAATTTAATCATACAATCTCCTAACAAGCTAATCGCGATCACACACTCACCTTGCTAAACCTAAGACAAGGCTAAGAGCACAAAACCCGCGACTCAAGATCCTCACAGACTCTGGTCTCACACGCAAACTCCAAGGAATGCCTCTTCTATCACCTAAGACTCATAATTAGGGTTTCCCCAAAACCCAAATTAGGTTCTCAGAAAAACAGACCGGCGAACCAACTTAAAATAATAACAGAGATCGGAACTTACCTCTGAATTCAGATTTTAAACCCAATCTGAAAACTAGATTGAAGGAGCTTTCCAACGATATCAAGATCGTCTCCTTATTCCTTCTCAAACGCCGGGAAAACGCTTCCCAAGATGCTGATCAAAACCCGAAACTGCACAGACCACTCACGGGAAAACGATCATAACTCAAAAACTACAGACCCAAAAGGAAATCGGATTTTTTCTATAGCTAGGTAAGAGAAAGAAGAACTTACCTAAGAAAAATCACGTCGATTAGACTTGATTCAATCGCCCGTTCTTCCTTTCTACCAACACCACCAAAACTGCCTTCTCTTTCCTCTCAAACTCCACACAAAAATTCACCCTCTAGGATGCTCCAACCTTTTCCTCTCTCAAAAACAAGAAAAATGGACTCCCTAAACCTTCCCAAGGCTGCTCCACGACAAAAGAGGCTTATAAACGAAGCCCTAGGGTTAACGCCCCTAAACCGAGTCCAAACCGCAATTATCACTTAAACCAATTTTTAATCCGAAAACATGGTGTCGATCGAAACCCCTTACCAAATTACATAATTTGATTTTGGAATGTTACAATGCCAAAGCAAATTGTACATTCTATTTAACAAAATACTTCTAGAGAAATAAGAGTTTTCTTAGGTTCAACTACTAAATGAATGATAATAGGGATGAGGTTCCTTTTCCCTCTCCACTTAATCGTTATCACGAAGAAGACAAATTCACTTTGATTTTGGAGAAAAATCCTTAGAATAATTACAATTAATTTCAAATTTTACGATTCAGCACAAACCCACGCGTAGCGTGGTTCAAACTCTAGTGTTAATCAATTGTTTTCTTAAACTAATATCGTCATTAATTTAAATTGTAATTTAGAACAAAAAATTGGAAACCTAGATGGTGAGTAAATATTTTTATTTTGGATCATTTTCTGATATGCTCTTCTCGCACGAGTTGCAATTGTAAGTAGTTATATTGAGAGAAATGAATTAACTTATTCATATAAGTTATCATTTGAAAAATACAAGCAAAACATATGAAAAATATAAGCAAAACATACGAAAAACATAAGTGAATTGACATAAACAAATATGTTATTATATAAGTATATTCAAATAAGAGAATTAACTTATCATATTAAAACCACATAAAAAGAACACTATTTTTAGATTTGCTTGGGGCATCCGAAAATATTGGACCACCATTGAGTATGTTTTATACAGTGATAATCGAAATAAATATGAGTAAGCATTATAATACATCTTTCAAATGTATATCTATGATGATTTCTTTTTTTATTGTTCGATAAAAGTATTACAATTTTTTTAGATCAAAAATTTATTATGACCTCGACAAATGTTTTTTCTGTCTCCACCACTGTGCATAGAGAAGAAAACGGTAGTAAGCAAAAATTTTGCATATACGAATTTTTTTATATATATGGTGCGTGGCTAAACTGACCAGTAAGGACCAGCTGCAACATCGGTAAAGAACCATTGGCGGTTGTCGTTTGGGACGGAGTCTATAGCTATTTGTATACTCTTGAAACTTCCGTGGCCGGACTGATCGACAAAAACTTGTTGTTTAGCTTCAATGAGATGAGGTAGGTAGAAAAAAACAAAACACGATCAAACCAAACCCGCGAGTTCCCATTATTACAGCTTCTGATTGATTGGAGACGTAAGAAGAAGAGTGGTGAAGGAAATTGATTATTGAATTTGTGTGAAATGTAAGAAATTAACGCAGGTAAGGACGTTGTAAACTGTGTAATTGTGGCCGAGACTTTAAATTCGTTTGGATATTATTGCATCGATGATAATAAACTTAAGGAAACTTGCAACTAGTATACATATATAGGTGTATTATTGAATCGCTATTTTAGACCATAGTGATCAAAACACATAAACCTTTTGTTCAAATCTAGAAATCAATCAATGAAATGAAGGTCAATTGTATTGATTCTGAGATTTAAGTTTGAAAAATGACGCCAATACTTTTACATTTTTGCAGCAAATATACATTTTTGGTGTCCTAATTAATGATTTCACCTATAATACTTCTTTGGAATATATATTATTTTTAGGGGTAATACCATAATATACTTTAGTCTTGAGTGGAAACAATTTTCTTTTCTGTTTATTTGTTTCTGTAAAGGCTCAAGGTTTTGATGGAAAAAATTGTTTTATACATTTTCTAGTTTGACAAAATAAAAGTACCCTCTATTTTTATAAGTGTTGAAATAAAATTTAAACTTTTGTAAACTCGTCTTATTCCTCTTTATCGTAATTAGTATAGTTTTGTCATAAAAAGTATAGTTCTTAAAATTATCCATATTAAATACCTGACATTCTTTCAGTCGATTTGTCAATACGACGATCAGTAATCAAATTAACTTCAACTGAATCAAATAACTTATATTAAACGAAATATATTCTAAACCGATAGACAAAAATTAAAGTAACTATAACCGATAGAAATATGTAAATATCATTTGGAACCTTCCTCTAGAATGGAATTGGGAAAAATTAAACCATAGTGATCAAACCCATAAACCTTTCGTTCAAACTGTTTTAGAAATCAATCAATGAAATGAACGTCAATTGTATTGGATTCTGAGATTTTGAGTTTGCATAATGACGCCAATCAAAATTGATTATTGTTTTGCAATAAAGAGAAATTTTTGGTGTTATTATAATTAAAATTTTCACCTATAAATCTTACTTCTTTGGAATACAGATTCTGTTTTAGGGATAAATTGATCTGGACTCTAAACCTTGTAGGTTTTTCCATAGTTTAACCGAAAATAGTGATAAGACTATAAAAGGTTTCGGTTGAATCCAACTACTTCAATATGTAGCCCGGCTAATTTGAATGATAATGTGAATGTGAAAGGAAATGTAATATTGTAAATGATGCGGGATCAAGCTTTGTAGTCAAATACTTTTTAGGGTAAATATGAAGAAGAAAATAAGCATGACGTACGAGAGGATAATTGCTGGTTGTGATGGTGTGCGGGAAGAAAGAAAATACGAGGGAGGTAAGGCAAAAGGAGATAAGTAGGATTAAGCGACAAATTATTAATGTAATATCATATATTTGCGACAAATGAAAATGTTCATGTGAGAAAGTCCTAGAGGATTGACATATTAATGTAATGTTTGCTCAATGATTATATTTTTGCAAGGAGAAAAAAAAATTATTGAAATAAGAAGTGGTTTCGACCATAGTTTTAAAGATAATGAGGACATCAACATTTACATAATGTTTATTTACTATGTCTTTTCAATTAATTGTATCATCCATTAATGATAAATGTATCTTATGTTTTCAGGTCCAAACTTAGACCAAAAGCTGAAGTGATATTTTTTTAATTGTGACTACTAGAACAAAGGTTTTAACAATTCTGTTCATGTTTAACATGTGTAAAGATGATAAACGCATTTCTTAAATGACTAGTAAAAAGTTAAGATTTAGTAGCTGTTGAAGGGGATGAGAGCAACAAAATAATTCTAATTGATTGGGTCGGAGATTTTGAAAACATTGATAAATAAGATTGGTTTATAATAAACTTACAATAGCTTAGATGAAGGGCGCAATTTTTTTCCAAATAACCAGAAAGAATTGCTAAAAATTGTAGTTCAACTTCCAATCCTATTTATATGAGGTATGCAAAGCATTCTATGTTCGTAAACAAAAATATTAAAGATCAAATTTGATTACGTGTCAACTGACATTTGTCTTCTTTTTCATTTCATTAATATTCTGACCGCTATTATTCCATTTGCCAAACACTTTTTTTTATTCGAAGGTAGAGAAACAACATAACTTTTTCTTTTTTGGACCAAAAGGGTTTTATCAAGAGAATGGAGAGCTCTGGCAACTTTGGGGCTTCGCTTGACCAAGATGCTACTATGATGGACTTCACCGAGAAGGGGCAGCCGCCAGGAGAACCGCGGGATAAGACGGGTTCGTGGGCATCAAAGGTAATGGGAACAAGTACGGGTGGCAGGATGATCCCTGAGACGCTTGTGGATGAGGAGTTTGTCGCGGCACGTCTAAGTGTAGAGTTCCCAAATGGAGAGGATGGCGAGCCGGTTATTGCTATCGGGACGGAGGTTCTGGAGACGATGAATGGTGTGTGGAAGCGATGCATGATTGTGAAGGCACTAGGCACGAATGTTCCGATTGCGGTATTGAGTAAGAAGTTGCGAGAAATGTGGAAACCGAGGGGAGAGATGTTTGTGGTTGATCTGCCGAGGCAACTTTTCTTGGTTAGGTTTGGAGAAGAGGAAGATTATTTGACAGCGTTGACCGGGGGACCATGGACAGCATTTGGTAGTTTGGTTCAAGCATGGTCATCGGAATTCGATCCGACGAAAGATACAATTATAACAACTCCCGTTTGGGTTCGTCTTTTGAATCTTCCGGTGAATTTTTACCATCGATCAATATTGATGGGGATAGCAAAGGGATTGGGAAAGCCATTGCGAGTCGATGCTACGACTCTTAACCTTGAGCGAGCTCGGTCTGCTAGAGTGTGTGTCGAGGTTGATTTGCAGAAGCCGCTCAAAGGATCGGTGATGATAAATAAGGAGAGGTATTTTGTGTCATATGAAGGGCTTGCTAACATATGTTCTACTTGTGGGATTTATGGTCATACGGTCCATAGGTGTCCAAAAGGGAGGCCGACACAAACAGAGGATATACCTACGATGAAGGCGGTGGTGGCAACAAGCAGAGCTGCACCGAGAGAGACTGGTTTTACGACCGTGAGGAGGTCTGGTCAGAAGTCAGCTTAGTGAGCAAAAGAGTCCATCGGTGAGAGGGATGGAGCTGGTTATGGCATAACAAATTGCCCCGGTAGTTCGATTGCGTTTTTACAAGATTTTGATGATGAATTTACTATTTTGGAATTGCCGGGGGGCAAACAAATCCAATTTCAGAAGATCAATCCGTTATATGTTAAAAAAGTTTAATACGGATATCCTTGCGTTGTTCGAAACTCATGCTTACAGAGATAAAGCGGGACAAATTTGTCAAGGCCTGGGTTTTGAAAATTCATTTCGAGTTGACGCAGCGGGTCAGAGTGGAGGGCTTTGGCTCTTGTGGAGGTCTAGTATTGGAGTGGTTACGATTGTAGAATCTTCAAATCAATTCATATACGCACAAGTTGGAGAAGGTATGGATATGATTCATCTGGTGGTCGTTTATGCTGCACCGTCACCAAGTCGTAGAAGTGGCATTTGGGAGAAGCTTGGAGAAATTATTCAAGTAATTGATGGACCATTAATAGTGGGTGGGGATTTTAACACTATCATTCGATTGGATGAACGAACCGGAGGTAATGGTAGATTATCACAAGATTCGTTAGTATTTGGAGAGTGGGTTAATGAGTTTTTGCTGGGTTCAAAGGATCCAAATTCACATGGCGCAGAGGACGAATGGCTGAAACATATATTGTAAAACGCTTAGATCGAGTTTTTTGCAATTCTAACGCAAGCTTAAGGTGGTAGGAGGCATCAGTTACTCATTTACTATTTCTTGCTTCGGATCATACTCTGTTTATTCAACTCTCCCCGGTGCAGAATGGGGACTCAAAAAGGCGACCGTTTCGGTTTGAAGCGGCATGGATACAACACGAGAGCTTTAAAGAAATGTTGACAAACTCTTGGAATGTTGCTTTGTCTACGCCACAGGCATTGCAGGGGCTGCAAGACAAGCTAAAGATATGGAATCGGGAGGTCTTAGGCCATGTTCAAAAACGCAAAGAGAAACTACTGGTTGAAATTAAATGGGTCCAAGAAATGCTGGAGTTAACTCAAACGACAATCCTGTTAAACAAGGAAGAATTGTTGATAAAGGAATTAGATGTGGTAATGGAGCAAGAAGAGTTAATCTGGTTCCAAAAGTCGCAGGAGAAATACATAGCGTTGGGTGATCATAATACTACTTACTTTCATACTTCAACTATTATTCGGAGACGATGAAACAGTGTTGAGCTTTTGCATGATGATGAGGGGAGATGGATTTCAAACCAGATAGAGCATGAGAACTTAGCCGCTCATTATTATACTAAGTTGTACTCAATGGATGATGTGGACCCGGTAGTGCCACGGTTATCTCAGGAGGGTTTCACATTTTTATGATTTTATCACAAGAAGAGACCACAGAGATTTGTAAAACTTTCTCTAAAGTGGAAGTGGAGAAGGCGGTAAGAGGAATGGTTGTTTCAAAGCACCGGGTTCGGATGGTTACCAACCGATTTTTTAAGATAATAACAAAAGCTATGGTTCCAAAAATTGGTAGTGCTAATTCCAAAAATTGGGAAACCAGAAAAGATGACTCAGTTTCGCCCAATTAGCTTATGTAATGTCTTGTTTAAGATAATAACAAAAGCTATGGTTCTCCGATTGAAAGGTTTAATAGCGAAGCTAATTGGTTCGGCCCAATCAAGTTTTATTCCGGGGCGGCTTAGTACGGATAACATAGTAGTGGTACAGGAGGCGGTACACTCTATGAGGCATAAAAAAGGCCGAAAAGGTTGGATGCTTTTGAAATTGGACTTAGAGAAAGCCTACGATTGAATACGGTGGGAATTTTTGGAAGATACGCTCAAGTCGGCTAGACTTCCCGAGACTTGGATTAAATGGATTATGACATGTGTTACAGGACCGTCAATGCATTTATTGTGGAATGGGGAAAAGTCTAATCCGTTTAAGCCTAAGCGTGGGCTGCGAAAAAGAGACCCTTTGTCACCATACTTATTTGTGTTATGTCTTGAGTGATTATGTCATTTAGTAGACAACTCTATCGCTAATGGAGAATGGAAACCGATAAGTTTGTCCCGAGGGGGACCGAAACTCTCCCATGTTTGCTTTGCGGATGATTTAATTCCCTTTACGGAGGCTTTAGTTGCACAAATTAGGATAATTCAAAATGTTTTGAAGAGCTTTTGTGTTGCTTCTGAACAAAAAGTCAATTTGGATAAATCAAAAATCTTCTTCTCGAGTAATGTGAGTAGAGATATGGAGAAGTTGATCAGTGATGAGAGTGGTATAAAATCGACAAAAGACTTGGGAAACTACCTTGGGATGCCGGTGTTGTAGAAGCGAATCAACAAAGATACGTTTAGCAACATTCTTGAGCGAGTATCTTCGCGTCTGGCGGGGTGGAAGGGACAATGTTTGAGTGTGGTTGGTCGGTTAACTCTTACAAAAGCGATTCTCTCTTCAATACCAGTTCATGCCATGAGTTCCATATTGTTACTGAAAGCTACTGCTCTGGCTCTTGACAAATTGTCACACTCTTTTCTGTGGGAAAGTAGCACAGGACAAAGGAAGCACAGGATTAGGATGGACAAAGAGAGAAGGCGGACTAGGCATACGATCCACGTCGGAGATGAATAAAGCTTTGCTCGCTAAGCTGGGCTATCGATTGCTCCATAACCAAGAGAGCTTATGCGCGAGAGTTCTAAGGAGTAAATATAAGGTGAAAAATGTCCATGATCAATCCTGGATGGTAGCAAAAAGTAATTGGTCTTCGACAATGAGGAATGTGGGAGTTGGTTTAAGAGAAGTGGTCATTCCGGGAATAAGTTGGGTTATTGGGGATGGACAAATGATCCAGTTTTAGAGTGATCGCTGGTTATTAAAGCAACCGTTAAGTGACGTCATGACGAGGCAGTTACAAGCAAGTGATCTGAATATCAAAGTTTGTGATCTATGGTCTGACGGGATAGGGTGGCTCTTTAATCAGATCAGTCATCTTATATCAGAAGATTATAGCTTAAGACTATGATCAATGGTAGTGGATCATGTAACCGGAGCCACATATCGATTAGCTTTGGGCGAGAATTCAGATGGGAGTTTCACAGTCCGGTCGGCTTATTCTCTTTTAACTAGGGATGAGGATCCACGACAGGATTAGGTTGGATTGTTTCAACGTGTATGGCAAGTTATTGCGCCGGAGCGGGTTCGGGTCTTTCTCTGGTTAGGAGTGAACTAAGTTCTCATGACAAATGTTGAGCGACATAGGAGACACATGTTTGCGTCACGAGTTTGTCAAGTGTATAAGGGAGGCGAGGAAACGATTATTCATATTCTTCGCGATTGTCCCGCCATGGCAGGCATTTGGAATAGGTTGGTACCTCAAAGAAAGAGGAGAGAGTTCTTTGCCAAATCGTTAATCGAATGGTTGTATGGCAATCTTGGAGACAATCAATCCGTTGATGATACGAATTGGTCTACATTATTTGCAATTACAGTTTGGTGGGGATGGAAATGGCGATGTGGGAACGTGTTTCGGGTTAATTGTAAATGTCGGGACAGGGTGAAGTTTGTTAAGGATGTATCGAAGGAGGTTACTTTAGCTCATTTACATGTTAGTGAGATGACACGCCAGCCTCGGAGTATGATAGAAAGGCTAATAGCGTGGCAAAAACCGAATGATGGCTGGTTTAAGTTGAACACAGATGGAGCGTCGAGAGGGAACCGAAGTTTGGTAGCTGCGGGTAGAATCTTACACAACAACGGAGGTATGCGGTGTGTGGGTTTTACCTTGAATATCGGGATCTTTTCTGCTCCCCTCGCTGAATTATGGGGAGTGTATTATGGTCTTTGTATTGCTTGGGAACGTCGAGTTACGCATGTTGAATTAGAGGTGGATTCTGAGATGGTGGTTGGTTTTCCCAAGACAGGGATAAGTGAATCGAATCCGCTGTCATTGCTAGTAAGGTTGTGCCATGGCTTTATATCAAGGGACTGGATAGTCCGTATTTCTCACAGGTATAGGGAAGCTAATTGTCTAGCAGATGTGTTAGCTAACTATGCGTTTTCTTTATCGTTAGGTTTTCATCTTTTTGATTAGGGGTGGGCAAAAATACCCGGAACCGAAAAATCGAACCGAACCAAGTTCGAACCTATTTTTTAAAAATACCCAATGGATCTTATGTGCTTAGAACCAAAAAACCGAAACCGAAACCGAGCCGAACCGAAAATCCACGGATAACCGAAATATCCAAAACATAAATTAAGTTATTTTGTGTTTCATTTTATGTTTATGGACTTTGTGTTTTATATTGTGTTACATTTGATGTTTCATTATAGACTTTAGACTCAAAACGCTTTACGTATAATATTTTTGTGTTTCATTTTTGATTCGGCATTTGATTTGTTCAGATTTTGATTCGATTATTCTATTAATAACCAAACCGAATCGAAACCGAAGTGAAACCGAACCGAACTGACCTATAACTCATATGGTTCTATACAGACTCATTTTAGATGAAACCGAAAAACCGAAAAATCGAACCGAAACCGAATCGAAGAACAGAACGTCCACCCCCATTTTTGATTCTGTACCGGACTCTGTTCGTCCGATTTTGTTAGAGGATTCTAGTGGGACTTCAATTCTACGTCAAATCCAGATATAATTTTTCTTTTACTTTATTAATAAAATATGGGGGACTCCGTCCCCCTCCTTCGACCTTATACTTTTTTTTTAATTCTAATCCTAATTATTAAATACATTTAAAACACTATTAATTTTTCTTTACTAATATAAACAGTTATGATTGGAAAAAGTTATGAGCTTCTATTATATTATTCATCATAGAGAAAAATGTAATTTTGGTTTTTTTTTTTTTTGCAACTTTAATGTAAACGCATTAATGTTTACGATTAAACATGTGCATATCATATGGACTAACTATGCTAATTGGACTAGAATACATTTTAAGTATTTAATTATGATTTTGTGTATTAAATAAAAGTCTTTCTCTTGCCAACACGCTATATTTTTGTTAAATATATTTTTATTAAAATCATCCATCAAATATGTTTGAGATTAATAGTTTTTTTTTTTCAAATGCAGATTTGGGTTATACCTTATTATCATTAAGTATCAAAATGACAGTATCAACATTATTAAATAGTAAAAACTCAAATTCTTAATTGTATTGGTTGTTCATAAGGGTGTCAAAATGGGTTGAAATTAATGAGTTGATTCAATCCAATCCAATCCATGGATCTAATGGGTTAAGAATTTTGGATCGGAATGGATTAATGGATTTAATAAGTTGGGTAAAAATGGATTATATTAAAATGGGTTAGTGGGTTATCCAAAACCAAACCAACACAAATTTAACAACCCAAATCAAATATACTAACCGAATCAATTATGTCAAACCACACATTTATACTTTCGTCGTAAGCATGATCCCCGCAAGTTGGATAGAGCTTAAGTGATTACGCACATCCTTGTCAATGATCTTGATAATGGTTGTCGAAGGGTTTAATTGTTCACCATTACAACGACTATTCCGCTCCAAACTGGATAAACTGTCAGTTGGAAAAGATGTCTAATTAAGAACAATTTGAGCGCTTGTCGATTGTCTGATACGGGATGAGTTGTAGAAGTTGAAATCAATCTGTTGTGTCGAGACTACCAAGCAACCGATGGGCAAAGATAATTCCATGTTTCCTCCTTTCCACTAAGCAACTTAAAACTTATAAAACAACTATGTAGACACCACAAATATACATCTGCATTTGACAGCATAAAGAGGATTTTTTTTTTTATAACCTTTTTTGCATAAAGAGGATTACATGAAGATATATGCAGAAAGTGATCGCTATTCATGAATTGGCTAAACGGATGGAAGCCAAGGCCAAGATTGATTGAAATGGGCTTCGGATAACAAAAACAGAGTCTTTAGGTATTTTAGTTGTAATTCAAGGAGTCTGTACTTATAATTGCATAAATCCGATTAGGTTAAAACAATCTTTTGTGTACTTCATTCTAGCCTCTAAACTCTCTCTAGGTTATTGCGTTTAGGAAATTTAGTGCGGCGTCTAAATCGTGTTGATCTTGGAAAGACTAGTTGATTTCAGTTGCAATGAAATGAAATCCCATTAGGTTAAACAATCTTTTGTGTAATGAGTTCTAGCCTCTAAACTCTCTCTAGATATATTGGTTTTTCAGTCTTAGCATTCTCATTCGCACAAGAGAAGTATATCAATAGCTTTCTATTTTTATTAAGTCTTAGCATTCTCATTTGAAAGTTGGTGTTTTGGAATAAATGAAATTTATCGACCACAAACAGCATCAACAGCTTCAACAAGAACATGAAAGATTTTCTCCAACATCAATGTCATCTCAATGAGCCTCTTTGAAGCATCGTCTATGTTTTTTCCGACTAAATCCTTCACGTAGCCTATATAGTCATAACAAGCCAAGACATCATTGTATGCACCCAGTGCACCCGATTTCCCTTTTGCGACTTCGTCAATTGAAACTCTTAGATTCCTCAATATAGAGGTGTACTATTCTTCGCACGACGTAAACGGCGTCTTCAACGTATGCGTATGCTCATGTTTTGCCGCTTCCGCGACGAAACCTCTTGTCTTCTCTGCGTTGGGCACTCCGAGGCCACCGATCATGATTTGCACAAGTGAGAGCTATAGAATTGAAAATACAATTTTGTTTGTTACTATTGAGAATATATCATGAAATCAATTACCATTGCATGAAATAATTTGCTACAAATTTTTTTGCCTCATCTATGTGTATGAAATGTATTTCTATATATATTTTTTTAATTTAAACGCTTTTAAGAATTTTCTCCAAAAACTTTAAGAATTTTTTAAGTAGGATTTAGGCCAAAAACTTTGAAAATTTAACTGAAACTTTTCGAAACAAATGAGGTGTAATAAAAATTCACAAAAACAAAATGTTGAAAACCTAAAATGGAAGGAAAGAAATGTGGGTTAAGATAGTAGTACCATGCATGTGGCAGCAACTGCTGGAGGATATGCGGTTAAGTCTGAAAGCAGAAAGCTTTGTATTGGGCAGATTGCTTATTACATATGGTATCGATGTATTTGGTAGAAGCCCAAGCCGAAGCCGAAAATTGTGACAAAACTACCATGAAAACAAGAAAAGAAACAATCGGAGGAAGAAGACATTTTCTATTTTATATCACTTAAGATGTAGTTTTATTTATGTTGACATTTTCTACCTTCATATATGCATTCATTTAGTTACCGGTATCAGTACGTGTGAATCTAGAGGATTTAAATTAAAAAGAAAGATTTGATTGTTGACCAAAAACAAAAAATAAAGATTTGGTCATTTCTTTTGATTTCACAAGAATGATATTGCCATTTTCAATGATAAAAATCTGAACGATATATCAATCTTAGTCAACATTGCTGGGGAAGAATCAATAAGCACCGATGGCGCAGCGAAATAAAGTTCCTCACGTTTATATGAACTAGTGAGAAAAATGTAGAATATGGCAGCAGAAAGAAAGTAAATGAGACATTGTGGAAGCTAGATTCCGCACTAAAAATTTAAATGTGAATTCGGAAAAGAAACTTTAGTCCTAAGAAATGTCTATAGATCTAACTAAGATAGAAGCCGGAATAACGGAAAATAGATTTATATTGATATTCGATCAAGTATACAAAGGACTTTAGCTGAAGACAAGTGTGTGATGAGAGTGTGATTCTGTGTAAAAACGTCTCGGAAAAAACTAGCCATTTTGACTCCAAAGCTAGTTATTTATACTCCTCCGAGCTGAAAGGTTCAGCTTCGCGAATCCCTCCTCGTCGCCGCAGATCTCGTACACGTTCTGGTGTATCCTCCAGAAATGTCGAGATCTCTTTGTTAACCGTTGAGCGGCGCTGACTTGGTCATATCTTTGTTGAGCTGCTTGGTCAGCGGTTCTTCTATCCTGACGGTCAACGGATTATTTAATCGGGCTCGGCGATGCCGTGGGACATGCTGATCTTTTACTAATGTCAGCACGGTTCTGGGCCTTGGGCCCAGAATCAAATATAATCGAGTCAGATTATATCTTAGGTTTAATGGGCCGAATTTCTAATGGTGAAATTCAGCTCCAACAGTTGCCCCCAGCCCATTAATTACTTAACGATAAGAATTAATGAGCGATTAGGTAAGGTTTGATTTATGGAAGATCTTACTTTTGGTGAAATATGACTTCAGATTTGTTCCAATCCTAGATTTGTTCAGTTAAGATCTTTTCCTTGAGATCGAATGGTTGAGTTAATTGAGGAAGCCAAGGAGTTCACGCATGATCTGGGTAACTGTGTGGATGATATAAATTAACCGACCCTCGCTCTCCTCATCCTTAACTGCTTGTCTTCCGATTCTCGAGATAAAGAAATATAACTCTTTTCTCTCTTCTCCTTGTAGGTTAATTTGTCTATGTTATTTGTTGCTTTTTCTTTACCTACTTGTCCGATCTCTTCCCGATTGATTGGAGCTCCTCACGACCTGATCTCGACTCAGATCCGCTCCACTTTCCCTTTTCAACTGCTTTTGGTTTGATGGCTTCTACTGACCAATTCGGACCTCGTCCTCCCTCCAGTCTTTCGCCGAAGGATTTATCAGACCTCATTAGAGATCTGGACTCCCTGGGAGGGGTTGAGCTCGCTCTCTCTACTGATTCAGACTCTCCCGAGTCAGTTGAACCTGGATGGTGCTGCGCCAATCCCACCTACTTCAAGTCCTGCAGACTTACCTTCCCAATTCCCCTTTACATCATTCATCTTTTAAACGCATTGGGATAGTCCTTCCCACATATGAACCCCAACTTCCTCCGCCATGCCATCGGGACTTTTGTTCGAAGCCTCGAGGAATAGTTGGAGTTATCTACTGATCAATTCTTAGAATTGTACACAACAAAAATAAATTCTCGAGTTTCGGGTCTGTTTTACTTTTCCAACCGCCCTGGGTGTGGAATCAATGCTAGTATGACTCAGAAGAAGGATACCAAATGGCAAGGAGGGTATTTCTTTTTCCGGATCTCTTCTTCTTCCATCGCCTTCACGAAGAGTTTGAAGCTCTCCCTCGTTGTTTTGCTGCTTCTGCAGGTTAGGGGATGAGCATCGCTAGGATGTCCTTTCTGTTTTAACTTTCGTGCTTTCTTACTGATGTTGCGTTCTGCATTTGAAGCTGTTTCTTGGTTCAAAATTTCTGACTGTTTTTCGCTCTTATGCAGGGAATACAGAAGAAAAGGAGCTCGACGGCCCTATCAGAGACCGTATCGCTCGCCCCTGGGGTGGTCAAATTCACTGGGAGTCTTTTGATCTCCTCTGTGTCAAGAGTGTTTACGCCCTATGACGCTTGGTTGGGTCTGTTGCTGAACCAACCGATCATTCTCTTGTCCCTGTTTCTAATCTAGTCCCGCTTGCTATTATTCGTCCTCTCCGTCCCGTCGTGAAGAAGAAAAAATATTCGTTCAAGCTTAATACTCGTGCTCTAGCCGAGAAAGTTCACCGACCTTCACGTCAGTTTTCGCACTTACTTGTAATTTCTATTTGGAGTATTGGAGGTTACTCTAGGAATCTCATTAATTGAGAACTCGGTTTTGATGCAGGATCTGCTGCTTCTGTAACCTCAGACACCAAATCTTCTTCTGTAACCTCGATCACGGTCTCTGATTTTGACATCGGGAAGCTGAATCTTCCTTAGGTTTCAGAGGATTATGTGATGGCTCCTATGGAGGTTAATCCGGCAACTCAAGTTCCGGCTGGAGTGAATCAACATGGTTCTAATCAATTGGTCGATTCGGATGTTCCCTAGGGCGATGTAGCAGTAGAGGATGTCGTGGGGTGATTGTTTCCCGATTACCTTCTCATTTCTTTTTCCTTTTTGTTTAAATAACTTTTTGGAGTGTTTGTCCAGGTGGGCTTTTGTTCTTTTTCTGTTTTGAACCTTTGGTGCCCGGGAGGGCTTTAATCTACTGTTCCTCTTTGTGGTAACTGACTTGGTATGAATAACTCTACCTTGGTGGCTTTCTATTCGTTTTGGTTTGGTGAGTCCCTTATTTTCATTAGATTTTTGTTTCATTGATCGCACTTGTTCGAGTTGGATGACTGTGAGATAGTCCGATCCTGTTTGGTAAAACAAATTGCACAAGTCTGGACTTGTTGTAGCGATGTGAGGTTTTTGGTCGGCCGACGCTTAATCATAACGAAGTTTAGGACTTATTTATTTTAAGCCTAAGTTTTTGAGTGATCGTTTTGCCAGATCGACTTCGATTGCAATGATGTTAAGTTTACCTTAGGATGTTTCAGATCGGGCAGACTAGCCAAAGTGGTGAAATAAAAAAAAAATCATTCTTGATTAATATCCTTACAAGAGTTGGGACTACATTGGTCCTGAGTAAGCAAAAACCTTCGTTTGAGCCTATGTACCTTGTAAAAGGATCAAGCCTTATCGTAGTTCGATTATTAAATAGGGATTCTAGTGGTAAAAGAGTTTTAGGTCGCTGCTCTTCCACTCTGACTTCATTGTCTTCCCGTTCTGGATATTAGTGAGCTTGTAGATGCGGGGTAGCATTACAACAGCGATGCGGTAGGGACCTTCCCAAGGGGTCTACTGTGTTCTGACGCTTGGCTCTTGGGGCTTGTTTTGTGGCTTGCACAGGACTAGACTACCGACTTTGAAGTTGCAAGTAATTTGCTTTTGCCGATAATGTCAAGCTATTGCTTGTTGATAGTCTTGGATTCTGATTCCAGCTAGCTCGCGGCGCATTTATTAGGTTGACGGCGTCATGCAGTGAGTTCTCGTTGAGGTCCTCGGTAAGGGGAGCAGTTACTCCCCAGAGTATTGGTATGGTTGTGTCAATTGGTGTCGATGCATCGGTTCCGTATGCCAGCAAGAAAGGTGTCTCTATGTTGTTTTTCCCGCCTGTTGTTCGCATGGCCCATAGCAGTCCTTGCAGCTCGTCACTCCATCTTCTTTTTTTTTGGCTATCAAGCGTTTTTCTAGGCTTTTGTTTAGGGGGCGAGTTGCAGCGAATGTGCCACTTGTAGCAAAATTGTTGAAGTGCTGCCGAAGTGAAATGGGTGCCGTTGTTGGTTACGACCTCGTGCGGTTGCCCATGTTGGCATATTATTTTTTTCATATAAACTTTTTGATTTTTTCTGGATAGATTTGCTGATGAGCTGAGGCTTCCATCCATTTGGTGAAGTGGTCGGTCATAACCAGTACGTATTCAAGCCTTTTGGGTCCCAAATGAGTAAGAGGTCCGATTACGTCCATCGACCATTTCATGAAATGATATGGGGATGAGATTGATGGCAGCTGTAACGCCCCAGTTTAGAATCTAAACGGAGACGCTACTGAGAAACGCCTAAGCGCCCGATCAAAGGTTTAAGGAACGTATCCAAAATCCCTAGACTAGACACTTAAGCATTCGTCCCTATCGAATAAAACCCAAGGCTTGCCAACCCGAGTCATATCCGATAGTTGGATCGTCTGGACAAGACTAAGTATCATATGAAACCCGAATCATTTAAAACCTTTCCTTTGTTTATTTATACTTAGAATTTTAAACGATTACAAATTATATTCGATCCTGAGTCTAATACTCCAAAACGTTCATATACAAATTAAACGATATTCATTTACAAAAGCAAGGAAAATCTACCACTGATTATCCTAATGTTCCGTGATGTGCTCTCCAAAGGTCTACCCGCTAAAGGTTACCTGCAAAACAAGTTGAGTCGTGAGCACTAGCTGCCCAGTGAGTCTAGGTTTCCCTTAAACATTCATTCATATAAATTCCCAACCAAACCCAAAATAACAAATAACACACAACACCTAAATGCAATGCATAACTAAACGTGATCGGTTTAAGATATGCTTGTAACGTTTTTAATTCCATTAGCCCTAACGCGTTGTCAATTCCCATCATGTGAATGTAAAGGCATCGTTTGGTCCCTCGCCACAAAGGCTAAGGACTTAAGATCCTTTAACAATTCTGCATCCATCGCTATGCAGTACACGGTCCTATGCTGCAATCCCGTCTCTCCGTGTCATCGTGAACTATTTAACCATTACTCCGCAGTAAATGGCTAAGTCACGGATCACGGGAATGACATACCGCGTACTTAACAAGTTTATGTTTTACCATTGAAAGCAATTTTATGAATGAAATACATGAACCTCAATTCGTATAAATAATTAACCAAGCAAACATTCAATACCATTCAAACACTTAGCTCATTCTTTATCCTTTTTAATAGTTAAAATCCTTAGCAATTTAGTGAATTCTTTGATTTGAACCTCTACGGCTATAAACCGAACATTAAACAAACGTGTGTTCTACTCATCAACACACAATACACATAAACTTAGACTCACCTTAAAAGATGAAGTATGTGAGTCTGCTCAAGACTTTACTCTTTGATCCTGCCTTAGACTCGGGCTTGTTCCTGAACAGACGAGTCTTAAGGTTACTAAGGAAACACTTAGAGTTTCAAAGGAAACTTAAGGACTTATGCGAACTGGACTTTACCTAGATCGGACCAGGACGTAATCAAGCTACTTGGGGTCCTTAGAAACCTTCCTGCAACTGACCCAACGTGACACTTGATGGATCCTAAGCTAAAGATCGAAAGACTAAGGTTAAATTCAAGTTAAGAACAAGAATTTAAACTTAATAGAAAAATGGATCTGATCCTAAGACTTACCCAAACCTTCCTAAGAAACGTTCCAAGACTGCTAGGTTGGACTTTCTGGCTCGGCAAAGCACTGATGGATCGAACAGAAATTCGCTTAGGTTTGCTCGTACTTGGATCAACTTAGCTCGTTGGGACTTAAAATCACTCGTACGATCAAGGGCTCACGTAGCTGTCTGAAGCAAACTGATCATGGCTCAGATCGTACGGATACCGTAAAGCTTTCTTTGAGAGTCTGTATGGTTCTTATGGGTCACGGAACTGAGCCTGGGACCTTGCTTATATAGGCACGGGCAAGCTAGTACACAGGCAGGACAACTCACGGGTTATGTGGAGCACAAGCTCCACAAGACTCCTCCCTGAGGCGATACGTGGCAACAGGGATAAGAGGGACTTGATCCGAAGACAGCAGCTGCTTGTCATGCAGCCGCGTCATAGCCAAGCAGGCAGGCACGCAGGCAGGCAAGCACGCAGGTGAGTCACGACAGGCAGGCAAGCAGGCGGACAGGCTGGCACGCAGGTGTGGCACGGTCACGTCACGCTTACGTTACGCTGGCGCTTGGCCAGGCCTAAGGCCGAACGGTGCCCAATTGGTCCGGTCTCGATGCAGGACTAAATCTGGCCTTGGCCTAGGCTACCCGCTGGTCATTACAGTGGGACTGGGTCTGGCCTTGGCCTAGGCCGCATACAAGTCATTAAAGCAGCACTCCTGATGGGTGCTAGATGATTTGGGGGCTTTTTTGCATTCTTTGCATGTATTTGCGAACTCGGCGCAGTCAGTCGACATTATGGGCCAGAAGTTGCATTCTTTTTTGATGAAAAAGGCGAGGGTTCTTCCTCCAAAGTGATTCCCGTAGGATTTGACATGTACTCGGGTCATACTTTTGATGATCTCATCCTCGTGGATGCAGGTGAGGCATGGTCTAGAGGCACTTCGTCTGAACAACCTTCCTTCCTTGATGTAGAAATGGGTGCTTTAGATTCTTAGTTTCCTAGCCTCCCATTTACCGGGCGGTGTGGTTTCGTTTGTTATATTTTTGGAGATAAGAATTCTCCAATCTGGTCGCTCAGCTATTTTCTGAGCTGCTTTGAGTTGTTTTGCTTCCTGCAAACTGCTCAGCTCTTTGGGGTCGAGCTTGCCGTTGCATTCTTCATTTTGTGCATCAGTGTCCATTGGTTGTTCGGCTCGCGTTTCGCTTGACTCGGCTTGGGAGATGGGCTCGGGCAGCGAATCTCTAACCATTTGTCTTGTGATGACGACGTTTACTCCTGCCTTCTGAGCAAGGTGAATGCTTGGTTTTTGTATTCCATCCACCGGGATTATTCTTTTGACTAAAGGGTCTGAGGTCGATGCCAGGGCTACTAAAGCATCTGCAGAGGTGTTTTTGCCTTTCGGTATGCGAGTTAGCTCGAATTTGTCGAACTGTTTGGTCAATTCTTGGGTGATCTTCAAATATGCGTCCATTTGATCTTCTTTGGCTTCGTATTCACCGTGGAATTGGCTGGTGACCAGCTGCGAATCGCTAAATGCGCTTTGTTCTCTAGCTCCGATTCTGAGAGCATGTCTGAGTCTTGCTAGGAGGGCCTCGTACTCCGCTTCGTTGTTTGAATTTAGAAATCCTCGTCGGAAGGATTGTTCTAACACTTCTCTGGTGGGAGAGTTGAGCTTCACTCACACTCCATATCTTTGTCTTGAAGAGGCACCATCGACGTAAAGCGTCCACATCTTGCCGGTTCAGTTCTGTTGATTGCTTGTGGTGCTAGCTCGATCATAAATTCGGCTAGGACTTGAGCTTTGGCCCAAGTCTTGGTGCGATACTCGATGTCGTTTTCGCTTAGTTTAATAGCCCATTTTGCTAATCTTCTCGACTGGCTGGAACTGTGAAGGATTTTTCTTATAGGATAAGAGGTCGTCACCACAATTGCATATGATTGGAAGTATGGTCTCAGCTTCTTAGCTGAGATGACCACTGCCAGTGTGAGATTTTCCATTGCTGGGTACCTGGTTTCTGCATCCCCCAATAATTTACTTATGTAGAATATTGGTTTCTGCTCATTTTGCTCTTCTCGAATCAATACTCTAGTTACGGCAGCTGGCGAAACTACGATGTAAAGGTATAAGGGTTCTCCTTCTACCAGATTTGTCAATATCAGAGGTTGGTTGAGGTACGCCTTTAGCTATTTGAAAGCTTCTTCGCAGGTGGCATCCCAGTTGAATCTCTTGTTACCTTTTAGATACTGTTAAAATAGGAGGCACTTATCTGTGGATTTGGATATGAAGCGGTTCAGCGCATCTATCCGTCCTGTCAATCGTTGTACCTCCCTGGTTGACTTGGGAGATGGCATTTCTAAAATGTCGTGATTTGTTTGGGATTAGCTTCTATCCCTCGCTCCATGACTAGGTAGCCCAAGAATTCTCCTGATGGGACTCTGAAAGAACACTTAGCGGGGTTGAGCTTCATTCCGTACTATTTAAGGATTGCGAAGCAGTTCTTAAGGTGGGCTACATGGTTATTTTGATCTGCTGATTTGATTAGCATGTCATCGAAATAAAATTCCATGCTTTTTCCACGGTACTAGGCAAACATTCTGGTAATCAATCATTGATAGGTAGCTCCTGCATTTTTTAATCCGAAGGGCATAACCATGTAACAATAGGTTCCTCGGTCTGTAATAAATACGGTCTTCTTTTGGTCATCGGGGTTCATTAGGATCTGATTGTAACCGGAGAAAGCATCCATGAACAATAATAGCTGGTGTTCAGCTGTGGATTCGACTAGGCGGTTGATGTGCGGGAGTGGGAAGCTGTCTTTTGGGCGTGATTTGTTTAAGTCTGTGAATCGAGGCATACCCTCCACTTTCCATTTTTCTTATTAACTACGACATGGGTTGGCCAACCAATCTGGATACTTGACCTCTTTGATCGATCCAACCTTAAGTAGGCGTATCACCTAGTTGTTGACAGCTTTAGCTCGCTCGGGAACTAATTTGCATCTTTTATGCTTGACTAGTTTGAAGGTAGGATTGACCTTCAGCTCGTGAGATATGATGTCGATGTTGATTCCTTTCATATCGGAGGTGCTCTAGGCAAAGGAGCTGATATTCTTTTGGAGGAACTCGACTAGCTCCTTCCTAATCGGTTCTGGGAGATCGGCTCCGATACCAACGCATTTCTCGGGGTGAGCTTCGTCAAGGCATGTTTGGGTGACCAAATCTTGTTGAGGTTTGGTTAGTTGGGGGTTGTTATGCTCAGCGAGCTCACAAAAGTTTTGCTTCTCCCGCTTCTGTAATTGCTTTTTGGTGGATTTTTCCAGCTGTTTGTGTAACACCCAAATTTTTTTTTTTAAAACAGTTGCGGAAATTCTCATAAAATAATTAAAACAATAATCCAATAGTTTCATAAATAGATTCCAGAACAATAATAGAAATCTAGCAACCTAAACACCAGGTTCTACTAGACTAAAACAGAAGCAAATAACAATATCCTATCATCCCCTTCGCCGGCCTTGATTCCGCGATCACGCATTTCTGTTACCTGCAACTCAAAGGGAAATACAGAGTTGCGTAAGTATTTAATAAATACTTAGTGGAGCGATCATCCCGTCTACTAGATATATAATATGAATTAGACTATCAATTCTACGCGATCAAACAACAGTTCGCAGCATTTAACAAATTAAACATTTAAAACAGGGAGTGTCGATCGACATCACCACTTGGTGTCGATCGACGCTTCACTCAAGCAACCGATCAATTAAAACAGAGAGTGTCGATCGACACCACCATCGACGCTTCACTCAAGCATCCGATCCTCACGATCATAAAACAGTGGTGTCGATCGACACTACCACTAGGTGTCGATCGATACCTCTCGCAGAAACCTGAACCGAGCCAAATCCTCTCACGGCTCGAGTTCTGTTCCATCTCACGAGATTATCGCGAATCCAGATCAACAATTCACACAGAAATATCACGGGAACAATTTATTTTATCTCAAACAACCAATCAAATCTCCTAATAACCTAATTCCATATCACGATCACTCATTCACCTCGAGAACGCGAAAAGAGGAAGATCGGTTAAGAATCTGACACCGAATAGCCTCGAACAACACTGATTCCTTGCTGGAATCACCAGGATAACACCACAAACGCTCACACAAGATCCTTAAACGAAGAACGATGACAACGGATCACAAATCCTTTGGAAACACCCAAATCACCCTTTTTCTTCTTGATTTTCTCTGTGAAAACGTGCTTCTGCGGCTGGAACTATAAATAACCTGACCTAGGGCTGCGTCCCAAACCGCGCAACAAACCGGATAATTTTAAATCAAACCGATTCTGACCAAAAACTATGGTGTCGATCGACACCCACCACTGGTGTCGATCGACACCCTGACCAAATTCGGTTTCGGGATGTTACAACTTTCCCCCACTATCCTGGATTCGACCTCGAATCCCGCAAACCGTCTATCCAAGACCGGAAACTTGACCCCACTTTGTCATCACATCAGAGATCCTCACCCGATCTCTAAACTCTCATCTAATTCTTATGTTAATACCCACGTTTTCTAGACATTTATTACTCCTATCTCATTTCCTTGCTCTTGGGACGTATCCCTTAGCAACAAATATACCAACCACCAATGGTATACCGGGAAACACTTTCCCTCTAGACTCATACTGAGACCCTCTCATCTCAAACAAGCCTATGGAGACCACCAACTCCATAAAAGAATGCAGGAAAACTCACTCCCTTCAAGAGACCCACCATCTCATGATACTTAACCTGAGACCCACCTGTCACAGATAAGTAAACATCCCACTATACTATACCGAGACCCACTCGTCAATGGTAAGTAATACTCGGTACTACGTTGTGATCCACCCGTCAGAAGTAGCCCGCCGAAGACCCACCATCTTCTAATTGTAATGAAATATTCGGGAATACCACTATCCCTAGAGTATTAAATTCTAAAACGTTTACTAACATCTATGATCAGATCTGCCCCACCTGGCCTATCTCGATATTGCCCACCCGAAATATCATTGAGAACACGACCCAAACTGGTCAATCAACAACAGACTTATAAGAATCACACATCTCATAAGGATACGGAAAATAGATATGGAAACTCCATCTTATAAATTCCGAAAATGTATATCGTTACAACCACAACGAAAAATACATAAACCAAAACAACGATAACCACACTATAACAAATCTGGAACCACAAAGATACGAGTAAGCTCAAGCTACGACCTGCTTGTCGAACCACTTCCTGAACTTCAACTTCATCTTTGCCTCTGGCTCCCACGTCTCATCCTCTGTACCGCTACAGTCCCACAAGACTCTCAGCAATGGTATCTTCTTCTGGCGCAGAACCTTCTCTCTCCTCTCGAGAATCCTCACAGGTACTGCTGGAACTGTCAAATTTGGCAACAGATCCTCCGCGATCTTAGCCACCAACTCCTTTGACTCATGAAGACAGTTCCTCAGCATATACACATGAAACACCTTGTGGAATACCTTCATGATCGGAGATAACTCTAACCGATACGCCACCGGACCAACACGCTCCACCACCGGGAACGGTCCCATAAAACGCGGACTTAGCTTGTTCTCTGCTATGGATCTGTTAGGACCCCTCAACATAGCCATCTTGAGATATACGCGATCTCCCACTGAAACCTCAAGCTCTCGCCGCCGCTTATCAGCATAACTCCGCTGACGATCCAGAGCTTCCTTCATGTTCAGCATCAACATACAGATCTTCTTCGTCGTTTCCTGAACGAAGCTCGCACCCAGAATGCTCCTATCCCCCACTTGGGTCCAGCATAAAGGTGTCCTGCACAGCCTCCCGTAAAGTGCCTCATACGGACCCATGCCAATACTCGTCTGAACACTGTTGTTATACGCAAACTCAGCCAGGCACAGATGATCAAACCAGTGACCACCCCAATCATAAAAGCATATCCTGAGCAAATCCTCCAAGGTCTGAATAGTCCTCTCTGACTGACCATCAGTCTGCGGATGATACGCTGTACTTATATGCATCCTCGTGCCCATCTCTGTCTGAAAAGCTCTCCAAAACTCAGACGCAAACTTAGGATCTCGGTCTGACACGATACTAGCTGGCGCACCATGCAGCCTCACAATCTCTCGTACAAACTTCTTTGCCAAAACCGCAGCTCCATAGGTCTTATTAACGACTAGAAAATGTGCAGACTTGGTCAACCGATCCACAATAACCCAAATCGCATCATAGTTCCTCGAAGTAGGTAGACCAACCACAAAATCCATAGTGATCATATCCCACTTCCACTCAGGAATGGGTAAACTCTGCAACTTCCCTCCTGGAACCTGATGCTCTGCCTTTACTAACTGGCACGTATCGCACTTTGCGACCCAGTCAGCTACATCCCTCTTCATCCCGACCCAATGATAATACCGCTTAAGATCATGGTACATCTAAGTCGCACCCGGATGAATAGAACACTTGCTCACATGAGCCTCTCGCAGAATCTCCTGCCGCGATATCTCGTCCTTGGGCACACAAACCCGCCCGCGAACCAAAATAGTCCCATTCGAAGAGACAATATACTCAGAACTAACTGCCCTCGACGCCTCAACTAAAACCTGATGGCTCTCCTGAGCTACTCGGATCCTACACAAAAGATCTGCTTGATCTACTGCCTCTATTCCCAAAGGCTCCTGTGAAATAGCACACAACTGTAAGGTACTAATCTCGCCCACTAAGGCCTCGACCTCCTGCTCCCGAATCGAATCAACCCTCCTCCGACACAGAGCATCAGCCATCTGATTAGCCTTACCTGGATGATAAAGGATCTCCAGCTCATAATCCGCAAAAAACTCAAGCCAGCGCCTCTGCCTCATATTCAGAAATGGCTAAGTGAAGATATGCAGCAGATTCTTATGATCCGTAAAGATCTGCATCTTCCCACCATAAAGGTACGATCTCCAAATCTTCTGAGCAAAAAGCACAGCTCCCAACTCAAGATCATGCGTAGGGCGATTACGCTCACTACCCTGCCACTGCCTCAGAGCATACGCAATGACCTTGCCCTCCTGCATCAAAACACAACCCAGACCAATGCCGAAAGCTTCTGTGTACACGGTATAAGGCTTCCCCGGCTCGGGTAATGCCAATATCGGCGTACTAGTCAACATCTCCTTGAGCCTCGCAAAGCTCTCCTCGCACTGCGGCGACCAAAGAAATGGAACATCCTTACCAGTCAGCTTCGTCATCGGCTGAGTCATACTCGCAAAACCCTTAACGAACCTCCAGTAATAACCTGCCTAACCCAAGAAACTCCCGATCTCGGTAGCATTATACGGTCTAGGCCAATCTCTGATCGCCTCTATCTTCACAGGATCCACTGAAACACCCTTTGAAGATACAATATGCCCAAGCAATCCCATCTGCCTCTGCCAAAAACTGCACTTACTCAACTTGGCATACAGCTTCTGCTCTCGCAACTTCTCCAAAACAAACCTCAGATGAGCCTTGTGCTCCTCGGGACTCCTCGAATAAACCAGGATGTCATCAATAAAGATGGTAACGAAGACGTCCAGATACTCCTTGAACACGTCGTTCATCAATCTCATGAAAGCCACCGTCGCATTTGTCAAACCAAAAGGCATGACCACAAACTCAAAATGCCCGTATCTCGTCCTGAACGTTGTATTACGAACATCTGCCTCGTCTATCGGGATCTGATGATAACCCGACGCCAATTCTATCTTGGAGAACCAAGTAGCACCTCTCAACTGATCCAAAAGCTCATCAATCCTTAGGAGAGGGTACTTGTTCTTCACAGTGACCCGGTTCAAGCCTCGATAGTCAATACACAAACGCATGCTCCCATCTTTCATGTTTACGAACAAAACCGGCGCTCCCCACGGTGACACACTTGGTCGCACAAAACCCTTACTCAACAGATCTTCCAACTGCTTCTTCAGTTCTGCTAACTCTGCTGGAGCCATCCTGTAAGGAGCCTTAGAAATCGGAGTTGTCCCGGGCTCTAACTTAATCGTGAAAGGATCTGACCGAGACTGTGGCAATCCCTGCAGCGACTGAAAAACATCCACAAAGTCCTGAACAACTCGGATCTCCCCGATAGCAACTCGGATCAACTGCTCAGCCTGAATAGCCAAGATTACCAAACTCTTGGAAGTTGGTCTTACACCCTGAAACACTAACTTCCCCGCATCTTGCTCGAAAGCTACTCTCCCTCGGAAACAATCCAAATGAACCTTATGAAACGACAACCAATCCATTCCAAGAATCACGTCGTAAAGCTCCTTCGGACTAATCACCAAATCTGCCGGCATCGATTGACCGACGATCTGAACATCTACTGCTCTAGCTCGGCCGGAAGTACCCAGGAATCCTCCTCCAGCCACTTTAACCAGACCCGAAAGCTCACCCGTATCGCTCTGAATGCCACTGCGCTCAGCATGCTCTAGAGTAATAAAGCAGTTCGATGCTCCAGAATCAAAAAGAACGTAGGACTCAAACCCTCCCACTAATAAGGTCCCTACATAATTCACATGCATTGAGAACCCTAACGACTACCACAGACAAAATAAAAGACATAACACAAATTCTACTAATAAGAATTAACAAATTAAAGTCTAGAAATTTACATGTGATCTGCGCGCCGCCCGGCTGCCCCGCCTCTGCAGGAACATAAACCCGTGATACCGGCCCAATCTGGCCCAACGGCTGCACTGCTGCCAACTGAGCCACCTGCTGCCCCGCCACTGGCTGAACTGCTGCCACAACCATCTGCTGCAACTTAAGACACATCGGCCGAATATGCCCTGGCTCTCGGCAGGGGAAATACACCTTGGCATCCCGAGATGCCTCCCTCTTGGGAAAACTAGCCATACGATGCTCAGTGCTCCCGCATAAATAATAAGCACGACCGCTTTTGCCTCCTCCAGAAACCTCGTCAAATCTCCTCTTCTGACCCTGCGCAGGCTTGCCGCCTTTACCAGAACCAGAACTCCGAGAATGCTCCTGCTGCTGCTGTCTCCTCGCCTGAACGGTAGGAGCAGCTGCAGATGGAAGCGCCACTGATGGAACAACTACCGGACCAGTCTGCTCATGCTGATCCTCTTCAATCGAAGCAGCAAGCTTCACCAACTCCGCCGTTGAGGCGTACACCAAACCCCGACACAGGGTCTTGATACTCATCTGAAGCCCCAGCAAGAACCTCTGCATAAGGGTCCGCTCATCCACCATGCCCTGACTAGCATAAACCTGAAGCCTGCTGAACTCGGCATCATAATCCCGAAATGAACTCGCTCCCTGAGAAAGCTCCATAGACCTCATCTGTATGCAATCCAAAGCCTCTCGAGGAAAGAACTTGGCATTGAACTCGCCCACAAACTCATCCCAAGTCCAAACAGCCCTCCTGGACTCCATAGAACTCCACCAGCTATGCGCATCCTCGCTCATATAATGCACTGCCAGCTCTACCCGATACTGTGCAGGACATCGGATCGACCGAAAATTGCGCTCCACTCTCAAGCGCCACTCATCAGCTCCCTCTGGCCCAACTCTGCCAGTGAAGAAAGGCGTACCAATCTTCTGCATATGTCCCATCATCACGAGATAGGGAGGATGCTCAGCAACCGCAGCTCTCGGCTGCTCAACCTCTGCAGCTCTCTGCTGCCCCTCCACCACCGGAGGTACTGCTGGAGCCGGTACCGTAGCCGCCGCCGGAAACCACTCCAACAGCTACGTCAGAAGTCCCACGATGACATCATCTCAACCCTGAGCCGGTGCAGCACCCCCACCTGGGCCCACTCCATCACCAGCACCTCTTCCGACACATCTACCGGCACCAACAGCACCACAACGGGCACCCCTCCCGGCGCCACTCCCGGTACTGACAGCCACCCTGGCACTGGTCTCACTCGCGGTCTCCACACGCTGCTAGACGACTCTGGCACTAAGCCACGACCACGACCACAACCTCTACCACGGCCTCTGCCACGACCTCTCGCTCTAGTATCCATCTACCACATAGGACAGGAAACATGAGCAAACAAGAAGTCACAAACAAATAAAACAAAACTTACCGCGGAACCACTTTAAAGGCCGAAGGGGATGACCCAAAACCACTTAATTGTCTAACCACCAATAAACAATCAATCAAATAGTCTCCGTTCATCCAATTTTCAATGTCCTAAAAACGTCTAGGCTCTGATACCAAAATGTAACACCCAAAATTTGTTTTTTTTAAACAGTTGCGAAAATTCTCATAAAATAATTAAAACAATAATCCAATAGTTCCATAAATAGATTCTAGAACAATAATAGAAATCTAGCAACCTAGGGTTGTGTTCCCAAACCGCGCAACAAACCGACCTAGGGTTGCGTTCCCAAACCGCGCAACAAACCGGATGATTTTAAATTAAACCGATTCTGACCAAAAACAATGGTGTCGATCGACACCCACCACTAGTGTCGATCGACACCCCGACCAAATTCCCAGAATTCGGTTTTGGGATGTTACAGTTTGTGTCCATTGAGATAGAAGATCCTAGATGTCTTTTGACTTCCTTTAATGGTTGCTATTCCTGTAGGAGTAGAGAATTTAATATATTGGTGGTATGTTGAAGGTATGGCTTGCATGGCGTATATCCATGGCCGCCCAAGTATTGCGTTATATAGAGCTGGGCGATCTATTACAACGAAATCTACTTCTACCACCATCATGAGTCAAACCATTCCTATAGAGTAAGTTGTTTCTCCCGCAAAACACGTTAGCGGCGTGCCATGGCCTTGTAGGTCCAAGTAGTTTAGAACTATTTTCTTGTATGCATCGTAGAATAGCAAATTGACGGAACTGCCAGTGTCTATCATTACCGACCTCGTCAATCCACGGCATATGTTGAGTTCCCCAAAGATCAGATCGATTCTCTTTCTGGATGAAGGTAGGGTTTGAACCGGGTTTGTCTCTTCGACGTGTCTTTCTCGTTTCGTCAGTGAATTTTTCTTTTTGGGTTGTTCGGGGGGGGGGGAGTGGAGGTTCGTCCTCAGCTTCTTTTTCGTCGGTTGTCGGGTTCTGCTAAGCTGGTTCAGTTTTTTTCTTTTGTTTTCCTTTAAGGCCAGCTAGGTATCGGCATTCTTTGGTGGAATGGCGTCTTTTGTCGTGGTGAGTACAATATTTTGTTTCATCATACTCGGATTTCTTGCCTTGCTGTAAGTGATCGATCCCGTACGCTTGTTGTCCCTTCCAATAATTATTTACGAATTTTTTGGGTTGTTGCCCGGGGACAGCTTCGAGTTTTGTGTACTTCTTCTCTAGGAGAGTTGTCTCTTCTTCAACGATGGCGAAGAAGGTCGCTTTGTGCAGCGCGTCGTTGAGTTGTATGAAAGGGTTGACGGTGAGCTCCTCTCAGAATTTGGATTTGTGTCATAGGCTATTCTTTAGCGCTTCTAATATCTTTGTTCAGGTTGGCGATTCTGGATTTAATCTTCTTAAACTTTAATATGTAGTCTTTGAGGAGCTCCTCAGATCCCTGGGTCAGTTTCCACAAGTTGGCTTCAGACGCTTTTGCTTCGATAAATACAGAGTATTGCTTGAGAAATAACGCTATCAAGGCGTCGAAGCTGTCAATGGAGCAGCGGTCTAATCCAGTGAACCATTCCAGGGCGGGGCCTATCAGGCTTTCGGTGAATAGCATGCAGTGCCTCGCTTCTCTTTCGTAATTGGCCAGGTGAGCTTTTGTTATTGCAAGTCTGAATTCTCTTACGTGGGCCTTTAGATTGCTGCTCCCAGGGAACCCCGGGAGTCTGATTTTTCAGATGTCTTTGACAAGTGCATTAGCTATCATGTCAGTAACTGGTATATGTCGAATGTCTTTGAAATAACGCATGTCCGCATACGCTGCAGCTACGCCTGAGTCTACTCGGCATACCTATAAAAAGTATCTTGGTCGAAGATGTTTTCTCCAGCTGTGAGATTGTTGTTTTCAGTTGTCTCGGTTTGATCAGTTGGGATTCGAGCTGGGTTTCCCTACAGATTTCCCAAGAGCGGTGTTTGTCGTGGGGGCGGAGGTGGTATGGATCCTTTATTCACCTGTGCGATGTGATAAGCTCAAATTTACCCTAGAGCTAAACTCTCTCAAATTAAGAGATCATAAAAGTACTTTGGGATCGAATCCACAGGGAGTCTAGAAATACACAGTAGATTAATAAATTCAGATTATGCTAGGTGAAATAATATGAAAGCAGTAAATTAAAGCAATTAAAATGGTTTTAAATCAATTAAGAGGAAAGTTAGGCGCAGAGAATTCTACAGTGAATCAGAATTGCAAGTAAATCAGTTATTAGGATTATAAAGAGCAGTTCCTGAACATGAACACGAAAGTAAAACAAACCAGCTGTCGATGTGAATATTTTCTGTCTAAATCCTAGAAAACCAACTGTCGCTGCGAATCCTATAAATCTAAACAAGTAATAAATTCAGGTTCAATTGTTCACAAAATCCTAAACCACATCCCTTTGCGAATAGGTATTTTGCTCATCAAAAACTAGTTCAAGCAATCAATAAAACTGTCGTTTCTATTAATTAACCCGGACCAGATTTCAGTTCGCGAGGCTAAAATAAGCAGTAAGAACACGTTAAGATGAAAAACATTCTAATGATTTTGTCCTAATAATCAGATCAGATCTAACAATTCATCAAGCACTTTTGAAAATCCTAATTCTAACAAGAGAACTACTCAGACATGATCAAAGAAGAAAACATAATTTTATTCAGAGAACTTCTAAGTAATTCAATAAAAGAAAGCATAAGCCTAAATAATGGCTGAAAATACATATTTATAAGGTTACAAAACCGTCATGGGCCCAATTGCAAACATCTGGGCTTTCTGACGCAAAAAGGAAATCATCTGAAACTTGAAATCTGGGCTGGTCTGATGTCGTGTCGAGCGACACACATAATCATGTCGCTCGACGCTTGTAAAATATTGGTGTCGAGCGACACACTTCTCTCTGTCGCTCGACACAGCTCTAAAATCTTTAATCCAAACTTGCCACATTGACTGCTCATTCCTTTATGCTCCAAAATGTTCCAGTGAACACCAATTGAGTCCAAAACGCCTTTGTACCTAAGATTAACACCAAAAAACTCGAAAACACCAAAAAGACTCTAAAACATGGACTTATATCATGGTTGAAAACCGGTAAAAACCATGATATATCAACTCCCCCAGACATAGCTTTTTGCTTGTCCCTAAGCAAAACAGTGTTATCACTCCTTTAGGAACCACATACCTTTGCAAAGTCATCCAGTGATACTTTGGTGTTTCCCTAGAAGCTTAGCAGTCCTCCAGATTAAATCCAAACCCCTAAGAGAATCTCAGACTTTCAGTCGCAAACCCCTTTATCATTTATTTAGGTGTGGTCTCATCAAGGGAATATCGATCGCTGGACCTTCTAGATACTTTTACTTCCTTTAACACTTTCTTGCGTTTCACCCTCTCTATTCGCTCTAAAACTGTATCCAATTAAGGAAATCATAGAGATGCATTGCCTATTTTTGAACTTTTTCTTCAGGATTTTTCTGATTTTGGACTTGCACTTTTCTGTAGAATTTTTTATTAGATCCTTGGCATCTCTATGACTCACTAGATCAGCGCTCACTACTATTGTTCTATGGTGGGAGACAGGGTCATGAGGCTTTTTCTTTTTGATCTAGGACAGTTGAATTTGTCATTTGGGAAGAAGTTTCAAGAATGGTCCGTCCTCGCTTTCAAGTGTTTGGAAGTTGAATCAAGTCTTGCGATTACCAACGACCAAGATGAGAAATTAGAGTTCATTAGGGGCAGGGTCTACAACATCGTTTCTGGCGTTCTCCAGAAGTCTTAACTCGGTCCATTAAACCACTCCACTTGCAGTTACCCACCTTGTAAAAAAAGTCAACTTGCATTGGAAATGGTCCTAGAGTGCTGTTCAAAGCAAGTTGGAAAGGTAGTTCCGACCCAAAAATTTTAAAATTTGACTCAAAAACACCAAAACAAAACACAACATCAGCAACTAACTCCCCCAAACTTAAACAACAATATCCCCAGTGTTATTAAATCCGATATTGGCGAAACAAAACAAATTGGAAATGAAACGAATGAAAATTCAAGTGAGAAGTGAAACCTGGGGGTCGTGTCGAGCACGACTGTCCAGCAAGAGAAGTTATCCATGAGGATCGCTGAGTAGAAGACTTCCTTGTTGATTCTTATGAAGGACCTGATTCGGGAAATCAAGATAGCTCCAACAGTATTCAGGAAGGACGCGCCGAGAACCATTGGCTTCGTGGTCTCTATGATGTGGAAATCAGCTGGCACAAGACAATCCCCTATCTGAATCTTAAGATCAGGAATGAAGCCTACAGAGACTACTAAAGAAGTATCAATGAGACCAACAAGAGCATTTGAAGACTTGATATTTGAGATTCCCAGCTTCTTCACAACATCATGAAATATGACGTTCACATTAGCTCCAGTGTCCAAGAGAATGCCTTCTAATTTTGTTCCATTAATCGAACATGGAACAATAAACAGCCACGGGCGTTCTCTCTTGATCAATTCCCTGAGGACTGGTTTCTCAACTGCTTTTGGCTCGTTCTCACTGTGTCCACTACTGGCTAACTCGCAAGGTTGCACAGACGCTCTTGGATATGGAAGTGAAGGCTTGAAGACGCGTTCGAGTGTGCAAACAGAAGATTTCACAGAGTTTGGACGATTCTGGGACTAGTATCGAGCGACACTGTCAGCCTGTCGCTCGATGCTTGATTCTGCGTTTTGCCGATCGACACGAAAATATTCGTCGATCGACGCACCTTTTCTCTTAGTGTCGATCGACACGATATGAGTGTCGATCGACAGAGACTCTGTTCCAAAAATCGCACTTTTTTCATCTTCCAAAAAATTGTCGATTCGCTTTGTAGCCCGGCTCTTCTCTGCTCCAGACCTTAAAGTAAGCATATTAGAATGATGCCTCTTCACTGATTTGCTGGTTTGAGCCACTTGAGTATCAAGCTTCTTAACATGGATGTTCAAAGACTCGATCTTTTCGTTCAAATCCTTGTAGATAGAATCCAACTTCCCATTCATATCCACTGTCATCTTCTGCTGTCCTTCCAGCATTCGCTCAATCATGGATGGCATTTTTCTCTCTGCAGATGGAGGTGGAAGTTTTTGATAGGACGATGATCTGTAATCTCTCTGATAGCTACTCTGGAAAGGCTTCTGATAAGCTGAACCATATCCTTGTCTGGTAAACCTCTTATATCCTGAACCATTGACGTATGCTACACCTTCTGGCTCAAATGTCTCTACTTCTTTAGCGAATTAAACTGATTTCTTCCCAGCTAGAAGATCGGGCATTGAATCCAGCTTCCTTGTAACCTCTGCAAGTTGTTTGCCATTAACGTTCTGTCCAGACTTGCTTCTTTTGAAATCGAGATTCTTCGTACTACTTTTGTTGGCTAGATTCTCTATTAACCTCAAAGCAGCCTCTGGAGAGTTGGTATTGAAGTCCCCTTGGCTCGCAGTATCTGTAACATCCCGACACCAAAAATTAGATTTTTGGTAGGGGTGTCGATCGACACCAAGGGAGGGTGTCGATCGACACCAAATTCTGCGATCGGTTTCGGTTAAGTTATAATCGTCCGGTTTAGCTCGGTTTGATGGATAAACCCTAGGGCTTTTGTATTTAATTCCTTTGGGATTTGTGGCCGCGTGAGGCAGAAAGAAAAGGGGATTTTCGTGGCTTGGTGTGAAGGAGGAAGAGTTTTGAGAGAGAGAAGTTTGAGAGGAAGAGAAGACAGGTTTGTCTATCTTGGTAGAAGCAAAGAATGGTCAATCTAATCGAGTCTGATCAACGTGATTTTTCGTAGGTTTGTTTTTCTTCCTCTTAGCTTTCTATAGAAGAAATCCGTTTGTTTTTTAGAGTTGTAGTTTGTGAGTTATGATTGTTTTTCCATAAGGGGTCTGTGGAGTCTCGAGATTCAATCAGTCTCCTTGGGAAGTGTTTTCCCGGCGTTTCATAGAGAATCAGAGGATGAGCTTGGTACCGTTGGAAAGCCCTGTTTGTCTAGTTTTCAGATGGGGTTTTCGATCTGAATTTGGAGGTAAGCTCCGATCTTAATGATTGTTTCAATCCAGTGCGTCGTTCTGTTTCTGGAATTCTGATTTAGGGTTTTGGGAAAATCCAAGTTTTGTGTTCTAGGTGATTGAGGAAGGGTTCCTCGGTGTTTTCGGTTAAGATCAGAGGCTGCGAGGTCGCTGATTCCGTGTTCTTAACCGTTCTTTCCTCGTTCTTTCTGAAATCGAGGTGAGTGCGTGATCGTGGTTACGGGATTAGCTTGTTAGGAAATTGTGTGATTGAATTGTGATGATTGTGATCGAATAATGGAATTGTGATGATAATTGATTGTTATTCCTTTGTTATCCTGTGATATGTTGAGGCTTGATCGTGGTTAAATCGTGTGCGATTTTGTGAGGAAACGAATCGAGTCTGCGAGAGTATTTTGACTCGGATTCAGTTTCTACGAGAGGTGTCGATCGACACCTAGAGGCAGTGTTGATCGACACCCCATTTATATGATCGTGAGGTTTGGTGTGGTGATTGCAGTGTCGATCGACACTCACGAGAGGTGTCGATCGACACCACTGATTAAACTTTGGAAATTTGTATATCTGTTGATCATTGCATATCTGTTGAGTGTTGCATACCTGTTAATCGTTGCTTATCTGTTAATTGTTAATTGTTCGCGTAGTAATTGGCAAGCTTTTTCCCTATTTTGTAATCGGTAGGCGGGATGACCGCTTCACTGAGTATTTATGATAATACTCACGCAACTCTGTTTTTCCCTTTGAGTTGCAGGTAAATGAAAAGTGTGAGATCGTGGAATCATGGCTGGGACGAGAGGATGATAGGATATTTTATTTGCTTTTGTTTAGTCTAGTAGAACCTGGTGTTTAGGTTGCTATATTTTTATCATTGTTCTGGAATTGGAATTAGGGAATTGAATAGGTGTTTTATTGTTTTAATAATTTATGGATTTATTTTAATGAGAACTTCCGCAATTGTTTAAAAAAAAAAAACTTGGGTGTTACAGTATCTAAACTCACAGCGTATGGTATAACAATTCCTCTGAAGAAAATGCTGAGCAGCTGAACCTCGTTGAATCCGTGGTGTGGGCAATCCCTCTGGTAACCCTTGAACCTGTTCCACGCAGCCTTGAACGCCTCGCTTGAAGGTAGTGATCTTGTATCTCAAGTCCTCAGACTTTGCATCATCGAAGAAATTGCTCAGGAAAGCATTCTTCGTGTCCTCCCAATCGGTAAATGAGCCTGGTGGAAGCGTCCTAAGCCAACGTTTGGCTTCCCCATGCAGTGAGTACGGAAATAGCTTGTAAAACAGATAATCCTCAGAGACTCCGTTAGCCTTGATGCTCGATGCGAAATCTTCAAATCGCTCGATATGATCCATTGGATGCTCATGAGGAAGACCACAGAACGGGTCTTGAGCCACAAAGGAGAAGTAGGCTGGTTTCAGCTCAAATTCATTGCGCTGGATGGCAGGAGGTCGAATCGCGGCCCGGTTGGCGTAAAACTGCTCCGGATGATTAAAATCGGCAAGGGTACGGACGATTATGCGCATGGTGTCGAGCGACACCAGCATCATGTCGCTCGACACCAAGCATTCCTTCGCGTCGAGCAATCTCCTCTGCATGTCGAGCGAGCTGCAGATTTTGTTCGTATCGAGCAACGTCCTCTCAGTGTCACTCAACACGAAGCTGCTCTTCACGAGCAATTCTGGCTTCTTCTTCCTCGCGAGCTTGTTGCTGTTCAGCCTCATCAACGATCACGTTTCCAGCATTGTCTAGCCTCTGTCCATCCTCATTATATATGTTTCCTTCTCTGTCGAAGAAACCATCCTCTCTTTGGAACAGAATAATTCGCGCAACCATCGTCCTAGCTTCTTTCGTCGCTTTTCTGTTGGTTCGTTCCAAACGCGCTAAATCTTCAAGTCCGAGTTCCACTAGTTCCTTATCTTTGTTGCTCCTGGTATTGCAATTTCGCATGTACCTGAAACACAAAGCAGAAAAAGACAAACGAAACTAGCAACAATAAAAACAAAAATAAAAACAAGAAATAAAAGACCTAGACAAAATCCCAATAATAGTAATCTAATGGCAATTGACTCCCCGACAACGGCGCCAAAAATTGATAAGCTCAAATTTACCCTAGAGCTAAACTCTCTCAAATTAAGAGATCAGAATAGTACTTTGGGATCGAATCCACAGGGAGTCTAGAAATACACAATAGATTAATAAATTCAGATTATGCTAGGTGAAATAATATGAAAGCAGTAAATTAAAGGAATTAAAACAGTTTTAAATCAATTAAGAGGAAAGCTAGGCGCAAGGAATTCTACTGTGAATCAGAATTGCAAGTAAATCAGTTATTATGATTATAAAGAGCAGTTCCTGAACATGAACACGAAAGTAAAACAAACCAGCCGTCGCTGCGAATATTTTCTGTCTAAATCCTAGAAAACCAACTGTCGCTGCAAATCCTATAAATCTAAACAAGCAATAAATTCAGGTTCAATTTTTCACAAAATCCTAAACCAAATCCCTTTACGAATAGGTATTTTGCTCATCAAAAACTAGTTCAAGCAATCAATAAAACTGTCGTTTCTATTAATTAACCTGGATCATATTTCAGTTCACGAGGTTAAAATCAGCAGTAAGAACACGTTAAGATGAAAAACATTCTAATGATTTTGTCCTAATAATCAGATCAGATCTAACAATTCATCAAGCACTTTTGAAAACCCTAAACCTAACAAGAGAACTACTCAGACATGATCAAAGAAGAAAACATAATTTTATTCAGAGAACTTCTAAGTAATTCAATAAAAGAAAGCATAAGCCTAAATAATAGCTGAAAATACATATTTATAAGGTTACAAAACCGTCATGGGCTCAATTGCAAACATCTGGGCTTTCTGACGCAAAAAGGAAATCATCTGAAACTTGAAATCTGGGCTGGTCCGATGTCGTGTCGAGCGACACACATAATCATGTCGCTCGACGCTTGTAAAATGTTGGTGTCGGGCGACACAACTCTCTCTGTCGCTCGACACAGCTCTAAAATCTTCAATCCAAACTTACCACATTGACTTCTCATTCCTTTATGTTCCAAAATGTTCCAGTAAACACCTATTGAGTCCAAAACGCCTTTGTACCTAAGATTAACACCAAAACACTCGAAAACACAAAAAAGACTCTAACTAAGAATTTAGATTCCGCACTAAGAAAGCTAGATTCCGCACTAAGAATTTATACGTGAATTCGGAAAAGACACTTTAGTCCTAAGAAATATCTATAGATCTAACTAAGATAGAAGCCAGAATAACAGAAATTAGATTGAAATTGATATTCGATCAAGTATACAAAAGACTTTAGCTGAAGACAAGTGTGTGATGAACTAAAGTGTGATTCTTTATAAAAACGTCTAGGAAAAATAGCCATTTTAACTCCAAAGCTATTTATTTATACTCCTCCGAGCTGAACGGTTCAGCTCCGCGAATCCCTCTTCATCGCCGGAGATTTCGGGCACATTCTGGTGTATCCTCTGGAAATGTCGGGATCTCTTCGTTAACCGTTGAGCGGTTCTGACTTGGTCATATCCTTGTTGAGCTGCTTGGTTAGCGGTTCTTCTATCCAGGTGGTTAACGGACTGTTCAATGGGGCTCGGCGATGCTAAGGGGCATGCTGGTTTTTTACTAACGTCAGCGCGGTTCTGGCCCCAATATAATCGAGTGTGATTATATCTTAGGTTAATGGGCCATATTTCTAATGGTGAAATCCAGCTGCAACAGACACAATTATTTTGCGTAGAAAACCTTCTCAATGTGAGAAATAAAATCCATGGACCGTTGTCCACTCCAAATTCTACTATATCTAATTTGAGTAATAATCACGCCCTCCATGTTCCAAAAGAACAGATCCAGAAACTAAGGCTCTCAACGACAATCTCCAACAATAAGAAACTCCAAAAGAGAATAATACAAGAGCCTAGAAAACAAGCAGTTCCAAACGAACCTAAATTCATTAAGCTTTCGGTCTCCAAATCAGATATCCACCATACAAATATTATATAAACAAGTCAGGAATACATCTGCAAAATTCAGCTCAATCCAAGTAGAATTCACCGTCGGATCTTCAAAACACTCATGATAACATAGTCTGAAATCTCCACTCGCGACAGACCCGAACAGCCACGCTAAAACTCAGATCTGCAATGAACCAACTGTTGAAATAGAATCTCCACAGTTGAATATCAATACCACTGAGTCACGAAGCTACCACCAAAATTCAGCCAAATCGTTTAAGCCTCCAAACATTCTCTTGAATAAACCATGACAAAACATTTTTTCTTCTTCTTGCCTCCGAAAATTGTCTGTCTTTTCTTAGTTTCTCTCTCCAACAAAATTAGGTGAAGAGTCATATATATAATTCCTCTTAATCATCAGCCCAATAATAATCTCTTGGATTATAATAGGCCCAAGTTTATCTCTTACTAAACCAAACCCAAATTGGTTTCCCCACTAGGAGGAAAACCAACAAACTCCCCCTTCGACTAGGTGGAGGAAACAGCCAATCTGGCTATCTGTCGACAAACACCAAGCTTTCCCCTCGGCAATGACTTCGTCATCATATCAGCTCAATTATCATCCGTCATCCGTATAAACTTTTGAAAGTTCCACTTCCTTACAAGCAACCACTTCTCATATCCAATGATACCTCCTTTCAATGTGCTTCGAACACGAATGAAATGTAGAGTTCTTCCCGAGATGAATTACGCTTTGATTATCACAAACTAACTCATACTTATCTTGATTGAAACTAATATCATCAAGAAAATTCTTCATCCACAACAACTCCTTACAAGCTTCTGTTTCTGCTATGAACTGAGCTTCAGTGGTAGAAAGTGCAACACACTTTTGTAACTTTGATTACCACGCTACAGCTCTCCCTACAAATGTTACCAAGTAACCCAAAGTAGACTTCCTTGACATATCAACATCTGTATAACTAATAAGCAAAGCCTTATCTCGTCCAAATGTACTAGTGTTCTTTTCCTGGATTAGAAAGAAAATGATTAACTGTACTAACAACAAAAGCTATATCAGGTCTTGTAAAAACCATAGCATACATCAAGCTACCAACTGCAGAAGAATATGGAAACCTTGCCATATCTTTCTTCTCCAAATATGCCTTTGGTCTATATTGACTACTTAATCTAAAGTGTGTACCAAGAGGAGTGCTAACAAATTTAGACTTGTCCATGTGAAACCTCTGAAGTACCATCTCAATATACTTCTCCTGAGACAAGTGAATCAGCTTCTCACCTCTATCTCTAACAATTCTCATACCATGAATCTGCTTTGCTGGACTCAAATCTTTCATGGCAAAGGACATGCTAAGTTGCTTTTTTAACTCTTCAATTCTACTCAAGTTCTTGCCCACAAATAACATATCGTCAACTTACAGCAACAAGATGATAAAATCATCATCACCAAAGTACTACACAAACACACAATGATCAGAAGTAGTCTCTTTATAACCATGATTCCCCATAACTGACTTAACTTCTTGTACCACTGTCTCGGTGCCTGCTTTAATCCATAAAGGCTTTTCTTCAAGCGGCAAACTAAATCCTCTTTACCCTTTTTCTCAAAGCCTTCCGGTTGTACCATGTAAATCTCTTCCTCTAAATCACCATGAAGAAAAGTCGTCTTTACACCCATTTGCTCTACCTCTAGATCAAGACTCGCTGCCAATCCAAGTACAACCCGAATGGATGACATCTTCACAACAGGAGAAAAGATTTCATCATAATCAATTCCCTTCTTCTGGTTGGATCCTTTCACAACTAACCTAGCCTTTTATCGAGGTTCCAAACTGAACTCTTCATGCTTAATCATATACACCCATTTATTAAGCAACACCTTTTTACCTTTAGACAACTTCACCAGCTCAAATATGTCATTCTCATCAAATGACTTATCTCATCTCCCATGGCACCTAGCCATTTTATCCTTGTGTTCACACTCCAAAACTTCACCAAAGCTTTTAGGCTTTCCCCCATCAGTAAGTAACACATACTCACTAGGATCATACCTTGTCGACGGTTTTAGACCTCTCTGTGATCTTCTAACAACAGGCAGGTTCTCAGTAGTTGGTCTATCACCATGATCGCCACCATGATCACCAATACCATTATCATGTGTAGGAACATCTAACTTGAACCTCATCCTCGACCGAACTGTGGACCGATGTCGAAGGACTAACCTCAGAATCAATCAGACTCTCATAACTCTGAGTTGGTTTTACGGACTTGTTAATGTCTGTAATCGTCTGATCTTCCATGAATACCACATCTCTACTCCTAATGAGCTTCTTCGTAACGATATCATTAAATCTGTATCCAAACTTTTCTTGACCATAACCAATGAACACACATTGTTGCCATTTTATCTCTAGCTTAGACCTCTCATCTTTGGGAATATGAACAAATGCCTTACACCCAAAGACCCTCAAATGGACATAAGAAACACCCTTACTAGTCCAAACCCTCTCTAGAATATCACCCTCCAATGGAGCAGTAGGTGACAGATTCAACACATGAACAACTGTGCTTAAAGCCTTACCCCAGAAAGTCTGCGCCAAGCCTAACTCTAAAATCAAACATCTAATCTGATATATCATAGTTTTTCCCGGTTTTTATACCATAATATATGTCCGTTTTATAGAGTCTTTTGGTGTTTTCTAGTGTTTGGTGTTTTATACTAGGTACAAGGATATTAGGACTCAATTGGTATTTACTAGAGCATTTTGGAGCATAACGGAATGAAGAGTCAAAGTCGCAAGTTCGGAGTGAAAATCTTATGACAGTGTTGAGCGACACATTTGTCGTGTCGCTCGACGCGACCAAAATGGTGACAGATTATTATTTTTGGAAGATTTTCGCTTTCGCGCCAAAAAGCTCAGATGTTTGCAATTGGGCCCATGCTGACTTTTGTACCTATAAATACTTATTTTAAGCCATTGTTTAGGCTTATGCTTTATTTTACTTAGAGATTTTTATACTAGGAATTTATTATTTATGTCTATGTCTGAGTAATTCTCTAGTTAGGTTTTAGGATTTTTCAAAGGTTTAATGAAGAGTTGTAGAGTTTAATTACTATTGGGATTTGCATCATATTTATTTATATTCTTCACCTTGATTACAATAACTCAGATTTAGCGCTGAATTGGATATCTTAGGTTGTTTAATATATGAGACATCATTATTGAATTACCTGAACTAAATCATAGGTGAGCAAGGATTCGATTCGCAACGACAGTTGGCTTTGAATCCTTGTGAACAATCAAACCTTAACTTATTGCTTGTTTAGATCAATCTGATTTCGCAACGACAATTGGTTTTCTAGGGTTTAAACATATATAGTATTTGCAACGACAGTTGATTTACTTTATAACAGTGTTTCGATTTCTAGAATTGTGCATCATCAATTATCCCAATAGTAACTTTATTCTAAAACTTGGATTTATTCCTGCGAATTCCCTAAAGCTTAACGTTTGTCTCTTATTGAATTTAAAGTTTACAATCATCATGATTTACTTTCCTGCAATCGTTTTTATTTACAACTTTATTCTGCTTAGTTTAATCCGAAAGTCTTAATCTATTGTGCAAATCTGATTCCCTGTAGATTCGATAACCCAAGTACTACAATCGATCTCGTAATTTGAGAGAGTAGGATCAAAGGGAAATTTGACCATATCATAATCCTCTCGACAATAGTTATATTCATCCTCTCAGCCAACCCATTCAATTGTAGAGTCTTGGGTGGCGTCTTCTGATACCTAAAACCATGTTCCCTGCAATGAACATCAAATGGTCCAGAATACTCTCCACCATTATCACTGAGGATACACTTTAGCTTCTTTCCCGTTTGTCTCTCAACCAATGCCAAAAAATGCTTGAAATATCCAAAAACTTGATCTTTCGTCTTCATAGCATAAACCCACAACTTTCTAGAATGATCATCAATGAATGTGACAAAATATGATGCACCACCAAAAGATTTTGTCTTCATTGGACCACAATCTGAATGAACTAGATCAAGTATCTTGGGTTTCTTAGAAGGACCGGAGGACTTGAAAGAGACCATGTGTTGTTTCCTTCAAAACAATACCCACACTTCTGTAAGTGTAAACCGGATATACCTGAAATAGCCTCCTTCTTCGACAACACAGACAATCCTCTCTCACTTATATGACCGAGTCTCTTATGCCATAACTCCATGGCATCACCATTCTCCACAGTATTAACAATGTTTTTGGAGACTTTAGCCTAAATCCAATAGAAAGATTAATGTTGATCACCTCGAGCCACAATCATGGAACCTCGCGTGAGTTCCATTTACCTCCTCCAAACAAACTATAAAAACCTTCATCATTAAGATTCCCTGTAGAAATCAAATTCAACTGAATATCTGGGACAGGCTTAACTCCCTTAAGCAAAAGTCTAGTACTAGTACTAGTCTACAAGCAAATATCACCACTGTCAGCAAACTGCATCATTACCCATCTTCATAGAACAATATCTACCCAAAGTAAAAGTACTGAACAAATCTTGTTGCGATGTAGCATGAGTTGTAGCTCCACTATCAAAACCCCAACTGGTGTCTTGGCTAGCAACATTAATGGCATCACTCTCAAGAAGAATAAGAAATTGATCCTCGCTCACACTCACCTGATCCTCACCATCTTCTTGAACTCTTCCAAGTTTGTGGTCCCTTTTCAACTTCCAGCAATCCTTCTTTAAGTGTCATTTCTTATGATAATAGTGGCATTCTAGCTTAGCGAATTTGTTAGATATGTTCCTGCTCTTGTTCTTTTTTTTCCTGGGCTCTCTATATGAACTCCTCTCCTTTGACTCGGAAACCATTACATCTGAACGCGAGAAAAAAGGACTAGACTTCCTCCTTACTTCCTCATTCAAGATGTTGTTCTTCACTAAGTCCATCGAAATAACACCATTCGACGCGGAGTTACAAAGAGACATTGTAAACACCTCCCAAGAATTTGGTAATGTACCAAGAAGCCACAAACCGTGAATATCATCCTCAAACTTAATTCCCATGTCAGAAAGTTTATTCAGCACTCCCTAAAATGCATTCAAGTGATATGCCATCAGAGTTCCCTCCTGGTACCTCAGCTCAATCAACTGCTTCACCTTCAACCACAAAGAACGAGTATTAGTCTCATTTTCAGCATGACTCCTCACGTTATCATCGACCAATTGCCTTATCAAACCACAGGCTTGGTGATGTAGCAATTTCCACTACTCTTCAGTCTTCTCCTCAGGTTTCTCCTCCTCAAAGACTCGAACATGCAGCTCCTTCACATAAAGGAGATCTTCCATCTTGCCTTTCGAGACATGATAATTAGAACCATCCAAACTGATCATCCTGCCTATATTTTCCATCGCTCACAAAAGCAACAAACAATAACCCAAAGTTATCAAACCACAAAGCTCTAATACCACTCTGTTGGGGAAATATCAATAAGCACCTATGGGACAGCGCAATAAGTTCCCCACAATTATGTGAACTAGTAAGAAAAATATAGAATATAGAAGCAGCAGTACAGTAAATGAGACACATAATTATTTTATGTGGAAAACCCTTCTCAATGTGAGAAGTAAAAAACCACGGGACCGTAGTCCACTCAAAATTCCACTATATCAAATTTGAGTCACAACCACTTCCTCTCTGTTTCAAAAGAACAGATGAAGAGAGTAAGGCTCTAAAGAGCAATCTCCAACAACAAGAAACTCCACGAGAACAATACAAGAGCTTAGAAAACAAGTAGTTCCAAACGACCCTAAATTCACTAAGATTCCGGTCTCCAAATCAGATCTCCACCGTACAAATCATAAATAAACAAGTCAGGAATACCTCAGCAACATTTCAGCTCAATCCAAGAATAATTCACCGTCGGATCTTCAAAACACTCAAGACAACACAGTCTGAAATCTGCACTCGCGACAGACACAAACAGCCATGCTAAAACTCAGATATGCGACGAACCAACCGCTGAAATAGAATCTCCACTGTTGAATATCAATACCACTGAGTCAAAAAGCTACCAGCAAAATTTCAGCCAAATCGAAGCACGTTTAAGCCTCCAAACATCATCTTGAACAAATCGTGACGAAACTGTTTTTCTTCTTCTTGCCTTCGAAAATTGTCTCTTTTTCTTAGTTTCTCTCCACCAAAATTTGGTTAAGAGTCATATATATACTTCCTCTTAATCATCATCCCAATAATAAAATTTTGGATTATAATAGGCCCAAGTTTGGCTCTTACTAAACCAAACCCAAATTGGTTTCCCCACTAGGAGAAAAACCAACAAACATATCTCGATTGTTATATTATTGCCAAAAGATATTACACCAATAAACATAACATATGTTGAAGTTTAAGTCAAGATATCTTGCTTAATAAGTTAATATATTATTGCCAAAAGATATCACACAATCATAATACGGAATATTTTAGTTTATACTATTTTTTTCAAAAACTTTACAAAACCGACCAAAATTTGAATTTTCTTATATTTGAGTACCACATTTTGTCTTTTAGTGAGTGTCAATTGACATAAATGCCCTTGATCATCAACTGTCTATTTACATTTAGTCCACGAAACGATGTTGTCCACCGATTCCATTTACACCCATCGTCATCGTCGTCGTCTTTGTCTTTCACCACCGTCGCTGGTGTATTCACGGCCACCATCATCGTCGCCATCGTGTCCACCGTTGACGTTTTGTCCATGATCATCGTCTCTGTCAGCGTCGTGGCCACCGTCGTTGTTACCGTTTTTATGTACAACCACTGTCGTTGTTGTATCTACCGTCGTTGTCTTGTCCACGACCATCGTCTCTGTCTCTGTCGTGGCCACCGTCGTCGTCATGGTTGTTATCATCGTGTCCACCATCGTAGTCTTGTCTACGACAATCGTCTCCATCTCCGTCTCCGTCGTGGCCACCGTCGCCGTTCACGATCACAGTTTTTGTCTACGACCATTGTTGTTGTCCACGTCTATCGTCTCTACCGCTGTCCACGATCATCGTGTCCGTCATTGTCGTCAATCATAGTCTCCGGCATCATCTTCGAAACCATCTCCATTTTTCTGTTTTGAGAAAGAGAGAAAGAGAGATAAGCAAAAAGAGAAAGAAGCTATGTTGCATGGAATCGGAATCGGGTGCGTGGAAGCGAAACGCTCGGAAACACGGAAACGATTTTTTTTGAAAAAATTAGGAATCAGATACGTTTTGGAAGTGTATAATTATATGTACGTGTATATACATATATATATATATACGTTTTGGAAGCGTATAATTATATGTACGTGTATATACATAAAGTATTAAGTAGCTTAATTAGAAAAGAAAAAAAAACCACAATGTTAAAAATCAAGGATTTGGATCATCATCTTCATGTTCGTTTTCAATGAATCCTATTTTTTAAGGGTTTTTAATTCTTTTTTAAGTTATAAAAATTCAAAATAATTATTAAGCTTCCTAATACTTACTTTTACACATTTCCAAAACAAAATATATGCTTATGTCGCGATTCCAAAATGGAATCGGACACTTCCAAATCGCTTCCAAATCGGTAATTTTCGGAATCGCGATTCCACGACGCTTTCAAGAGATTCCAAGAGATTCCGATTTCGATTCCGGAGCGTGAAACATCAACAAATAGAGTTTTCATGCATCGTAGGAAAGAAGGTGAAGAGAAAGAAGAATATAAGTAGATAAAATTATCTTTTCAAATAGAGATGTGGTAGATTTAATAAAGAATTTAGAAATGTGGTAGATTGCCTGAAAATTGGATGTACAAGTGGTACCTGTTATGACCCTCGCAGTGGCTATGGAAGGGCACTCAAGTTAAAGTCTGAGACCGGAGGCCAAGCGTACTGGAAGGGATACATAAGACATAGAAAAGAAGATCTTTCATAAGAAATTGGGAAATTGGCTAAGGAAACCAACTTTGAATCGAGACAATTAGTGAAGTCCCGATCCATGTTATGCGGTACGTAAGATCATAATAGGGAACATGTCCCCGGGAAGAACATAGAGCTTGTGAGACAGTTTTGGTATAGGCATCGGGCCACAGTACAAAAGACCTTGGAAAATCTTTGTACCGCGAGTCAAAATCGTCTTAGACCAACCCGAGGCCGACCCAAGGAAATATCAAGCCACGTACGGGGCAGACTTGTGGCTAATGGTGAACCACGTTGATGCTTCGCCCGAGTAGGTATAAAATCCGGCCAGCGTTGAGCCACGTTGGCGCTCGAGCGAGAACCGACCCGTATCACGCACGTGTCAGCGCGCGGGCGCTGACACATAGTCTAACAACACGTGTTAGCAGCGCCAGGCGCCCCAAGCTCCAACCTCCGGCTATATAAAAGGACTCCCTTGGTCATTTTATCCCCGAGCAAACCCGGTCCAAAACTCCCTTGTTCCATCTTTTGTCCGAAAATCCTTAATCTCAGTTCCTTTTCACCTAAAAACCAAAAGATAGCCCCTTTGTTTCCATAACCTTTGTGAGCTATTATCCGAGTGTGTCTCGATAAAATTAATCTGAGGGAATTGCTGTCCGTTTAAGTCTAAGAGCCAGGATTCGCGGTCTAAGGAGTAGCTGGAGTTCTGTAGCATCTCTGAGCCTCATCGCCCATATCTGTGAGTGAAGTCTCGGTGGTTGATGAGTTGAATTACCATGGGTTTTTACTTGCTTCTTTACGGTTATAATGCTTAGATTCCTATTGTGTGTTTGATTCTCTGTTTACGCTTATCTTTTGAGCTTGATGATATATGTTAAGACTTTCATGCTCGTTTAACTTAAGCTTCATGTCTTGTTGGCTTGATTGTTTTGCTAGCATGATTGACCTTATCCTTGGCGATGTGGTTCTAACAGTAGCAATATGATCATTGCTATGTTATTGGATCGAATGTTGGTTTGTTATGCATAAGGTTATTGGATGTGCATCATGTGCGGTATCATGTTGTATTTAGCCTAATGTTGATATAATATGGTGCGTCATATGTGGTTATCATGGTGCAGCTGTCCTACATACTCGAAGAAAGACGTGTGGTGTTATATCACGCCATGGCAGATTTTTGGGTCGCTCCAGGAGCCGTGATACACGACGGTGTATTCGAGTTAAAAGGGACTTTGACTCGGGGAATTGTTTGACTTTATGTCTTACATCCCTGCTCCGGGAACAGTGTGGGATCTGCAAGCCCTTAATGGAATTTAAAAAACGATTTGCATTGCATGTAGACATGGTTTGCCTTACAACTTGCGTGTTTATTGCATTGTTCTTCGGTCGATGCTTGCTGCTTGTTTGCTTTTCCTTGATGCTTTGGGGTTTCGGGTGGGTTGTTGGTCGGCTTTACTCACTGAGTAATTTTTAAATTGCTTATCCCACCACTTTTGTTGCAGGTAACCTTAGAGGGAAAGCTAGTAGCGGGTAGCTTTGGACTTAGGCATGCCAGAGTAGGTTTTCCGTTGATCTTACAAATTCTTAAAATATATTATGTACGATTTTGAACCTCGGATCCGACGTCTATAGTTTTCCAAGAGTTTTTCCGTATATGATATATGCTAAGTATAAAAAGTGAACATTTTCTAAAAATTGCAAGTCACACTGCTGTGTGGTCTTGTCCGGACCGGAGCAATCTCACTGGTTTGGTTCGGGTTGCAAAGCCATAGAACCTGATCAAACGGGTAAACTATCCCGATAACAACTGGGCTTAGGTTCATTGATCCATTTTTGGGATTTAGGATTGATTGTTCTTGAGGCAGTACGTAGCGTCTCTGGTCAAAGGTTGTTGACCAATGATCGGAGGCGTTAAAGTACCACTTGTAATTTTCTCTTCATAATATGGCATATTATAAAAATGGCTTAGAAAATGACACGCATAGAAGTATTACATTTTTTTTTCAATAATACTACACTTGTTATAAATTATGATGATTATTCATCATATTATACACTAAGCAATACTCATTAGTTGACAAGTGTTGAGTACACGAATCAAATTATTACCATAGCTTAGTATTGTGTACCAATGTCATGTTAATATTCATTTCTTCCTACTATATATATGTGAAAGAAAACGTGAGATAGAAGGGTAGAAGTTCTTCCTTTTCTTTTCTCTACGACTCTCTTTCTCATCTCTTTATACATATATATTTTATTTATATGACAAACACATATAGATATGGAATATAAACACACGTATGTAGTTATAGGCATACTTTCTTATAGTTTAATTTATAACACGTTATCAGCACGATCATCTCTCAATTCGAACCGTTCTCAATCCGTTTCGGTCATACGTAAGAGAGGTAATATTTAAATTTATATTAGAGAAAATTTTAATATATGTTGGTTTTATTTATGATCATATATATTATATATGGAGTGAAAGGTTATTCTTCCTTTGTATTCTAATGGTAGGTTTTGCCTCCTTGTATATATATATGCATTTAAATTATCATATTTAATTATACTACTATTATGCTTGCATATTTATTTGAAAAGTAAATTATATGATCAATTAATTTGAAAAATTAGTAGTTTGAATTTATTCAAGATATGGTGATCATATAAAAAGTTTGGAACCATCGATCAGTCAAAAACAACATCGAATGAATTAAAACCTAATATCACGCTATATTTCCGTCATCACCTATAAAATGATTTAAGAGATGTTTAACCATTAATCGGTCCATATAGATTAGCTCCATTCCATGAAGTGAATGTGGTAGCATCTAATAATAATAATTAGACGAGGATCCGGACACGGTAGAGACCGTAGTCGCGGTTGTGAATAAGGTGATGGACGAAGACACTGTAAAGATAATTCCAGTCCAATAATTTCAACAAAGTTTAAAGAGATAACTTGGTATTGATGTGGCATGAAAGGATAATGGGTACGTAGATGTCGTACGCCAAAATATTTAGCCAATCGTATCAAAAATCACTTATGGCAAATATATAAGATGTTGAATTTAGTTCATCTTGGATGAATATTGAAACAACCAAGCTTTTAAAAAAAAAATATTAATCCGGATTATTATTCCCATAAATAATAATCCTCAATGATTAAATCAACCAAACTCAATTCAACTAACCAGTGGAAATCAACGTAAACAATTCAAACCATTAAATCAATCAACCATTCATTCTAGAATATCAATTCTATGAAAATCTAGCAACCTAAACCGGGTTCCAGAATTCAACTCTAAAAACACATAATCTAGAGTTCCTAATCATCCTCTCGTCTCAGCCATAATTCCACGATCTCAAACTTTTACGTGCAACACATGGAAAAAAGAGTTGCGTGAGTATTATTGTGCACCCCTGTTTCAGGGCATATATGGTATATGAGATATATGCAGAGAGGCTTAAAAGAATTGATTTGCCTACCTATATCACCAAAGTGCACTTATCTTTTCGGTCAAAGGTCTTGAGAGAAATCCAGAGTTAAGCGTGCTTAAGATGGAGTAGTTTCAGGATGGGTGACCTACTAGGAAGTGATTTTCAGTATCGTGTGAGTGAGGTCAAAACACGAGAAAAGATCATGTGGTGATTTTCAAGGTCAGTAAACATGACTTCCGAGCCTCCCAGACTAACGCACCGATCGTCGGACATGGTGGGCCCACAGGCCTGTGAGTTGATAGGGGCCCACGAGAGGGGCGGTCGGGGCGTTACAAGTGGTATCGGAACAAACCCTGACATCTATGAAGAGTCAGATTGTCGGGGGTAACGATCTTGGTATGCGTAACGAGGACGTTACAATCTGTTAGTGGGGGTGATTGTGACACCTCGGGTTCAGGGTATATATAGTATTTGCGGTATATACGGAGAGGCTTAAAAGAATTGATTTGACTACCTATATCACCAAAGTGCACTTATCTTTTCGGTCACAAGTCTTCAGAGAACTCCAGATTTAAACGTGCTTAAGCTGGAGTAGTTTCAAGATGGGTGACCTACTGGGAAGTGATTTTCAATATCGTGTGAGTAAGGTCAAAACACGAGAAATTATCGCGTGGCACCAAAGGATAACTCATCCTTTAGCCATGCCACTTTCTACTTTAAGTGGCATATCAGCCATGAGGTTTCCTTCATCCTAAGGCAAAAATTAATAAAGCAGGCAGGCAAGCAGGTGAGTCATTAGACATGCAGGCAGCTTAATCACCAAGGTGCTTTACCTAGTCCAAGGTTGAACGGTCCATTATCGGTTCGGTCTTCCCTCGGGACTAGGACCGGCCTCGACCTAATCCATGAACGGATCATTACATTCTTCTTTCTTTATTAGAATTTGACCCAAATTCTTATCTATGTGGTGGTCCAACTTCATCGGTTCTAAGTTCAGTGAACATCTCTGGGTGAGAATTCTAAACCTTGTTTCATCTTCCCACGAAATAACATCTCGGTGGTTCTTTCTTCTAATGACCTTAATTTGAAAAATCTCTCATCCTTTCAGAAATCTAGATCGTGTCTCACCGATCCTTAAAGGTTCTAGGGAAGGAGGTCTAGATTCGGTTCGTGGATCTAGTATCCATTCTAGTTGAGGTTCATCTGGGCGGCAAACAAACCTACGTAACATAGAGACATGGAAGGAGTTATGCATTCCCTTATCTAAAGGAAGATCTAACTAATAAGCCACTTCTCCTATTCTCTTAACTATCCTTGAGATTGCGGGGCCAACTTACTTGGCTTACCAAATCTATCTTTTCCTTTTTTCGCTTCAGCTTTCAGCCATACTCAATCATCAATTTTGAATACGACTACTCTCCTATGTTGGTTAACATACATCTTTTGGCGGTCTTGGGCCTTCTTCATATGAGCTTGAACAAGACTAATTTTCCACGTAATTTCTCTCACAAACTCTGGCTAAAACTCTTGTTTTTCTTCTATTTCAGTCCAACAGATGGGCGATCGACAAGGGCATCCGTATAATGCTTCATACGGTGACATACCAATAGTAGAATGGTAGCTATTATTATATGTAAACTCCACTAAAGGTATGTGGTTTTCCCATGTGTTTACCCAGTCTAACACACACATCCGAAGTAGATCCTCGAGTGTTCTAATTGTCCTCTCTATTTGTCCGTCGGTCTTTGGATGAAACGCAGTACACATATACAAGTTTGTCCCTAATGCTTTCTGAAGGGCTCGCCATGATCTAGCCATGAATCGAGGTTCACGGTCAGATACGATGTTGGCTAGAACTCCATGTAACTTTACAATCTGATCCAAATATAACTTAGCTAATATCTCAATATTATCATCCAATCTCATGGGTAGAAAATGAGCACTCTTGGTTAGATGATCTACGATTACCCAAATCATGTCATTTTCCTGTCTGGGTGCTTTTGGTAGTCCTGATACAAAGTCCATAGAGATTGCATCTTATTTCCATTCTGGGATTGGTAGACTTTGTAGTAATCCGGCCGGTACTTGATGTTCTATCTTAAATTGTTGACATGTCTAACACTGTGCTATCCATTTTGCTACAGATCGTTTCATTCCCAGCCAATGATAATACTGGTGAATATCCTGATACATCTTAGTACTTCTAGGATGGATACTAAGTCGAGAATGATGTGTAGTCCTGAGGATTTCTTTTCGTAAACCATGTCCCTTAAGTACGGCAATCCTCTTATTCTGAAGCAAGGTACCATCTGCAGCCAAATGGTATCCACTTCCATCCGGTTCTCCTTGGGTGTTTAATCCCTCGATGATTTTCTTCAGCTTCTCATCTTCTTTATGCTCATGTCGAATGCATTGTAGTAAACTTGCTTGATTCACTGCTTGTAAACCCAATAGTTCTCTACTTTCTCCATCTAAAGCTGACAACCTAATCTTCTTAAATTCACCGTTGAGACTCATCAAGTGTTTCTCTGCGTCAATACTTGCTCTACGGCGGCTCAAGGCATCTGCTACTACGTTTGCATTTCCTGGGTGGTAACCGATATTTAAATCATAATCCGCTATAAACTCCATCCACCTTCTCTGTCTTACGTTAAGTTCAGGTTGGGTGGATAAATACTTTAAGCTTTGATGATCGGTCATCACATGTACTAATGCTCCATAAAGGTAAGATCTCCATATCTTAAAAGCGAATACTACTGCAGCTAAGTCTAAATCATGCACTCGATCATTCTCCTCGTTTTTCCTTAACTGTCTAGATGCATAAGCAATTACTTTCTTGCCTTGTATTAACACAGCTCATAATCCCGTTCTGCACGCATTGGTAAATACAGTAAAGGGTTGATTTGGCTCAGCCAAGGCTAACACCGGTGTTGTGGTCAAAGCCTTCTTCAACTAATTGAATCCTTTCTCGGTTTTCTCATTCCATTCGAAGACTACACCCTTACCAGTCAGGCGAGTCAATGGCTTGGTTATACTTGAAAATCCTTTGACAAATTTTTGGTAATACTCAGCTATTCCTAGAAAACTCCGTATTTTCGTGGCATTGGTCGGTTATGGCCAGTCTTGTACTACAACAATCTTTTTTGGGTCGACCAAAACTCCATGTTCCGATACCCGATGCCCTAAGAATCCTATCTCTCGCTTTCAAAAGCTACATTTGCTAAACTTTTCAAAAAACTTCTGACTTCTTAATCGTTCTAACACTTTTCCTAAGTGTATCTCATGCTCATCCGCGGTTTAAGAATAGATAAGGATATCATCAATGAAAATGATGACAAATTCATCTTAAGTAATCTTGGAAAACTTTGTTCATTAATCGCATAAATGCAGCTGGTGCATTGGTTAAGCCAAACGGCATGACCACAAACTCAAAATGGCCATAACGTTTCCTAAATGCGGTCTTCACGACATTCGTCTCTACAATGGGGATTTGATGATAGCCTGATCCTAAATCAATTTTTGAAAACCAACTTGCTCCTTGCAACTGATCCAGCAATTCATCAATCCTTGGTAATGGGTACTTGTCCTTGATGGTAACGTTGTTGATTCCACGGTAATCTATACACAACCGCATGCTACCATCTTTCTTCTTAACAAACAAAACTGGAGCTCCCCATGGCGAAGAACTCGGTCAAATAAATCTTTTCTCCATTAAATCTTCTAATTGTTTCTTTAATTCTGCTAACTCTACAGGAGCCATCCGATATGGTGACTTAACTATGGGAGCCGCTCTTGGTTCTAACAAAATGGTAAAGGGGTCATTACGAGATGGTGGTAACCCTTCCAAGGGTTTGAACACATCATCGTAACTACAAACTACAGGTATTTCCTCAAGGTTCTGGTCCTCTTCGGTGCCACTAACCATACTCAAAGTCATGAGATAAACTTCACCTTCCTTAAGGCACTTTCTGCTCTAAGTGCCGTTATGAAAGTTATTCTGGTGTTGGGTTTGATCCCATGTTAGATTATGGAAGGTTTCTCGGTTCGCTCAAAGGTTATCCTTCCTCGACCACAATCAATGAGTGCTCTATATGCCATTAGCCAATCCATTCCGAAAATGACTTGATATTCTTCTAATGGAACGACTAATAAATTTTCAAAGAAGATATGGTCTCCAATAACAATTGGCACTCCCATATAACATTTATCGACATGAAAGATTTGGTTACCGGGTGTTCTAACACGGATTGAAACTTTTTCTATCGTAAAAATTCCTTCGAATTTTGATACAACATCCGGTGATACAAAACTATGCATTGCACCCGAGTCAAACAGAACATGGGTGGGTACACCACACACATAAAACGTTCCTAGATATGAAAATAAACTTTCGTTTAAACTTCTTATATATAACATATATATATATATATATATATATTCATCACCAAAAGATTCACACATATTCGCACGCCACAAAACATTACAAAAGGTATTAAAGATAAAAACCCATATTTACCTCAAATAAGACCTTTAGAAGGTCGAGTGGGTTCGGGTTTATCTAGGCAATATACGCGTCCCATAATCGCATGTCGTTTAGTAGGTGGTCGAATCTCTAGTGAAGTCTCTATCTTTATCTCAGGCTCCCACTCCATAGCTCGTACTCCCGCTTGTTGATTCATCTAACCTATAGGATGCGTAACTGGACACGCAGTCGCATAGTGTCCAGGTTGGTTGCAAGTGAAGCAAACAACATGAGCCGGCACAGGCCCTGTCGTCTGTCCCTCGCTGGGACAAGCTCTAGCGTAATGGCCTCGGCCACCACACTTAAAGCATTCGGGTAGTTGGTCCATCGTAAGTATTCCTCTACCGGCAGCTCCTCTATCCCGTCCTCGGCCAGAGGTCTGCCCACGACCTTGACCTTGTCCACGGCCAAAGGTCTGACCCTGACCTTGTCCGTGTCCTCGTCTCTGTGTCTAATTACCCAATCGGCCCACTTGATTTCTTGGCCCCGGTTGTTGTTGTTGTTGTTGTTGTGCTGGTGGTTGTTGCAACTCTCGGTATTATTGTTCTTTTTGTTTTTCAGCGGCTTGCTTAACTCTAATCCCTACTTCAACATCAAATGCTCGTTCTACGAGCTCAAAAAGATTGTAATACTGATTCACAACGAGTCTACTCATGATCTATGGCCTCAGTCCCCGCAAAAACTTCATGATGACTACAGGTTCATCACCTAACCTGTAATGTGCGTATCGTCGAAGTCGAGTAAACTCAGCTTCATAGTCTCGCACACTGCTTTGTCCTTGTACCAAATTCTGAAACTTCGCTTCCATTCGATCCCTTGCTTCGGGTGGAAAGTACTTCCTCTCGAACTCCCTCCTAAAGATGTCCCATGTAATCTTTGTGCTCATATAATGAATCTTGACGCCATCCCGCTAATTACTAGCATCCTTCATTAAGTAATGAACAGCTACATCGGTCTTGAAATTCTCTGGACAGCGACTAGCGTCAAAATTCTTCTCGATATGCTTCAACCATGAATCAGCTTCGGATGGTCTTTTATCTCCAAAGAATTTATGTGTTCCCAAGTTATGCATCATCATCACCATTTTAAGAAAATCCGGTGGTGATGGTGGTGGATCCTAGCATCTTTGAGAAGTTCTTCGATTCCTCATGCATCTTACTATTTGTCTGAGCTCTCTTATCACGCTATCTTTGGTGTTCCTTATTTTGGATCTCGTCCTTCTCGGTCATATTCCCTCATGATTGGGACGACTAGAACGACTTCGAATCCGTTCATGCCTTGAATCCTCCGGTGATGCTTCTAACTCAGGGTATCTTCTATGAGAAGTAACTGACGAGGATCTCGATGGCGACTGTGATGGTGGTAAATAATGTGGTGAAAGTCTGTCATCATATCCTGATCTACTTGGTCCTTTGAAACTAGTATAATCTCAATGGTTCCGTGGTAAAGACTCTGACGATTCGGTGGATAACCATCCAGCGTGACTATGATGTGATTCCTGAGGTTCGGGGTCACTAAGATCTCGAAGTCCTAACTCTGGCATCGAGGAATGAGAACATCAACATTTCCATAATGTTTATTTACTATGTATTTTCAATTTATTATATCATCCATCAATGATAAGAAAAAATGTATCTTATGTTTTGAGGTCCAAACTTAGATCAAAAACTGATGTGACGTTTTTTTAATAGCAACTACTAAATCAATCTATGTGATTGGCATGCCTTAATATGTTGCCTTAAGGTCATATCGTCCTAGACTCCTTAGGTTCTGCGGAATTTGGCAAGTCAAGCAACTATCTTCTACCATTGGAGGGAGAGAAATACAAGGCCGCTCTTAGGAGTTGCTTCCACACCTCAGGCTGTATTCAAGTTGATTGATAGAGCAGTTCGTGACATTCTACTAACTCGGATTCACCACAAACCGTCTGTGTTGTTATCTTGTTGGTTTACTTATAGTTAGCTAACCATTGCCATACTATCTTTTTATGTTGTCCCTAGAGCTTTTTCATATCTTTTTTTTGGGTTCCATTGGCAACTGATTGCTACGCCAAGCATTGTAAGAAAACGTTCCGTTTTTTGGTATAAAATTTACATATTATCAACAAAAAAAATCTGTAAATTTAAATGAGATGTAAATCTAGAATTCGTGCCCCCAAAAATTCTAAAGAAGCTAAGAAAAAATAGATTTGATTAGTTTAATTTGTGCAATAATAAAATCAATCTCAAGAAAAAAAGTCCACCGTATTTTGACCTTTGGTTTCATGCTTTTTTTTTCATGGTTTTATAATAAACTTTGTGTTGATGATTAAAATACACCATATCTAACACAAAAAGAAAATAATGACATTTAAAGGTAAAAATTAAACAAAACAAAAAGACATCTAAAAATGTATTACAATATGGAACCAACATAAACTTATGAAAAGTATCTTTCCTAAATAATAATTAATTAGAAGAAATACTGAAATCATTAGTTCATTACATGGTGGTATTTGCATGAATAAAACTAAATATCTGTTGGATGGAGCTTGCAATGTCTTCTGCCGTAAACCTCGTTTCACTTGTAATCTGTAAATATGTTACATCTACCTCATGTTAGCTTTTTAACTACAGACATACATATTTTAAAAGAAACAATATTAATCCATAATAAATTCGTCTTTGTTACTCCTTTATGGTCTTTATCTTTTGTGAGTTAAGGGAAATAAACCTTGTAAAGCTAAAGCCTTTTAATTTTAGTATTGCTCTAAATAAGATCAGAAATTATAATTCATTACCAAACAAACATGGTTGTAGTGAAATCACTATTATAATATAGGGACCCTATAATATAATAGGGCATATATGTAGTATCTAACAAGACCATGTACTAAAACTTCTTGTAAGTGTGTTGTTGTATGACTAGCACTATGTAACAGAACCGTGTACCAAAAATGTAACATTTAAACAAAAGTAAAAGAAGACCCATAACTTAATCGCATTAAGAAATCATCCAGCCAGTGAAAAGTAATCAGTTCTTTCAAGTCTCAACCGCCATAACATAAATCAGGTGACTAACCACTAGACTAGTACTTTTTACCTTCTGGCTCACTAAAACATATTTAGGTATATATGCAAACAATCCCAACAAACGTATGCGCTTAAGAAATTTTATATGTAATATACGTACTACGTAAGAAATTTTGTAATAGACTGTGATTTTTATTAAATAAAAATTTTATATGTAATATACGTAAGAAATTTTGTAGATTGGTGTCAGTTCTTAAGAAATCAAAAACGTGTATGATTATACGTACGCAAGTGAAACTGACCTTGACATTGAAGGAGTAGAGCACGGTTTGTTCCATGGTAGTGATGTTAGTGTGAAGAATAGAGAGGTGAAGATCTTCCAAAGCAGCTATAGTCTTGATCAATTGTCCTGGTCTTCTTCTTGAAAGAATCTTGATCATGGCGTCAAACCCTAGCAGCTTCACCTCCACGTCAGCCAAGCACGACTTGTTCTCCGCTGTTTCCTCCCGAAGCCCTCCTCCTCCACCCTCTAATTCGGTTACATTTCCGGTAACATTAATCAGCGGGTTAGCAACCGACGTTATGGGGGAAGAAGAAGAAGTCGTTGTCGTGGTCATGTCCCCGATTTGCCTACCACCGGTTTCTCCGAGGATTCTCCGACGCTTTTGTGATTCCAGACACTGTAAGAGTTGCTCTAGTTCTCTCACAAATTCTATTGCTCCTCCTATAATCGACGCTTGGTCGCCCTATAATATACATTAATAATAGTTTGAGACGGTCTTAGTTGTACATATACATAGAAATACACTCACAAAAGAAAAAATTTATATAGGATATATAATTTTATTTATGAGTATCATACCCTTTGAACGTATGAGCCAGGCATGAGAGACCTGAGGACACGAAGATGTTCGTTCATTTGCTTCCTACGGTTCCTCTCGACCGCGATATGAGTCATTCGCTGACTTTCCACTTCTTCGCTGGTCTTGCTTGTTCTAGCTCTCTTCCTCTTGCTCTTAACCTCCTTCGTCGTAACATTCTTGTTGTTCTCTCTATCTTCTTCTTCACCTTCTCTTCCAATAAAACGAAGTTGCATGGAGTTGTTGCCGTTTTCATCGTCTTGATCCTCCTTTTCATCAAGAAACACGTTTCCAATGTTTCCTTCACACACACCTCCTTCTTGAGACGTGGACATGAGATGTTGGGTTTGGTTATGGTCCTCTATCTTTTCGTTCAAGACTGGGAACTTCAAGAAGTAAACAGGGTCAATCCCAGTTTCTTGATCGTCCTGGTTGTTCTTGGTCTGGTTCAAAGCCAGTTTCGGACCGAATTCCGCAAACTGCATCACGTCCGCAAAGCTCATTTTATCAAATGAAGGCGTTGCTCCAAATCCGGAAGAAGAGAGTTGATGCTGCTGCGGCATCGATTGCTTTTGTTGTTGAATGTTTCTATTGAACATATAGTCTACCATACCGGAACTATTATCGCCGTTACCGCCTGAGGATTCACCTAAGAAGTTCGGTGCCTGAGAATTGAAGCATCAAGTCAGAGGAATTGAATCATATAACATATATTATAAATTTATATTAGAGAACAAATTAATGATTGAAATATGGAAAACGTATGTACCGAGTAATCTTTATCCATTGTTATTCGTACTTGATTTTAAACGTCTTCAGTCAAGGGTTAGCTTATTGACTCCATCATAACCTGATGACAACAATCCATGAGCTCCATAGTCATGAAAACATATACATGAAACAAAAACACACGTAGAACAAGTTAAGACCAAACCTAGGCAGAATACATGTTTTACCATGTGTGATACAAAATATACTTTCAAACTGAACTATGAAAAATAATTAAGCTACCGATTAACACCAAACAGATAATAACTTCTTTAGTATGGATTGATTAAATAAAAGGATATGACCTTGTGTGATACTAGGGTTTACGAGAGATGTGTAATAAAGACACAACGCATGCAAAAGTAGAAGAAGACGGATATGTAAGAGAGAAACAAAAAAACCTTATTGTATTAAGAAGTGACAAATGAGCAACATCACCAACCTCCTAAATATATAAGAGAAGGTATATCGCAAGGGAGCATTAAACTTATTAAATATGTAAATTCACAATAGTTTGTTTAAGAGTAACTAAGGAATCATTATATCTATAGATGTTATCTTCACACATGTCTTCAGTATGATCGCTCAATTATTATCAACTACATCCAAAAACCAATTACAACATTCCAGGGAGCTTGTTTTTTGTGATTTTATTATATACTATTCTCCTTTTTACAAAAATATCATTTTACACATTTAACCATATTAAAAATCCTATTTAATACACCATTATTCTTGTTTGAAAAGTCATATTTGAAATATAAAATCTTACATTTTGAAACAAACAAAATAAATCTTTAAGGATATTATTTGGGAATTGGATCGAGGAAATAAGAAATAAAACTAATGGGTTGGTATGAATAGTCCTTGGTTATTTTTTTGAAATGGAGACCTACATAACTTTTTCAAATTTTTTATTTTTCTAATTCAAATTCGAATTGTGGGTATACAGCACACCTCCTTAGCTGTTGGAAAAAGAAAATCAAGTTTAATCAAACTAATTACTGAGGTTGAGATTGAGTTAAATGAAAGACTATTGAATTTTCCAAATCATATCTTGTTTTTGTAATATATATAATGTATTGTTTAATCCGTAAACGTAAGAGCGAGGAGCCACAAAATAAAGAAAAAAAGGAGTAATGTGAAACACACATGTATCACCTCTCTCTATCTTTGTAACCATTAACTAATGAATAGATGAGTTTCAGAGTTCACAAGCCAAACCGCTCTTCTTTTTCTACCGCTTTTCGTGAACTTAATGAAGTCTCCCTACGCTTCTACTCTTTTGTATATCATTCAAAATAAGTTGTTAAAGTTCTATCATTTCAAATTGAATTACTCATGTTATGCGTTGCCGATGGTAGATGAATTTAATTTGAAATATTCTATGCTTGTCAAGTATATGACTTGTTTTACGAAAATGACCTATGCATGCTATTTGTGTGTGTGTGGAGACATTTCATACACATACAAAAACTGACACGGCTGTACATGGAAACAAACTTACAAACCTAAAACCAAATTGTCCAAATAGTAAAATTTTAGTTCTATTCACTAGTAAAATCTCTGTTTTCTTTGTTTCAAAAACAAATTCATTGTTTCAAAAACAAATTTTAGTACCTTAAACCATCCACAACCGAGCATCTTCTCAAGAGTTTCAAACAATTAAAAATTTTAAAATATTAAAAAGCAGAAAAAATGTTGAGATACGTCTCTTATTAAGGAAGCGGAAGAAACAGTTTTTTAGTGAGTAGTGGCCACATGCTTTGATATTATTGGTTCATCATTTTTTAATAATTAAATATTTAAAGAATTAAGGAAAGTAAATAAAAACTAATAAAATACTATAAATAAAAAACCGGATAAAATTTTTTCCAATAGTGATGCTCTAATAGCATGATCAATGTGGGGGGGGGTGGGGGGAGGGGGGGGGGGGTAAGATGAGTTTTTTAGGTGGGGGTGGGGGGGGCAAGATGAGTTTCTTGGGTTAAAAAATTAATAAAATCAGACAAGAAAAAAAGAAGTAGAGAAGAAGTTCTAATTTTAGAGATTGTAAAAACTCTTCAAAAACTCTATTTGACATGTATTGTTACGTAAATGGTTCAATTGCTTTTTTTAATTAAAATTTAATTAGACAACTAAATTATATTAAGAATATTAATATTTATATAGCAAAGACACTCAATTGAGCATTTCCATCTAAAACATCTCATTGCACATGCTCTTACAATATCAAAAACATAAAATGTTATCTAAAAAGAAATCCGTTAAATCAAAGCATCCAGTTTTTTTTTTTTGTAGGAATGAAAGCATCTAGTTGATGCTTAATATTTAGCCAAAACAAAATAAAAAATTAAGATTCTCAAAAAAAATAAGGGGGAAAAAGCTGATATTTGATTATGATAGGTGTCACGGTAATCTTGGGTACGTCGGATCTCCGAAAAAGTCATGCATTTTCATACGTTTTTTTTGGAGTTTCCAAATTTACATTTTAAGCTCCTTTAATTTATTGCATGTTCACGAGTGTGTACTACTACTATTTCAAAAAGGATTAGTTGTGTTGTTTTTTTCCGCTATAAAAATATTTTAGAGGAATTAGGAAGAATAAAAAAAAAAAAAATTTCAAGATATGCCACTTTTAAGATGTTAATTTTCAAAAATGCCACCATCATTTTTTTCCAATTTTTAAATCATTTATGTTTGGATTAACTATGTTATATTAGGGTTTAGTTTTTTGGGTTTAAGGTTTGTGAGAGATCAAAACATTTTTTAAAATTAAAAATTTTGAGATATAAATTTTTTGAACATATTTTTTAGTGGCATGTTGGTAAGAAAAGTGGCATATTTGAAAAGTGGCATGGTAAAGGTGGCATTTTTGTAAATGCCCCAAAAATATTTATAACTAAATTCATAGCCATTTAACCTAAATTTATTGGACATCGTTATGACACATGAGCTAATTTTTGCTACTTTACTAATTATAATTTTTTACTGGCTAGTAAGCAAATTAACTCAATATCTTATGAGAATCTAAATAAATGTTTTACATAAACCGAGATTTGCAAATATATGAATAAATCTCTGAAAAAATAAGTTAGTTTTATAAAAATTTGGGAAAAATTCATAAAATTACACCAATTAAATTCCATTAAGCTTTTTAATACTCCAATTTTTTGGCTACCTAGTCTAATACCCATACTAATTATTTTATCCATTTTAATTCATCAACTTTCAAATAGTGCTCACTTACCTACCTCGACTTAACGGAAAGATAACATACGTTATCTTTTTATGTTTCAAATGATTTAAAAATTAAAATGTATTTAAAAATAAATAAAAATCCAAAAAATTCCAAAAAGTCAAGAAATATTTTCTAAAAGTAAAACAACATAAAAACTAAATTTTAGATGAAATATATTTTATTATACTTTCAATTTCGAATTCAAATACGAAATTGAATTTCAAACAAAATCAAAAGTTTTAATATTCAGAAAGTTCAAACCAAAAAATTCATAAATTTACAACAACTTTTTTTGAATTTCAAGAAATATATATTTTTTTATATATATTCAAAATCTTTGTCTAAGTCAATTTAGAATAAAATAGATAAATGACATATATAACACTATTTTGTAAGAAATTTTTGAGTTTTTTGTAAAATCCTAACTTGTTTTTTGAATTCAAAACTTAATTTTTTTTATCTAAAATGCATAGCTTTATTTCATAATTTATGATTTTTAAAGTGTTTTTAAAGTTTTGAAGATTATAAATTTGGAAATTTAAAAGTTAAATTTAGGTTTTTAAATTTAAAACCGAATGTATTAAAAAAAATCATTTTAAAATTAATTATTATTTTTTAAAAGTTTCAGAATTTTTTCCCCCAATTTTTTTCGAAATAAAAAAAATTATTGTGATTTTTATTATTATTTTTAAATAAATATTATTTCTGAATTATTTAAAAAATAAAAAGCTAACAGATGTTATCTTTCCGTTAAGTCAATGTAGGTAAATGGGCACCGTTTGAAAGTTAATGAATTAAAATAGGGACATTTACAAAAATGCTAGTTTTACCATGTCACTTTTCAAATATCTCACTCTTGTATTATTTTCTTACCAACATGCCACTTAAAAATATGTTTAAAAATTTTATATCTCAAAATTTTCAATTTTAAAAAATGTTTTGATCCCTCACAAACCTTAAACCCAAAAAACTAAACTCTAATATAACATAGTTAACTCAAATATAAATAATTTTTCAACAAAAAAAAATATAAATAATTTAAAAATTGGGAAAAAGTGATAGTGGCATTTTTGAAAAGTGGCATGTCAAAAGTGGCATATCTTGAAATTTCTCATTAAAATAGAAAAAATAATTAGTTGGTATATTAAACCGGGTAACCAAAAAGTTGGGGTATTATAAAGGTTAACGGAATTTAGTTTGTGTATTTTTATGAAATTTTCCCTAAAACTTTTATAAGCCAATAGACTTATAAGAATTTTACAAAATAATTTCTTTTGAAAATGGTGTTTTTTTTAACGTCTATTCCAAAGGTGGTAGTTTTCAAAAAAAAAATCGAAAATCTATCATTTTGATGGAATTTTATAAAATCATACAGAATGCTTTAAAATGAATTGTTTTCCAATTCTTTCTAAGTCTCTCTAAACTTTAAAGTTGGTCCTCATTGGTAGTTATTTCAACAATTTGGCACAACAGTATAAGAAAACTAGCTATAGAAACGAATTCAAGTAATAATTTTTAGTTTAAAAGCTAATAAGATATATCTGAATATAAGAAATGTGAGGAGTTATCATTTTAGCCAAATAGAGTTCATTTTGGTGTTATATAAACGATGCTTATAGTTGTGATTGTCAGGTCTACATTGGCAATTTAGATAGATTTGTAGACAAGTCAATCACACAGACAAAAGGTTGCAAGTTAACAAAATCCCAATCTTGGTTCGATCAAAAAGAGAAGTTCTGAGATTTGTAGAACTAATTTAACAGCATCATTTTATTTTGAAGTGAAGGTAAAGCTAGTATAGTAGAGGCAATAATATTGGCCAATAAACCTGAGGCTTTTACAAGATTTTGAGTAAAACTAAGCAAATCCTAGAGGGAGTCTCCACAAAATGTTTTGTGCTTTTTAACTCTTGAATCTGAATTCTGACCTTCATAATTTGAAAACCATCCAAACATATCATTCTTCTTCACCTCAGAGAATAAACATAACTCTTCTTGGCTTCTTGTAGAGGATGGTTCTGAAGATATGGCTTGGTTTGGTGTAACTCCTTCATGGTCTTATCATTTGTGAGTCAAGGGAAACGTAACAAAACCTTGTGATCGACTAAGAGTTGCTGTAAAGCTAAAGCCTTTTAATTTTAGTATTGCTCTAGAGTTTTATTGATAAGATCAGAAATTATACTTTATAACCAAACAAACATGGTTGTAGTGAAATCACTATTAGTATGTAGGGACCCTATAATATAATCTATGTAGTATATCTCACATTTCAACAAAACTTCTTGCAAGTGTGTTGTATGACTAGTATGTAACAGAACCGAGTACCAAAAATTTAACATTTCAACAAAAGTAAAAGAAGGCCCATTACTTAATAAGAAACCATCCACCCAGTGAAAAGTAATCTGTTCTTTCAAGTCTCAACGATCGGACTAAACCGCTAGATTTTTTAATAAGAAATTCAAATCAAATTTTCAAACTAACCCCCATAACATAAATCATGTGTCTAACCACTAGACTAGTACTTTTTACCTTCTGGTTCACTAAAACATATTTAGGTTTATATGCAAGCAATCCCAACAAACGTATGCGCTTAAGAAACTTTATATGTAACATACAAAAACGTATATGATTATACGTACGCAAGTGAAACTGACCTTGACATTGAAGGAGTAGAGCACGGTTTGTTCCATGGTAGTGATGTTAGTGTGAAGAATAGAGAGATAAAGATCTTCCAAAGCAGCTATAGTCTTAATCAATTGTCCTGGTCTTCTTCTTGAAAGAATCTTGATCATGGCATCAAATCCTAGCAGCTTCACCTCCACGTCAGCCAAGCACGACTAATTCTCCTCTGTCCCCTCCTGAAGCTCTCCTCCTCCGCCCTCTAATTCCGTTACATTTCCGATAATATTAATCAGCGGGTTAGCAACCGACGTTATGGGGGAAGAAGAAGAAGTCGTTGTCGTGGTCATGTCGCCGATTTCCCTACTACCGGTTTCTCCAAGGATTCTCCGACGCTTTTGTGATTCCAGACACTGTAAGAGTTGCTCTAGTTCTCTCACAAATTCTATTGCTCCTCCTAAGATCGACGCTTGGCCTCCCTATAATATACATTAATAATAGTTTGAGACGGTCTTAGTTGTACATATACATAGAAATACACTCACAAAAGAAAAAATCTATTTAGGATATATAATTTTATTTATGAATATCATACCCTTTGGCCTTTGAACGTATGAGCCAGGCATGAGAGACCTGAGGACACAAAGATGTTCGTTCATTTGCTTCCTACGGTTCCTCTCGACCGCGATATGAGTCATTCGCTGACTTTCCACTTCTTCGCTGGTCTTGCTTGTTATAGCTCTCTTCCTCTTGCTCTTAACCTCCTTCGTCGTAACATTCTTATTGTTCTCTCTATCTTCTTCTTCTCCATCTCCTCCAATAAAACGAAGTTGCACGGAGTTGTTGTCGTTTCCAATGTTTCCTTCACACTCACCTCCTTCTTGAGACGTGGACATGAGATGTTGGGTTTGGTTATGGTCCTCTATCTTTTCGTTCAATACTGGGAACTTCAAGAAGTAAACAGGGTCAATCCCAGTTTCTTGATCGTCTTGGTTGTTCCTGGTCTGGTTCAAAGCCAGTTTCGGACCGAAGTCCGCAAACTGCATCACGTCCGCAAAGCTCATTTTATCAAATGAAGGCGTTGCTCCAAATCCGGAAGAAGAGAGTTGATGCTGCTGCGGCATCGATTGCTTTTGTTGTTGAATGTTTCTATTGAACATATAGTCTACCATACGGGAACTATTATCGTCATTACCGCCTGAGGATTCACCTAAGAAGTTCGGTGCCTGAGAATTGAAGCATCAAGTCAGAGGAATTGAATCATATAACATATATTATAAATTTATATTAGAGAACAAATTAATGATTGAAATATGGAAAACGTATGTACCCAGTAATCTTTATCCATTGTTATTCGTACTTGATTTTAAACGTCTTCACTCAAGGGTTAGCTTATTGACTCCATCATAACCTGATGACAACAATCCATGAGCTCCATAGTCATGAAAACATATACATGAAACAAAAACACACGTAGAACAAGTTAAGACCAAACCTAGGCAGAATACATGGTTTACCATGTGTGATACAAAATATACTTTCAAACTGAACTATGAACAATATTAAGCTACCGATTAACACCAAACAGATAATAACTTCTTTAGTATGGATTGATTAAAGAAAAGGATCTGACCTTCTGTGATACTAGGGTTTGCGAGAGATGTGTAATAAAGACACAACGCATGCAAAAGTAGAAGGAGACGGATATGTAAGAGAGAAACAAAAAAACCGTATTGTATTAAGAAGTGACAAATGAGCAACATCACCGACCTCCTAAATATATAAGAGAAGGTATATCGCAAGGGAGCATTAAAGTTATTAAATATGTAAATTCACAATAGTTTGTTTAAGAGTAACTAAGGAATCATTATATAATTCTATAGATGTTACCTTCTCACATGTCTTTAGTATGATCGGTCAATTATTTTCAACTACTACATCCATAAACCAATAACAACATGCGGTGGAGCTTGTCTTTTGTGATTTTATTATACTAGTATGTGGCCCGTGTATATAATATTCTTACTATACCGATGATAAACTTGTACTTAAAAACTACAATAATTTTTACTACCAAATATTATAACATGAAGGATTTAGAGTTACATAGCATATACCATTGTATTTCGACTCTATTTCATTAGTTTAACAAATTATTGATTAACACTGAAAATCAAAACCGCTCACAGATTTCTAATTTTTGCAAAGTTTTACTAAAAATCGAAATAAACATATCAAAGTTTTATTGCTGATTTTTATGACTAAAAATAGAGATTCAGAGGTTTAGAGATTTAAGGAGCAAAGGGTCATGAACCATACAAAGCTGTTGTAATTTTTGAAAAGATGAATCGAAATTACTTTTGTTTTCAGAAGAATGCCTTTGGTGATTACGTTCTAGTTTTAGAGAAATGACATTGAGAAAACAAAAAGAAATGATTTAAAATATTTGGATGAAGAAAAAAAAAATCAAGAGGAAATCCATTTAAAAATTGATGAGCATTTACTGAAAATTTTCGTGAGCAAATTTGCTGGTGTAAATTAGATTTGCTTGTGTAAATTAGATGTTAAAGAGTTTTTTCTTACGGGAAGTTGAGATCACGGGAAGTGAAGATCGTGGAGAGAGGTTAAGGGAGGTTAAAAGAAGATTTATGTTCGAACCGATAATTAATTGGTTATTTTGAAAAAGATTTTAGAGGAAGTTACGACTTAATTAACTGATTAATTGAAAGGGATTAATTGAAAGATGAAAGAAATTGAGGTTTTTGTAGGAAAGACACGTATTAAAAATGATGAAATGACTCTCTTACAGCATGTGCAATGCACACACCCATTAAATAAACATTTTTTTATTAAATTTTATGGGATTTTGGTTTTACTATGTCTAAAGTGTCTAAATTAAGACACATATCTTATTTTTAAGATCTCATTTTCAATATTTAAATTGTGTTTTATATATAAGATACTTAATTAAAACAGGCTAAGTTGTGCATTGCACATGGTCTAACTTGTCTTTTATAAGTACAGGGATAGTATTCTCCCTCTTTACAAAAAAAATATCATTTTACACATTTAACCATATTAAAAATATATGTATAAATAAATTCCTATTTCATACACCATTATTCTTGTTTGAAAAGTCATATTTGAAATATAAATTTACATTTTGAAACAAACAAAATAAATATATAAGAATATTATTTGGGAAATGGAGGAAATAAGAAATATTACTAATGGGTTGATATGAATAGTCCTTGGTTATTTTTTGAAATGGAGACCTACATAACTTTTGCAAATTTTTTATTTTTCTAATTCAAATTCGAATTGAGGGTATACAGCACACCTCCTTAGCTGTTGGAAAGAAAATCAAGTTTAATCAAACTAATTACTGAGGTTTGAGATTGAGTCAAATGAAAGACTATTGAATTTTCCAAATCATATCTTGGTTTTGTAATAAATATACTATATTGTTAATCCGTAAACGTAAGAGCGAGGGGCCACAAAATAAAGAAAAAAGGAGTAATGTGAAACACACATGTATCACCTCTCTCTACCTTTGTAACCATTAACTAATGAATAGATGAGTTTCAGAGTTCACAAGCCAATCCGCTCTTCTTTTTCTACCGCTTTTCGTGAACTTAATGAAGTCTCCCTACGCTTCTACTCTTTTGTTTATCATTCAAAATAAGTTGTTAAAGTTCTATCATTTCAAATTGAATTACTCATGTTATGCGTTGCCGATGGAAGATGAATTTAATTTGAAATATTCTATTCTTGTCAAGTATATGACTTGTTTTACGAAAATGACCTATGCATGCTACTTGTGTGTGTGTGTGGAGACATCCCATATGCATACAAAAAAATGACACGGCTGTACATGGCAACAAACTTACAAACCTAAAAACAAATTGTCCAAATAGTAAAATTTTAGTTCTATTCACTAGTAAAATCATTGTTTTCTGGAGGCGCAATTCATTTAAAATAATTTAATTCACAAGACCACAAGGGAGGTTCTTCTCAAGAATTTCAAATAATTTCAAATAATTTAAAATTTAAAAATAATAAAAAGCAGAAAAAGTTGAGATACGTCTCTTATTAAGGAAGCGGAAAAAACGGTTTTTAGGTGAGTATTGATATTAATGATTCATCATTTTTTTAATAATTAAATATTTAAAGAATTAATGAAAGTAAATAAAAATTAATAAAATACTATAAATAAGAAACTGGATAAAAGTTTCTCCAATAATGATGCTCTTAATTATAGAATGACCAATAGGGGGATTTAGATGAGTTTCTTAGGTTTAAAAATTAATAAAATTAGACAAAAAGAAGAGAAAAAAAAAGAATTTTTTTTTTAATTTTAGAGATCGTAAAAACTCTTCAAAAGCTCCATTTGACATGTATTGTTACATAAATGGTTCAATTGCTTTTTAAAATTAAAATTTAATTAGATAACTAAATTATATTAAGAATTTTAATATTTATATAGCAAAGACACTCAATATAACATCCCGAAACCAAATTATAGATTTTGGTAAGAGGTGTCGATCGACACCAGGTGTGGGTGTCGATCGACACCGAGTTAAATGGTCAGTTTCGGTTTGATTTTTAATCACCGGTTTGGGACGGTTAAGGGTGCGAAACCCTAGGCTCGTTGTTTATAACACGAGCAGTCGTGTTTTAGGCCAAGGCGGAGAAAATAAAACTAGTTTGAGAGTTTAGAGAGAGTTTGGGCGTGATCCGAAGCGTTTTGTGATCCGTTCGTCGAGTTTGTTCGTTCTCGTGTTTCGTTGGTGAGCAAGGTTCATTTGGGCGGTGTTCTCAGCGTTTCCAGAGAAGAGGATTCCCTGTTCGAGTCTTGTTTCGTCGTTCATCGTGTTCTTCTTTTGTTTTCAATCGTTTAGCGAGGTGAGTGCGTGAACGTGGATATGGGTTTGGATTATTAGGATATTGGTTGATTGATTGAGTTGTTTGATTGCTTTCTGTGATATTTTTGTGTGATAGTGTGTGTTTGAGTCGTGATTAATCTTGTACGATGAAACGAAATCGAGTCGCGAGAGGATTTGACTCGGTTTAGGTTTTTGCGAGAGGTGCCGATCGATACCTAGTGGTAGTGTCGATCGACACCACTCTTTTTGATCACGAGGCTCGTGTGCGAGAATGCAGTGTCGATCGACACCACTTGTTTCAATGTCGTTTTTAATTGTTGTTGATTGTTGTTTGATCGCGTAGCAATTGATAATCTATTTTCCCTTATTATGTATCCGGTGTACCAGATGACCGCTTCACTGAGTATGTGTGATAATACTCACGCAACTCTTATTTCCATATATTGCAGGTAACAGAAATATGTGATCGCTGAATCAAGGCTGGTGAAGAGGATGATAGGGTGTTTAGGTTGTTTAGTTTATCTAGTGAACCTGGTGTTTAAGTTGCTAGTTTTTATTTGAAATGTTTGATTTATGGATTGATAATTGGTTTAATTATTTTTATTGGATTATTTTATGAGAACTTCCGCGATTGTTTAAATAGCTGTAGAATGTTAGTATTTATGAGAATAATAACCTGAGCTATTAAAAAAAAAATGTTGGTTGTTTCACTCAATTGAGCATTTTCATATAAAACATCTCATTGCACATGCTCTTACAATATTATCAAAAACATAAAAGCTCAGATTGGTAACTGGCTTTATAACGTACCGCCTCTTTATAATTTGTACCGTTTTAAATTGTACTAATCATCAAAGCTTTACCAAAAAAGCTTTACCAAAAGTTTTACCAATACTATTACAGCTTTATCTATACAGTTTTGCACTATTACAGCTTTATCTATTAAGTTTTACACTATGCTGTACACTTTACCGCTCCAGCTTACCGTTTCAACTCGTAAAAAGATGAGGTTACCAATCGAACCCAAAATGTTATCTAAAAAAAATCCATTAAATGAAAACATCTAGTTGATACTTAATTTATCCTTTTTAGCCAAAAGAAAATAAAAAACTAAGATTCTCAAAAAAATAATGGGGAAAAAGCTGATATTTGATTATGATAGGTGTCACGGTAATCTTGGGTCAGATCTCCGAAAATGTCATGCATTTTCATACGTTTTTTTTTGGAGTTTCCAAATATACAATTTAAGCTCCTTTAATTTATTGCATGTTCACGAGTGTGTACTACTACTACTATTTCAAAAAGGATTAGTTGTCGTTGTTTTTTTCCGCTATAAAAATATCTTATGAGAATCTAAATAAATGTTTTAGATAAACCGAGATTTGCAAATATATATGAATAAATCTCTGAAAAATGAGTTACTTTTATAAGAATTTTATAAGCCAATAGATTTATAAGAATTTTACAAAATAATCATATATATGAAAGAAGGATAACCCTCTCCTTATGGTTGACACGTCATCTCATCAGAGAAATACACATGCACCGTATTTTTAAAAATATAATAAAAATCTTTTCGTCTTCTCTTATATCTTCTTGTTTCGAATTAATTATGATGTTTATGTTTCTTGAGAGAATATTGGTATTTGTCTTTTCGTATTTCTACCAATAATTCGTAGCGACTTCTCTATTTTGAAGACCTAAAAATAACTCGGAATACAACAATATCGATATGACATTCTGGCAAAATATCGCTAAGAGGATTAGTTGGGACTAATCACATGCTTTAAAGACTTAAGTTTCTCTCATTTATTATCTTACAAGAATATTATTGAGGTTGAAGTACTTTTTTTTGCAGTTATAATAGACTGATTTGGTTTGTTCTCCATATGAATGTTTTGACTAAGGTTATTTATTTGCACAAAGTCTATATGGTTCAATTCATCAAATGTGAAAATCATAGATTTGTAGTTCATTTTGTATCTGCATATTCATTGTGAAGAGACAAACAATTTAGCCTTCTTTAGTAACTTCGTGAGAAGCATGTTAATAGTTACTTTTTAGATTATGTTAAGTCGGTTGATATACTTTTTGAGAAGATGTTACATTCTCTAATTGGTCCAAACTATATAAATGTGCTATGATTATCTCATGTTGTTATTTAAGACGTTTTAAAGACAATATTCGAGCTCTAGAAAACTTAGATGGTTTTGGGAGAATGCACTCTATGTAACAATGAAGATGTTGATGTTTTAATAGAACTGTAGGATTTTCTTTAAAATATGTTAATGTAGTCTCATTTTTTTCGGTGAATATGGTTAATAACCAAATTAGATTATTGATTAAAAATGTAACTAAAAATAGTTTGTGTGGAGAGATAATAGCATTAGATCTTAGGAAATGGGTTAGGTAGTGAACTATATATTTTTTTCATTATTGATGACATTCTCTATCCTAAAGAAATAACTCGCGCGTATAGGCCTAGTTTCTTTTGAAAATAGTGTTTTTTTTAACCTCTATTCCAAAGGTAGTAGTTAAAAAAAAAAAAATCGAAAATCTATCATTTTGATGGAATTTTATAAAATCATGCAGAATGCTTTAAAATGAATTGTTTTTCAATTCTTTCTAAGTCTCTCATTGGTCCTCATTGTTATTTATTTCAACAATTTGGCACAACAGTATAAGAAAACTAGCTATAGAAACCAATTCAAGTAATAATTTTTAGTTTAAAAGCTAATAAGATATATCTGTATATACACTACCCAAAAAAAGAGATATATCTGTATATAAGAAATGTGAGGAGTTATCATTTTAGCCAAATAGAGTTGATTTTGGTGTTATATAAACGATGCTTATAGTTGTGATTATCAGGTCTACATTGGCAATTTGGCAATTTTGATAGATTTGTAGACAAGTCATTCACACAGGAAAAAGGCTGCAAGTTAACAAAGTCCCAATCTTGGTTCGATCAAAAAGAGAAGTTCTGAGATTTGTAGAACTAATTTAACAGCATCATTTTATTTTTTGAACTGAAGGTAAAGCTAGTATAGTAGAGGCAATAATATTAACCAATAAACCTGAGGCTTTTACAAGATTTTGAGTAAAACTAAGCAAATCCTAGAGGGAGTCTCCACAAAATGTTTTGTGCTTTTTAACTCTTGAATCTGATTTCTGACCTTCATAATTTGAAAACCATCCAAACATATCATTCTTCTTCACCTCAGAGAATAGACTTAACTCTTCTTGGCTTCTTCCTTGGTAAGCCCGACTTGACCCGGCATCTATTCTTGTAGAGGATGGTTCTGAAGATATACCGAGCCTCAAGGACAAATCGCAGAGCCTCTCCGTTGCTTCTTCTGGGGGCTTTATACCAATAGGCCTGCCAATGATTATGGGCGATTCATGGACTCTCAAAGACATGTCCACTTGCTGAGTCTGATTATTATTACCTCCGTAATACAAAGGATAGACCGAACACAAGTTAACCGGACCTGATGCAAGAGCAGTGCTAGTCCCTAGCTTCCTCGCCAATGGCTTTTGATGCATCTGCATGGATTCATGTAGAAATGGGTAACCACGAGGAGAAGCTACATCCACCGGGATTGCAGCTTGAACGGTATGGCTTGGTTTGGTGGATTTTTGAGCTTGATGATGGAATTGTGCCTCATTAGCCGATGCAGAAACCGGTTCTTGGATTTTTGGACCGAGGTAAGTCCTTATGGTACTATGTCGTTGGCTTCTCGAAGCTCTTACAGCAATGCATCCCAGGTTAAGAGCAGCTAACCACAGCAAAATATAAACACACAATAAACACAACAAAGCACAATTCTTTCCTTGGTTCAATTTCAACCTCCAAACTAACTTGTAAGCAGTATCCATAACACTAAGAATGCATAGTAAAGCAAATACCTTCAACACAAGGAGGCAAAAGAGGACCAGTTTCTGTAGTTTCATCTCTTCTAATAATGGTGTCAATGGCATCATTTACTCTATTCCACATAGTATCAGCATCTGTATACTCTTCCTAATAGAAAAATCAAAAATCCAAATTCAGCATCTTTTGTTTGAAACTACAAAAATCTCATAAAGAGAAAAAAATAAGTAACCTCAGAATTGGCTTTAGAGTACATAATTTCCTCAGCTTTTAAGACAACAATCGGCAATTTCTCCTGCCATTCCTTGTTCTTCCTAGTCGCTGCACTATGTGCTTCCATTGCAAGCCTAAAATCAAACAAAAAACCCCTAAATCCAGAAACAAAGAAACAAACCCTAGAGAGAAGAAAAAAAAGTGAGTAAAGAACCTGAAAATCTGACGGATAATTGAACCTCTAATAGGTTGGTGACGATCGCTATGCCAAACTCGTTTCACACACTCGTAAGGTCTAGGACCAGGTCTCGGCATTTTCTCTTCTTCACCGATCCAAGGCTTTTAAGAAGAGATTATGAAACAGATCTGAAGCTTTTGAAAAACTATGAAACCTTTCATGACGAGGAGAAGCATAGCATCATCATCTTCGAAGAATCTCCGTTGATACTATGTCTCCATCGTCGTCGCCTGTAAGAAGAAGCTAAGCTCTGGAAATGGTGAGTGATTGATTTGGGACCAGTTTTTTGTTTTGACCATTATGCCCCTCACCAAATTAGGTGTCCTCTTTTAACTAAATGTTTGATTGGCAATTTTAAAGAGCATGTATTATCCAATCACATGTAATTAATAAAGCATTATGCAGAGCATTTACTAACTGCTAATGCTCCCAAATGCTTTTGCCTTCAATGCTCTCAAGTAGAGCTTGTCTAGAGCATTGAGCTCTAATATATTTTAAAAAATTAAAATAAAATTATAAAACTAATTTATTTTTAGTTAACATCAAAATAAATTATATACATAAAAACTTTTAGTTATTTTAGTTCATATTTATCATTATTTTATTTGTTCTATAGTTGAAATAATATTATAAAAAAAATAATTCATTTAAATATAATTTAAATTAGACCACTTACCATAATTTAAAAATATAACATATACACAATGCATTTCACTAAAAATAAATATACGTTATTTATGTAATTATAAGAATACATATAAATAATATATAGTAAAATAATTTATCTTAATTTTATATATAATCACTCACAGCTCTGCCAATCATGCATTTTAATGAGAGCAGTATAGCATAATGCTAATGCTGCTTGAAGCTCCAGCTCCAGCTCCTACTCCAGCTCCATTATACTTTCCCAATCGAACCCTAAGAGGCAGGTGCTGGGTTCGAACTCCAGTTAATCAACCTATAGGCGATTCACTCGTTTTAACCCAATTTTAAAATTAAATCAACTATGTAATTGCAAAATGTTTTTGAAATGGAGTGAATTTATTGTTGTTGTTGTTGATTGAATGAGTTAAGTAACAAGTTAGGACTAGTGGCTAGCCATCAACAGGTGTTCAAGGTTTTAATTTCTGAAGTTGGCCTATTACCAAGCGATGACGTTTGTCCACAAGTTCGTGTGTTTCTGGTTCTCGGAGACTCAGATACAGAGATGAAGATGATAGGACTAGCGGTGGCGGCTATTTTATTAAGCTTTGTTTGTAGTTGTAGTATTTCTCCGTCTCCCTTTTAGAGGGTTTAAGAATTTGTATTTTAACAAGATTACCAATATATAATTTCAGATGGAAAAAAAAAGAGTTAAGTAACAATTACATGTTTTCCAAAATTAAGTACTAAATAAATTAAAGTTGTTTTTTTCCCCCAAAAATGGAGATAAATTTTAATTTAATCCAACCAGAACCAAACAGAATACAATCCTTCACACAATCGGGTCGTCCCAAATCTCGTAAACCATTACTAAACCGAATTTAAATACCGGATTGGATTTGAGATTTGAGAGGAAAACGACACCGTTTCAAGTCAAGGTGGTGTCTACCACTTCGATCCCAAAATCTGGCTTCGTCTCCTCCATTAAACACCGATCCATTGATTCTCTCTATTCTCCGTCGACTCTCGTTCTAAAGATGCAAGCTTTCTACGTGTTCCTCGTCTCTCTCCTTCTCACCTTCAATTCCAGGGTTCGTTCTATCCTCCGAATCTTTTCTCTTTTGGTTACGGAATTGCGTGTTTGAATTTATGGATCTGACTTTTTACAAATTGGATCCTTGTTTGTGAATAGGGAGAAGCCAGTGGTTCTGTTTTCTTCATCGATGGATCCAATAACCAATTTCTTCGTCCACGATCGGAGGTATTAATCATTAACCACTTGCCCCCTAGACTTTGATTCGGGTTCTTTTGTGTCCTGAATTTGTGAATGAACGTTTTTGAAAATCTCAATTTGATGATTTTATCTTTCCGTTTGAGATCGTATCTGGAAATGATCAGGTCAATGTAGTAGCCGGAGACACGAATCCATTATTTGGTCTAAGTGGCATCAATTTCAAGTTTTTTGCATCATGTTTTGTTTTTTGTTGTTGGCTCTAGATTAGGGATCACTGGACAGATTCCAAATTCATGTTTGATTGTGACTTAGTGGTTATTTTGTATTGATTTGTATCGAACAATTCATGAATCCCTTTAAGTGTTTGGGTTAGAACTAAGTAATGGTTGCTGATTAGCTCTTCTTTTGTGGCATATTGCACTAATATGTCCTTCCTAAGTAATTGCTATCTTAAAACTGTAATTGCTATCTTTAGTTAACTTCTTTGTTTGAATTGAAATGCACAGGCACTTCCCATGTCGCTCTCTGAAATATCTGCAGCAGTGTCTGCCTTGTTGGGTTTTGCACCTCCGGCAACTTTGACAGCTGATGGTTCATCCAAGGTGTTTTGAGTTTTCTAGTAAAGTTTGCATTTTTTTTGGGGTTAAAGTTATGTACTTTATCATCTAACTTTTTGTTGCATTTTGTTATAGTTGAACAAGATTTTGAAACCTAATCCATTTGAGAGGCCTCATGCTGCTTTTGTGCTAGAAATCGCTGGAGCTGGTACACAAATAATTCACTGAAAAGCTTTAATGTTCTGACCTGAATTAAAATTTTCAAATCGTAAGTCATTCAAGTGTGTATTTTTTAACTGCAGATGCGCTTGCAAAAACCTACCCCGGTCATTCTTTCTTTGGTAATGCCATAAGGAGCAGTATCAACTCTGATTCTTACAAAGCTGATATTGAACTTCCAGGTGCATAGCTTGAATAGCAGAACTATCCAATGAGCATGACTAGTTTCTAATTTTCTTTGTTTGGGTTTAAGTCTAATTTTCCAAATTATGCAGAAAGTGAAGTGACTGTTGTTTCTGTCAGCGAACACTCATCTGATGTGACTGACAAAGACATTAACGAGTTTGTAAGTTAACAGTACATGTCATTCTAAGTGCAAAAACTATTGTTTTCTTTGTTTATTTTAATGTGACTACTAGTTAATGGCGTGGTTATATCATCCGTAGGCATCTTGGTTGGGTGGATCATATGTTGCTGGCTCTGCTGAACCATTGACTGGATTGTTGAGTATCCCTCTGGTAGGGGGTGCTAACGTAGAGTTCCATTTAGAAAAGGTAGTTTTAAATCCATGAAATTTTATGATATAATATTACATGGGGGTAGGATCCCGCATTACTTGTAAATGATGTGATTCCCATTTGAACTTTTGTTACCATTGGCAGGAAGCAGAAAGGAAATTTGCTTTGAACCTTTTGAATCTATATCAGAATGTCAGACGCTCAGTCGACCTTCACGAGGATTTATCTCATGGTATTGAGAGACCTGCTGAGTTAACGTTTGGACGCTTTAGTGGTATCGATGTAAGGGGATCTACTTTGTACTCTGTTTTTTCACCCTTTCCTCACTGTCTTAGTCTTGATAAAGAAATTGGAGAGTGGATTCAATGCATTAGTTTTTGCATCTCCTGCAAAGTTTGCCGATGTGTCTAATAACATCAAAACTCTCTCGGGAATTACAGGCTTTAGCAAAGGAGTATGGACAAGGTATGGCTAAGCAAGGGATGGATGTATTACTTGCCACACTATCAAAGCTATTTGATCTGTTGGAGACATCTCATAAAGGTGAATTGTCTATGTGATTTAATAAAACTCAATTTCAAAGATGTGTCTTAGAAAGTAGTTCGAGATAGCACACACCAACTCCTCGACAGAAATAGTTTTTACTTTATCCTCTAGAGCAGTTTTTGTTTACTGTGTTCTTGTTAGCTTAGAAATGTTTGGGCTCTTACAGGCCAAATTGTTGGGGTTATCGTCCTTGATGAGAGAATTAATCAAGAATCAGCTAATCTGCTGACTGTTGGGTCTTCTTCTCGTTCATCTGCACGCTCGATGGCTGAGGTAGAGGGAGGTGTAAGTCCAATCATCATCGCTCAAGTTATACTTGTTAGGCTGACGCTTGCATGGTTAACTGGAATAATCTTTCTCATTGCAACTTTCCTAGGGGTAAGATCACATAATTCAACATCGTCTTTTCTATAATGAACATCCGTGTTTCTTAAGTTTAGGTGATAAGTGGATTTGTCAGCTAATGTAGAGTTGAAGCTTTACGAATCATTGTAGTCTATACTATTTTGTAGCTGAACATTGCACCTATAGGTTACTGGAATTTGACATTCTTGCTTCTCTTGGCCGTTGCAGGTGTACTACCTTATGTACATGCCTTTGACAAAGGACACGCTTCTATATTCCAACGTGAAGCTCGATTAAGATATATAACAGAGCTTCAAATCAACAAGCGGACACCGATGATGTTCGTTTACATCTTTTTGTGTGTATCAAGCCGTGTTTCTCAACTGGCCACATTTGAAACCAGTCATATTTGAATGTTAAAAGAGAAGGATGACACTTTTTGTGGTCAGACCAGTGGATGTGTTATGTGTATATTGCCTTACGGTTGCATTCTTGATTTATAATTATTCATTATTACATACAATTTGAGTCTCAGTCCTAATAATAAAGAATACTTTGGACACTTCCATGTAATATTCTGTTTCCTGTAAGAGCTTTTTGATCATGGAATATGAATAAACTGTTGCAACTTCTTCAGAACTTCAGTACTACGTAAACGAAAGCATCATTAGACAGCACGATTACAATTTTTTATTCAGTTTGATCCAATTTAGTTGAATTCGGTTCTAGTTACCACATGCGACATGGGTATTACAAACAGGGTATGAAACGGAAAAACAAAAGTAATGGAATTTCCAAGAGGTACAGTGTTTTTAATCAAAGATGATGCATATATTTGGTGATAAAGTTCGACTAGCAATAGAAGAATAAGAAAATGTGTTTTCTCTAGTTTAGTAGGGACGAAGAGAAACAGCAACAAACAAACCAAAATTACAAATCATTTATTGGGGGACATGAGTATGAGGAAACTCATGTTTTTTTTTTGTCCGACTCTTTGATCAAACTAAAGTATATCGAGATTTCCTGCAATTGTCTTTCTAGATTTTAGCGGTTCATAGATTCGTCTTAGGTTTGGGATTGTAGGCAATGCGTCTGCTCACAGTGCGCATTGTCACGAATTCCTCTGCAGAAGACGGATGTATTCCGACCTGTGTTTTGTTCACAATGTTAAATTAAATCTTTAGTTAAGAAAACATCAAATTGGTGAAAGTGAAACCCATGTGTTTGGATCTTTTATTTACTTACAGTGCTGTCAAATTGTGCTTTGGTAGCACCACATTTAAGCGCAATTGCAATCCCCTGCATTCAGCAATACAAGACAAGTACTAGATAGCATGAGACACCATCGGATCAAATTTTAATCGGTTTTCAAGCTTTATAATCTTTCTAAGGGTCAATCCTTTTCAAAACCAAACCAGGTTCTCATCTACCCTGAAAGAATCCAGAGAAGCATAAACGCACGCAGTCGCCTAGACTAACTCAGATCATTTTAATTACCCCATACTTGTTTTTTGTCCTTTATATTACTAGGTGGGAATACCACTAAGCAGCACTCAGAGTATAGCAACTAGAGGGATACAGCACAGATAGTAGAAGCAGTTATTTAGAAAAACTTGCCTGCATGATCTCAGCTGCATCTGGACCGCACATAGATGCTCCAATAACCTTATCAGTCTTCTCATCAACTATTAACTTCATCAATGTCTTTTCCTGCCGTCTATCACAAAGAGAAGAATGTGGTTAGATCAAGTAGGAGCTTAGAATCTACAACTCTGAATGCTTGCATACCCAGAAATGGTGTTCTTCATGGGATTAAAGCCTGAGGTGAAAACAAGAATATCTCCGGTTGCTTCTTCTACTGCCTCTTCTTCGCTGAGACCCACAACAGCTAGAGGTGGTATGCTGGCAGACAGAAGAACAAAATGTATATAAATAAAGAAAGTTTGGCCTCTATCGGTGAATACTTTTCAGTAATTTCCAGGGTTCTATATTCATATATAGAGTTCAGATATAATGACACAGACTTTAAGCTATCACTAAAGCGATGAGAGAACTAGTGTCTGCAATATGACACACAAATCAATAAAATATCCACCTATCAGAAAGAATGCTTACCAGAATACAGCACATGCTACATTGCTGTAGTCTGCTTTAGTAGGCTTCCCACCAAAAACTGTGTTCTGCAAGCACCAAAAAAATCGCACTTAACAAATGGATTACATAATTACACATTTTCAAACACAAAAGTCGAAAGCTTTGGTGGTAGGAACAACTACTCAAAGGGGTTATATAAATAACAAGTGCAAGATAAGAGGCACGTACCGCAAAACAGGTGGCCTCCATTAACGCAACAGGTGTAAGGTTAATTCGGTTTGTAGCATCTCCCACAGCCCATATGCTAGGTATATTAGTGCGTGAGTACTCATCAACCTGAGGATGATGTACTGAATTAGTAGCTGCAAGATTATAACTTTTCCCCAGAAAGTCAACGAAAACTTTTCTTAAGGATAACATATAACATCTGCAACAATAGGAAATTTGTTACAACCTTCACTGCTCCAGCCTTATCAAGTTCAACACCAACAGCTTCTAAATTCAATCTCTTGGTATTAGGAATTCTGCCTGTGGTAGATATTAACAAAAGTTGATCCTTAGACATCTCCATGAAAATATGCAATAAGAAGTACATCTCTCATAAACTAAAGTTCAAGGGAGGAAGAAAAACCTGCACAAACATATAAAACCAGAATGAAAGAAAACTACTGTTCTATAAAACCAAAAGCCACACATATGTCCACGTATTAAAGCAGAAGCGAACGAGAGAATTACTCTAATGTAAACAAACAGAAGATTTGTGAATCACATAACTTTCATAAATAGAAAAGTTACCAGTAGCAAATAGTACAACATCCGCCACGAACTCTTCCCCATGAGACGATATTACTTTTATTCCTTCGTCTGTTTTAATCAACTAAATAGAAAGATAACGTACGTTCAGTAAAGAATGAACAAATGAAACTAGTGAAAATAACTGTACATAGTAATGAGACATGAAAAGAAACAATCATACTCAGATACCTGAGTCAAACTTGTCTGCGGATGCAGATTAACGCCCCTTCCTTCAAGATTTCTAGCAACTAGTGCCCTCATTTCGTCATCAAAACCCCTGAAAAAGTAGAGTTTTAGAAAGAGACTGGCAAGACAGTAAGAGAAAACAGAAGCTGATGCCGCACCTTAGTGGAAGTTCCTTCCTGAAGAATAAATCTACTGTAGCACCCATTCCACGCCATATTGATGCAAACTCCACAGCAATGTACCTGATTAATAAGTAAACAGAAAAGAGGATTAAAACATTAAAACGATTGGCATGCTAGGTACATCAGGAGGAAAACACTGAGAAGACATTACCCTCCTCCAAGCACTACAGCACGCTTAGGAAAATCTTCCAAGCTTAAAGCTTCATCAGATGTAATAGCCAGCTCCTGTAAAAGACAACTTATGTAGAAAAATCAGTGGATTTTCCCGACATAACCGTTTACAGTTGTTCCTGCAGATTAATTTTACTAGGAGATCATATTGCAAATGTACAGATAGTTGTCTTTCCTAATAAAATCTTTCCAAACTTTACTTTGAGAAAAGGATTTCGTAAATAACATATGCATTCACACTCGATGCTATTGTAAATAAGAAAAATGAACACAGAAACTTACATGTCCAGGAATATTGGGTTTTTGTGCCCGACTGCCAGTGGCAATCAATATGTGCTTTGCAGTATAGCTTATTTTCGTGCCATCAATTTGTCTCACCTCCACGTCGTTGGGACCAACTATTCTTCCTTCACCTTCATACAATTTCACCGCAGCATTCGCCAGTAACCTCTTGTAAATATTATTCAGTCTTAATATCTCATCAGTCTGCACATAGATAATTAAAGACGATTATCTGATTGCTTCTGTTCAAATTTGATACAGCACCAAGATATCTAATCTATGGAAGTATACAAGGCACAATATACTTGACCAACAATAATAAAAGTATATTTAATAGGTTGTGCAAAAGTATTAATGTTTGTCCATCCCAAAGTTTGAGGAGTTTCTCTTCCTGAGGGACCCAACACGCTATACTGCTATTACCACCAAATTTCTAAAAAGGTATCCCTCAAAATTGTTTGTCTATAAATAGTTTTATTCATTTTTTCTTCACAACTCCACTATTCAAAGAGAAAATGACAATACCTATCTTCTCAAAAATAGCCAACTTCAGTGTATTATGAAATCAAACCTAAAATATTTACCCACCTAATGAAAAAAGAAAAATTTATAAAGCAATATTGCAATTCCTGCATACCTTCTTTTGCAAAAGCTTCTTCCAGGTGAAGTCAACATTTTCATTTATTTCCCATCCATAATTTCTAGCATCCTGCCAGTAGTTAACCACAACATCATCAAACACAGTTTTCTCTCAGTTAACATGCCTCAGAATTAAGTTTCTATTCACCAAACAATATAAAGCCTAACAGATAGTTTTGGAACAGCAATACAACAATGCAAATAATTCTTGTGAAAACGACTAATTCAGAACTTTGCTCTTACAGCTAACAGAAAAACTATTGAAATGATGACTGAAAGGACAAAAAAATGCTTCTTACCTCAAGTTCACCACCATAAGTTGCTCCATAGACCAAAATCTTTTTAGGAACACAACCACGAATCACACAGCTGATCACCCCAAAAATCGGAAACAACGAAAAGTATAAGATCGCATAAATAGAGGCCAAACGTAACCAAGAGAGTAAAGGATAAAAATAACATCTCTAACACGGTTCTTATTCTAAATAATCCATATGTTTAAAGATTCAAAAGATTTTGACTTGATAACAAAACAAAAAAAAACTGACCATGAATTAACAAGAAACCATTGATTAGCAAAATTGGAGAGTTAGAAAACTTACGTTCCACCAACTCCTCCAATCTCCTCTGAGCTAATGGGGTGAAATGGAAGCTCACAAATACCAACCTAAACCATTGATTCAGAACAACACCATATTAAATAGTATTATTAAGCATTGTTAACAATAAACAAAAGAAACACATATACAATACGAAACACAAAGAGCCAAGAATAAATAATTTTCTTCAAATCAAATCAAAGGTTTCCAAGATAAACTCACCTTAGCGCCATTGTTAGCCGAAAACCTAGCAGCACGAACACCGCCACTACCGGCACCGATAACAAACAAATCAAAATCATAGTGACCTTCCTCAGTCGCCACCTTATCAACCTCTCCATCAATTAGCATTTTCCTCGCCATGATCGAAACTGAAATTAACGAAAACAAACACAAAATCTGATCAAATCAACGCAACAATCAGTGAATCTCGAATTAGTGAAAAAACCGATCAGACTGGAAAAGGATCGAAGAGTGCGATGTTCGTCTATGATGAAATCTCACGATGTTTCCGAAACGAAAAATCAAAGAGAAGAGAGAAAGAGAAGTGCACCTTTGAAGCGATGAAGCAGTGAGAAAAGAGTAAGATCCGAAGAGACGACACAGATACGGCAAGGCAAAAATAAACAAATGATTGTGTGGGTGTGGAAATTGGATCTCTCTTTAGCTTTTTGATCACGACGAAATCATCATTTTAAGATTTTTTTTTTTTTTCTTCCTTCTGTGTATTGCAAAAGGAAAATTGCAAAAAGTCAAAATAACCCCTTGATTTTTCGATTGTTCATTACCTTTTGATGACGTGGACTTTTTCTTATGCGTAATTTATTATTGATGGTCCAACTCCAATGAGAAGAAATAGAATCTTCAAAAACTCAAGGTCTAAATTGAACGCTATAAAAAGCGTAGGTGTTGTCACACGTGGCTTTTCTTAAAGCCAATGGTACAAACAGAAGGAAGAAGAACAAACGCAAATTGTGCTTCTCAGGTTATTATTATTATTATTATTACACCACAAACAAATTAAAACATGAGTTTAGTAACTTTCTCAAAAATTCACCAACATGTTACACAACAATCTACAGGAAAGTTTCCATTATTTTTCATGGAAATCTTTCTTATACCTGTAATTACATAAATTTAATAAACTCAGAACCTCTCCATGTCGGCTAATTTCTCTTTAAATATATATAACCTTTCCATGTATTATCTTTAGAATGAATGATTCAGCAAGAACAGCTTAACGCAGAATCACCACAACACTTAGCTTTGTGTTTGACAACTTTGGAATTGTGAGAGAATCTGCGGCTTCTAGGGGACAAGTGAAATCTGTCCATCATGTTGATCTTTGGAGCATCAAGAATTGCCTTTGGCAGTGTTAATGCCCATTGCATTCCCCATATAGCAAGCGGTCTCATGTATATCAATGACCGGTAATGCCCATCCATTGTCCAACCTTCCGGTGTCTGGAACCAATATCTGCAATCATCCCGGTTCAGAATCAGACAAAAAAGACCAACCAAAAAGGCTAAACTTACCGATAAACTTACCCGAAACCTTCTTCGGACCAGCCAGCTGTGAAAATTCCCTCAGCAGTAGTGAATCCTTGTTCTTCCATTCCCGAGAGGATCATAGTAGCTGCAGCTGCATAAGTAACACCTGTCCATATCTCACGCGACTGCATGCATGTCTCATCCACTTTCCCATCAGGATGCATCCCATTTACAGCACCCATTTTGCCTCCTTTGGTCTTCATCACATTGAAATCAAAGATCTTTTGCAAAGTGCTTCTGATTTTGGAATCCTCGAATATCGAAGGCAGACCTGAAGATGCAGCATACCATTGACCCGCCAGCTGATCAGTCTGTATAGATTTGCTGTTGCCGCTTGCCCCGCTGTCATAATTGAAGTATGATCCATTCCAGAGTTTCGCTTCTAATGCTGCCTTTGCATTCAAAAACTTGTTCTTACACAATTCTGCAAAGAATTTGTCACCGAGTTGGAGAGCCATTGCCGCTGCAGCTTGAAGAGCAGCCAGCCACAGGCAACCGCAGTAGGCACTCACGCCGTGAACAGTCCATGTATCATATGTTTGATCTGGGAAACCGTCATTTTCTATGAGATCGTCATTGTCTCTATCAAACTGTTCCATGTACTCCATAGCAGCACGAACTGCGGGCCAAACGTCTATTCCAAATTGGTAATCCCCTGTAGCTGCAAAATCTCTATACACCTGAAGCACAAACTTTGGGTTAAGATCCTTCCACTTGCTTGTGTCATGTATGTTGTAGGCATTCATTTCGTTCCACGGATCATGCATCCCCAGATCGTGAGGAACAGCACCTCTGACCTTGCGAATTCCCCAATTTCCTTCCGCTAAGAATTTCACCTTCCTCCCATCTTCAGACAACACAGCTTTAGCAAAATCCCGCTGGATATTTAGTTCGATCTTTGGAAATAGCATAAGGAGCGCATATGATGCGTAAAAGTGGACATCATATGTGTTCCACATCACATACTCTACACCTTCCAAGTACAGAAACCGGCCAACATCATCGTTATCATCTACGTGCCGAGTGTCGACGAATAAACCATTCCTTTTGTAAATAGTCGATGCTTCACCATTGCTTTCAATTCCCTTGCCGTTGCAATTGTCATGGTTATTCTGCTGGTCTTTGTTGTCAAGTGCACTTGAGTTACCATCTGGATCTCCTAAACCCGACTGCTGAAGCTGACTATTGCCATTTGCATTGAGTGAAGCAGTGTCTGCAAGATAAAATGTTTGAGAAAGTGATGCAATATTTTCAAGAAAACAAATGAAGGAACAAAAAAAATTAAAATTCACAGGACACAGTTTTACACTCAAAGTTTGCCTTTAAAGCGTACAGATGCGTACCTATCCAGACTGTACCACCAGCTACCAAAAAGTAAAGCTCATTGAACAGAGTGAACTTGTACCTACAGACAACAGAAACAATTCTGGGAGATCGATAAGAGAACAAAATATCAAAAGTTAAATCTATTACGGAATACATGAATATGCAATACAATAACGATGCATTGTGATGGTCAGGACACACAAAAATCGCACACAACAAAAATATGTATCTGCAATGCTTTTGGTAAACAAAGAAAGGTTCCTAAGCAATTACCACTCAGGGAGCCTGTCATCACTGAGAATGGGATTTTGCCATGCCTCAATATCTTCCTCCCACCTCTTATAATCTGAAATTCAAAACCAATGCTAGTCAGTAATACATAAGCACCCTTATGTGTATGTGTAACATGGATTAGTTTCAATTAACAGCAGTATCACGTATCATCCTAACAGGACAGTGGTAACTCCAGTGAAGCATAAGATGCTAAGACAATAATACAACAGATACATACTTGTTAGTGCATCATGCACAAGGTCCAGAGCTGCTCTTGGCGAAGTTCCGTAAAATTTAGTGTATCTCCTGCAAACATAAGACAGAGAAGAAAATAAATACAGAACTCAGACAAACACCAGTGTTTCACACTGAAATCTTGGTTAATATATTATCTTCTGAAAGCATGTACTTGATACACACAATTCAACCACAAGGTTTGGCTTTGTTAACTAACTGATACCAAAGGGGAAATTCATCCGTTCTCTTCAGTTTTAGTTTGCAGGAGTGGAAACCTACGTTTACTTTCTACATATATTAACTAGTGCCCGGCACTATGCTTATCGTTAGTTTGCTTAACAGTGTTTCCAGCTCTTAGATTCAGTTTTTTGGGACATAAAAAAATGAATAAGACACATGACCGAAAGTGTTCTCAAGATTTAAGAGCAAATCCAGCATCAATAAGATGTAAACTACATGGTACACAGACAACTGATGCAATGGAAAGGAGAAGTAGCCATTATGACCACATTGATAATATGAAAATAAGTTGATGATGACAATCGACAAGTAAACAGCTTAATCTCTCAATTTTACAAACAGACCACAAACATTGTACTTTATTTACCTGTCATATGTGCTTCCCTTCGAGAACTTCACTTTTGGTGATGACCATGAAAGAGCAAAAGATACAGTACACTTGCCATGAGCCTCTACCCATGCTGAAGCTGAGACTGCTGCACAAATGGTATCTCCAGGTGATGAAGGAATGCTTGGCCCACTATTGAAATTTTCTTGATCGAATTTCCCATCCTTTTAGAATGAATATATGAATGTCAGTCTCATTATAACAATTACATCAGATATAAGAAACAAAAGTTCTTACACGACTGACAATTCAGAACAAAGATCATTTATTTAGACAATAGCATGTATTGACAAGGTATGAAATCCACATGCAAAGTTGCAAACGATGATGCAAAAAAAAGTCACCTTATCCATTTTATCCCACATATCCTTTGCTGTAATAGAACTATCTTCAGACAATCCAAAGCATGGTAAAACAGTTACATTCACATTCTGAGTCTCACATGCAGATATTGCAAATGTAACAGGAGGGTTTCCCGTGCGTGTCCTGCAAAAATATCACACATTCAAAACAAATTTATTCACTTAGAGAAAAGAGCACAACCTTCTACTGTAACAAGAATATATTCTACCAGATCAACTTCATCAATATAGCATGTGAATAGATAAGCCGGCAAACAATGCAAAACACTCAAACGCAACGACTACTGGAAGATCCACCCTTTATGCAGAGAGTCAGGATGACGTGTATTTGACCCATTCAATAGAAGGCACAAGAGAACGAATAAGACACAGGCACAACACAAGTACAGGCTTCAAATAGGAAGCAGAATGCAATGAACAAGTTGGTATTAGAAGATCAATTGTCAACTACTCACACAGCAGTACAAAAGAGTTCAAAAGATAAGGAGGTGCACATGCACCTGAACAGATAATGCAACAAGATAAAACTGCTACTTTAATAGTCTAAATGCAGCAGATTGGGCATTCAAATGTGGAGCATGTCGTGAGAATATATCTAGGGAGCATAATGGTGCTAAAATCTGAATGGGAAAATTCTATCTTGGCTAATTGTTTTCTCTACGCATTGTACGTTTACTTCAAATGTGTCAATAGTTGTAAGATCAGTTATTTGCATACTTCAAATGAATGGAACACTGCTTTTAACAAATAACACTGCAGGTATTGCCATTTCCCTAATCATCCACCACTAAACCGTTAAGAAAGAATAGCAATGTGAACCACACTTTTCAAAGCATTGAATCTACCACGATATGCATGCAAACCAACCATAACTTATAGCTATTAAGGTAAAATGACTTGCTTGTGATGTAAGAGGACACCGGAGACCCCATCTTCGCCTCTGAAAGGAAAAGAGAACCAAATAAAATATTACACATTGACTTGAAGCCATAGTCACTTATGGAAAAATGTCACATATTTCTCCTTACATGAATGGCTCATTTACATGACCACCTGACATATGTGAAGTCCCACCCATTGAGTTCTGCACAAAACAGAGCTGGTAAACATATCTTCCAATCTGCTCTTCTGGATATAAAGTAATTGAAATGAATCACATGCCAACTCACCGCCCATGTAAAAAGAAGGCTGACTTTTGCCCTTTCCTTTCCAGTGTTCACCAACTAAAACAAAAGTAATAATAACTCGTTAGGTTTTTATCAGATACTGCTTGAAGGTGCTTGAACTCTACACATGCTACCATTTCTGATATTAAAATATAAGGATATGTGATTAATTTGCTCCGCCACCAACAATCAGAATTAAAGCAATTAAATAATGTTCCTAAGATAGATAGAATATCCCAGTAAGCCATCTCACAAATTTGTGGTCTGGTCTACAATGACAAGCCCATGGCAAGTCTCTCTATATTGGGGCTTTAATAACCTACTAGTTTAAATATAAAGCATCACTACAGACCTATACATGTGGAATGTGCGCGGTCTATATATTCTGAAGGTTGCTTGCTAAAAAATATAATCTTATTTCACATGCTTTCAGAAATCAGAGCTAAGATGCATCCTATTTAGAGAGACACGCAGCAACTCCATATGAAAATGCATTAGATGAAAGGATTACTTACTGTATATACAAAAACAGCTGCAGGAAGACTACTATCTCGGTAATTGTTTGGTATAAAGGGTGATATTTGCCGACACGAAATCTTTAACTCTGGGTCAGGCTCACCTACAAACAGAAGCTGTCATTACAAGCAACAAAACGAAAGAAATTTTCTAGCCCTTAAAGAAGAAGTCGCTAACGTTGGTACCATCATATATTGTCCAGGCCCGAGGAAATAGAGCATGATAAGTTGAATGCTGGCCGTTCAGATTCCAACCCCATGAAGAAATACCCTTATCACGCGATTTTTTTCTGAGACCATGAAACCAGTCCAAGGGTATGAATCAAGAAAAAAAGTTGCATCGTTGAAGTAGAGAATGACTATAAAACAGATCCTTACCCTAAACTTCCATGCTGGCCTGGAGCCAAAACTGATGCATACTTTTTGTGCCCACCATCTCGGGAAATAAAAATCTGCAAAGAATGAATCAAGGAAAGTGTTATAAGAAATACTTTAAAATGATATCAACTTAGTGGAGTTACCATACAACCATGAAGATATTGACAATAGAAAGATTTGCAGATGAAGTAAGAACAGCTATTACGAAGGAATTTAGCAGAAAGACAATGTTTATGCACTTGCAAACGATAATAGTGCTTTTAACGATCAAAAAGAATCATTAGTTTAGCGTTCTTAAAGAATCATTAATCCTCACAACTGTACAAATGGAAAAGATTATTTTCTGTTGCAAGACCCAGAAAGAGTAAAACAGTGAAAGTATGAGGAAGTAAAACAAGGTAACAATGAAACGAACGATTCAGGGATTGGAATAGCAATTTCAAGTCCACTAAGATAGAAAGAACTTACAGAAAACTGATTAGACATCATAGGCGATGGATCGCAAGTTCCAGGAGTGATTTGCCACTGTTTAAACTCGCCCCTGAATCCCCTAGATATGCTTCCACTTCTGCAATTACCCGCAACATTGATCAAACCTAAGCTAAGGAATTATATAACCAAAAAGCAGAGGCTAGCTGCTATGTACCCCATTCCTCCGAGTGGAACACCTTGTGATGCAGATGGTTTGCAGTTCTCTCTGGTGAAAGGATCAATAGGTGCTTTCTGCAGCAATCAGAAATTAAATCCCCACAATAAAGACTAAAACTTTGCACCACAATATTACAAACCATACATGAAAAATGATTCTAATATGCATTCAAGAGATTCTAGTGTTCCAGTGAGTTACCCTTCCATGGGAGGCCTCTTCTCTGACATAAGACCATAATCGTATCCCCAACCGTACCTATAATTTCGAAAAATCAAGTAAAGAACACCAAAAAAATCACATTTGTGGTTCAAAATGATAAAAATACGAGCATAGAACCACGAAATGAAGGATAAATAAGATGTATTGGTTACCATTTTAATGGCTTCCCTAAACGTTATAGTGAATTCCTTTAAGATATTAGCATGACAATTTAATCTCCTCCTCCATGCGTTTGGTGGCGGAGCAGCACTATCGAAATCGAGCTACAAACGAGCGGATTAGTCAAGTCCAGTTCTCCAATTGAACCGATTCATATTCAAATAAACTAGCAATTAATAAAAAATTGACATACTAATTGAAGGGTATTTCTGCTGATGAATTCCTCAGGCGGCCATGAATGCTTTCTACGGTGAAACAAAGTAGCTCCCACCATATTCGACTAAATTCTCAATTTCTACACTGATATGATCAAATCACAATAAGGATCAACACACAAAAAAAACTCATCTTAACTTTGCAAAAGAGATTACCTTGCTTTTACATCAAACAACAAAAAAAGTGGTTTTCTCACTTCTCATTAGAATCAAAAAAGCATCCGAAATGAGTTCAATCGCAACAATCTCGGCCTCAAAAAAAGCCTAAGGAAGTGTAAATGAAAACGCATCCTAGTCAGACGAATCGGAGAAATCGTAAAATCGAATCGGAACACAAACACAGATGCCAAAAAAAAACGTTACCGGAGAATCTACAAAATTCGATAACCAGAAGAAGGAGAATTGGTTCGACGATCGGTTGATTGGTTAGAAGAATCTATGACTGCTGACGTGGCAGCGGCGTGGCAAGCGGAGGATCGACCGTCAGAGACGAGCTTCTCATACGGTGGCAAGTGGTTTTTTTTACTTTTCGCTTTTGGAGTTTTGATTTGCAGTAAACGAGAGAGAAAGAGAGATATTGCGTTGATTTTTTTATATATTTCAGTCCTCTATTGTTGACAATATTGTAGTTTTGACCATTCTTTAAGAAAAATCGGAAGCTACCACGTTTAAAGACCATTTTTACATTTATTAATTGGGAATCTTTACAGACTTGCTGCATCTGGATTTTAATATAGGTTGGACTGGAGTATGTAAATTATTATTTTTTGGTTTATTTACTCCGTTATATTTGTTTTTTTGTTTTTTTTCAATAATCATCATCGCTATATTTGTTTTTTTATCAAGTAAAATTGTAAAAATAACCGGATTTGAATTTTAGTTTAATTTTTAGCTTTTAGAAAATTAGACTCTATATATTAGATTTTTACAGATAATTCACTATCTTACAATATATTATATTAGAAATCAAAAAAAGACTGGGAACTCTAATTTCTAAATCATAATTTTTCTTGTGACACAATGAGGAGTCAATATTGTGAAGGTTAAGGTCAATGTGACACAATAATATACAAATATCATGTTAATTAATTAATTGTAATTACCGACAATAAAACTCAGTGATATGCAAACATACGTAACTAGTCCTCCTAATTTTTTTTTGCACTTACGATTCCCATGAGTTTATTCTTCATTTTTTTACTTTCTTTGTATTTTTGACTCCTACATCCTTACTAACATCATTAAGGAGGATCATGTGTTTAAAGAAGAATGATTATTGCCAAAAACAAATAAAGAGCACCAAAAATTTGGATGATGATGAAATTGTGGAAAATATTGAGCTTAAGGTATATTTGGTTGTTGTGATGATTTTCTATATGTATACATACTTTAATACATTTGTTATTATAATCGATTTTTCTTTAGATTGTGTAGGTGTAACACGTTTTTCAACATACTCAGCTACTGTTCATATGTGAATTCAGAAACAGTTACTATTCTAGCCAAAAATTTCAGTGAATTGATGTCTAATCATGATGCTCTTCATCATCTCTTCAAAAATCTGTCTCAAAGACTAGATTTCATCAACAACCACTTCTCCTTGACCACATAATCTAATTCAATCTCTAACGACTTTTTCTCAAAAACTACACACCTAATATCGCTTAATCTTTTCGGACATCCGAATATAGTTAAAATCATTGTCTTTGTACGATACATTGTTATCTTAAGGGAGTTAATGGATTGAACTTTCTCAATGATATATCATGGTTTTTACCCGTTTTTAACCATGATATAAGTCGGTTTTGTATAGTATTTTTTGTGTTTTTTATAGTGTTTTGCAGGAAAATGATCAATTGGAGCTTAATGGAAACATTTGGAGCATTTTGGACCATTTTGGAGCTGAAAAGATCCAAGTGGAATCGAGACCTTTAAAACATCCCTGTCGATCGACATAATATATTTACTGTCGATCGACAGAGTTTTTAAAGACGCAGAAGATTTCCACAGACGCCCTCGTGTCGATCGACAGTCATTTTGTGTCGATCGACAGGCGGCCTGCAGACCTAATTTTGGCACTTGTATAAATAGTTTTCTTTGTAAAAATATCAAAACTATCTAGATATTATCTTAAAACTAGATCTATTTCGGAGGGAGAGAGAGAGAGAGAGAGAGAGAGAGAGAGAGAGAGAGAGAGAGAGAGAGAGAGAGAGAGAGAGAGAGAGAGAGAGAGATTTTTGAAGATCTTGGAGGGAGATCCATGTGTTCTTCACCTACAAACTCTTTGTATCTTCTACTGTAACTCTTTTATGCAATTCTATTCAGTTATTATGATTTCATCATCTATTTCTGAGTAAATTACTTGTTAGGATTTGGAGGTTTCATGGGTTTTGATGAGAAATCAATAAAATCGAAGATCTGTTGAGGTTATCCGTTAGTTCTTCATTTAAACTGTTATTAATGCTTGATTCTTGCTTGATCATCTCAAATCTTGATCTTAGGATTGTTGATTAGCCACGACAGTGGGATTAATAACCTGAACAAGTCTAAATGGGCAAAATTACTTATTCGCAAAGGAATTTTGGCTTAGGATTTTGTGAACCGATCGAACTCGTGCTAATTGCTTCTTTAGATTCGATGAATTCGCAAAGAAATTTGTGATTTGAGTATTTAAAGATAGATAGCCTTCGTAACGACAGTTAGCTGGCTATACTTTCGTGTTTGAGTTCTAGAACGGTGTGTGATAGAACCTCTACAGTTGTGATAATCTTCGATTCATTGCCTATAAGAATTTCCATGGTCTAACTCTCGTCTCTTTGAGAACAATGTAAATTAAAACCATCCTTTTCACTTGTTTCATAGTTCTTTTAGATTACTTTTAGTTGTAAAAAGCATCGCTCTAGCTTAAGAATGGATCATTGCAATCCTAGTGTATCAATCAAACCTCTCTGTGGATACGATAACCCTTTGTACTACAACGTATGAGGGGTTTTGATGGCCCTGTGTAAAAACGCTTAACATCACTCAAGGTGATGGTTTATACCCTTGAAGAAATTGTCTTGCTTTCTCTCCTTGAGATGCTTAGGCCCGGTCTGTTTGACATGGCTTACGATAAAAAAAAATGTAATGTCACTAGCTCATAGTTGGTTCTTATGTTGTTATCTCTTCTAATCATTAGGTTCTTGTGTTGTTTTGGAGAAACCACCTTGTTCAAACTCTCATCATTCATCCTACTGATGTGTGTTCAAGCTTCATTGTCTATAGTCTTGCACCTAAAATTATCAACCTCTCTCAGCATCCATATGGAAACCATGTCATCCAACACTGTGCTCAGTTTGATAGCCCAAGAAATGTCTATTTCATCATTGGGGAGCTAGGTCTTATGGTCTATCAACTTGCCACACACCCCTATGGCAACTATGTTGTCCAAAAGCTCATCAAGAGGTTCTCTGTATCGGATGTTGTACTCTTCCACCATAATTGCTCTGAGATATTCAACCGAAACAATAAATTTGAAAGGAGCCCTCATGGTCTAAAGGTGTTTTCCTCTTCTTAATTGTTGGATTCAGAATCTTCCAACTCGTATTGGATATGTGAGCTTTTTCATCTCAATCCAATGTTCCTCCTTGTTTATCATCATCAGCACAACAACTGTAATGAGTAAACTTCAACAATTTTTCACACACACTCCCTTTACCATAGATAACATATATCTAGAAACCAGCGTTGTAGAGACTTCGTATTACGTCTGTGTAAATATTGTCTCCACCGACCAAGAAAACATACTTGTCTACACTTAATCCTTCTTTTTCATTTGACTTGTCAATTCTCCACAGTTCATGAACAATCTCCTTATCCGCCAAGTTTTTGTGGTCTAAAGGCATCAACCACTTCTCCTTGACCATATAATCTAGTTCAATCTCTAACGACATTTTCTCATCAACTGCACGCTTAATATCGCTTAATCTTTCTGGACATCCGAATATAGTTAAAATCTCCGTCTTTGTATGATACGTTGTTATTTTAAGGGAGTTAAGGGAATTAAGCACTTGATCCATGAAATAAAGTGGATCTTTCATTGGGAGTAAAATATTCTCGTTATCCCAATCATTCTGAACAAGTGGCAAATCTTCAATCAACATTGTGAAGGTTAAGGTCAAAGTGACACAATGATACACAAACATCATGTTAATTAATTGTTATTAACGACAATAAAACCCACTGATTTGGAAACTTACGTAGTTAGTCATTATAGTTTTTTTGGCGTTTACGATCCCTAAGAGTTTTTTCTTCATTTTTGTACTTTTTTGTACTTTTGACTCTTACATCCTTATTAGTTTGATCATTTTGCAACTACTACCTGTGTTAAAATTTTGACACTCGCACTGTCTAATATGTTACATCTTTGTGTCAACTTTGTCTTTTATTCTTAAATGAATACGTCAAAATCTTAAATTGAAGAAGTGAGATCGAACGATGAAATTGAAGCTATTGTGCTTTTGATAACATTTTACTATTATCCATAAGTGATGATGATAAGGTTGTTGGGTTATATATATATATATATATATATATATATCTGTTTGATCTAGAATTTAGATATTCTTTTTATATCCATGAAAATGTATTTATGTTAGACAATAAAAAGCATAAATCATAGAATAATGATTGAATTGTGTCAAATCTCAATTCAAAGTTTCATGGTTTGTCGTGTGTGGGAATTGTGATGCATAAATGACTTTTTTTAATTTGCAATAACTAATTGTAAAAAAAAAATTGTCATTGTTTCTTGCTAGTTGTTTTTTGAATTAGCAGATACCTACAAATATGAAAAAGATGTGAAACCGTTTGTGAGGTCAATACAACAAATTAAGAATCTAGATAAATATATTAACATAACAGACGATACCATTCTCACATTTGAAATTGATGTCTTTTATAACTTACTATATATTACATGGTTATATTGGCATATAATCACTTTAAAAAAAAAAGTTTGCAAGAAAATCTTAAGAAGAAAGTTTCAAAAAAAAAAAAAAAAAAAAAAGAAAATCTTAAGATTGGTATATATATTTGGGTGAATTTGAGAAATAATCAAGAAAAAAATTATATTCTAAAAAGTAACAAAAAACCTTACACTAAAGGATATGATTGTATCACATATAAGGATTTTGGTTAGAAATTAAGATTTCTTTTTTTTCATGGCTATATAGTCTAATTTCCCAACATATTTTCAAAACAGTAATAGGTTGGTTTGCTTTTATTATCAAAAGGGGTTGGTGGCGCAGTTGGCTAGCACGTAGGTCTCAGAGCTGTCTGAGTAATCCTGAGGTCGAGAGTTCGAGCCTCTCTCACCCCATTTTCATTTTCGCCACTGGTCGCAGACCCATCGTTATACCGAGGAATCTGTAACAGAGAAATTTCTTATGCACTTGATCGTGCCACGTGGTCCCTCCATTGCCGTTAACCTTCCGGTGAAATACACCAAACACTCCTCTTCGAAGTTAGAGAGAGCCACTGCTTCTTCTTCTTCTTCATCAACTCAAAGTCAAATCTCTCTCTCGATGGAAGCAGCAGTGCCACGGCTCGTTTACTGTGGACCGGAGCCAATTCGCTTCTCCGTCTCCTCTCGCCGCTCCTTCGTCTCCGGGATTCCTCACCGTAAACGCTCTCGTCGGATTCTAGCCGTCGCTACTGATCCCAAACCTACACAGACTTCCCCACCCAAGTCCACCACCGTAAACGGATCTTCTTCTTCTTCGTCGTCGCCGTCTCCGTCAAAAGTAGTCAACAACAATGTTTCCACGGTTAAGATTCTTCTTCTTATAAACCGATTGAGCAATTTTAGATTGGATTGTATGGATTGTAACACCAAATTTTGGTTTTGTGGCAAATTTCACAGAGAGTTAGCGATGTATCAAAAGAGATTAAAAGAGTAAGAGCTCAAATGGAAAATGATGAACAATTGTCTGTGTTAATGAGAGGACTTCGTGGCCAGAATTTGAAGGATTCGGTTTTCGCCGATGATAATATTCAGCTAAGGCTTGTCGATGTAAGACAACACTTTTTGCAAATCAGCTAGTTGTTAGTATTGACTCTAATGAAAGCATAGTAATGTTTCATTGTTGGACTCTGCAGACTGGTGAAAGCAGTGAGTTCTTACCTTTGGTATATGATCCGGAAACCATTTCTGCGTATTGGGGGAAACGTCCTCGTGCTGTTGCTACTCGAGTTATCCAATTGCTCTCAGTCGCAGGAGGGTTTCTTTCGCGTCTCGCAGGGGATGTAATAAACAAGAAAGTTAAAGAGGTAATATTATGTTCACTGCTTTTTTTTTTTTTTTTTTATCATAGATGAAAGCTAGAGCAGAAAAGATAGTTGTGGTATGCAGATTCTAGTGATAGAAACTCCTCTTAGGTAGGATTGAGTGAAGGAACTGTAAAAATTTGCAGAGTCTATATGTGATCAACATAAATTTGTTTAGTTCCCTATGCATTCCAGCGATAGATATTGCCTAACTCTTTGAAACCGCCCTGTACACAGTTGCAGTATTTGATGTTTGAGTCTCGTTTTTCAACTGTCATTGTTTTGCAGAATGAGGTTTCGAGGGCGATTGAAATTAGGGAAATTGTTACTTCCTTGGGTCCAGCTTACATTAAACTTGGGCAAGCTTTGAGTATTCGACCAGATATCTTGTCCCCTGCTGCAATGACAGAACTTCAGAAGCTTTGTGACAAGGTAAAATGCAGCAAATTTGTCGTTTCCTTCATTTGTTGTCATATATTAGAGTTTTCTGTCTTAATATGGCTAAATTGGCTGTTTCTGTTTCAATCTTTTGTTTATGTGAAGGTTCCTTCATTTCCTGACGATGTCGCAATGGCTCTTATCGAGGAGGAGCTTGGGAAACCATGGCAAGAAGTTTATTCGGAGCTCTCTCCTTCCCCAATTGCTGCGGGTAAATTTCGATCATGTTCTTATGCCCAACATATCATTTAAGTGACTTATTTTCAGATGATTTATAGTTATTTTGTTTTTTCAGCATCCCTGGGACAAGTGTACAAGGGAAGATTAAAGGAAAATGGGGATCTAGTGGCTGTGAAAGTACAGAGGCCTTTCGTTCTCGAGACTGTGACGGTTGACTTATTTGTGATACGGAATTTGGGTCTATTTCTCCGGAAATTCCCTCAGGCAAGGTTTTGTCTGACGGCTCAGCTTATGAACTTATTGTTCTCTTTCACTACTCTCATTAATGACTTTCGACCTGGGAATTTTCAGGTATCAGTAGATGTTGTTGGATTAGTTGATGAATGGGCTGCTCGCTTTTTTGAGGAGCTGGATTATGTTAATGAGGGAGAAAATGGTACATATTTTGCAGAAATGATGAAGAAAGATCTCCCACAAGTATGCTTCATAACTTTACTTCAGTTTGCTGTCTATATATACGAGGCGTCCAATCATAAATTTCTATTTGACAAGTACCTATGTTGCTGACATCCGTGGAATAGTTCATGATCATGCAATTGTTGATGGTTTCAGGTTGTTGTGCCAAAAACCTACCAAAAGTATACCTCGAGGAAGGTTCTTACAACCAGTTGGATTGATGGCGAGAAATTGTCACAGAGTATTGAGAGTGACGTTGGCGAGCTTGTGAATGTTGGTGTCATTTGTTACCTAAAACAGGTAAAACTTCATGCATGTGGAAAACTAGTAAATGCGGGTTTTAGCTTACTTGTAATCATAGCATCGTCCTCATTGTTCAGCTTCTTATGCAATCATGCTAAGTGATGTAGATTTTGGCATGCATATGCTAATACCTCCTAAGATATTTAGATTTTGGCATGCATGCAATTGCTCAGGTTGTTATTTACCATCTTCAATACTAATTAGCATGGCTAGTCAATGTTCCTTACCGTATACTCCAGTCATCTAGTGACTTGTAGAAGCATTATAGACTTCAAAAATAAGCAAAACTTTTTACATGAAACTTTTAACCAAAATACCTCATCACTGTCAAAACTTTTGAATTTGTCTGTGCTGCTTTCTGGTCATTCTGCACGCACACTTTTTCCTGTATTAAAAGCACCACAATATGCATTTATATTCTTGTTAACACCAGTAATGTTTTGTGCTTCAGTTGCTTGATACTGGGTTTTTCCATGCTGACCCTCATCCTGGAAATATGATTCGGACCCCAGATGGGAAGCTTGCCATCCTCGATTTCGGTAACGATTCTAGTTCCAGTTATTATCATTTATTAAAAAATAAGCATCTGGTTACACAGTACATTCACGTGGTATGAGAAAAGCCTTTTGTTGACATTTTATGTTTCTCTGTTAATTGACAGGTCTTGTTACGAAACTGACTGATGATCAAAAGTACGGAATGATTGAAGCCATCGCACACTTAATTCACCGAGATTATGATGCCATAGTAAAAGATTTTGTCAAGCTTGGTTTCATTCCTGATGGGGTCAATCTGGCACCTATATTACCTGTCCTGGCCAAGGTTTTTGATCAGGCACTTGAAGGTGGCGGAGCGAAAAACATCAACTTTCAGGAGTTGGCAGCTGATTTGGCACAGATCACTTTTGACTATCCTTTCAGGATTCCCCCTTATTTCGCCCTTATAATTAGGGCGATTGGTGTTCTCGAAGGGATAGCTCTAGTGGGGAATCCTGAATTTGCTATTGTAGACGAGGCTTATCCTTATATCGCTCAGGTACTTTATATGAACTCCCTAACTGTTATCCAGTAATTAGAGCAAGATAGGTCCTTCTGCCGTCATTTGAAAGATTTCACAAAATACTCATGGTTAACGTCTTCATATGACTGTTTTGAATTTAGCGGCTCCTGACTGACGAATCACCTCGCCTGAGGGAGGCTTTACGCTACACAATATATGGCAAAACTGGCGTTTTTGATGCTGAAAGATTCATCGATGTGATGCAAGCCTTTGAGACGTTCATTACAGCAGCGAAAAGTGGAGGAGGTGAAGATATGAACGGAGGCATGGCTGAGTTAGCTCTTATGCAAAGCCAGCCGAGCAATCTAGTTCCTATGTTTCCAGCTAGTACATCCCAACCGAACCAGCCAGCTCAAACGAGAGTCGCGTTGTCTTTTCTGCTTTCCGAGAAAGGGAACTTCTTCCGCGAGTTTCTACTGGATGAGGTACTTATTCATGTAGACAGGCTCACAGTTACTTAATCTCTTAATCGTGTTTGTTCATGACATCTTGAGTTCTATGATAATTGTTGTGATTACTCAAAACAGATTGTAAAAGGCATCGATGCAATCACAAGAGAACAACTGGTGCAAGCAATGGCTATCTTCGGATTCAGAAACGCTACACCAATCTTTGGTATGGTACCAACATTGGGACCCTTCAGGCCTGCAGCACTACTTCCATCTGTGACAGAAGAAGACAAGGTCATCTTGAACAATGTTCAGAAAGTAATCGAGTTCCTTACCGCAAGAAGCTCCGTGTCAAATAATCCTGATCAGGTTAGATTCATCAATTTCTCTGTACCTTTAATTGAGAAAATAAAGCTCTGGAGTAGCGAATGTCGAACTTATTTGTCATCAAATATCATATAACAGGTTGTAGATGTATCTCAAGTGGTCCGAGAACTGCTTCCTGCATTGCCTGGAATCTCTGTCACGGTACTACCTGAGATTATGAGTCGGCTTGGGTCACGAGTAATGGCGAGAATTGTTCGGGATACATTTCTGTAAATATAGTTTGTACAAATCTGCATATATCTATATAATATTTTAAGGTTTACACAAACCTAAGTTATGAGAAGATGACATGTACTTATAAAAGAAATCATATAGCTGATAATTAAGATTGTTTGTTCGCCCTTAACACATATACTTGCTGTAATAATAACGCACTTGTGGAATGGAACAATGACTTTGCCAAGCCGTGTTAGACCATCTAAATTTGATGCATTATATTCACAGTTAACTCATGGTTTATTGATATCAGGAAATGCCAGATTTTATTGACGGGAATACAAATCATAAAATATCTACAAGGTAAAAGAAGAGATGATTCAGAGTATTCGATACCGAGGAAACTAATTCCTTTGTTCGGAGACTGGCCTTCTCAAGAAAACAGCGACAAAGATTGTTCTCCTGAAGTATAGTATATTATTATATACTCCATCAGGCGAATTATTAAAATACTATTTTTGCAATCTAATAAACACTAGAGCTAAAATCTAACATAACAAATTGGGAGCAACCAAAAAAATAACGAGAAGATTTGATTTACAAAAAAAAATGATAAAGTGGATACGTATTAAACAGTAAGTCCAAATTGGAAATGAAACACGTAGCAACAGATTAATTCATATGACCAAGGTATAGGGATGTACTCCAGAAATAACCCGGAAGAGACCAATGACCTCACATTATGTTTACTTCTCAAACTCATGTTTTACATTGTGCATGTTTGTAAAAAAAAATTCATATCTATAACAAATGTGATATGATTTTCTGCACATTTGATGCACAAGTGTTTCAATCAAAGCTAATAAATTGATTAAGTAAATATTTAACTTTGTTATTATCGACATGCTCTCCTTTTCTCATTGTTAAGACAACCTCAGAAAGACCATGGCAGAAATGACCTGCATATGTCACAAAGACTCTTTTTACATAGTCTACATGTCTTTCATTACCTAGAAGAAATCGGAGATCACTAATCTTCTTTAGTAATGAACTTTACACCTTCACCATCAGATTTCCCAACAACTTTACCAGCTCTACCATCATCATCCATAAATTTAGTCTCGTACTTAACTGATAAAATAAACTAACTCTGTGAAAAGCTAAATTAAAAAATTACACAAGAGTATAAGAAATATAATAATTAATACCGACCAAGAAATTTATCTCTACGTCTTGGTATTTCTCCCTCCTCTCCTAAACGTTGAATTATCTTCAACAAACCGCCATCTCTCCTTATATCACCAGAAGGATACCAGAAAACTAACTTGATATCAAACGTAATTGTAGTATTTACAGGGACTTTTGGTGGCAAACTATCTCTTCCATTCCTAGATGCGGAGGTATAGTGAAGACTGAACGTTCCTGTTTCTTCATCGACTTAACAACAATCTCAAAACCTTCAACAACACCTTCAACAACTTTACCTGTGGATAACTAGAAATACCTAAATCAATTGTCAAGCTCCATCAATCAATTTCAAAAGATTAATCATCACTATCTTGACCAATAGTGAATGTGAAAGGTTTATGTTTAACTAGATGTGAAATGAACTTGGTTTTATCTGCACAACACAATATAGATCATTCAAATAATTTAAGGTCCAAGCAAAATGAAGAAATGAAATAAGCTCTTACCTTCAACTTCACATGGTACTATTTGACCTAGTAGAATAAAAGAACTCGACTCTTACAATTTAGAAAGCTGCCAAGTAAAGGTTATTTTTTTTATCTTACTGAAAATCTTATAGTCAGCATATTCTGTATTGATTTTATTGACTAAATAATCATAACAAGACTTCTCTGAGAAATGTAAATACTAATTTCAGCTCTAACACTACAAGAATTTGATGAAATAGCTACGTATTTTTTTGTGGCTATGAACTCGATTTTGTAGCTAAAATAAGGTTGTTACGCATTTGCTACAAATTTTGGCTTCTAAATATGGCGGCGCAGCCATGTAGGGATTGTAATTAATTGTGAAAAAATTGCCACAAACAGTCACATACAAATGTGGTTGCAAATTGAATCATATAGCAACAACAGTTCGCATGTAGCAAATTTACTACAAATATAGCAACAAAATTGTTGTACAAAACACGTACAAATAACTAGTTGCTATGTGTAAGAAATAGTTACAAATATAACTGTTGTTAATCATAGAGGAAACTCAAGATAAGTGACAATTTTTTTGCAATTCTTTCCTACAGATTGATACAAAGTTGTTGACAGAATTAGCAACACATACCAACATTCATCTCGTAGCTATCATTTACAAGTTTTGTAACAACAATTAAATGACTCACGAAATAATTGTAACTATAAGACACTATTTATTTGGCAAGAAGATTTGGTCTGGGTTGCAATATTAATCTGAATTAGAAATACATATCAAAAACAAGCTAGATATACATTACAAATTTTGAATGTGAGAAGATCACATTATAGCCTTTTACGTTTGGCCTGCCCGATTACAATATCCAAACATACAATACAAAAAAAAAAACCATCATGGTAATTACAACATTGCTAACACATTAAACATACTCCCTCTGTTTTGAAAAGATTGATGTTTTGAGATTTTCACGCATGTTAAGACACAATAAATATTTGTGTCAACTAATTATTTATTTTTATTTTTGACTTACTTTTATGTACTTTTCTCTTTCTAATTAATTAAAAAACTATTTAATCACTTGGTAAAACGTAAAAGCATAAAGTAAAATGTAGAAAATCAATCTTTTAAAAACAAGAAAAAAATCCAAAACATCAATCTTTTAAAAACAAAGAGAGTACATAACAAAAGGAGTTAAAGTTTTGATAGATAAACATTAGAAATAATTACCATTACTTGCATTACCACGGCCACCTGCTACACCACCATCTACAGCCTCACCTATACCTCGCCCACCACCACCTCTACCATTAAGGATAACATTTCCATGGCCTTCACCAAAACCACCACGGCGAAGACCTTCTACTCCTCCTTGTCCAACACCACCATCGACACCCTCAGCTACACCATCAACTCGACCACCACTTATGCCATTCACCACACCATTTCCAAGGCCTCCACCAAAACCACCATAGATAACATTATTCGCATTAGCACCACCTGCTGGTACACCACCTTCTACAACTTCATCTACACCACCAACTCGCACACCACATCTTCCAGCGCCTCTGGTTTCTCTATGTAACATCCCGAAACCGAATTTGAGGAAGTTTGAGAGGGTGTCGATCGACACCATGGGGTGGCGTCGATCGACACCATGTTGCAGAGTGCGTTTCGGTTTGATTTTTAATTTCACTCGGTTTGGCTCGGTTATGGGCACGCAGTCCTAGGTCGTGATATATAAGAGAGTCACGAGCAGGAGCCGTCAGAAAGCAGAGAAGGAAGAGAGAAAAGTCTCGTTTTAGATTTTCGTGTGTGAATCCAAGTGTTTTCAATAGTTCCACGATCCGTTCATCGTGTTCTCACCGTAATCGTGGTTCGTTGTTGCGGTTGGTATTTCGAGTGGCTGTTTCGGTGATTCCAGAGGAAGAGTCCGCCGTTCGTCGCTGTTCATCGCTCGTTCGTCGTCGTTTCGTCGAATTTCCAAGGTGAGTGCGCGACCGTAGGCTCGGAATTGTCGATTATCGAATAAGGATTAGTTTAGGATGTTTAAGAATGATTCGTGGACGTTTGTGTGATGTTTGTGTGATGAATCTGTGTTAGAATCGGGTTGAAAATGGTTGAAATCGTGATTAACATATATTCTGTGCATTTTGGTCTCGGAGGAGGAACCTAGTGTCGATCGACACCTCATGGTGCATCGATCGACACCAAGGTAAAGCCAGCGTCGATCGACACCTCTTCTGAGTGTCGATCGACACCCATGTTTTCTGAATTAAATATCGTTAAATTAATTGCTATTTGATTGTTGATATTTTCGTACTTAGCCTGTAGACGGGAAGACCGTCTCACTAAGTATTTATTAAATACTTACGCAACTTGTTTTTCCCAATTGTGTTGCAGGCAAAGGAAAAGGAAAAGTGTGATCGCGGAATCATGGCTTTAGGGAGAGGATGATTAGGATTGTCTGTTGGTTTTTCCTGCTTTGCTAAGTTCTAGTGAACCCGGTTAGGTTGCTAGAAATTCATTGATTATTTATCGGTATTTTATTCGCACATGGATTTATTATTATTGAAATTTTATTATTGGATTATTGGTTGATGAGTTGTTTCCACAGTAGAATTAATTAATTAATTAATTAATTAAAAAAATAGACCGAGTTTTACACTCTACCACCAGATCGGCCACCGCGGCCATCATTGGAGCCTTCCGAATTCCCTTGCGAGTCGCGTCCACGATCAGGTAACATCTACGACAAAATTGACCAGTTAATACAGAGAAAGCGAATAAGTGATAGATGGACGTAAACATAGTGTATGTAGAACCCAAACCCTAGCCAAAATTTTCTTACTCTAGAGATAGTTCGCTAGAATAAGTTTAGAAATTCAGAAATTGCATTTTTACAAAAAGAATAATTTCAGAAATTGAGAAAATTTTTGTGTATCAAAACCCTAATACATTACTTTACATATTCAAGAAAATAAATAAACTTGTAACATGCAAAGGTTTTACCTTCTTTCGTAAGGTAGCGAATACGATTAGAGATTTGAAGATTTACTGAGATGGAGAGATTGAGTATTAGTTTTTGGTAGTATAAACTAGAGGACACAAAAAAACATATATAATTCAGGTTCTGTGGAAGGAAGCCCTATGAAGAAGAATCGGGAAGAAGAAGAGGTGGGAAACAACTCCGATACTTTATGTAAAAATTAAATTGTTTTGTATAATTTTTTTGACTTTATTTCTCAATATATAATATTTAATTGTGAAAACTAATTGGTCATGAGGCTTTGCTAGTGGGTGAAAGACTCTCCACTTCACGGATAAAGGACATGGGGTCGATAGCCGAAGTAATGATTTTATTACTTCGATTCTTGTGTAAAAATTATGACTCTATTTCTCATATATGATTTTTTTTGTTCAACTAGTTGTGAATAGACGACTTTGGTAGTGGGTGAAAGACTCGCCACTTAACGGATAAAGGACACGTGCTCTATAACGATGAGCCAATGGCTTTGGGATTATCATGGAAATTTTAGTAAGTTATGTTATGAATGGGCCATCGATCTCGGTAAGGCCCAAATGAGTTGTTTCTTGTATTTTTTCTTTTAAATTTATCATTTTAAAAGATTTAATTAAAGGGTGGATAAAATATCCGGAACCTCAATACTAATCCAAACCCGATTCAAAATTACCGAAACCAAAACGAAACCGAGTCCGATTTTATAAACTACCCGAATAAGTATTATACTCCTAAAACCGAAAAACCGAACATCAAACACAACCCAAACCAAAAACCGAATGGATATCCGAATTATATAAAATATAAACTTAACAACATATATGTAGATATAAGATCAGTTATGTCAATATAATTTATGCAATTTTTATAGTTTTTTTTTCTTTCGATTAATTCGGGATTTATAGATATGTTTGGATAAAATAATTAATTTAATTAGATAGATTATTTGAAATGTTCATTTTTATTATTTATTTTCGGATAACTTGACATAAAAATAAATTAATCAAAGCAAATTAGGAAAACAATACGTACTTATGCATATGTCGAACGGAAACTAAAACCGAAACTGATAATAACCAACATTAATTGAACCGAAACCGAACTAAAATTTTAAAATACCCGAGTAAGTATTTTATTTTTAAAACCGAAAACCCGATAACCGAATTAATTGGCCGACACTCATATAGTTATGCCTACATTTAACTGCATTAATAAACAAAAACATGAAGAAGTACATATGCTTATGAATTTCTGCCCTTGTAAAGTAATTTGGGTTCAATTGTTAGGCAATGTAACATATGTTAACTCTTTTTGACTGACTTTAATGTTTTTCTTGAAATAAAATACAATACATTAGCTTAAAAATACAATACGTATATTTTTCAAACCAAATTATTGTTATCAGTATTAGAATCAAAGTATTAGCCTAATATATTCTTATTACTCATATATCTAGGTTTTGGAGTTCCACTACAAGAATTCTGTGAAATAGCTGCAGACTGGCAAAGGAATATCTGTAGCAAAAAATTTTAGTTACGAAAATAGCGAAAGATGGCGACAAAACAGATTTTTACTAAATTTGTGACAAATCTGTAGCTATCCATAGCTGTATAGCTACAGACAGATTATGTAGGTGTTATGTAGCTAAATAGCTACGTATTAGCAAGAGATAAGTTGTAGCTATAGAATTTATAGTTAGCGACAATTAGCTACAAATATTTCTATTGCTAAATAGCTACCACTTGTGTAGCCTTACTATTTTGTCGCCTTCATGGCAATAACATAGTAACAACGTTCACTTATAACATAGTAGTCGTAAATTAGTCGACAAACAGTCGCCCTTTTTTGGCGACTAAAATGCGATTGAGGCGACGGGTCGTAACATGGTCGCTTAATTGGCATGTCTAACTTTGAAATGTGAGGAATTAAATTTTGAGAAATTCCCAAAAATACCACCAAGAAAAGTTTTTTTTTCCAAAAATACCACCACTTTTCAAAAGTTCCATAAATACCACTAAAAGTTTCAAAAATACCATTAATTTTCAAAAGTTCCAAAAATACCACAACCTCAAAAATTGATTTTCAAGAGCTTAGAATTTTAATTTTTGGGTTTGGGTTAACTATTGTTAAATTTGGGTATAGTTTTAGGGGCTAGAGTTTAGGTTTGGGGTTTAGGATTTTAGTTTTGAATATTTAAAGTTAATATTAGTTTTTTGAAACTTTTTTAAAAAATGGTATTTTTAGAACTTTTGAAAATTGGTGGTATTTTTGGAACAAAAACTTTTTTTGGTGGTGTTTTTGAGAATTGCCCTTAAATTTTCAACTTCAACTTCATGACAATAAGTAGTTTCATAAGTACTTATAATTTTGATATAATTTATGTTAAATTATTTTGTATTGTTTCCATGGTTATGATCAAACTACATTTGGTACATACATTAAAAACTTATTTTTAATTCTTACACCTAGATTTTTAAAATGCGGCCGAAAAATGAATAAGAGGGAAACTAAAATCGGATCTTGGAGCTTAAATTTGACCAAAATATATGATGTAGCGGTAAAACACTTAGAATTTTTTTCGTTTTTGCGCGTAATAAGTCATGGCCCAAAAGGTGAATAAGAATTTGTTTTTGGTTTCTTCTCCATCGACAAAAAATCTCCTTGGTTTCTCCAAATCTCATCGATCTCGACCACGATCCAGTCGCCACCGTGAAATCTGTCGCCGGTAACAATGTCAACATCCGTTTCCGGTCACAATCTCGCCTCCATAGCCGTCGCTATCCTTTTGAGACTATCAAGGTCTTTTTGACCTAAATCCTCCTTGAATTAGAGGGATTTTCGTTTTTGTGTTTATAAATCCTTGTCCCATACTCTTCTCTGACTTAATTTCGTTTTCCCTCTCTTATGCTCACCGGAGAAAGACTATCTCCGACGGATCTTCAGATCCAAGTTTGGGAGATTCAGGCTCTCTCTGTTAGCAAAAGCACTCCCTTTCGCTTCTTCAACTAGCAATCGCACCGGCGACTATGGGATCGACGCTCCCAAAATCATATTGGCAACCTTGAAGAAAACTGAAAATCAAGGTGGGTTTGCATCGTATTTATCTATTCTTTTGTTCCCTGTGGTTCATGTTCCTCCGAGCAGTGATCCTGTGATTTTGCAGACGTCACATCCTCAGAACCGGCTCTGCTTGAAGATGAACTCGATCGCCATCTGAGTCTCAGATCCTCTCTGATATATCTCCTCTAGGTAATCCCTTCTCTTCTGCTTCTTCCGTTTTCACCTAAATTAATTTCTTCTGTATCTGTAGTTAACGAATAAATGTGTTTGATTTATTAGTTTGTTTCTTCTTGTGTTTCCGTGAGTGTAGCAGTAAATGTTGAGAATGATTCGAGATTGTGGTTCTGGACTAGTCCAATCGACGAAGGTGTGGATGAAGATTTTGAAGAAAACATTTCAGAGAGACCATAGCTTCGTCCTCATGGATTTTGTTGTGTACATAGGGTCATTGTTAGCTGAAGAATATTAGAATCAAATTAATCTCCTCCATCAACAGGAAAGATACAAATTCTCTCGAGCTGGCGTTGCAGTTTGGAATGATCATGAAATTTGCTTGTGCCATCCCTCTTGCTTTTGCTCTGGTACAGTTTTAACATTTTCTGATACTAATTTTCTCGATAACATCTATACCGTTGTGTTTATCTCTCTGCATTGAGTGATTTATTTCTTTTTGTTTCAGTTTCTAGTTGTAATGTCCATGTACACAAATTCGGCACTCTTGGTACGCTCATACAACCGAGAAGGTAAATAGAAGATCAGATCGAACCAGGAGGACTTGCTGCAATTCTCATCATGGAACATGTACTCTTGCTTCTGAACTTTGGTCTCTCGTCTTGTTAGAGCCAGTCGTGTGAAGAATGTGACACAAGCACAAGACAATTTGCCTCCATGAAAAAACCTGAACAAGAACAAGAAGAAGACTAAGGAGTACTTTTGACATGAAAATCAGAATCAAAGAACACCAAAAAGGCTCTTTGTGCGTGTGTGACAGTGTAATGTTACATTGAGTCCTTGTGTGCATAAAAATGTGTTATATTTTGGAGACTTGTATTAACAGATTAATCTTTGGTTTTGTGTGTAACACGTTAAGCTATGAAGAAATCAAATTAAGATATATATGATTATGGGTTATAACTTATAACCTGAAATTGTCTTCCTCCTTGTGTTTCATACTAAGACAAAAAATACAACTGAAAAAAAAAATAGTACAAAATACAAAATAAGAAGGTAAGAAGGTTAGTGAGTTTTTTATTTAGAGTTTAGGGCATGCGATTTGGGGTTTAGGGTATAGCTTAATACTTTTGAGTGCTATTAACAATAGGAATATAATATTTTTTATGGACTAATGAATGTTTGATTTAGGGTATAGGTTAATACTTTTTAGTGCTATTAACAATGTTTGATTTAGAGTATAGAGATTCATATTGTTAACCCAGTAACTCTGTATTCTTTCTCAAAAGTTAATGTAACAACAAAATTCAAAGGTCTTAATATTTTAGAGTTTAGGGTTTAGGGTTTAGTTTAGGTTTATGGTATTTTAATTTGTTTTAACTATAACTTATTACAAATACAATAACATTCAAGATAAATCATTAATTGTGTACATAATATCACCATTATTCTGTTTTCACAATATGTTTTGTTACACAAACAAGAGATGATTGTATATGTTTTCATATGTAACATTGGTGGTTACCTTAGGTTATGATTTTGAATATTAAAAAACGTTGTAATTTTTTTTTTTAATTTTGAAAAATAAAAAATAATCCTAATCTCTCTACAATAATTTAATTAGCCAACACTTAATTATTCTTCATTATTTAAAATTGCAAAAAGCCATTAAAATCACATTTTCATTATTTCAGTAACAACATCCAATTAAAAAGAGTCACTCAAATTGCTGACTTGGCGAGCTAATCTTGTCCGTTCAAATCTAAAGAGCCAATCTTGTCCGTTTAATGCTTCCAATCTTTCAACCTCTTCATTCTTTTCTTATCTGCCGACAGTGGTAACAAAACATTCATCTCTCTCTCCTTCTCTCTACTAGGGGTAGGCGTTCGGGTACCCGATCGGGTTCAGGTCGGGTATCGGGTACCCGATGTTTTGGGATATGATATCCGATCGGGTATTACATATATTCGGGTCGGGTTTGGTTCGGGTTCGGACGGGTTCGGGTATACCCGAACTATACCTGAAATAGATTTTTTTTTTTCGAAACCCGAAATAGCACTGTAGACTTAAAAATGAACATATGAAGTGTAAAGGAACAATGCTCAATCAAGTCAAGAAATTGAAGCTACATATGAATGAATAAGTTATAATTCTTAGGAAAAATGTGAAAACAGTGAAGTGTAAAGGAACGATAACTGTTCTACGGTTTTACCGAATCATCTCCAAATTTTAAAAATCTAAACAATCACTCTTGGTTATTAAAAAAAAATATAAGAAAACTTTTCAATTTCAATAGAAAATTGAATTGAGTTTGTCATACAGTATTATTAATATTGACCAATTAATCAATGACATCTAACCCTAATCACTAATGTGTATGCAAAAAAAAAAAAGAATCGGGTACCCGATCGGGTACGGGTAACCGATCCTTAAGAAATTGAAACCCGATAGGGTATTTTCACATTCAAGATCGGGTTCGGATTCGGGTTTTTCAGGTGGGGTTCGGGTTCGGCAATTGGGTTCAGATAAAACGCCCAGCCCTACTCTCTACGATGAATCCATTAGGGTTTTTTTCAGAAAAGAAAAGGGTCTGATTTGATTTTCTAGTTTATCTCTTTCAATCGTCCTCAGATCTCTAAATTTTCTGTCTAATTTTCATTCCCTAACTTTGTTTCGGGTTCTAATTAACTGGTCAAAGGAGGGCGAGAGAGAGACTTACATGTTGCGGCTCAAGAGAGGGAGGTCGAGATGATGGTATCCATTCGATGGAGAAGAGAGCTGGCCGGAGGTGTATCGACTGCGATTAACTCCGACACTGAGTAACCACTATTCGATATCTTCTGATTCCTAGTTGAAATCAAGTTTCCATTCAGTCTTCGTCATTGGTAAAAGTCTTGTCATTACAAATCTAGCTTTTTCTAGTGTTGTTATGTGTAGACTTCTTCGGTAATTTGTTTATTTGGCTTTAGACTTATGGTGTATTATGGATTTTAATTCGAACAACTAATCTGAGTTTTCATAAATAAGAAGTTACTTCTCTGCTTTACTCTTAATCTTTTGATTGTTGGATATGAATTCTCTGAGGAATTGCTTTTGTGTGTTTAGTCCTTAATAGATGAATTGCTACCTTCTTGTTTCACGCTTTTAAAGTCAAGCGTGACATTAAAAGGTCATTTACCAATGATTTTGAAGGTCCATGGTGGAATCTTGGTGTGGTTCCGCAAGACCAACAAGACAAGTGGTGGTCTGATTTTGTGGTAAGAGTTACATAAATTGTTTTCTTTATGCTTGTTTTAACGTTTATGGTAGCAATCAAGTGATGTGTTTTAGGGGAGTCACTGTGCCACCTGTGCCTGATCAGCCACCAAATCCATCTCCCCACACCCAAGCTAGCGATTCCTCTTTCAGTCCTCCATCCACATCTCCCAGCACCAACGAGCAGATGGATGCTCCAGTACCAACCAACCAATGAATGTACTTAGCATTCAAGGGTGTAACGTGGTTAACGATCTTCTTGCAATGACTTTTGTTTCCCTAGGACTTTTGTTTGTGAAAACATAAGACATAAACACAAAATATATTTTGTAACCTTTGTTAGGACTTTTGTTATGTCTCTTGTTTTCACGTTACATATGTAATATTTTCGGTTTATCAACTATCATGTCTGGCTTTTGTAATGGTATCGTGACTTTGTAATGAATGTATGACAGTTTCTATCATCTTTTGGAATTTAAAATTTCTTGTTATAATATATTTAATTTAAAATATTTATCTGTTAATTTGTTTGTTAAAACAAAATACAAAACCTTATAAATATAACTTTAGCTACGACAAATATGTACCAATCTCCCTAGCTAAGTATAGCCACAACTTTAGCTTCGTCTAATTTGTAACCAAATTTGTTGCTATGTTCGCCACAAATTTGCGAGGGAGAATCCGTGGTTACAATCTATAGCCTCATTGCTACGGAAAATCCCATGCTAATTTGTCACTAATGAGCAACGGAATAAGTCGTAGTCATTTCATCGCTATTGGCTACGGTTTTCGCTCTTGCTAATCCGTCGCGAATTGGCGACGGAAAAGCGACAGATCAAGCTTCGCGTCGGGGCTGAGGCAACATAATTCATTTGTCGCAATTCGTAGCCTGCCTAGTTTTCGCGACGGATTATGTCTTGTTGCTACAGAATAATCCATGGCTAATACACTGAATTTTTGTAATGTTCAGGGTATAAAATTTGTAACTTAATTTTTTGGAATCTAAAATTTGTAACTTAATTTTGATATAATTTTTTGGAATCCAATGTTATAACTTATGTTTAAAAAATGTGACACTTTTTGTTGTAATTAATTTTAACAAGCTAGTTTAAGCACATAAGTTGTAGCTAATTTGTAACCATTTTTGATGCAAATTGTCGCTTTTGTTACATATTTCTACAAGTATGTGTTGTAGCTAATTTTAAACTATTTTCCACACAATTTTTGAAGCAAGATTGTAGCTTTTGTTACATATTTCTACAAATGTGTGTGAAGCAATTTTACACTCTAATATATCATAACAATTTGAATCAAAAGAGTTACAATATTAATTCCGTGGCTAGTTTGTAACAATTTACCCACAAATAATAGTTACGAATTTGCTATGGTTAATTTATAGTAACAAAATTGTGTCAATTTGTGGGTAATTTTTGCTACGAATTTTTGTTGTCACAAAAATTGTGGTTATGTTTCATTATTCTTGTAGTGTAAGTTACCTTTAACTTCAACTTCACACACAGGAGTTTATAATTCTTCCGGGAAGATCTCTTTCACAATATCCAAAGTCTCTACATTAATCAATTTGAGCTCTGAGAAATGGAAAAAAATAAAAACAGGACCTTCCATGAAAAAGAACGTGAGATACAGAATTTGGGTTTTTCAAGAAATAGATGAGCAATACCTTCGTCACTGTTTTCAGGACCTTCCATGAAGAAGAAGAAGAACGAGAAATAGAGAATTTGGGGTTTTCCCTTTCATTTACCCTAGTCTGACGATGGTTCCTTTTGATTAATGGTCTCACTTGCCTTTAATAAGCCAAAAAAATGGTGAACACTAAATAAACCGTATTTTTGCATGTTGTTACGCTGCACTTTCTCACAGGAAATTTGGAAGGCCACTGTCGCAAAGTTACTTTCTTCTCCTCCACCTATTTCTTGGGATGATATTCTGTTATGGATGCCTTCAGCATCTCCGAATAAGGAGATATCAGCAAGCCTGTATTTATGAAATTTGGATCGAGAGAAATAGTGGACTTACATTGCCTCCATCCAAGATCTTTCACAGGTTGATATCAGTAATTACGACCAAGGCCCAAAGCCTTATCCACCAGTACCCTAACCGATGCTCACTTCTAACATGTTGGGATGGACCATCAAGCTTTCAATTCCAACCTCCCTGAACTCTAGAATAACCTACTTGGTCGTGGTGTAACGGGGTTTTAATCTTTCTCCTTTCTTCTCTTATCCCATGAATCTTGTGTTGGTAATTAGTATATGTAGTAGATGAGTTTATCATCTATCCTATATGTAAACGTTTAAATTATATATTCAAGCAAACCTTTAACAAGAAAAATATATATATATACATATATATATATATTAATTTGAGTAAAAGTGTAAAACCATTTGACCGTTCGACATAAAATTTGTAGCAAAATCTTTTTGGATATGTTGACCGTACAATGAAATTTCATGGTGTTTTAGATCATGTATATATATATACCTTATCATACCACAAAAACATTTTTTAGAAGCATTTATAAAACTGAAGGAAAATTCTTAAAAGTCGACTGACTTGAGAAGCTTTCATAAATGTTTAGGAAGACTTCATAAAATGATAAATCCTTTTTGGTGTATTGAATAAATATGTGGTTATTTAAGATTTCCCACATATATAAAATATATATCATATTAAAAATTATTAAATGATAAATTATTCCCAGTAACAATTATGTTTTTGAGAAATATATAGGTTTATGAGTGTAATCGACATGTAGATATATAAAATCGTTGCAAATGGGTAATTGATGCAAACCTGTAACAAATTTGATATGGATTCGAAATATATTTTGAGTAGGAAGATTGATTTCATATTTTATTGCAACTTAACGACGGTTAGCTTGGGGAGACACAGCAGACGGGAAATTCACCGTCAAGTCCGCATACTCGCCGTTAACCAAGGAGAGTCGGGGGCAGAAGGTTCATGAGTTTTATAGAAGAATCTGGAAAGTTCAAGCTCCGGAAAAGGTACGGGTTTTCTTGTGGATGGTCGGTCACCAAGTGATAATGACAAACCAAGAGATGATCCGGCGACTTGTGAACATATTGAACCCGCTCAATAATGCTTGTCTACAATTCTAAGTTCAATGACAGTTAGGATTTTACGTCACTAGATAAAATGATTAAATCATACATTCATGTTTGAGTTTTAGATTGTGTTTATCTATTCCCTGAATAATTGTCAGGTTTATGATCTATGAATTCCTGCGAATATCCCTAAAAATCTAACGCTTGTTAATTTATTAGCTTCATCGCTTATTTATTTTCTCATTTACCTTTCTTGCATCCAACATCCATATTTTTGTCTCGGCTTAATTTCATTGCAGTAAATTTTATAAGGTTAAAACTATGTGTATCAATTAATTAGTCTAATGGTGATTGTAATACGTACGTTTAAAAAAAACAGATATAAACCATAATGTAAACTCACAATTAGGTCTATATTATTAACCATATATATAAATTAAAGTGTTTTTTGAGCTTTCCGTGTTAGCTAAAGACACGACAATTGATGCACGAAGTAGCAAAGGATATTTGATCTTACCCTTGATAACCTGGCTTCTTTTGACTGCCAGTGGAAACTGTAGCTTTTAGCAACCCCCGAACCTAGAACCTAGAATTAGCGGAAAGATTGCTCAACAGACTTTTGAAAAGTTGGCTAACATGCAAACTCATGTAGCAGACATAGCATTTAATTCATTTTTAAAAATTCAATGATTTCAAAAATTAACATAAAAATAATACATAGCATCGGTAGAATTTAAAGATCAAAATAGCAAAATAGCAAATAGCATTATTAACAGCAAACATTCAACTTCGGTATTTCTTCTTCCCGTTCAGTACCACTTGGAGTTTCTGCAATGTTTTAGCAAACAGACAGCAAAATCAGTAGTAAAACCAGACAGTACTTTCAACCATATTAAAGACTTGCATTCGAGAAACATCTTTCTTAAGAAACTCACCCAAGTTTGGAGTTAAGGGGTCGTTCCCATCAGGAGACTCATAATCATTTGGTCCAACATCTTTTCTTCTTCTCCTCTCTTAATCACCAATGCAATAGTAAAGTCAGTAGTAAAACCACAAGACAGTACACTACAAGAAAACAGCGTGTTTTCCGACGGAACATTATTTTCCGTCGGAAAACCGTCGGATAAAACCGACGGTTTGCCGACGGTTGGCCGACCAAAACGATCCCGTCGGCAAGCCGTCATATTTGTCCGATGGCATTCCGACGGCAAACCACTCCGTCCGTATTCCGTAAGACTACCGTCGGTAAAACCCGACGGAATACCGACGGTTATACGCCGTCGTTAAATTCCGACGGTATTCCGGCGTATTACCGACGGAAATCGGATTTTCCGATGTCGGCAAAGTTTTCAGTGACCGCCGTGTATGAACTATTTCCCGACGGCCATATGCCGTCGGAATTACTGACGGAATTCCTACGGTAATCGATGTCGGCAAAGATTGTGTGGTTGCCAAATCGTCTCCGGTGGCCGATGGGAAATTGTGGGGTGTGATGTCGGGGGTATTGACGGATATCCGACGGAACTCCGACAGGAATATGTTTTATATAAGGTAGCCGAATTCGTCATTCCATCGTATCATAATTTCTTTAAACAAACAAAATTCCAAAGATGAGTTCATATTTTCGGGCATGGATGGACGAGCCAATGACGGATGTGGGCTCGGACTTATTAAGGAACGAATACGCTCAAGGAATATGCGAGTTCATGAATTTACCAAGTAATCTAGAAGCAGCCAAAAAAGGTCAGGATATCAAATGTCCTTGTTCTAATTGCTGTAATAGAATTAGTGTTGCCGTTCATAATGTTTGGAATCACTTATATAGATATGGTTTTAGGCCGGGATATAAGGTTTGGTTTTTACATGGAGAAAGGAATTATGAATATGGTAGTACTAGTAGCAATGAACCTTATTTTCCTGATAGCGTAGGGGAACCTACACCGGAAGTAGATGTTGGGGTACGTACGGTTGCGATGGTTAATGATGCGTTTAGAGAGAATTTGCAGTCGGGTGGGTATGAGGGTGATAGGGGTGAAGAGCCTAATTTAGAATCTCGAAGGTTTATCGATTTGTTAGACGCATCAAAGCAACCACTATACAGCGGTTGTAGGGATGGCCATTCACCGTTATCGTCTGCTACTAGGATGATGAACATAAAGACTGATTACAATTTGTCCGAAGAATGTGTTGATGCAGTCGCCGAGTTCGTGAAAGATATTTTGCCAGAAGATAATCTGGCCCCTGGATCATACTACGAGATACAAAAACTTGTTGCCGGTCTTGGTTTGCCCTACCAGGTTATAGATGTGTGCATCGACAACTGTATGATATACTGGAGAGAAGACGAGAACCGAAATAAATGTAAATTTTGCCGCAAGCCACGATTCCAGGACACAAATGGCAGGGTGAAGATTCCATTCAAACGGATGTGGTATTTACCCTTAACGGAGAGGTTGAAGAGGCTGTACGAATCTGAACGCACAGCTACGGCTATGAGATGGCATGCAGAGCATAGTCAAGATGGAGATATCACGCATATTTCTGACGCGGAAGCGTGGAAACACTTTCAATCCGTATATCCAAATTTTGCATATGAACCACGGAATGTATACTTAGGCTTATCCACCGATGGTTTCAACCCGTTTGGCAAGCATGGGCGGAAATATTCATTGTGGCCGGTCATAGTGACCCCTTACAATTTGCCTCCATCTATGTGCATGCGACGAGAGTTTCTGTTTCTCTCAATTCTAGTTCCCGGCCCAGATCATCCAAGACGGTCGCTTGATATATTCCTCCAACCATTGATCTGTGAGTTGCAGATGTTGTGGGAGCATAGTGTTATGGCTTATGATGTTTCAGTGAAGCAGAATTTCAACATGCGTGCGGTTCTTATGTGGACCATAAGCGATTTTCCGGCATACGGTATGTTATCTGGATGGACAACACATGGAAGATTGGCGTGTCCTTACTGCCAAGACAATATTTCAGCTTTCCAATTATAGCACGGCAGGAAGACTTCATGGTTTGATTGCCATAGGTGTTTTTTACCGCCAAATCATCCATATCGTCGGTCTAAAAGACATTTCAGGAAGAATGAACAAGTGTTACATGGTCCACCTCCTGAGATAGATGGTCGCAGCATATTGGAACAATTACGAGATTTTGGTGCAGAGCGAACTCCTGAATGTGGGGGTAATGGCCATTACCCCGTCGACGGTTGTGGGCAATATCACAATTGGCACAAGAAGAGTATATTTTGGGATTTGCCTTACTGGAAAGACCATCTACTGCGGCATAATGTAGATGTCATGCATGAGGAAAAGAATTTTTTTGACAACATCATGAACACCGTATTAAATGTCCCAGGAAAGACCAAAGACAATTGGAAGTCTAGATTTGAATTGCCATCGATTTGTACGAGGTCATCTCTTCATGTTTCGAACGGTAGATTGCCGATGCCTGCGTACCGGTTAGACGGTAGGAAGAAAGAAGTATTTTTTGAATGGTTCCAAAATTTTGTAAAATTTCCAGACGGCTATGCATCTAACCTAGGTAATTGCGTGGATTCGACGAAAGGGAAGTTTATATGAATGAAGAGTCATGATTGTCATGTCGTGATGCAGCGTCTTCTTCCATTTCTATTTGCATATCTTCTTCCAGAACCTATCCACCAAGCAATTGGAGGTATATTTCTTACTTCCATTAGTCTATGACTATCATTATATTACTAATGATATCATTATATTGTTTAATTTTCTTTTATAGGAGTTGGTGCATTCTTTCGAGATTTATGTTCACGAACGCTTACCGTCCACGGGATACGTAACTTGGAGGCCAATATCCCAATACTCCTTTGTAATCTTGAGAAGATATTTCCACCGTCTTTTTTTTGACGTTATGGAACATCTTCCGATTCACCTCCCACGAGAAGCAGCCTTAGGAGGCCCTGTTCAATACCGATGGATGTATCCGTTCGAGCGTTACATGTTCCACCTCAAGAAAAAGGTTAAAAATTTGAGCAAGGTTGAGGGATCTATTGTCGCACAAAGCCTGAACAAGGAAGTCTCACAATTTGCCGAATATTATTTTCCACGGGAAGTTAGTACTAAGGCGAGACGCCCTGCCCGACATGATGATAGAGGTGAGAAAGCAGTCTATGACGTGGTTGTTCCTGAGTTGTTTGCCCAAGTTGGTCGACCAAGTGGAAAACGAAAGAAACGCATACTATCAGCACAGGAGGTCACACATCTGCATACGTATATCCTCAGAAACTGTGACGAAATGTTGGAGTACGAAAAGTATATAAGTTATTAAACTAATTAAATGTATGGAATATTCATCAACTAACGACTGTTATATAACAGGATATACATGTCTCTCGCACGTGATTACCATTATGGTAAGACAGATGCCGAACTTGTTGTATTGAAAGATGAATAATTTCCGGATTGGTTGAAATGTTATGTAAGTTAATATAATTAATGACGCTTAATTTTCCATATATGTTTGCACGTTCATATGTTACTTATTAAATCTTACGTATATCATTGTTAGGTTTCCGAAAGTAGAGCAAGTGGTAAATCAGTCCTGACATGGTTAGTGGAGGTTGCTTATGGTTTACGCAGCACGGCGATTTCATATCCCAATTTTTGCACTAGGGGATATTCGTTCAGGATCCATAAGGAAGAACGTCCAAGGTCAACTTCAGACTATGGTATTTCGGCGCAATCCAGTGATACCATGTACTATGGGATTTTAAAAGAAATCTTGGAAATCCGCTATCCAGGAATGGTGAACTTGAGGTGCATTGTGTGTATGTGCGATTGGTATGATCCATCCAATGGTCGAGGGGTTCGAGTTGACCAGCTTGGTGTTATTTCGATAAATTCAAGCCGGAGATTGCAGTATTATGATCCATTTATCCTTGCGTCTCAAGCAGACCAGGTATCAATATATACACTAATATGTTTACCTACTTACTCATACTTAAGATTTTTTGTTCATGTATAATAACAATATCCACTAATTATTAATAGGTTTGCTACATTCCATATCCTCGAGTTGCCTACCGTACAGATCCGTGGGTCACAATAACTCCAATAAACCCCAGAGGCAAAATCTATGGCGTTCCAGAACAAGATGCTCTACAACTATCGAGAAGTGTACAAATGTCACTTGTTGAGGAGATGAATAACATTGACCTTGTCGTTGATGTCACATATGTCGGGGATGATCTAGTGCATTCGGACAAAGAGGAAACACGTGGAGAATTTGACGACGATTCAGACTCCATCCCTAGTGATGGTTCCACCTGAGATTCAGAATAAATATTAGTTGTCAAAAAATGCTTGCTTATCCATGTTGTTCTCTCACATTTGTGTGTTCCTTTTAAAATTTTTCATTTCATTAAGAAAACCGATTGTGGATGAGAATCTGAGTATTGCAACTCCAATAAAACATTACATTTAATGAAACATAAAATTTAAACACATTCTTAAACAAGTACAGTATGGAATTGCAAATTTTTAACACCCACCAGTTATGGTACAATTCCACAATAACCTCCCCAAAAGACTATCATATGTCTGTTTCCACTCCGAACTTACCATTTGTTAAAACCATTTAATGATGTTCTTTCCCTTTTTTTTCTTTCTTGGAGAATCTACAAATCCGTCGCACAATTCGCTTTTTATTGCATCAACATCTAGATTTATGTTCGGCTTTTCTGGGCTTTGGGCGAATTGGAACTCATAGTAATGATCCGTTGTTGGAGATTCTATAAATCCGTCGCACAATTCACTTTTGATTGCATCAACATATAAATTTAAGTTTGGCTTTTCAGGGCTTTGAGCGAATTCATAATCATACAACTGATCCTTACATATGTTTGAAGTACTTGCACCGTAGGTATCTGACTTTTCCACCAAGTCACATGGTTGTTCGGCTTCGGTAACCTGCTCATGATCAAGACATTGTGGCTGCCTATCGTAAATGTTCTGGATGTTTGCCAAGCAGTGGCTGTCAGGCACTACTGTTGATGTGGAATCTTCAAAATCGATTGGGGAGCACGTATTAAATTCCCACGAGTAACTGGGAATCTGCTGTGTGAATTCGTCGCATTGAGATTTGGTTTCCCACGAGTATTTTGGAACATGGAATAAATTAGCCACGCCTTTTGTGTTTGAGTCTTCATTAGGAAAGGTGGAAGACATTATTTTGTAATTTGAAGGTGTAGAACATAAAACACTCCATAGGGAGTATTTATAGAAGACGTTATATGTCTAAACCGTCGATATTCCGTCGGTATACATTAGCCATTTCCGCCGGAATACCGACAGAATTCAGACAGCACGATGTCGGCAAAGTATGATTGGTCAGTGGGTATGGACGGATTTCCGACGGCACTAAATCTGTCGTAATTAATGACGGATTTCCGACGACATTCAGACGGAATCAGATGTCGGCAAAGTTTTAGTGGTTAAAGAACCGGTCGTAAAGCCCGATGGGATTGGTGGGGTGATATGTCGGATATTTTCACGGAATTCCGACGGACTTCCTACGGAAATAATTAATTTTTATATAAGCATCCCGCCTCTGCCTTCATTCATAAAAAATTTGAACACATAATCATAACAGAATAAATTCTACTGCGTAATGGCTAATAGAGATCTATGGAATTACTATATGCAAAACCGAGCCCCTGGTCAAAACCCTCGCAACACACCTCTTGTTCCTTCAAGCCCTCCTTACGATAACTTAAATGTTACTGATGCTGAACCGACAATTTCACTCCATCCAACTCAACAATCGCAGAACCAAACGCCCGTAATACCGGGACCTGGCCAAGTCGTACGGCGAGGATTGTTTCGCAAGAGATCTCATGGTGCAAAGGTGCTGGAAGGTGAAAGTTCTCAGACACGCCCAACACAAGATTTTATTTTTGAGGTCATTAACGAGGCACTACAAGCCGACCATGATTTTAGTAGTCCGCGGTGGACTTCTACTATCGATTACATAATCCGGGAAGGTATATATATATATATATATATATATATATATATATATATATATTAATTATCATTTTTACTTTTACAAAAATGAATGTAGGTGACTGATACAAAACCTATCATTCATAACTGTAGGTTCTTATCATAATAGGACCACACCATTCTGGACCCAGGTTGCAGAAATTCAATCCCCGCGTTCACAATTTGTGAAAATAAAAAAGGTTTACATTTCCGTCCAATTTTATTAACATTGATTTAGAGACACAATTTATCTGAGAAGCTAGTATTAATATTCTATTAAATTATCAGATTGTGGCTATGCTCTCTTCTTTCACCCCCAATGACCAGGGAGATCTGCTTGTAACCTTAAAAGATCCATCGGAAAAAATCGAGGGAACCATGCACCATAACATCTTCAACAATGACGAGTACAGACTCATGACTGGTGTAGGTGCGGTATTCATCTTAAAGAATGTTACCGTTTGCCATTTTGATAGGAACCCAAAGTACCTAAACATCACAGAGCGGAACATTGTTAAGGTAGTTACACCAAACGTTTATAAATATTTTTGGGAATGGTTAACTATATTCATTTACCAAACAGATAATCGGTGCTAATTCGATGATTGCTGAATACCACCCAACGGAAATATGCACCACGGAGGAGGAAGATGAAGAAACTGCTGGGTACGAATATGAAACAGTGCCAAACTCCGAGGAAGAATAAATATATAACTCGTCCATGATTAAGAATAATTTAAACCTTTAAAGCTTTATGTTGAATTAATATTAAATAATGTCTTAGTATGTATTGTACGATTTTATAATGTTGTCATGTATTTTATTTCCTATTAGGGATTGAGAAATAGTGGTGTTATATATGTGTAATACTTTTCGAAGCCGCACTAATATATTTTTCTTGGTTGCGAGGGTCAAATTAACATTCACGCTTAAAGTTATTTTTAAAAACCTTCTAATCAACTTTAAAACCATATCATATACTTTTTAATCAAAGAATTTTATATTTTTAAAAACTTTAAAATCAAATTTAAATTTGTCGATAAAATTAAAAAGCATTAAAAAGAATGCCGTCGGAATCCCGTCTTAATTGTAAGACGGAATTCCGACGGTTTGGGGGTTTTTGTTATTTTTAATTATATCGACAAATTTAATTAAATTGAAAACCCAAAACCGTCGGAATTCCGTCTAAGTTCTAAGACGGAATTCCGACGGTTGGGGTTTATATTAATTTTTATTTTATCGACAAATTTATGAAAATTAAAACTCAAAACCGTCGGAATTCCGTCTTAGAAGTAAGACAGAAATCCGACGGTTCACCGACGGAAACCCTAATTTCTCCAGCCGCCAAAAGACTTCGTAATCTTCGTCAAAGCGGGAATACCGTCGGAGTTACCGTCGGAAATTTTTAATGCCGTCGGACTGCCGTCTGATTTCCCTCGGACCACCTTTAAAATCAACAGTCTTCGTCTTCCCCGAACTTAGATCTGTAAAAAAAAAAACATTTCTTAAAATCTCCTCCGTTCCTCCACCGATTCTCCGCCGTTGCTACTTGTTTGGACACCGATTGGACGCCGATTCTTCTCCTCCGTCGTGAATCATCTCCATCTTTTGCCAAATCAAAAACTATGTAAGTTTTCCATACATTAATAGAATTTCTCCAAAATTGGTCTTCATGATTTAAGATTGTAGTTGAGGATCCGAAATTGTTCGTGATGATTAATAGAGTGGTAAGAAATTAGGTTTGTAGAATGTTAAGAAATTGTTCATGAGAATTAATAGATCCGAAATTGTTCTTTAGGATTTGTAGATTCTTTAAAAAAATTTCTAAAATTAATGTTAATACAATTTTTTAACGAATTATGAATTAACAAATGAAGTAAATAATCATTTTAGGGTTTATGAGGATGTTATAAATATATGTAATTAGGTTTGTAGTTAATTTGCAAAATTTTTGAAGTTTGATAATTTTAGGAGTTTACTAATTACGAGATTTTTAAACAATTCTAAATTTATAAATATTTCTAATTTTAAGAATTAGATTTTCATTTGTGTTATGTGTTTTTTAGGGATTTTTTATAATTTAATATATAATTAATATATAAAATTGTAATTTTCTAAATATCCTATATAGAATATTTTAAGGTAATCATTTTAAATCCTTATAATTTAAAATTTTTATAACATTAATAAAAGAATTTAAATATTTATAATTTTAAACTTTAAATCCTCTAAATTTAAATTTTATAAATTTTAAAATGTATATCTTTAACAATTTTCCTATTAATTTATCATTAATATGCAAAATTATAAATTTATATATATCCTATACATATATATACAAATTTTAAGAAAATCTATTAAATTCCTTACAATTTTAAATAACATTAATAAAAAAAATTAAACCTTTAAAATTTTAAAACTAGTTTAGGAAAAGTTTTAATAAAAGTTTGAAACTATACATATCAATTTCCCTACAAAACCTAAATCCATGAACTTCGGTTTCTGAATAAAAAATATTCAAAAAAGCCCTAATTACTTAAATGACATAAAACCCATAAATTCCATAAAACCCTAATCCCCAATATCCTTAAAAACCATAATTCTAAAATTCCAATTAACTAAATTCCAAAATCTCAAAATCACAAAATCCTAAACATTCCAAATTCCATAAATCCCAAAATATCTAAATCTTAGAATTATGGAAATCGTAGGGAATATGGGGACTTTCATAACTCTAGACGAGGTGGGAGTTCCAGTAGGGGAGGTCGGACTACGAGTGAGACGCAGTTCCCCGAGGATAGTCCCCACTTGGAGACCCCATTCATGTCTCAGCCCCCGGCTACAGCCCACTCAGCTCCCACCTCGTTGACCATCGACCAGGTTGTGGCGCAACCTGGACGTGATAGGTTGACGCGTCTAGATCCAGACATGCCACCTAACACGACTTGGTAAGTCTTATTTGAATATGTAGTTGATTTAATAATTTTCATAAATATTTAAATAAATATTTGAATAGGTTCCAATTCTCGGGAAACGATATTACGGGTTCTATCAACGAAATGATGAACTCCATGCTCACTAAACCGTATCCCACATACAACGACATGCCTCCAGAGGACCGGGATACTTGGTTCCGACAAATTGCGGTAAGATTTTATTTTATTTGTTTTAATTGCATTTCCTATATGACGCACAATTTAATTACTAATGCGGAAATGTTGTGTTTTTTTGCAGCAAGATTTTACGTGGGACCCAGTCCTCACATCCAGGGTCCGAAAGGAATTCGACAAAAGGGCGGCGAGGAAGTTCTCGTGGAAGATCAACGAGTGGAAAGACGCGTGGTATAAAGAGGGGAAGGTACCAAAGGTTTTTAAATATAAACCAGCTGAGATGTGGACTGGACTACTTCGACATTGGGAATTAGCGGCAACTGTTGAGGACTCCGAGAAACACTCGACTAACCGCAACAGCACCCGGAAGGGGAAGGGAAAAGCGACCCACAACCTCGGTGCAACAAGCAAGGCTTCAGCTGCTCAGAAAATAGTAAGTAGTTAAATAATTCATAAAAGTTTTGAATTCCGTAACGAAATTGTATATGGTAACAGTTCCAGGAGACAGGTGTCTATCCTTCCAACCTCGATATGATCAAGTATTCGCACACCAACAAGAAGACCGGTGAAATTGAAGACCCGATTGCTCGTGAAATCGTGGAAGCTGTGGAGAGGCGGCAGGTGGAGTTCCTCCAATCGCAACCGATCGTGGAAGGAACTTCGGCGCCAACCGAAGTTCCAGTCGAGAAGACCAACGAGTTCACCTACGAGGTTAGTAACCGACTCAATTTTAATGAAATTTAAACATTACTTTTAATACAAGTTATGAAATTTTAAAAAAAAAAAATTCTTAGGTGACTCCTAAGACCAGAGACCGTGTTTACGGCCTCCCTGAGGATAGTAGCTCGTCTGTTTCGACGGTTCGATATCGCGGTGCTAGCAGGTTGGAGGCGGAAACCGAGAGCTGCACGACCGGCTTAGGGAAATGGAGGAAGCGAGAAAGAAGGATAAGGAGGAGGCCGAGGCAGCGAAAGCGAGAGATAAGGTGGACGCCGATGCACGATTTAAAGCAATGGAACAGATGATGCAGAACTTCTTCGGTACCGGTACGCCTAGACCGGAATAGGATTTGGAGAGTTTTAAATTTGATTGTAAAACTTTAAAATACATTTTAATTTTATTAGTTTGTAATTTTAAATTTTATTATATTTTAATTTTAATTTTAATTTTATTAGTTTTTATTTTTCATTTTTATAAAAAATATTAATATATTTTATTCTTAAATTAAATAATTATAAATTTTTTAAAAAAATTACGTTAACCGTCGGAATTCCGTCTGGTAGCGCGGGAAAACCGAAACCGTCGGAATTCCGTCTGTTCGCCCCGGGAAACCGAAACCGTCGGAATTCCGTCTGTTTACACCGGAAAACTGAAACCGTCGGAATTCCGTCTGTTCACACCGGAAAACCGAAACCGTCGGAATTCCGTCTGTTATGGCCAGAACACCGAAACCGTCGGAATTCCGTCTGTCATCGCCGGAAAACCGAAACCCGTCGGAATTCCGTCTGCATTTGAACTCCGAAATAAATCCGTCGCAAATGCTCGACGAATTTCCGATGGCATTTGTTTTTCCGACGTGATAGAACCGACGGCTTGTTCCTGTCGGAATCCGTCGGAAAATAGCCATTTCCGACGGCTTCCTGACGGTATTGGCCGTCGGAATCCCCCCTGTTTTCTTGTAGTGGTAGTTTCAAGAATATTAAAAGACTCACCTCTCTCTCCAAGGGAAGCATCTTTCTCACTAGGTGGGGTAAACAATTCTGGGTCGTCCAACTTTCTTCTTTCTTCTTTCTTCTTTTTCGCTTTCATCTTCTTCTTGCGGTTTCTCTATAAAGCATAATAACCAAAGTCAGTGTTAAAACCAGAATTTTCTTGAGACAGTTTGGAGGATATTAAAGGCTTACCTCAACTAGCTTGAAATCTTTCTCAAGAAACTCACTAGGTCTTGCAGCTATTGGAGGCCTTGCTTCAGCAAGGGAAGAGGAGGAATGAAACTCTTGCGCACCGTCTTTGATGCTCACTAGGATTTTTGAATCATAGTCAGTTGGTAGCATCAAGACCAAAATCAGTAGTAAAACCCATAATTCCATTAAGACAGTTTCATATGTTAATAAAGACTTACCCTCTAATTGCTTCAAACTCTTTTGGTCCAATTTCTTTCTCTCTTCTTCTTTCTTCTTTCACTACAAGAAAACAGGCAGATTTCCGACGGACATTTTGTTTCCGTCGGAATTCCGTCAGCTTACTCCTACGGAATCCCGACGGGTTCTCGAGGAAAACCAAATCCGTCTCTATTCCGTCGGTTTTTCCCGACGGACAAAAAAGCCGTCGGGAAAAACCGACGGAATAGAGACGGATTTTTTTTCTGTCGCAAAATAGCGACGCCACATCGACGGAAATCGGACGGAAGTAAAAATTTCCGATGTCGGCGACGCCTGAGTCATCGGACTTATTTCCGACGGCTTATATATGTCGGAAAATAGGACGGTATTCCGACGGTATTCCGACGATTTACGATGTCGGCAAAGTTTGAGTGGTTGAGATATCGTCTGCGGTGGCCGATGGGATGTGGCGGGGTCATATGTCAGACATATTGACGGAAGTCCGACGGTGGCTTGACGGAAATCTATTATACATAAGTTTGCAGAACGGTTCATTCAATTCCATCAGATAAAAATTTCGACAAACAAAAAAAATATAAAGATGAGTTCATATTTTCGGGCATGGATGGACGAGCCAATGACGGAAGAGGGCTCGGACTTATTAAGGGACGAGTACGCTCAAGGATTATGGGAGTTCATGAATTTACCCAGTAATGTAGACGCAGCAAAAAAAGGTCAGGATATTAAATGTCCTTGTTCTAATTGCTGTAATAGAATTAGTGTTGCCGTTCATAATGTTTGGAATCACTTATATAGATATGGTTTTAGACCGGGATATAAGGTTTGCTATTTACATGGAGAAAGGAATTATGAATATGGTAGTACTAGTAGAAATCAACCTTATTTTCCTGATGTCGTAGGGGAACGTACAACGGAAGTAGATGTTGGGGTAAGTACGGTTGCGATGGTTAATGATGCGTATAGAGAGAATAATATGCAGTCGGGTGGGTATGAGGGTGATAGGGGTGAAGAGCCTAATTTAGAATCTCGAAGGTTTTTCGAGTTGTTAGACGCATCAAAGCAACCACTATACAGCGGTTGTAGGGATGGCCATTCACCGTTATCGTCTGCTACTAGGATGATGAACATAAAGACTGATTACAATTTGTCCGAAGATTGTGTGGATGCTGTCGCCGAGTTCGTGAAAGATATTTTGCCAGAAGATAATCTGGCCCCCGGATCATACTACGAGATACAAAAACTTGTTGCCGGTCTTGGTTTGCCCTACCAGGTTATAAATGTGTGCATCGACAACTGTATGATATACTGGAGAGAAGACGAGAACCGAAATAAATGTAAATTTTGCCGCAAACCCCGTTTTCAGGATACAAGTGGCAGGGTGAAGATTCTATTCAAACGGATGTGGTATTTACCCTTAACGGAGAGGTTGAAGAGGCTGTACGAATCAAACCGCACAGCATCGGCTATGAGATGGCTTGCAGAGCATAGTCAAGATGGAGATATCACGCATCCTTCTGACGCGGAAGCGTGGAAACACTTTCAATCACTGTATCCAGATTTTGTCGGTGAACGACGGAATGTATACATAGGCTTATCCACTGATGGTTTCAACCCGTTTGGCAAGCATGGAAGGAAATATTCATTGTGGCCGGTCATCGTGACATCTTACAATTTGCCTCCATCTTTGGGCATGCGGCGCGAGTTCCTGTTTCTCTCAATTCTAGTTCCCGGGCCAGAGCATCCAAGACAGTCGCTCGATATATTCCTCCAACCATTGATTTATGAGTTGCAGATGTTATGGGAGCATGGTGTTCTGGCTTATGATGTTTCAGTGAAGCAGAATTTCACCATGCGTGCGGTTCTTATGTGGACCATAAGCGATTTTCCGGCATACGGTATGTTATCTGGATGGTCAACGCATGGACGATTGGCATGTCCTTATTGCCAAGACAATACTGCAGCTTTCCAATTGCAGCACGGCAGGAAGACTTCATGGTTTGATTGCCATAGGTGTTTTTTGCCGCCCAATCATCCATATCGTAAGTCTAAACGACATTTCAAGACGGATGTACGAGTGTTTCATGGTCCACCTCCTGAGATAGATGGTCATAGCATATTGGAACAATTACGAGATTTTGGTGCAGAGCGAACTCCTGAATGTGGGGGAAATGGTCATTACCCAGTCGACGGTTGTGGGGAATATCACAATTGGCACAAGAAGAGTATATTTTGGGATTTGCCTTACTGGAAAGATCATCTACTGCGGCATAATATAGATGTCATGCATGTGGAAAAGAATTTCTTTGACAACATCATGAACACCGTATTAAACGTCCCAGGAAAGACCAAAGACAATTGGAAGTCTAGAATCGACTTGCCATCGATTTGTACGAGGCCATCTCTTCATGTTTTGAACGGTAGATTGCCTATGCCTGCGTACCGGTTAGACGCTAGGAAGAAAGAAGTATTTTTTGAATGGTTCAAAAATTTTGTAAAATTTCCAGACGGCTATGCATCTAACCTAGGTAACTGCGTGGATTCGACGGAAGGGAAGTTTATAGGAATGAAGAGTCATGATTGTCATGTCGTGATGCAGCGTCTTCTTCCATTTGTATTTGCATATCTTCTTCCAGAACCTATCCACCAAGCAATAGGAGGTATATTTGTTACTCCCATTAGTCTATGTCTATCATTATATTACTATATATGTACTAACTTGTTTAATTTTATTTTGTAGGAGTTGGTGCATTCTTCCGAGATTTATGTTCACGAACGCTTACCGTCCACGGGATACGTAACTTGGAGGCCAATATCCCAGTACTCCTTTGTAATATTGAGAAGATATTTCCACCATCTTTTTTTGACGTTATGGAACATCTCCCAATTCACCTCCCACGAGAAGCAGCCTTAGGAGGCCCTGTTCAATACCGATGGATGTATCCGTTCGAGCGTTACATGTTCCACCTCAAGAAAAAGGTCAAAAATTTGAGCAATGTTGAGGGATCTATTGTCGCACAAAGCCTAAACGAGGAAGTCTCACAATTTGCCGAATGTTATTTTCCATGGGAAGTTAGTACTAAGGCAAGACGCCCTGCCCGACATGATGATGGAGGTGAGAAAGCAGTCTATGACGTGGTTGTTCCTGAGTTGTTTGCCCAAGTTGGTCGAGCAAGTGGAAAACGAAAGAAACGCACACTATCTGCACAGGAGGTCACACATCTGCATACGTATATCCTCAGAAACTGTGACGAAATGTTGGAGTACGAAAGGTATCTCAGTTATTAAACTAAATGTCTGGAATTATTTGCCTTCATCAACTAACGACTGTTATGTTACAGGATATACATGTCTCTCGCACGTGCTTACCCTTATGGTAAGACAGATGCCGAACTTGCTGTATTGAAAGATGAAGAATTTGCGGACTGGTTGAAATGTTATGTAAGTTAATATAATTAATTACGCTTACTTTTGCATATATGTTTGCACGTTCATTTTTTACTTATTAGATATTACGAATATAATTTTTAGGTTTCCGATAGTAGATCAACTGATCAATCAGTCCCGACATGGTTAGTGGAGGTTTCTTATGGTTTACGCAGCACGGCGATTTCATATCCCAAGTTTTGCACTAGGGGATATTCGTTCAGGATCCATGAGGAAGGACGTCAAAGATCAACTTCGGACTATGGTATTTCGGCGCAATCCGGTGATACCATGTACTATGGGATTTTAAAAGAAATCTTGGAAATCCGTTATCCTGGAATGGTGAACTTGAGGTGCATTGTATTTATGTGCGATTGGTATGATCCATCCAATGGTCAAGGGGTTCGAGTCGACCAGCTTGGTGTTATTTCGATAAATTCAAGCCACAGATTGCAGTATTATGATCCATTTATCCTTGCGTCTCAAGCAGACCAGGTATCAATATTTACACTAATATGTTTACCTATGTACTCATACTTAAGGTTTCTTGTTCATGTATAATAACAATATCCACTAATTATTAATAGGTTTGCTACATTCCATATCCTCGAGTTGCCTACCGTACAGATCCGTGGGTCACAGTAACTCCAATAAACCCCAGAGGCAAAATCTATGGCGTTCCAGAACAAGATGCTCTACAACCATCGAGAAGTGTACAAATGTCACCTATTGAGGAGATGAATAACATTGACCTTGTCGTTGAAGTCACTTATGTCGGGGATGATCTAGTGCATTCGGACGAAGAGGAAACACGGGGAGAATTTGACGACGATTCAGATTCAATCCCCAGTGATGGTTCTACCGGAGATTCAGAATAAATATTAGTTGTGCTTATTCATGTTAGTCTCTCACATTTGTGCATGTGTTCCTTATAACATTTTACATTTCATAAACAAAACCGATTGTGGACGAAAATCTGAGTATTGCAACTCCAATAAAACATTAAATTTAATGAAACATATATTTTTAGTTACGAATTTAAAAAAGTACAATAAGGAATTGCAAATTTTTAACACCTAACAATTATGGTACAAGTCCACAATAACCTCCCCAAAGGACTATCAGATGTCTGTTTCCACTCCGAACTTACCATTTGTTAAAACCATTTCATGATGTTCTTTCCCTTTTTTTCTTTCTTGGAGAATCTACAAATCCGTCGCACAATTCACTTTTTATTGCATCAACGTCTACATTTATGTTTGGCTTTTCTGGGCTTTGGGCGAATTGGAAGTCATAGTAATGATCCGTTGTTGGAGATTCTAAAAAACCGTTCCACAAATCTTTTTTGATTGCATCAACATCTAAATTTAAGTTTGGCTGTTCCGGGCTTTGCTCGAATTCAAAGTCATACGACTGATCCTTACCTACGTTTGAAGTACTTGCACCGTAAGTATCTGACTTTTCCACCAAGTCACATGGTGGTTCACCTTCGGTATCCCGCTCTTGATGAAGACATTGTGGCTGCCTATCGTAAATGTTGTGGATGTTTGGCGCGAACTGGCTGTCAGGCACTACTGTTGCTGTGGAATCTTCTTCATCGATTGGTGAGCACGTATCTAATTCCCATGAGTAAGTGGGAATTTGCTGAGTGAATTCGTCGCATAGGGATTCGGATTCCCACGAGTATTTTGGAACAATGAAAAAATTAGCCACGCCTTTTGTGTTTGAGTCTTCATTAGGAGAGTTGGAAGACATTTTTTTTATAATTTGAAGTTGTACAACATAAAAAACTCGATAGGGAGTATTTATAGAAGACGTTATATGTCTAAACCGTCGATATTCCATCATATACAGTGGCCGTTACCGCCGGAATACTGACGGAATTCAGACAGCACGATGTCGGCAAAGTATGATTGGTCAGTGGGTATGGACGGATTTCCGACGCATTAAATCTGTCGTAAGTAATGATGAATTTCCGACGGTATTTATACGGAATCAGATGTCGGCAAAGTATGATTGGTCAGTGGGTATGGACGGATTTCTGACGCATTAAATCTGTCGTAAGTAATGATGAATTTCCGACGGTATTCATACGGAATCAGATGTCAGCAAAGTATGATTGGTCAGTGGGTATGGACGGATTTCCGACGCATTAAATCTGTCGTAAGTAATGATGAATTTCCGACGGTATTCATACGGAATCAGATGTCGGCAAAGTATGATTGGTCAGTGGTTATGGACGGATTTCCGACGCATTAAATATGTCGTAAGTAATGATGAATTTCCGACGGTATTCATACGGAATCAGATGTCGGCAAAGTTTGATTGGTCAGTGGTTATGGACGGATTTCCGACGCACTACATCTGTCAGTAGTAATGAAGAATTTCCGACGGATTACCGACGGACATAAGTAAGTTTTATATAAGCATCCCGGCTCTGCATTCATTCATAAAAAATTTGAACCCATACTCATAACATAAAATATTCTATTGCGTAATGGCTAATAATGATCTATGGAATTACTATATGCAAAACCGAGCCCCTGGTCAAAATACTCGCAACACACCTCGTGTTCCATCAAGCCCTCCTTACGATAACTTAAATGTTATTGATGGTGAACCGACAATTTCACTCCATCCAACTCAACAATCGCAGAACCAAACGCCCGTAATACCGGGACCTGGCCAAGTCGTACGGCAAGGATTGTTTCGCAAGAGGACTCATGATGCAAAGGTGCTGCAAGGTGAAAGTTCTCAAACACGCCCAACACAAGATTTTATTTCTGAGGTGATTAACGAGGCACCACAAGCCGACCATGATTTTAGTAGTCCGCGGTGGACTTCTACTATCGATTACATAATCCGGGAAGGTATATATATATATATATATTTAATTATCATTTTTACTTTTTCAAAAATGAATTAATGTACGTAGGTGACTAATACAAAATCTATCATTCATAAATGTAGGTTCTTATCATAATAGGATCACACCATTCTGGACCCAGGTTGCAGAAATTCAATCCCCGCGTTCACAATTTGTGAAAATAAAAAAGGTTTAGGTTTCCGTCCAATTTTATTAACATTAATTTATAGACACATTTTATCTGAGAAGCTAGTATTTATATTTTATTTGATTTTCAGATTGTTGCTATGCTCTCTTCTTTATCCCCCAATGACCAGGGAGATCTGCTTGTAACCTTAAAAGATCCTTCGGGAAAAATCGAGGGAACCATGCACCATAACATCTTAAAAAATGACGAGTACAGACTCATGACTGGTGTAGGTGCGGTATTCATCTTGAAGAATGTTACCGTTTGCCGATTTGATAGGACCCCAAAGTACCTAAATATCACAGAGCGGAACATTGTTAAGGTAGTTACACCATACGTTTATAATGATTTTTGGGAATGGTTTTAACTATATTCAGTTACGAATCAGATAATCGGTGCTAATTCGATGATTGCTGAATACCACCCAACGGAAATATGCACCATGGAGGAGGAAGATGAAGAAACTACTGGGTACGAATATGAAACAGTGCCAGACTCCGATGAAGAATAAATAATTTAAACCTCTAAAGCTTTATGTTGCAGTAATAATAAATAATGTCGTACTATTTATTGTACGATTTTATAATGTTGTCATGTTTTTTAATTCCTATTATGGAATGAGAAATAGAGGTGTTAAATATGTGTAATACGTTTCGAAGCCGTACTAATATATTTATGTTTCTTGACTGCGATGGTCAAATTAACATTTTAGCGACATATAATTTTGACAAAGCTTAAATTTAATTTTTAAAAACCTTATAATCAACTTTCAAACCATATGATATACTTTTATATCAAACAACTTAATATTTTTATAAACTTTATAATCAACTTTAAATTTGTAGATAATATTTAAAAGGATTAAGGAAAGAAACCGTCGGAATTCCGTCTTATATGAAAGACGGAATTCCGACGGTTTTGGAGTTATATTATTTGTAAATTTTTTCCCCAAATTTTAAATCATAAAAACCCCAAACCGTCGGCATTCCGTCTTATATGAAAGACGGAATTCCGACGGTTTTGGAGTTATATTATTTGTAAATTTTTTCCCCAAATTTAAAATCATAAAAACCCCAAACCGTCGGAATTCCGTCTTAAAATTTAGACGATATTCCGACGGTTTCGGATTTTTTATTCTATGTAATTGTAGCAAGAAGTGTAGTTTAATTAAAACACCCAAAACCGTCGGAATTCCGTCTTTCATATAAGACGGAAATCCGACGGTTTTGGGATGTTTTTGATTTTAAAGTTTAAAAGTTCATTATAAGGTTTATAATCACATTATTTGTAATTTTAAAGTTCATTATAAGTTTTAAAGTTATAATCACATAATTTTAGTTTTAAAGTTGATTTTAAAGTTTTAAAGTTCATTATAAGTTATAAAGTTAACCACCCTAATCACATAATTTTAAAATCACATATATATGTTTGATAGAAATAATGTTTTTGTAAGAGAAAATATATAAAAAAATTTACAACTAAATATTTTAAAAGAATAACCGTCGGAATTCCGTCTTAAATGTAAGACGGAAATCCGACGGTAACCCTAATTTGCCCAGCCGCCAAAAGACTTCGTAATCTTCGTCAAAGCGGGAAAACCGTCGGAGGTACCGTCGGAATTTTTTATTACCGTCGGAAAGCCGTCTGATTTCCGTCGGACCCCCTTTTATATCCACAGCCATCGTCTTCTCCGATCTTAGATCAGAAAACGAAAATTTCTTAAAACCGCCGATTGCTCGCCGATTGCTCGCCGAATCTTCTCCTCCGTCGTTAATCTTTCACCAAAACCAAATCAATGTAAGTTTTCCATATTTTATTAGAAATTTTCAAAAAGTGTTCTTCATGATTCGGATCCGAAATTTGTTCGTGGATTAGTTATGAATTTATTCGTGGATTAGTTAATCGGATCCGAAATTTGTTAGTGGATTAGTAACAAATAATTGTTCATGAGAATTGTTAAGAAATTTTTCATTAGGAATTGTAGATTATTTTGAAAATTTTATAAAAATATTGTTAATATTTTTTTTAAACGAATTATGAATTAACAAATTAAGTAAATAAAAATTTTAGGGTTTATGAGGATGTTATAAATTTATTAGATTAGGTTTCAAATAAATTTGCAAAATTTTTGAAATTTGATAATTTTTGGAGTTTACTAATTTTAAGAATTAGATTTTCATTTGTGTTATGTGAGTTTTAGGGATTTATTATGATTTAATATGTAATTAATATATAAATTGTAATTTTCTAAATATCTTATATAGAATATTTGAAGGTAATCTATTTAAATCCGTATAATTTAAAATTTTTATCACATTAATAAAAGACTTTAAACCTTAATAATTTTAACATTACATAAAAATTAGTAAATTTAAAACTTTAAATCCTCTAAATTTAAAATTTGATAAATTTAAAATGTATAACGTCGAACAATTTTTCTATTAATTTAAAATGTTAAATCCTCTAAATTTATATATATCATATATATATACAAAATTTTATGAAAATGTATTAAAATCCTTACAATTTTAAATAACATTAATAAAACAATTTAAACTTTTACAAATGTAAATTTATACATATCAATTTCCCAACAAAACCTAATTCCATAAACTTCGATTTCTTAATAAACAATATTTTTAAAAAACCCCAACTTAATTCAATGACATAAAACCTCAACTTAATTCAATGACATAAAACCAATAAATTACATAAAACCCTAATCTCCAATATCCTTAAAAACCATAATGTAAAATTTTCAATTAACTAAATTCCAAAATCTGCAACTCACAAAATCTTATACATTCCAATTTTCATAAATCCCAAAAAATCTAAATCTCCAAAATATGGAAATCGTAGGGCAAATTATGGGGATTTTCATAACTCTAGACGTGGTGCGAGTTCTAGTAGGGGAGGTCGGTCTCCGAGTCAGACCGAGTTCCCCGAGGAGACCCCATTCCCCGAGGAGACCCCATTCCCGTCTCAGCCCATGCCTACAGCCCACTCAGCCCCCAGCTCGTTGACCATCGACCAGGTTGTGGCGCAACCTGGGCGTGATAGGTTGACGCGTCTGGATCCAGACTTGCCACCTAACACGACGTGGTAGGTCTTATTTTAATATGTTGTGGATTTAATAATTTTACATAAATATTTAATAAACAATTTAATAGGTTCCAATTCTCACAAAACGATATTACGAGTTCCATCAACGAAATGATGAACTCCATGCTCAATAAACCTTACCCCACGTACAACGACATGCCTCCAGAGGACCAGGACACTTGGTTCCGACAATTTGCGGTAAGAGTTTATTTTATTTGTTTCAATTGTATTTCTTATATGACGCTTAATTTAATTACTAATGCGGGAATGTTTTTTTTTTTGCAGCAAGATTTTACATGGGACCCAGTCCTCACATCCAGGGTCCGAAAGGAGTTCGACAAAAAGGCAAAGAGGAAGTTCTCGTTGAAGATGAACGAGTGGAAAGACAAGTGGTACAAAGAGGGGAAGGTGGCAAAGGTTTTCAAATATAAACCCGCTGAGATGTGGACTGGACTTCTTCGACACTGGGAGTTAGAGGCAACCAAGACGGACTCCGAGAAACACTCGACTAACCGCAACAGCGACCGGAAAGGGAAGGGAAAAGCGACCCACAACCTCGGTGCGATTAGCAAGGCTTCAGCTGCTCTGAAAATAGTAAGTAATTAAATATTTCATAAAATTTTTTAATTCTGTAACGTAATTGTATATGGTAACAGATGGAGGAGACCGGTGTCTATCCTTCCAACCTCGATATGGTCAAGTTTTCACACACCAACAAGAAGACCGGTGAAATTGAAGACCCGATTGCTCGTGAAATCGTGGAAGCTGTGCAGAGGCGGGAGGAGGAGTTCTCCCAATCGCAACCGATCGTGGAAGGAACTCCGGTGCCAACCGAAGTTCCAGTCGAGATGACCAACCAGTTCACCTTCGAGGTTAGTAACCGTCTCACATTTAATGGAATTTAAACATTATTTTTAATACAAGTTATGACATTTGAAAAAATAAATTTTTGTAGGCGACACCCAAGACCAGAGGCCGTGTTTACGGCCTCCCTGAGGAGAGTAGCTCGTCTGTTGCGTCGGTTCGATATGATCGTCATAGGAGGTTGGAGGCGGAAAACCGAGAGCTGCACGACCGGCTTAGGGCAGTGGAGGAAGCGAGAGCGAGAGATAAGGAGGAGGCCGATGCAAAATTCAAAGCGATGGAAGAGAAGATGACCAACTTCTTCAGAACCGGGAGGCCGGAATAGGCCTTTTAGAGTTTTAAATTTGATTGTAAAACTGTAAAACACATTTTAATTTTATTAGTTTGTAATTTTAAAATTTAATATATTTTATTTTAAATAGTTTTTATTTTTCATTATTAAAAATATTAATATATTATATTATTAAATTAAATATTTTTTTTTAAAAAAAAATAAATAAATTAAACCGTCGGAATTCCGTCTGTTAGCCAGAAAACGGAACCCGTCGGAATTCCGTCTGTTATGGCCGGAAAACGGAACCCGTCGGAATTCCGTCTGTTATGGCCGGAAAACGGAACCCGTCGGAATTCCGTCTGTCATGGCCGGAAAACCAACTACCGTCGGAATTCCGTCTTTCATCGCCGGAAAACAAAACCCGTCGGAATTCCGTCTCCTTTGGGTCGCCGACATAATTCCGTCGGGATTCCGTCGCAAACAAGCGACGGATTACCGACGGTTTTTGTTTTTCCGACGTGATAGAAACGACGGCCTGTTCCCGTCGGAAACCGTCGGAATACGTCCTTTTCCGACAGTTTACAGACGGTTTTGGCCGTCGGAAAAGGCCCTGTTTTCTTGTAGTGTTTTTCGCTTTCACCTTCTTCCTGCGGTTTCTCTATAAAGAATAATAAACCAAAGTCAGTGTTAAAACCAGAATCTCCTTGAGCCGGATATAAAAGACTTACTTCAGAGGGCTTCCTCGAAGCAAGGGAAGCGTCTTTCTCACTAGGTGCGGGATCTTTCTCACTAGGTGCGTGGTCGTCCAGCTGTAGAAAGTCTTGGAGGCTCACTTTCTTTCGGTCTTTGAGAAAGTATATGTAGCTAAGAAAATTCTTGGGAGAAAAGCGACTAGCATATTTCAACTGCTTACAAAAAGGAAAAATGTGATGATGCTACTTAGCAGAGAGAAGCGACACGTAAGGATGATACTTACATCATATAGATGATCATCTCCGAAGAGATGCTTGAAAAAATCAGCATAGGTATTCCAATGATTTATGCATTGACTGCAACTCCAGAGAGGTTCAGTGCTGTCAACACTGCACTGCCTAGGTCGAGAGCTTTTAGCGATCATCTGGCTAAGTGTATCGAAATCAGGAACGTCTATATATATGGGAAAAAAAGAAAGTAATTAGTTCAAAGAAACTAAACTTGTTGTTAAGAGATGAGAATTTTATACCAGATATTAAGGTCTCCCAGCCCGAAGGACTGTCATGATATGCGGGCAGGAGAGTGTATGATCCTTCTCCATACGCGTCATGTATATAACGACGGAAATACTCCCTAGCTGTGGGGTTCTGGCTTATGATCATGATGGTAGCCGGAGGTGAATGGAAAGCCTTCCAGCGACATAAGTCACCAAAAATATCTTGTAAATCTGAAAATTAAGAAAAGATTAATTAACAGCTTAAGATTTATTATTTTATTATTTGTTGAAAAAGATGACAAGACTAACCGAAGTGGGCGTTCCTCATTAAAATTCCAGAGGAAGAGATGGCTTTGATGTGGAGAGGTGGGACGCGTATTATGTTGCCCATGGCAAAGATGGTGACTTCTTCAACGGCAGGAGTACAGAACTTCAAAAGTTCTTCTATAATCGGACGGACACAACGAGGGTCTACATCATCGGGAACCCGACAGCTGTTCATGTCCAACCACACCACCGCCTTCTTAGCCCCCCTATCCAGCCACTGCATCTTCGAGTTTTAGGGTTTCAAATCTGCAATCTACCGGCCGACGGAGAGAAAGGAAATCTATAGACGATTACTTTGGGTTCCTTCAACTGAATATATTAAACACTAGTAACTTATGGGCCTCTGTTTATGGTGCAGAAAAACTGGGCCTACAGCTCTTGTTTGCTCTATGGAACATTGACTTTGCCTAACCGTGATGGACCATCTAAAATTTGATACACTATATATATTCACATTTAACATTCAGAAAATGCAGATTTTATTGACTGAAAGTTTAACATTCAAAATTACACCGTCACATTATACATAGCACGCTTATTTGAAACTGGGCTCCGGAATCACCATAAAATATCTTTAAGGCAAAAGAAGATTCAGAGTCTTCGATACCGAGGAAATTAAGAAAACAGCGGCAAAGATTGCTCTCCTGAAGCATATGATATGATACGCTTTTTAAGCGGCGAAATGTAGTGAGCCCCGTGGAATGCAGCTGCTCTTAAAGCATTCAGCGGTCCAAAATTCACAGCGTATACCTTCTGGATTCCATCTAAAACCGCCATCATTGCTATATTTGCAGGTTTTCTCTCTGCTTCATATCGTTTAAGCAGATTCGCCTACAAGACAAAGCTTTCAAGCAAAATCAATAGCAAGTAAATAACAAGTAAATATGTGGTTTAGACTTGGAAGCATATACCTCGCCTATATCAGTTCCAAGAGCAATGCCTTCCGCTATAGCTTTGGAGAGAGCACACGCATCTGCAAACCCTAGATTAACTCCTTGACCAGCCAACGGGTGAACAGTATGGGCTGAGTCACCGATGAGAGCCACACGCTTTGACACATAATCTTTTGCGTGTCTTAAAGACAAAGGAAACATCATTCTTTCCGAAGAAAGCTTCACAACCTTGGGAGGAGTTTCAAATCTCTCCTTTGCAGATATGGTCATATCTCCCGTAAGCCAAGAGAGGCTACCCCGTGAACTTGTCTCTGGATGTGGACCATATTCATAATCCAGAGCGTCGTTTACAGCTTTGATGAAGTCATCCTCGCTCATCGATTTACGATCTGACGCCTCTTTTGGGTCCATAGTCCATACAATATTGCTAAACTTATCACCAACGGGAAGAAGCGCAATGGGACCATTGGGTAAAAACCGTTGCCACGCTGTGCAGTTTTCAGCAGTGTGCTCAACAGTACAAATTATAGCGTTTTGTGAATAATTCCATCCAGTCGTTTTGATCCCAGCTAACTCCCTCACTCGCGATTTAGACCCATCAGCGCCTACCTGAACAAAAATGGTTAGACATCACAATACTAATGAAATTCAGAAATGGCATACACGCAAATCCAGTAAACCGAGAACACCTACCACCAGTTTTGCATAGACGTTATTTCCATCGCTTAGCTCCAGCTTAGCAAGGCGTCCTCGCATAAACAAATCTGTTGTGGACGGTACTTCACCAAGACCAGTCAGTGAAGAGCTAGGTAGCATATCCATCGAGTTTAACCTTGCGGAGTAAACAGACTTCTGGAGATCTGATTCCTGCCAATATTAAGCACACATGTATAAGGAACGAAAAAAACATGCCAAACTGATAAATCTTCAAGGCCAGATAGTATTCGTTGACGAGTCTATAAGAGAAAAATATACCTGTACACAAGATAGTTGGGAACTCTGAAGAACTTTGTTCTCCACTACACACCTGTGGATCATGTCAATAATGAGTACACAGCAATTAACATCATCAAGGTACAAAGACGCTTACCCCAAAACATCTTGATCTACATCATTTGCATTGTATCTTGTATATCCAAGACCAGTGTAGTCCCATACCTAAAACCCGAAAAAATGTCAATGACTTTATTTCCGTCCAGCAAACCAGTATCAGCAAATGCAGGTCTTTTGCAGAGTAGAATAGACCATCCCTAGATCTGATTCTAGTTTTGCTTTTTGAGGTTCATTTTAAACAAAGGATGGGATACTCTATGCTAACATATAAAGAGGCCAGCTGGTAAAATCATACCGTTCATGTGCCACATAAAGAAGTATGTTCCATCAATATTAAAAGCTTGACAGTTTAAATATATATGCGGTCACGCAGAGAAAACCAATTCCTTAGTTCACTTAACGCGGTTTACAGGTTTCAGCAGCTATCTTATAAAACTTTCAAAAGGAATGTAAGAAGTTAACATTTAGTACCTGCATTTTATCAAAATACGCATGTCGCTGTTCTTCAATGTATTTCCAGGCACCAATATCTGCATATTTTACACCAGATACATGATTCCAAAGTAATCACTAGAAAGAATATTCATGGACTGAATCAGTACAAAAACTAGCTCAATATTTACATTCGAAGTTGCAAAACGAGCATCTTAAACTTAAATGAAGCTTATGGTACCATTAGAAAGCTCTTGAAAGAATAATGAAGCACAAACAGTGGGAAGAAACGAGAAATTGCAGACACGTAGTGTTAGATACCTCTGAGGAAAGATATAGTCGCCGGTGTGACTGTACTGACTCTTGCATCAGGTGGGTTCCCTTTCTCTATTGTATTTTTTCTCCCCAAAAGAGGATTATTGTCAATAATAGCAACACTTAAGTGCTTCGTCAATGGCTTGCTTGCTGAAAGTATAACAACCATGTCGTCAAATCGAACGTAAATTACATGTTAATCAATAGAAGTTAAGGAATAGCAACCATTGCTTACCCAATGAAGCAGCTAAAGCAATTCCAACCATTCCACCACCGACTATAGCAACGTCATGCTGTGGACTATCGTCACTGGAATTCGTTTTCGCATTGCTCTCCTAAATCATTTAACAATAAATTCTACTACATCATACTTGAACATCCCATTTTGGAGATTGTTTAGCATCAAATATAAACTAGACTATATTAAAATGGGATCTTACATTAGAAGCAGAACTTGATACCTTGTGTGTCACATGAGTTGAACAAGCCCTCCGCAAAATCTTTGTTCCACAGACATTTGTCCTAAGTATCCTTGCAAGCACCCTGTACTACAGACCAATTAGCATAAGTGGTATAATAAGTGAGACAAGAATCATATAATCTTCTCTATTAGCCCAAGTAAGCTGGATCATCATACTAAATAAAAATCGAAACTTTAACATTCCAATCCAAATAGCTGAGCTCTAAACTAAACAAAACACAAGAAACCCAATTTTCTATACAAAATTGATAACAGAAAACCAAATCTGAGTATTCAATTGAAAAAAAGGAAATGGAGGATGGTGAACCTGTTCATCGTAATAGAAGAAGCTTGAGAAGAGAGAAATTTGAGACTGCTTGCTCGAGAAGACGAGTTACAAAAATCGGATCGACCCGTGACTTGTCTCTTCAGGAACCAGAAACCCCTCTTCAACCTTCGCCGTTAAACACGTCGTTTGTTATTTCCCGTTCGTAATTCATCTATAAACCAGTCAAACCGCAACTCCGGTCCGGTTTAGCGAAAGAAATGAGGAGAAAACCAATCAAGAACCCGATTTTAATTACGAAGCCATGGAATTCATTTCAGAATTTGATCCGCAGAACCGGAGGGATCTATAATTCACAAAGAACCGAACCGGTTTTACATCAAACTTTTAAACAAAAACGTTAAAACCCAATTGAAATTGCAAAATGTGTGAGTTATGTTACAAAAGAATGATGAAAAATACTCAAAAAGATAACTGTCTTCTCTTATTATGACCCAAAAAAAGCTATTGTAATGGAAGATCTTTCAAAAAAAAAAAAAAAGCTGTGTGAGGTTAGTATTAAGACTTGGTGTGTGATTATTATTAGCTCACTTGTTCTGCCTTTTTACCCCTTTTGGGTTTTTGTTTCTCTTGTTTCTTTTTCTTTGCTTCAAGACTCACCCAAGTATATCCTGCAGGTATAGCAAACGGGTCTTGTAAAGTTTTTGATTTACTGCTCGAACCATTTGATCTACGAAACCACGAGGACGATGAGTTGGTTGAGTCAGCTGCTGGACTCTCGTAGCCAGAAGCAGTCGGACTCGAGGGAGGCGTCTTAAACTCATCTACAGGCTCAAGTTCTTGAAACTTTGTGAATGTAACAAGCACTCTTATCGTCGGTACCACTGGAATCGCAACCTATACATTCCCAAATACAAATCTCAATAAAACCCATCTTCAACAACATTATTAGCTCCGACCATTAAACAAATGACGTACCTTAACAGGAAATGTTCCTGTTGGAAGTTTTGTGGTAAGAAGTTCTCTGAGACGACGAATTGCCTTGACTTTGTTTGCGAGTATGTCAAGCAACGGAAGCAGCTCTTCTGTTTGTAACGGGAAATTCGGAGATAGCCAAAGAACAGGACGTAACCCTTTCTTGTATTCGCTCTCGACGTGGTGACTCGTCTTACTCGGTTTCCTATAGTGCTCGTTATCTACCGAGTGTCTTCCTGGTTTTATCTGATTAGAGTCTCCCAATAGATTACTTACCTTCTCATTCACACAAAGAGAACTTCTCGGAGGCGCGTACTGAATTTGTTTCTCCTGTTTATTCGTCGATTCTTTTTTCCTCCAACCCCCTAACCACCCTTTCTTCTCCGGTTTCTTATTCGACTCACTATGATCAACGAAACCATTCTCACCGTTGACATTTGGGAATTCTGGTAAATCTAGCTTAAGAGCAGCCTCGAGTTGCTTTTGCTCTTCATCCGTTAGAACATCGCAGAGATCATCATCATCTTTATCAACCGATGCACTAGGAACCCGTCTAGACTTAATGCTAACGGTTACATTGTTCATCTCATAGACCTTAGCTTTCCAAGGACCAACCATCTCACTCTTCTCCTGTCTCCTCCAATTCGTCTGCGGATTTAGTACAGCATCCGTAACATCAATCCCGGGTCTAAAGATATTGCTTTTACACATCGCAGCCACTTCTTTCTTAACATCTTCTTCTGATGCAACTCCACAAGCACCGTCCAACGCATTCATCACTTCTTTATCCTTATGATTCACCATGTAAAGCGAACCACGAGCAACTTCACCATCTTCTGACCCATCACCAAGAAACAATATACTTTGATCTGACCGTTGAATCTTAAAACCGTCGAAACCAGCCATAGTCATATCCGCTCTCAAATTCGATCCCACTTTCCAAACTTTATAAGTATCAGACGGCGCAACCTTTGATACAAACGGCACAACCGAGCTCTCAAAGTGAAAACTCATCTCCAAGTAGAAATCTTTCATCCGACTCATCGTTGCGATCAACCGAGGCAACCTTCTACACCATTTAGCCCAAGCCAGAGGCTGATAATGCCGGACTATAATCATCGCAATCGATTCTTGTCTACTGCAAACAGCTTCTTGTAACGCGTTCCAGCCTTCCTCGTTCTTTAAAGTCCAATCTGCTCCAGCAACCATCAGCAATTCAGCTGATGTTGAATCACAGAGCTTCACAGCTAGATGGAGCGGCGTGTCGCGGTTTGGAACGTCTCTTCTGTCGATTATAGCCGAAATGGCGTCGGATTTCGCTTCTTCGGCTAATGAAGCTGCTTCTGTTTGAATCTCACAAGGATCTAGAAGCTTTGGGAGTGAAGACAGTATTGCCCTGAGACCAGTATAGTCTCTTGAAGCAACTGCTCTGTGCACAGAGCTATGTACGTACTTGGAAACATCAAAGTTATCCATTTTTGCTTCCAGATCAGAATATACAGATCAAAATCTCGAATTTCAACTCCAACGAACCAGAAATTTGATAAAAAATCGTAACTTTCAAGTCCGATGAAGCAGAAATTGGATCAAAATCTCAACTTTCAAACCGATGAACCACAAAACTGGATCAAAATTTCAACCTAAATGCAGATTTAACATCAGTATAAGTCAAAGCAGAACGATCGAGACTAAAAAGATCGAGAACCCCTTCTTCCCCTGGAGAAATGTTAAAACCCTAATTGGAATCAAAATCAATCGGAAAGAAAGAGAATCCGAATTCGCAATGTGGGTCCGAATCAAGAAACCAAAAGATCTAAGAAAGTTCTCACCTTTTAACTTTGTATGCAAGAAAAGTGAAATGACGTCTTTTTACTCCATTATCGTAAAAGCTTGAAGCTTTTCTTTGTGTGTTCTTTTGACTGTATGTATGTATTATCGCATAAATGTCTTCTCTTCTGTATGGTTAAGAGAATAAAATGAAAGAAGAAAGAGAGAAGATTCTTGTGATCTAAATCCAGATCAGAAAACACGAGAAAGGCGCATGTGGGAACGTGGAAGAAAAAAACACAGAGAGGAAGAGAAATAATGAATGAGTCCGTGAATATGATAATTAGTGGGAGGGAAGCAAGCAAAAGCCAAAGAGACACACATTGACAGTGAATTTATTTCAAACTTGCAAGTTGTAAGTGTATCTAGAGAAAAAAGGAAAATATCAAGCAAAATAAAATAAAATGTGATAAAATAAAGAAAATAGCTATTTAAAAAAAAAATGGAACTGATCAAATAAAAATTTTAAAAGTACATGAAAAATATGGAAAATCAACTTTTTGTTTATTTATAAATTATTTATTTGTATATTTATACATTATTTAGTTGTAAATATTATGATGCAATATCCAAGTATATCTAGATTATAAAACAAATAAGATAGGATAAATTAATTCGATTAAATTATTGTCAAATCCAGTGATCATAGACTAAGATAAAAATCCTCTTTTATAGTTCAGTTAGAAGAAGAAAAAAAAACTATTTTTATACTTTCATAATGTTTCAGTTTTTGTTCATATCTATTATTTGGATTAAAAAATATACAGTATGATTTAGTGTTAATTAGGTGTATACTATCACTACAAAAAAAACGTGTGAATCGAATCACTTGTTTTTAATATTAGCATTACTTATAATTGATGTAAATGAGTTTTGCATCATTTACAAAAGCGATTTAAAAATTGGTGATGCAAATAATTCTCATCACTTTGTCAATAATCGATACAAATATGCAAAATATTTATATCAGCTTTTGTAACTGATGCCAATGTGTATCAATTGCAAAAAAATGATGTTAACTTTTGCATCAGTTTGTGTAAATGATGTTAGTATTTGTAACAGTTAGAATAAGTGATGTTAATTATTTATATCATTTGTAAAAACTGATGTGAATTTTTTTTTGAATATAACGTAAATAGTCTAGAAATATAATTAAATAAATACGAGAAAAACCAGAAAACTTACTAATAATATATTAAAAAGGTAAATAACATGATCCATTCATTGTGCAAAAACATTAAACATAAAACAAATTAAACTACTACGAAATTTAACTAAACTAATGTTGATCATGATGACTACCATAGTTCAACTCGTAAACGTTTAGACATCCATTGGCACCATCATCCACATCATAAACGTTTCGATTTCCATTAGCATTATTGTTCGTTTCCTGAAAACAATCTCTATTTACTTGTACTCTGCATTTACTTGTACTCTCCATTTGAAACTCTTACATTCTGGAGCAAGTGCATGAGGCATATTGTACTCCATTTTCAGTCGTGGTAAATCATCCGGTGGTTGTGTCTCTGAGTCCATAAAACCCAAGGTCCTAAACAAGATAAAATTAGATAAAACTAGTTAGCATTACATTACAAAATTTTAATTTTGTAAAACACTACTTGATTTACTAAAGTACAAACAAACTCACGTGATATAGACAAAAATTAAAAGACCCAAACAAAAAAATTGGTGGAATGATTAAATTTCTTTTGGAGAGACATATACAGAACACAATATTTTAAATCAATAAGGTAATAAAGCACAATTGAAACCATTAGAATTCTTCATGCTTTAGAATCCACAAATAAAATCAAAACCCAGGAAAAAAAAAACAATTGAAGCAAGCGACTGAAGCAGAGAGTAAAGTTTACTTAAATCAATAAGATAATAGAGAAACACACTAGAAACCATTCAATGATTCGTCAACTTTTAGAATCCAGAGATGAAATTACATTCTAATTCGTTCAAACCCCAAAATAAAAATAATTATAATAGTTGGAGTAGAGTTACCTTAATTGCATCTGAGATAGCTCTCCGGCGGTTTCCCCAAAACAATTAATTGCATCTGAGATAGCTCTCTCGGCCATGATCACATCTAACAATCAGTAGCTCAGTATACAATCAGTAGCTTAGTATACATTTTCGGCAAATGTGATAGAAAGTGAAGGAAGTCGAAGTCGACAACGAGTAGAACATCTAATAGCTTGGGAGAAACCGAGTATGGGATGGTTGAAGTTGAACACAGATGGAGCTTCTCAAGGTAACCCCGGGTTGGCCACGGCGGACGGTGTAGTACGAGATGGAGAGGGTCAGTGGGTGTGTGGTTTTGCTTTGAATATTGGTAGATGCTCCGCACCTTTGGCCGAGTTATGGGGAGTGTATTACGGGTTGTGCATTGCTTGGGAAAGGAGAATTCCGTGTTTAGAGTTGGAAGTGGACTATGAATTGGTGGTGGGATTTTTGAAGAACGGGATTGGGAATTCTCATCCGCTTTCCTTCCTGGTACGTCTGTGCCATGGCTTTATCTTGAAGGACTGGATAGTCCGAATATCGCATGTGTATAGGGAGACTAATCGTCTTGCAGATGGGTTAGCAAACTATGCGTTTTTTTTATCTATAAGTTTTCATACTTTTGATTTTGTACCTTTAGATGTTGATTTGATCTTGCAAGAGGATGTCTTAGGAATCTCTCGGCCAAGACAAGTTTGCGGGTAATTTTTAATTTTATAATAATATCTGGGGGATACGTTCCCAGGTGATTCATAAAAAAAAAAAATCAGTAGCTCAGTCTGAATTTAATCAATTCATAAATGGACTCAAGTTATCATGGACTAATTAGTTGGGCCATAATCCCACTAGCGAGTATGAGCTCATCTCAATTAGGTCTAATAATAAATTTTCTCCAGAAAAAAAATTAAATCCATCAACAACTACGGATAAATTAAGTCGGCCAAACTTTTATCTTATTTAGTTTCTATCTAATCTTACATACTTGTTTTTAACATCGTAAAAGGATAAAAACATCTTATATATGGTTAGTTCGTAGTTCATTCTGTTCGAACCAAATCAATGAGAAAGTGCTAGAATGCGAAGGGGTATTAGAGTGTAATTTAATTTATATATGCACAAGTTGAAAAGGGCCAACTATGTGAAGTGTGTTTTCGGCTCTCTTGTCATCACTCTTCTTGTCTTGAAGACTGGTGTATGTTCATAGAAGGTTTTTCCTTTGACATTTTCAAAGATGGTTATGGCTTTATTGAGTTTTTTGAATACGTGTATAATTTTATATAGATGTAATACTGCATTTGATAACTTAATAGTACACAAAGCGTATAAAGGAGATAAACTGGCTATCCATATGTATGAACTGTCATTGGTCCACAACAGAAATATAAAGTCCAAACGAAAGAATCTTTATATCGTAAACCAATAAATAAAATATAAATGTATAAGAAAAACCATTTAAAATCCAAACATAGTTCTTAATCATATCGGGATTAGGGAGGGAGCAAAATTTCTCCATGCGCATGGATATTAGATTAGATAATTGATTAGAGAAACACCATATACATGCAATCAAATTATATACAAGCAAGGATGAAACTAAAAGCCATTACTTTGTGACCTGGCCATTAACCATCATACGAATTTCTTAGATATTTCAAATTAATCCAAATAGTCTAGACGTTAGCATTTCCCTAAGAGGTCTCGTAATGCCAAGTGTTGGTCGTTGGGTAAGCGGTCGAAGGGACTATATACACACGTTGCATCGTACCACGTGAAGCGCATATCAAATTCGCGTGATACAATGTTATAAAATCCGAAAATAGATGATATTACCAAATTTAAAATTGAGGAATTTTGGTTGGATTCATTAATTATGAGGTCGTCTTATTATGTGAACTTGTTGAGAATCTAATATTATATATGTTTTGCATCATACAAAATTTGATGACTATATTTCTTTTAAAGCTAGGCTCCACAAAGAACAAACAAGTTTCTCTATGATCTAATTTTAGAATAAGAAATATCTTAGATAAGGCGGTCTAATGGTAGAGTTGGTGTTCGTATTGATCACTTACTTACCTTCGATTTTGGGTTTTCTGTTTTAGAATTGGTCTTCTTTTGTATTTTCGTTTTTTTTTTTGTAGAATTTGTCTTTACAGAGTTTTATTTCTACATAACGTACTTTGGGTGAAACATTGCATGCTTTTTCTAATTCATTCTGTAGAAAGGACATGCTAATTTTGCATGTTTATTATTACAGCTAGTAGTTTTAACTTCAATCATTCATTGTTAATAAAGTTATAAATGCGTGATAATTTTATTGTTAACAGTTTTTAGTCTTTAACTCTAAAAATGTTTACTACGATCCGAGTCCAACTAAAACGCAAACACATGGTTCATATCGACTCAACTAGTATATGTTAAGCAAATAATTAAGCATTATAACTACTAAAATTAATACAAAGAAGGCTGCTACCTTTTATTATTAACAAAATGATACATATTCAATTAATTTTAATAATGTTATTCATGAACTATATACTCTACCTAGCTAATAGGTTTTAAAATTTAATATCGATAACACTATCCAAATTTTGAGAATATATATATAAATCACTGTATAAAACATGATGCATAGTTTTGTATAGTCAAATATAGCTTTAGAGCTTAGATCAAACATATGATTTGGATATATCGGGACAGTTCACAAACTTTCAAGTTTGGCCTGTTAATTTAACGGAAGTCTTGTGAGAAATGCCTAAATATGGTTAGTCGGACACTTTGGCAATACAAATACTGAATTATGCCTGTAAATAATAATTTAGATCCTAGTCCTACTAATATTTGTATGGTCTTATTAACTTGATATTACAAATGTTAGAGGATGCCACACACTCACGTCGCTTTACATATATCAATATATATTGCTTCATTAGTCTATTTCTATTGCGAGGAAACAAACCAAAAGCTCAAAGACTCGATACACGCAGCCGTGCCAAAACTTTTTGAAGTTTGATGGGAATTAAAAAAAGGGGATTTTTTAATATTAAAAGAATTAACAGTACAGTAAGAGTTATTTTAATAAATTATAAATAAAATCTGAAAACTAACAAAAAAAAAATAATGTAAAACCTTAACAAAAAAAAAATCTAGGGTTAATAAATTAAAGTCTTAGAATTTAATAAAAGAAACAATAAAATTAGAGAAAAATAACTTTTTAAATAAATGATGCTTGGTTCAAACTCATGTTGCTGGTGTAAGGTGACTTAATAAAAGCATATATAACCATTAGATTATGATAAATATTTAAAAATATGGAACCCCAAAATTTATATATTTACTAAGAATTCTAAAATAATTGCTTGTTTGCTAAGTCCATAGGCACATACCCGAATACACGTTACACATGCTAGAACTTGTCACAAGTAAACTGAAAAAATGTGATAATAAAAAGAAAGAAAATGGTAAGTCTTATGAACTTCTAATTCAAAAACTATTTGTTGACGATGAGTGAATGCTTCATGTCCCTTATATATACATTACTCATTTTCATTTAAACTTTCTATGTAGTTTTAACACAAAGAAAAATAAGAATATGTCAATGTACAAAATTTACGAAAGCATACAATTGATGGGATTGATCATATTGTTCAACCACAACAAAATCTAACTATTCACTATCACAAATATCACAAATAGCTCCACAATCAGGAAAGTTACAAATATGTAAATACAATGCGCACAAGCCCTCCACAAAAGCACAATTTAAATATTTGTGTTATGTTTCAATAGTTTGTAAACCAGCACTAACCACTATTATTCGCATGATCAACCAAAATCAAAATTTAGAATACAAAAAAAAAGATACTGATACTCAGAATAAATGAAGATATCTACTATGGATTAACATATGAACTCAGGCTGTACACCAACTTATAGAATACCGCATTTACCCAAAACGTTTATAACTCTAACTCATAAATATAAAGAACTGTCCAACTCTAATACCATTTTGGATCTATTGCGAATTGTAATATTTTAACAAGAATATAAAAAAAAAAAAACGAAATATCTGTAATTAAAATAGCATTTTATTGTATCGGCATATCCCTCTATTCCCGAATTCATGTTACATGTGTACAAGAAAATGATAAAACGACAAACAACAAAAGTCAAAAATTTAGAATACACAATAGCATTTAGGATAGAGTTTTCATCCAAATTCTTTTAGGACACTCATCACCTTCGAAACTCCATAGTTGCATTTTGTCATTATTCTATGCTGTACAAAACATACAGACAAAGATAGTGTATTTACTATGTTATGAAGGTATAAAAGGTGAGTCAAATTAAATCATACCATTTTGTTCTGGCTTGACCGGCTTTGGTTAGCGGCCAATCTAATCCACGGTTTAAGAAATCCTCTCATAAAAAGCATATTCCTCATTGGTCATTTCACTCAACAATCCCCCACTACCATCCCCCCAATGTAGTCCAACAGCAATTTCATATAATTCATTGCACATTACAATAATTGATTTAAACGTCTGACGAATAAATTTAGATATATTATCCTTATTAGTAATAAACGTTGAAGTTTTATCATACACCACATGAATTTTAGATTAGTGTTAAAATACACGGACCACCTACCAAGTCATACCAATTATAGTATAGACACTTTCGTTCGTATCCACGAAATCTCATTCATCAACGGTTACCAAACAAATTCTCGTTCACGAATATTTGGATGTTTTATAAAAGTAGAGGCATGCAAAACTAATTGTTGTATCTAACGTTCAAATTGGATATGTACATCACCTAAGAATCATTCATTCGTTTATTTAGTTTTTCTTACTGTACCCAATGGATTTTCAGGCGATGCGATTTGTATAGCTTAATACAAATTAAATATTATTTTTCAAGAAACATGATTCTAAACTTATAACTAATTAGAGTAAAAAGAAAGATGTACTATGAATAACTTTCTTTCTTTTTTTGATAGAGGTTGTTCAAAATCGATTTTGAATCTAAGAATATAAAATGTGTTATTTAAACAAAACACAAATTGCTAGTATTGATCTGTTATTATAAACCTGTAAATAAACAGTACGAAACATTAATTTGACTAATTTTTGTGAATCAAGCACAACGTGTTTTGGTAAAAAAAAAAAAAATATATATATATAGGGTTAATTGGGTGTATAACCCCAAAAAAAATTATCTCTCCTAAACTAACCAAAAGTCACCAATGTGACACAATCTTAGTCCTTAGATTTAGGTTTTTTGTTTAGTTTTTAGGATATAATTTTTTTTTTGTTATCTACCAAATTAACCCCATATATACATATATATATATATATATGTCTGTCTAAAGAAAATAAACTGTAAAAAGAGGAAAGATTTAATAACTCAATTGCTATTTTTGCCACATGTCGAAACCCTACTATATCTTTTTTTTTACTTTAAAATCAACCGCTAGCTATTAACCGCATGTTCATAAAGCAAACAAAAAAAAACTCAAAATATTTACTTATAAAAACGTGATAAAACTCTTTCATGTATATGATACAAAGATCCTTCACTCCACTATCATCTCCGTAGCCATGCAACACTCTCTCCGCTCCGATCTTCTTTCGTCGGAAACTTCCTCTCATTTTCATCATTTACTCACACAAACCAAACATGCAACCACTAATTCCCAACTTCTCATTAACACTAAAAAACCAAAACTTACTGATAATGTCCCTCCTCTTCTCACTTCTCCGGCGACATCACCTCCGTCTCCGGTTAACGCCAAACCGACGCATCAACACTTAAACCCTCTCCAAAAGCTAGCGTCTTCGATGCTCAACAAGATCGAGTCTTCACTTATTGTACCAATGGAACATAATCACCCACTTCCTAAACCGGCTGACCCGACGGTTCAATTATCAGGTAATTTCGCTCCGGTTAATGAGTGTCCGGTTCAGAACGGTTTAGAAGTCGTTGGTGACATTCCTTCTTGTCTACGAGGAGTCTACATACGTAACGGAGCTAACCCTATGTTTCCTCCGTTAGCTGGACACCATCTATTCGACGGTGACGGAATGATTCACGCCGTTAAAATCGATTCTGATAACCGAGTTAGTTACAGCTGCCGGTACACCCGAACAAACCGGCTTGTTCAAGAAGCTGAGTTAGGAAGACCGGTTTTCCCTAAACCAATCGGCGAGCTTCACGGTCACTCCGGCTTAGCTCGACTTGCTTTATTCGCGGCTCGAGCTCAGCTCGGACTTGTGGACGCGACACGTGGCATGGGTGTAGCTAACGCTGGTGTCGTTTACTTTAACGGAAGGTTATTAGCCATGTCAGAGGATGATCTCCCTTACCACGTGGAGATCAACTGCGAAGGAGATCTCGAAACGATTGGACGGTTCGGATTCGACGATCAGATTGACTGTCCAGTGATAGCACATCCTAAGGTGGACCCTACCACAGGTGATCTCCACACGCTGAGCTATAACGTTTTAAGGAAACCTTATCTCAGGTATCTTAAATTCGACACGTGCGGGAAAAAAACACGTGACGTGGACATCACTCTCGAGCAACCTACTATGATTCATGATTTCGCGATAACCGAAAATTTCGTCGTTATACCGGACCAGCAATTGGTATTCAAGTTATCCGAAATGATCCGGGGCGGGTCACCGGTTATTTACGACAGAGAGAAGATGTCGAGATTCGGTGTTTTATCGAAGCAGGATCCGACCGGGTCGGGTATTAATTGGGTCGACGTACCCGATTGCTTTTGTTTCCATTTATGGAACGCGTGGGAAGAGATAACCGAAGACAGAGACCCGGTTATTGTTGTAATCGGATCGTGCATGAACCCGCCTGATACGATATTCAGCGAATCAGGAGAACCGACTCGAATCGAATTAACCGAGATCCGATTAAACATGCGGACAAAAGAGTCGAACCGGAAGGTTATTGTAACCGGGGTTAATTTAGAAGCGGGTCAAGTAAACCGGAGTTTCTTGGGACGTAAGACCCGGTTCGTTTACTTAGCGATAGCTGATCCCTGGCCGAGATGCAGTGGCATAGCGAAAGTGGATTTAGAAGACGGTACCGTTTCAGAATTTAAGTATGGACCGGGCCGGTTTGGTGGCGAACCGTATTTCGTACCGGAGGAAGAAGGAGAAGACGAAGGGTATATAATGGGGTTTGTAAGAGACGAAGAGAAAGATGAGTCGGAGTTAGTAGTGGTTGAAGCGTCGGAGATGAAGCAAGTCGCGGTGGTGCGGTTACCGGAGAGGGTACCGTACGGTTTCCACGGAACGTTCGTGAGCGAGAATCAGTTGAAAGAACAAGTTATCTAACTTAGTGATATATTCATAATTTAGCAAATATTTATAGTTTGATTCTCACGTTATTTTCATATGTGTAAACTTACCGTGTTAATCTCTTACCATATTTGGCTAATCAATCCTATTGTAAAAAGAGTTTGAAATATATAGTTTATATAGGTAAATTACCACTTTCATATGTAGTCTTTGTTCATATGTCACTTTAAAGGCTTAAACTTTTCACAACTTATATGTTACATCCACTTGGATTCAAATGTGACAAATTATCTGGTTTACTATGCATCACCATTGGTGATACTCATAAGAATGTCCTAAAATTTTTTATAATTAAATAAATTAAACTTATGACACTTAAGTGTTATAAAAAAAAAAATTTGACACTCTTATAAGTATCACCATTGGTGATGCTCTAAGGACTCTTTAAGAGCATGTTCATTGGTGACATTTGAGATGGTGTCTAAAGTGATTTTTAATTAAATTTAATTAACTTTTGGGTTTTAAGACATTGTTGATTATGGACACTTCCAATGGAGACACCTAATTTGGATATCATAAAACTTTTAATAAAATTTGAAACATCTACATAGTCAAAACGCGTGAAAACGCGTAAAATTTAAAACATAAAAACATTTAATAAAACTTGTTTATTATTCGTCAGCCAATCACACGCTGCCACGTCATCGGGTCTAAAGCTTAAAAAAGACTTATATAAGACACTTAATTTAGTTTTTGGATCTCCAAATCTTAAGTTTAATATTAAATTATTAATTAGACATTCTTATAAGACACTTAAAGCTCTGCAATGAATTATGAACATGCTCTAACTAGTTTAGGATTGATGGTTAGACCAAAAACTCAACGTACCACGTGACTCAAAAGCAAAAAGAATCAATGTCTCATATTCCACTAAGTAATTAATTAGTGGTATTGAAGATTTTGTAACTTATAGCATTAAAGGTAGAAGTGGTCCATTTTCATGTAACATTTAACTGATTATGGAGGATGAGCATTAATTATGTAACGTGCAACTGATAAAATTGTCACGAGATCGATGGAATTACAAACCTTCACTTCAATTACTATCCATAAATAAACGATGGGGCCCTGGTTAATTGTTTTGTTTGGGATATAATTTTAGGTAGAGAAGATTATCACTAAATGGTTGTTCAACCATCTGCATAATTTTCAATCCAAAAATATATCCATTATTGTTTCATTGGAATCTATGACAATTTTTGTGATTTTTTGGGATGAGCTACAAAGTTTCATATAGCAGATGAGATCTATAGGAATGGAACTGATGACAAATGTTATAAGAGAGTATTTTAAAGAAAATACCCAATCATATAAGTATATATATATATATATATATATATATGTCACGTTTATAAATCTTCATAACTATTAAAATGTGAAACCATATTGTTTTTCAATATTAATATTGTGCTTCAAAAAAAACCTTTCTTAATAACTTTTTTTGTATATTGCATTCGAGAATACTTGTAATAAATTAAAGGGCTAATTTGTTATATAACAAAAAAAAAATTATAATTCAAAATCTAACTAAAATTCCTAAATCGAATGGTTAGAAATTGGAAACATAGGTGAGAGATTTTGAGTTATATAACTCATGTTCACATTTATTAATTTTTCTAGAAGTCCACCAAATTTTAATCCGGATATGATGGATTTTAGATATATAGCTTAATCGATGAACAATTTGGATAGTGAGATGTAGTAATATATACATTGTCATGATATATATAGTTTCTCACCCAATAACTTGTAATTATGCTTGTGTTAGTTTTAAAATATCAACTAAAAAGTAGAAAACAAAAAACAAGAGAAGGCTTAACAAAAGCATAACATCATATCAGAAAAAGGATCCACTGATCTGTCTAACAAATGTTCTCTCGACACGACAACTTCAACTGTGCCCACAAAACATGTCGATCATTATAATTTCTTGACCCAAATATTCACAACAATCCATTACAAATAATTAGTGAACTATCATGTTATTTAAAGAAAACAGAACGTTTACCGGTTGGAACCAACTATTTATCCACGTTGATATATTAGAAGAAAAAAATCCGTGTTTTCATTTCATTAACTAAATCCGTAGTTTGGTGTAAAGGGTTTCAATATGTGCATATTTGCTTTGAAATGACAAATCATATAAAAAAGAACAAAGAAGAGTGTTATATTCCAAAGTTCATAGGTAATGGACAAAAAGAATCTATTACAAACATGCATAGAAGAATATATACTGAACATGGCCCTTTAAATTAAACGTATAATGCTGCTTTAAATTTTTAATTTTATTTACAAGTTTTTTCTTATTCTTATCGTGTATTCATAGCACACCGTTATAAGCCAATATGTGTTGTGTTATATAATAACCATATTTTTCATGAAGTTTAACAGACTCAAATTTCAAGAATTAACAAACATTTACTTCACAATTCACAACCGGTGGCGGAGCCTGAAAATATTTTTATCAGGGTCAAATTTTATTTTTTAAACATATTGTATAACTTATCGCATAAAAATATTATGTAAATACTAACATGAAAAGAAAAACAAAACAAAATAATTATCGATTTATATCTTGCATAAGAAGGGAAATGAGTTGCACTATTTCTACAAATTTCATAATTTACAAGAAAATAAGAAAAGAAAAAAAGACAAAAAATATAAGACAAAAAAAATTCTGTAGGGGTCAGTTTGAGAATTGAACTCATGTTTAGGGGTGTCATGCCTCTAAAATTACCAATTTTGCAACTGGATTTGTATAAATACATAAAAATGTATTTGTATATTTAACCCGGGTCATATGAACCCTTTCTTCTCAAGTGGCTCCGCCTCTGTTCACAACGTTAGCTGAATTAGAGCATCTCTATGGTGGGATACTCTTTCAAATATCTCGCCAACAAACGAAAATATTTTCAAACACTATTCCCACCTCTTCCTTCTCAAATACCTGTCTGAAAATAACCTTTAATTGTGGATCAAACGAAATAGTTTTAACGGGGAAAGGAAAATCTCCTTTGTCCATTTAGCAAAAAAAAAAAAAAAATTTCTCCTTTGTGACCAAAAGCGCTGTGTCCGATAGGTTTATTGGACGGCGGAGCGTGCGTTATATAGTTGAAGAGCGTGCGTTAATTTCCTCACTGATAAGTCAACTCGTTGGATTACCTTTTTATATAGTTGCTCCATTTTAGTTACATTTTCCACATTGACTTTGTTAACTTATTGCTCAAGTGGTGAATCTGATGATAATGATGTTGATTTTTGAGCGATTGTTATACATACTCTGAAATATATAGAGATATTGAGTAACAATATAGAGATACTGAGTAATGATATAAAAAAACATGTACGAGTCTATTAATAATAAATTATTATGAATTGGAAAATCTCGAAACAAGTCTTTTTTTTTTTTTTTGAATTATTATACACCGTTTCCTCAAATGTTTTCTAGGCCCAAGAGACTAATTTTTTTATTGTGGGGAGAACAAAGAACAAATGGAAGATCTCGAAACAAGTTTTGATAGATGTAAAATAGTTACAAAAGATGAATCTTTGAGTCGCTAAAAATTTCAAAATAATCAAAAAATCGCTAAATCGCTTGTTTGAAGGAGCTCATAAGAACCAAAATGTTGAAATAGACAATACAATACGATTAAAGAGACAAGGTGAAAGTCGCAGATCAAATTACTCTAATAAATGAGCAAAAAAACAAATTCATTCGCCCTACAATATCATCATTACAATTAGAAGTTTCCAAGTTTAACGGAGGAAATCCAAAGTCTTGGATCAACAAGGTGAATTAGTATTTCTAGTCCCATTATACACCTATTTCGCAGCGCGAGCAGTATGTGTCTTACCATCGTGAAGACGAAGCCAACGTATGGTGGCAAATAACCCCAAATGCTCGTATAGAAGATCAAACCGAGGTGATATTGTGTGTGTTTAAAGAAGAGGTTAGGCTTGTTTCCAGCCAACAAAGGTAGTAACCTTGTTGAGGCGTTGTCGGAACTCGAGGTGATAGTGTTAATCAATCTATTCATCAACGAAGAAGAAAGGCCCAAACCCAAGTGTAATTGATGATGCCCCAATTTACTAGCTAGATTAAGTCATTTGAATTGGTCTATTTTTTTCAGTTTTGCAAATTAACATAGTAGAGATATGTTCCTCTCCTAGTTTCTACTTCTAGGAGTTGAGACTCAGTTATGTGTTTTTTTAAATGTGTTTGTAGTGTCCAAAACTGCCTAAAATGATACTAATGAGAAAGGTTTTGAATTCAAGTGTCGATGATGGAGGGAAAACTATAATTTACCGTCTTATACTGCTATTCTAACATTAGCGTGAAAAAGAAAAAATTATGTAAAATATTGTTAGTAACTGAAAGCGGTACAAACTTTTCAGCTGTAAGTTGGAACTATAAGTTTTTCAGCTGCAAAGCTATACAAAATAGCTGACAAATAAAGTTGTACAAAAAAGTTACAAAAAGTTGAGTGTAACACTTTTGGTATAGCTTTTTCGTATAACTTTTGTGATTGATACAATGTAAAACTATATAAATTGTAAAGTGGATGTGTAAGTGTATTAAGACCGTTAGTAATCAAAACCACGGTCTATAAAATTATGTATCTTATAAGATTGCGTAAAGCTTGCGAAGTTGTGAGTTAATTGAGATTTCTATATAAATAAATAAGTGCTCAAAACTGTTTTAAAAGATTTATTTCTATCTTATAGCGGTTGTTGTAAACATAGCTAATTACTTTTTTTAAAAAAAAATTAGGACAACTAGTTTCTTAACAATTAGATCACCCATTTTAAGTTTTTAACATTACATATAATTAGTACTAACCACGGTCTATAAGATTAAGTATCTTATAAGATTGCGTAAAGCTTGCGAAGTTGTGGGTTAATTGAGATTTCCATATAAAAATAAGTGTTCAAAACTGTTTTAAAAGATTTATTGCTATCTTATAGCGGTTGTTGTAAACATAGCTAATTACTTTTTAAAAAAAATTAGGACAACTAGTTTCTTAGCAATTAGATCACCCATTTTAAATTTTTAACATTACATATAATTAGTACTAACCACGGTCTATAAAATTAAGTATCTTATAAGATTGCGTAAAGCTTACGAAGTTGTGGATTAATTGAGATTTTGATATAAATAAATAAGTGTTCAAAACTGTTTTAAAAGATTTGTTTCTATCTTATAGCGGTTGTTGTAAACATAGCTAACTACTTTTTTTAAAAAATTAGGACAACTAGTTTCTTAGCAATTAAATCACCCATTTTAAGTTTTTAACATTACATATAATTAGTACTAAGAAAAATAGCTTAAAACACTGTACAATTGCACTTAGCCACGTGCTACGAAATGCTCTAATCAGTATATACTCTAATACACATGCACATGCACATGCACATGCTAATGCAACACACCATTTAGCGTCTGAACAAAATCTAAACAATAATGTCCTAACTGTATTTGTCAGCTTTTGGTTGTATAGCCCTTTATTAGTCTAAGTAGAATTTGCTTCGTTAAAATTAACTGTCTTTTACCATCTGGCTATACATGTGCTTCCGCACTAGGTCGTCCACTGACGACGAAATAAACTACCAAGCAAATTCTTGAAATATCGTAACATTAGTGGGAATATCAATTTATATTTAACAACATCAAATCTACATATTTGAATTTGACGTTAATACATCAACCACACAAAACACTGTACAATTTATATTTAATCAGTATATACTCTAATATCAATATATCTTGGTCAACTTTCTATTTAGTTATTTTTTATCTTAATTGTGAAAAAATATTTATGTGGTAACATGAATAAGAAATTTGTTTGTGATATCTTTCATCTAAGATTTCACTAATTATGACTTTTGAATATATAATGGAAAACCTTTGATTATAATTATATTTTGAAAATTCATTCAACCCGAGTTTTAATTAGTTTCTAGTTTAGAAAAAAATTATAATTGGAAAGCTAGTTGCTTTAATTTCATATTAACTATTTCTCTTATACTTTATACCAATGTGTATAAATTTAAATATATCATATAGTAATTTTTTTAAGACCGATAGCATTTCTTAAAATCCTGCTCACCATAAACATAAACGAGCCAAAAAAATTTGATTCGTGGTTTCTATTATGTGTGGTTGTGTTATCCTGAAAAAAACGGAAAAGATTGTGTTGATAAAAGCCTCAGAAAATACTTTAAAATGAAGAAAAAAATGGAAGTTGTAAGTTGTAACATCCGCGAACCAAAATATGCGTTTTTGGTGTGTCGATCGACACGAAGGATTTGTGAGTGTCGATCGACATGCTGGTGGTGTCGCTCGACACTAGTTGCAGAAATCATAACCGACTCGGTTTTAATTGTCGGTTTTTGCGCGGTTTAAGGGTTGAACCTAGGACTTGCGTATATAAGTCCTTTGGTGGTTCGTGGCCGCGTTTGGGGAGAAGGCAAAACGCAGAGAAAATCTAGTGATTGTGAAAAGAGATTTTTGTGAGCTTTGTGACAGTTTGTGTGTTGATTATTCGTTGAACGTAGAGGAATCGTTCGTCGGTTCTTCCCTGACGTTTCTGAATTAGAATAAGGTCGTGTTCGTGGTTGTTTTCGTGGTCGATTGAGCCTCTAACCCGAACCCTTTCATTCTTAAACCGAGGTGAGTTCGCGACCATAGGTTTCTAGGCAATGATGGATTGTTGGATGGTTTCGTGATGGATTTTCGTGTGAAATGGATTGACATCATTGTTGTGTGATTGTAGATTGTTGTTGTGTTGATCGTTTGCAGGTTTGCGACTCGTATCGTTCGGAATCGAGTCGTGAGAGGAGAAACTCGATTCTGGTGCGTTACTGAGACGTGTCGATCGACACCAGGAGGGTGTCGCTTGACACGAACTATTAAGCTGTGTCGATCGACACGTGTGGGTGTCGCTCGACACGAGCAGTTGAGCTATGTCAATCGACGCGTGTGGTGTGTCGCTCGACATAAGCTATTAAGTCGTGTCGATCGACACCTTCGTTGTCGCTCGACACGAGCATCTGAGTATTTGTATTGGCTTGTCTGTTGTGCATTGTTGTGTTATGAGGTTGCTTGAATTGTTATTTGATTGTTAACCGGAGCCTCCTTGTTACGCCAGTAGATGGTATGATCGGCTCACTAAGTATTTATGAAATACTTACGCAACTCTTTTTCCCATGTGTTTCGGGTAAAAGAAAAGTGTGACCGCGGAATCATGGCGTAGGAAAAGGATGATTAGGGCTTTATTTATGTTTGTTGAACTAAGTAGAACCTGATATTAGGTTGCTAGCTTAGTTGATTTAGGTATTCAGATTATTGTTGAATCGTTATGGTTGTTTTGGTTGTTGATTCATTTGTTAATGGAATTATTGGTTTAGATTAATTTGTGTTTCTGCTGGTTATTATTTGTCGAATTAACCGTTGAGAATTAATAATTATGGGATTATTAATTCGGCTAATTGTATTTAAAAAAAAAAAAGTTTGGTTGTTTCAGAAGTTTAGGATATATAGTCCAAAATCTTTTTTAGTATCCAAGATTAGTTGTTGACAATAACACAGTTTCGTTCGATAAGAAAACTGAAGTAGCAATTTTAACAAAACTTTGTCATAACTCATAAGAGTAAATATGTATGCTTGAGGATTTGATATGGCGTCTAACCCAAAATTATTAAATATGTATATCAATGAATATTCTTAATAGTTAAAACCACTAGACTATATATATATGTCAAATGAGTAAATACTTGATAGTAAAGATTAGTGTTCTACATCGAAGTGTGAGTTTGTGTTGTTCTATATCGTTATATATATATTTTTTGTCAACTTCTATATCGTTATATTTTTTTGCATTTTTTTCAACATCGAACAAATGCATATATATTCACTGAAAATGTAAGCGTGGTTTCGTTTCATTCACATAACTAAGAATCGCTTAATCCGAAAATTTTGATTAGTACTATATATTGACAATGTCTAAATAACTTACTCTTTCATTTCGTACAATTTCAAAAGTTAGGGTTATACACATATTAGATTAGTTTTCACGAATAAGATATTGGAAAGTCTATAAAATGAAGAAAAAAAACAGAGGGATGGTTTGAAGTTGAAAATGAAGACTTCTTTTTGGAAAAGAAATAAATGCGTTTGATTGAAATAGGAAGTGGCTGGGTATAGTAGTAGGAAGAAACAAGCAAGGATGGGTTCCGTTTTCACCTTTTCACTTACTTTTCAAAGTCCCACTTCCAAAGTAAGTACACTCTTCATGTGCTTTGTTTCAAAGGTTTCTCCGATGCTCTCTTCTTCACATAATAAAACACCTAATTGCATGCTTATATTTGTTTTCTCACTTATAATATACCAAATTACTAATGTACAAGTAGTTAATAATTACATTCAAACTAATCAACTCGAAGGTGATTTCAAGCTTAATTACATATTACACGATGTCATCATAGGTCTAACTATTCTTTTCTTTTCTTTTTAGTTTCAGATTTAAATTTGTATGTATATTATTAAAAAAGGGACAATTTTCTTTCTCTTTTTGAAATTTACAGTTCACCGCTAAACTTACGAAGATTGGTGATGGCAAAATTGTGTCTATATATATATATATGTAACTGTTGTCCGAAATGAATCGTAAATGTGTTTTCTTGAGCATGAACAACAATAGATCTTAAGAAAATCTTAAGATGATGTTAAGTAAAAAAAATTAAAGAAAAAATTGATTTTGGTAAGATCTGTTGAAGATTTGTTCTTATTTAAACACTTTTGGATCTGCTCTTAAAACTGTTCTTGGAAGATTTAATATAAAAAATTGTTAAGAACTAAAAATTAAGAACTATTGTTGTTCATGACCTAAGGGCATGTGCATTGGTAACATTTATACAAATGTCCAAAAAAAAAATTATAATTTAATATATTTAATTAGTAAAAAGTTTTTATACACTTCTATAAATGTTACCAATGCAAATGCCCTAAAGCTCATCGATGAGTAGCAGAATGTTTGGGTTTTATTCATAAAGAAAAAAAAGGTATTTATTGTATTCAATAATAACTGGTCGGCTTTACTGTTACCATAAATGTGTCCACAGACTCACTTAATGAGGGTGAGGCTTATGAATCTTCAAATCAAAGACATAATGAAGTACCTTTTACAATAGTGTAACGAGATAAAAAGGAACATGCATGATTTCCACATAATTACCTAATTATTTTACATATAAAATAATTAGTTTTTTTTTAAAATGAATGTTAAATTTTATTCACATAAAAAAAACCCACTGTTTACATAAAAATGCAACTTTGTTTTGAAATTAATAGAACATATAATACCTAAATGTATCCAATACGGTTGAGTCTAACGAAGCGAAAACCACAAATTAGGACTTTCGTCATAAGCATGGTCTCCCGCGATCCTAATGGTGCTTAGGCGGTTTCACATATCCTTGTCGATACTCCTGATAAGAGAAATGGATGCTCTCGGTTTTTCTCCGTGTCGTTGACAATTACTCTTTCTCCAAAAATAGTAGATCGTAAGTTGGAAAAGGTATGGCAACATTAACTAAAAAAATTAGTTACATGCTTCGTTTATTTATTTTTGTATGTACAGTAGCTTGTATATAAATTATATCCACTCTAATTCTTTTTGCTCCTTTTATCAAACGTCGCTATTTATAACAGTCGAACTTTTGCTTTCCTTCATATGTTATAGAAAAACAAAAACAATAGTCGACAAAAATAGAAAATGAATATGAAGGGCTTGATATTAGCTTCGTCTCTCTTGATTCTTGCTTTCATTCATCACTCGGAATCAGCTTCGATGCGGTGTTTGCTGATGAAGAATGGATCGTATGAAGAAGAAGAAGCACAAGTTCTAAAGTACAACGCCACGGAAACGATCACCAACTCTACAACTTTGGACTCGAAACGGATAATTCCCACGGGTCCAAACCCACTTCACAACAGGTAACTTTGGTAATCAAAGAACAAGATATGTTATGACTTATGTGTATTTATCTTCTTGTGTAATGTATTGATGATATATGACATTTCTAATTAAGTTTAATTAATTACTTAATATTTTTTGCCTTTTCACGTATCTTTGTTTACCACTTGTTTTAAAGTGATATAAGGAAATCATATGAACCCTTACGGGGACCACAACTCTATATGGTTGGTTAAGTAAACGAAAGAATGTATAAATCCAGCGTTGGAGGCGAAGAAGTAGTAAGCATTTGAGATCGATTGTTAAATACTTCCTCTGTTTTTTTTTGTGTAATAGTGTTTTTTCATATATTTATTTGCAACTCTCTTTCGGTATGTAGAAGACGTATTTATTGTCCAAAGCTTTGATTGAATAAAATTTTACATTCATAAAAAAAATTATTTTTTGTTAAGTTTCATGGACTTCCAACTCAAAACTAATTGGCAATTAGTAGAGAGGCTCAAATCCCTTTTATATTATTTAAGGTCCCTCCCAACTTTCGATGTGGGAATTATCTTACACATACTCTCTAGAGATTAAAGTTTTTTGGCCCATTAACCTCTACAATATCCCAATACAATGCATGGTTGGTGTTCGGATTGTGAATTTATTATTGTGTGTGTAGATGTATGTATATTATATTTATGTATATACATGGTTATAAAATATAATAAGATAATTAAGAGGAGGCTGATATTTCAATTAATCTTGTGAATTTGTGTTCTGTATAGACTGTTAGATTTTTTGGGGCAGAAGTTTCTGAAAATGCAATTAATTTCATGAAGAAACTCACTTTATAGTTAATACTTAATGTCTCCCAACTCCCATCTTGTCTATCTCTCCCCCTGTATCTTACGAATGTTGGATTAAGGAAATCTTAGATCATGTAGTTCACCTTCTAAGGGTATCTCCAACATGCATCTTAAGTGGTTCTTAAGAGTTTCTTAAGATTAAAAAAATGATAATTATTGGAAAAACTTAAGAGTCAGCTCTTAATTAAGGTATTTGAGAACCTTTAAAAACCGGACACATGTCAAACAACAAGTGGTTGGATTGTTTTTAACCAAAAATCAATTGTTTATAAATGTTTTGTATCATGTATTTTTCAGATATCATTAAATGCAATTTGTTTTATGTTTTACTATATGTATTATGTTAAAATTTTAAATAAAATAATTTGTTTTAATTTTTTTAAGAACTTTTAACTAGGTTTTACCATTGGACGAGTAAAAAACTAAAAAATTTTATTGAGATTTTTAATTTTTTATGATGGAGAATTTATAATAAAAAAAATGGTAAAAACTAAAAATTAAGATCTATTGTTGGAAGTGGTCTAAAGTCCTTTCCAAGAAACCCTAGCTATTTTATTTTGTCCTTGAAAGTTTTCATTTTTTTTATTCAGTTTAATCGTGGTCCTATATGTTTGATCATCCTTTGTTTTTGAGTGCACTGTAATTCTAAATGTTAACTATGTTATTCAGGCTTACATTTTCCATATATGGTATTACTTAATAACTACGACAACTGAAATTGATATCTTTGATTAAAACTAAAATTTTGCTAGAAATTAAACTTAAACTAAAACAAAAACAAAAGAAAAAATATATCAAACTAATTAAACGTCTAAAGTACAACGAGTGGGTTCTTAAAGAGACTAGAAAGCCTAAAAACGTCTAAAGTACTGTTGTGTAATGTTTGCAAATGAATGAATTTAGCATGCAACAGATTCTATCACTCAAGAAACAGATCCGACCCTTTCTTAAAGCTAAAGAAAAACATGGGATTTAGTTTAATAAATTTAGGAGCCACATTCTTAGAAATTTGACATAGCTGAAATGTTTCGTTTTCCCTTTTCAGTTGCTGAATTCGACCATGTCTTACTTCAATCTTGTCTTTTCTTTTCTTTTTAAAACTTTGAGGTGCCCCATCACTCATCAAATTCTTTATGGCCTTTGGCCAAATTAGATGTCAAACAATATAGACTTTTTCTCATTTCCATAAACTAGCATTCAATTCAATGCATCCAAATTCTGTTAATATCCTTTGTTTATTTTGTCAGTCAAAACATTTAAATTAGAATAATACTTCAGTGTTAGTCTCTCAATCCAGAACAGAAGATTTAACAGGGAAACTTAGTATATAGTAAGAGCTGTCATGTGTAAATTGATAATCTTGAACTCATGAAAACAATGTGAGAAGCACATATGTTTAAGATGTAGCATCAAACATCCATTGTAAATCAAGTTTTACTTTTAGAGTTTAAAAAACCGTCGCTTCTCCAAATTTTCTCTCCGTTAGGAATACCTACAATAAAAAGATTTAAAGAGTTCTATCTTCAACTGCTTGGAATTGTGAACCATATTTGAAGGATTCCTGAAGTTTGCTTCAGGTTTTGATCTTCGAAATTGATGGACCACCTCTTCTTTACATGTCAATATTCCCAAGCAATATGGAAGGAATTAACTTCTGGCCTTCTACAATAACGGTTTGTTGTTGATTGGAATTCAGTTTTGAATATCATTACTACACCTCAAGCTTCACATATTGTTGACTTTCTTCTTCGGTATGTGTTTCAAGTAAGTATATCAATTATATGGAAGGAACGTAATGGTCGACGACATGGGGATTGTCCGATTTCATCGACTCGGCTCACTCAGATGATTGACAAAGAAGTGCGAAATAGACTAAGTACCATTCGTGGGACGGATTCAAGACTCGAGGGAGCCATGGTCAATTGGTTTGCAACCCGAACTTAAAATTTTTATAATTTTTCTGTTTTTGCTCTCTCAAATCTCTTTACCATATTAAAATTTTGTTGCATTTGATGTAAACCCGGGTTTTTTTTTTGTTTTGAATATAATTTTACATTCTTTTCAAAAAAATAAAAAAATTGATGGTCAATTTCAAATCGTGACATCAACTTCGGATCGATAGATTCAGTTACAATACTCAGTTAAATTAAGATCAAATAGTTTAAGATGTAAGTTGGTAACAAACTTTCAAAAAAAAAAGTAAAATAAGTATTCAAGTAACGATTTTATCACATCATAATTTGTTTTACTCATGAACACATTTCATTATTGATTAAAAAAATATTTTGTTTGCATCAAAAAATATTTTGTTTGCATCAAAAAATATTTTGTTTAAAACGTCAAATAAATTTGTTAAAAAAAAACATCAAATAAATAAATAAATCAATTCATTTCATTTATTTATATGTCACTTATTTTATTCAATTATATATTGGGCTGGCCTGGGTCAATACTTTTTGGGTCTCTATATTACGTCTCAAAAGAGAAATTGTACGGCATGTTTCTAAGTTGACAACAAGAAAAGAAAGCAACATATTTCAGCCACTTACATGAATTCGATAGCTTTTCAGTTAACGCACTCTTAGGGCATGTTCAATGGTGACATTTGGGATTTTATGGGGTATTCTTATAATATAAAATTATTAAAATTGTTGTAAAAAGAAGAAAGAGAGTGTTTTTGTGGGGTATATTGAGTGTGTGTTTAAATATAAAATTAATAAAAGTTGAGTAAAAGGAAGAGAGAGTGTTTAAAAGAGAGAGAGAGATCTAATATTGAATCTTTTGGAGAGTGTGTTTAAAAGGAAAAGGAAGAGAGAATGTTTAAAAGTTGAGTAAAAAGATGAAAGAGAATGTATAAAGTTGATTAAAAGGAAGAGAGAGTGTGTGTTTTAATAATTTTATATTATAAGAACACCACATAAGATCCCGTGAAATCTGCATTCGACATGGCCTTAACATCTTATCTCACTCTTACTAATTAGTAATTACCATCATTTTGTTCTTGGTCTCGTTTTACTCTTTTACGTAACCAAAGAGCTATAGAACTTTATATCAAAAATGCCTATGACATTCAATTGTGCCAAGTGTGAGATAGAATAATAAAAAACAAATCCACCAAAAAGGGATTGGTCAAATAGGAAATAACAGGAGATCCAAAAGATAGAAAAAGAAAAAAATGGTCCTTCTCCTTATTTATTCGTATAGTATATACGGAGAATCATCTATAATTCGTAAGCTTGCTTTGACATTTTACATGACTGGTCAAAGTCCTTGCATGTTCTATAGCTTTGATTTCCCGCCTCAAAATTCACCACTCATTCTTGACTCAATTCTTGATAGAACAGAATCGGTACTATTGATCTAACCGACGTAATCTAGCATTTACTCCTTTTTGGTTTATTTTATAACCATTTGCTTTTTGTGGTCCGTGATATCCTACCATTATTCCTTACTATCTATCTAAATATTAGGTCTCAGATTCAGTCTTTCTTTCCAAATTGATTACGAAGACAATTACCTTATATATATATCCAAGTACATTTCCCTCTCTCATTCAGCCAAAATATATTGAAATTTGAAAAATAAAAATGTTCAAACCCAAAGAAATGTTTAAATTTATGGTTGGTGCATCATAGCAACTAACAGATGAATAAAAGCCGGTTAAAGGTAGATCTAGTCACGTGGTTGATATAAGATTCTCCCATATTAAGCTATTAAGAAGAACACATGAAAATTTATCTATAAGGCCAAAAGCAGCAAGGCTATACATATTTGGAAATGCGTGTTAGCAGGGCCGGCCCTAAGACTTATGTTGCCTAATGCAAAAAAAAATTTTTATGCCCCCTTAAGAAAAAAAAAACATAAAACACACTCTCAGTAGTTCGAACTGGTTACCTCTCATCATGGTGAATATCACTTTAACTACCGCACCACAAAGAAATTCTTGACACTAATGTCCCAAACTTTTATATATATACTTGATGCCTAACGCAATCAGCTTCCTTGACGTTAGCCAAGGGCCGGCCCTGCGTGTTAGTTTCATGGTTTAAACATTCCTACTCCGTGCCTACTTCCCAATGCTTACTCCATCATAAAGTTTGTATACTGATTAATTATATAAAAGATTAATGTCTAATAATGGAGTGCAAAATGCATTCATCTTTATTAGTAGATATGTATCTTCACATCGTCAACTCAATTTAGAAACATGCACCTACTTAGTTACTTACCCATATACCTTAACGTATATAATACTATTTTATGTGATATGCTAAATTTCTAATTCATACACTAGAGAGTCACTTGACTTTTCTTAGTGCTGCATATATATAGTAGTAATTATTACTACTATACTATATCAACAGAGAATTGTGATGGATGAGAAGGATCCGAATAAAAAGATGGGTTCCTACGAAAAAATACAATTCAAAAAAAAAGAGTAATACATAAAATTAGGGCATAAATGGAGGATTATAGCGAATGCTTGTGGAGTAGAAAACCATATAATCCGGCATGTAGCCAGTAGCTCTTAAGATTACGTACGGAACTCACCTACCATTTGGTCCCATGCATGAGCTTTTTGCGGGCGTGTCACATTTTCAATTTGTTTTGTCAGTTAATCATTCGTCTTATTCAAAGATAGACATGGATTCGGTAACCGAAGCTTGTATTAGATACTAAAACAAAATTAGAAAAACGATTACCCTTTTTTTCATCATCTGTTAAGTTTATAACAAATACATTTTTCACGTCAGCAAAAGCTGTCGCGTTATTATTTTTCTTAAAAAAAATGCAAAGCCACCAAGCATGTATACCAATAGCAAGGTTATTTATAAATTATAGTAAGTTATAACGAAATGATTTGCCCCCCTTCATTTGGAAATTAATTTCATGGTTTATTTTAGTCACACACATGTAAGAGACAAGGCATATGTATTTAAAATCTTCGATACCTGTAAAAAAAAAAACAAAGTTTCAAAAAAATATATATTTAGAATCTGATAACTTTAATATTTTTGCTATGGACCACGTACATACCCAAATTAAGTCCATTCTTGCTACTCATATTATGTCAACGCCCAGTTTATTTTTAGACTGAATTTAAGGCAGTTACTCAGTCTGAACTCTGAAGGTGAACCTAGCTTGCACTATGGGGATGCCAATCGCAGCATATAATTCCTTTGTACTAATTTACGTATGAAATAACATTTCATTTTTCCTCAATTCTGTTTTGTATTTCAAATATATAGCCAAGGCATGAGATCCAGTTCAAATCGTAGAAGCAACTTGTTCATAATTATTGTTTACGAATCCTAGTACAATAGTTTAATCAAACTGATGATACAGATTTACAATAATTACATTATTAATGGTTTCAGCTTATATTTTTCAGTAGGTGGATAGAAAGAAAAAGAAAAAAACTTCTTCTAGTGAAAAATATTAATGTAATGAAGACGCAAGAAACTAGAGATTCAAAAAACTTAAATGAACTTAAAACAAAGAAATTTTCAAAACAATTTTAGTAGAAGGATCTTTTACGGTAATTTAATTACAAGTTCAACCTAATCGGATTTATTCAACATTCAACATAAGTCTTGAATTGCAACCGAAATCAACTAATCTTAGAGATCATGATCATCGATATCCCAACGCACTAGAATCCTTAAAGACTTGTTTATGCTATTCTATACTCGAAAGCCAAAAATCTTTGCGAAAACTTAGTCTCATAATTGGTAATGGTCTAAGAGCTAGATTATATCTATTTGTACACAGATTCTTCTACGTACTCAATTCTAGCAATTTCCGATTCCTTATTGGAAAAAATCCGTTACATAAATATTTCTTTTTTTCTCATTTTAGTTTGTTTTTCTTTATAGCTTTTATATTTCCTTCTACAGAAGCAAACTTTATTTTCTCATTTATAGCTTTTATATTGAAGTTTGCTACGAACAACAAGACGCCAACGTTAGCCGTTTCCGGCAGCATTTCTAATTGGTATAAAACTTTGAATTTTCTTGCAAGTCAAGCCTTTAGGACTGTTAGGGGTGGTTGGTTTTTTTCTTAGTCTGGAAATGGCATGATTTGAAAAATTTTCGTAAAAATTTAATAGAGTTAAATCAGTAAAACGCTTTAATAAAGTTATATAAAAAATTTCGAAGCTATTCGGTTAACAAAATCTGTTTTTTAACCGAATAGCTTCGAAATTTTTTGAGAGATGCGTGGAAAACAGATTACAAATTTTCCACGAATATCTGTGTTAACTCTATTACAGATTTTGTTAACACGAAAAAGAAAAATCATGTGTTTTTTTTAGGCCCCCTGATCCGTGGCTTAAGTGAAATATTGGGTTCTCTTGGTCCAAAAGTAGTTCCTTAGGAGGTTTCTCTTGGGTTTTGAGAAATGCTTTAGGAAAAGTTATGATGCACAGCAGAAGATCTTTCTCTGGCATACGTTCCTGGCAAGAGGCGCAATTGAAAAATTTGTTGTGGTCTTTTGAATATATGATTGCACACAGATTGAGCAAGGTAGTTTTTGCATATGAGCTATATGATTTAGTAAATGCAGCCAATAATCCTCTTGGTTGGCCTAATTTTTGGTACCAACTATCTGAAATGAAGCGAATTTTGATCAAAATTGAAGATTGGAAGTTGGTTGGCCGAGAGCTTTCTTGATAGCTCGGAGTGTAACTCAGGAGAATCTTTGGCAATCGTACATTGCTCTTGGCCATCCTGCTTGGCTGCATGAGCTCTTTGATTGTGAGAATGGCTGACTTGTTTTTGTGTTTCCTTCTTTGATCTTTGTGAGGGGTTGTTGTTCTGATGGTGTCTAGTAGGGTTTAGTATTCGTACTTGCTCTTCTTTACCTGTTTGTAATATGTAAAACTTTCCCCTTTTTAATTATATTTATTCAGATGAAAAAAAAAACGAAAAATCATGTGTTTTCCCTTAAATTTGTTTCCTCGAACAAAAAAAATGGTGACCCAGTGGTTAGTAAATCCAATTTTCAAAGCGATTTGGTAAAAATCAGATTATATTAGGGTGTTTTCTCGTAATTTAATAAGACAACTAGGTAGATGGCCCGCACCGTGTGCGATATAAATGTTTTAGATATATAAGATGATTTTTGAATTTAATAAGGAGAATTAGCAAATTTTGAAACATTAAATATGCATGATTGCTTGTTTTTAAAATAATATATGTTGTATAATATATTACTAATATTTGAGTCGTCTCTTGAAAATAGAAGTGTTGTTATTAGTAGTTTTGAATTTGTGTTGAAATATAACGCAAATGGTAAATAACATTATATATAATTTTGTAATTAGTAAAAATGAACTTAGATATGGCGAAAAATTGAACACATACAAATGCAAAATTTCAAGGAAAAAACATAACATTAAACCAATAATTTTTTTTTCTTCTTTTCGGGTGAGTCACTAACGTTATGTAATATGTACACATACAAACAATTTGTAAATTCTTCTAATGATAATAAATAATTATCTATGTTTTGCTATTATTCATTAGCATTTTTTATTTATTTCTATAAGTTTTGTTAATAAATAATAGTTTTAAAAAAAAAAATTGTTTATTTTTCCTTTTGTATCTTTTTTTTTCTTTACATTTCTCTTCTAGTTAGTATATAAGAGGTCTTGTGCATAGACACATAATAAAAAATAAATTATGAAAACTCAAATACATACTAATTTAAGATATGTAAATGATTTAATTTTTAAACTATTTTCCAAAAGATGGTAAATGAATATGTTAAAAGAGACAATTACAAAAATACCACTTTTAACATGTCACTTTACAAATATGCCACATTTGAATTATTTTCTTACCAACATGCCATAAAAATCATTTTAAAAACCTTATATTTCAAAATTCTCAATTTTTTAAAAATGTTTTGACTCCTAACAAAACTTAAACCCAAAAAACTAAACCCTAATATAATATAATTAACCCAAACATAAATGATTTAAAATTTTGGAAAAAGTGATAGTGGCAATTTTGAAAAGTGGCATGTCAAAAGTGGCATTTCTTGAAATTTCTCATGTTAAAAATGTATTTATTTAAAGATTTTTGTTTTAGTTTTCTACAAAAAATTCTTTAATTTTTTTGTTAGAGATTGGTGTTATTATTCATGTTTTTATTGTTGAAAGGGAATGAAATTATAATTATGCAACTATTAGTGATTCGGCTATTTATTTGAATTATTTGATAAATAACTTTCATCAATTATTCTTATATTTTGATGTGGTGGCATCTATTTGGAATATTTCATGTTTTATGAGTATTATTTATGAGAAGATTAATTTTCTAAAACCAATCAAATCAATGAAAATTAAGAATCATAAATATCCATTTACTTTTATTTTTTATAGAAAAATTAGTTTGGAAGTAAGTATAATATGTAATGGCTATAAAATGATATACAAAATTTGATTTTTTTTTTCTATATATTATGTATATATAACTTGTTTATTTAGATTAACATGGAGTAAATGTAAAATGTATGATAATGTTGTTTTGTTTTGTAAAAAGTTAGTTTTTTCAAAAATGGTTTATTGGTTGTTTTAAAAAAAACGAAATTGTTGTGACCAAAAAAAAGAAAATCTGAAATTTGTTGTTAATTTATATAAAGTATCTAACAATTGTTTATTCTTTTATTGATATAATAATAATAATTTTAAAAACAAATTAGAGATTTAAACCATATCATTTTTTACCTAATGACATGTCATCATTCCATGTCATAGTTTTTAGCCAATCAAATTACAACAATTAAGTTTTTCACTAATTCAACTTCCCATTTAATAGTAAGTGGATTATTAAGTGAATTTTGGTTAGAAAAAAAACATTATCGACTATGTATTTATCAACCTTAAAAGATTTTAATAATGACGATATTATTATACACCCTATCATATGAGGCGGTTACCAGCAGTTAAAGTAAGTTTGGTTAGATTAACGGCGTTAAAACAAGATTATCCATTGGGACGCCTAAATTGTGACCCTAACCAGTGGTTAGTTAACAGTAACCACTAACTAACCAGAGTGAAGTTCCGTTTACTAAACAACGTCAATTAACAGACGACGTTTACGTTCGTTTCCGCGTATAAATAACGGTGACGGTTTTCTTGGAGCTTGTGCACACTCGTCTTCTTCTAACTTTCTCTCTCATCTTGCCGTTTTCCCTTTTCCGAGAAAATTTTCAAAACCTAGTTTAGCGAAGAAGAAGAAGCTAGCTACAACAATGGCGTCGTCGTTATCTCAGAAACTAACCACTGCTTGTTTCGTCGTCTTCCTCATCTTCGTCTTTTGCGCTCTTACCGCTACGAATCTCCGAAACAACGAAATCTCTCGATCCAGGTCTCTCTCTCTCTCTCTCTCTCTCTCTCTCTCTCTCTCTCTCTCTCTCTCTCTCTCTCTCTCTCTCTCTCTTCGTCTCTTGTTTTCGAGCTGCATTTTTCGTGTTTCGTTTTCTCAGTTTTTTTACATTCTCGTGCTCTGTTTGAATTGGTTAACTCTTCGCTCTCTATTTCGTTGATTTTGTTTCCGATTTTCGCAACGTAGGTTTGATTTACGCGAATTTTGAAATTAATTTGGGGATTTTAGCTCGATTAAAGTTATGGATTCCCTATTTCTCTAATAATTTCTTTAATACAGGAAGCTGAAAACAGAGGATTCGCAGAGCTTCAACAGTACAACAATGGCGACCAGGAGGTAACAAAAACCATACCATTTTTACCCTTTTCGAAAACTGAACGTTTTAAACCGTTGGATTAGCGAACTTTACCAACAACGGTTGAGATCCGAGATGCACCGGATCCGTATAATTCCGTTAAACGTTTCCTTTTGGGCGCATCTCATGAGTCCTCGGGTTTAGCGATTTAGAATCGTCTCGTCTGCTTTTTTCATTGGTTACTCTCACACATGCTCTGTTCGTTCGTTACACACTTTTTAACTTTTTTCACAGATATTTTATAATTTATATTCCACGTCAGTAAATATTTATGGCTTGATACAAAGGGTAAATTAGTCAAATCCTCCTGTAACGACTTTGATTCTGATTATTCTCTCTCCTCCTTGCACACACTCACTCTAATGGTAGCGTGTGAAAATGATTTAAATGCATAATTAGTGTGTTTTACAAATATATTTAAATAAAATTGTGATTGGTTGCGTCATTTCGTTTGGGTGGCTTTTTTTATAGAGTGAATGAACACGCAGTTGCTGACCCGGACCAGGTTGCCCATGAGGTCGCTGCACTCGTTCACATGTTAGTTTCCTCTTTCTACATGAAACTTTTGTGTTTATGCATTTATTGGAATTAGAATTTTTATATCCCGAATTAGTTAGTAGTAACGAGAGAGAAACATATGAATCCGACTAATTTAGAACATGAAACTATTAAATTTGAATAATACTATTGGTTATATAATCATATGGGTAAGTAATGTTATTGGTAAATATTATTGAAATGGGGACTTTTGGTCGTTCTAGATTCAATATGTAATAGTATCATTCAAGAGCAGGGGATTTTTAGAAAATGATTTGGCAAATATTATTGGATTTACAGGAGTGAACAGAACATGACCCAAAGGAGGAAGCTTGGATTCTTTTCATGTGGAAATGGTAATCCAATTGATGACTGTTGGCGTTGTGACCGTAACTGGCACAAGAACCGTAAACGCCTAGCAGAATGTGGTATAGGTTTTGGTCGTAACGCGATTGGTGGTCGTGATGGGCGTTTCTACGTCGTTACTGATCCAACCGACGAAGACGTTGTGAATCCAAAACCCGGAACTTTACGTCACGCCGTGATCCAAGTTGAGCCACTATGGATCGTATTCCAAAGAGACATGGTGATAGAGTTAAAACAAGAACTCATCATGAACAGTTTCAAAACCATTGATGCTCGTGGTGCTAATGTCCATATCGCTAATGGTGCTTGTATCACCATACAGTTTATAACAAACGTGATCATTCATGGCTTGCACATTCATGATTGCAAGCGAACAGGGAACGCGATGGTTAGAGACTCGCCGTCTCATTACGGGTGGAGGACAATGGCTGATGGTGATGCTGTTTCTATATTTGGTTCAAGTCATATTTGGATTGACCATAACTCTCTATCTAGCTGTGCGGATGGTCTTGTTGATGTTGTGATGGGTTCTACTGCCATTACCATTTCCAATAACCATCTTACACATCATAATGAGGTTATGTTGCTAGGCCACTCTGATTCGCATACTCAAGACAAGCTGATGCAAGTAACAATTGCATACAACCATTTTGGTGAGGGACTTATTCAGAGAATGCCAAGGTAAAATCTACAATTAATGTCACATTGTGTTGAGTGAAGCAGTAGTGAGATTTCATTATAACATGGCTTTGAACTGAATATTGCAGGTGCAGGCATGGGTATTTCCATGTGGTTAACAATGATTACACACATTGGGAAATGTATGCCATTGGAGGAAGTGCAAACCCAACTATAAACAGTCAAGGGAATAGATATGCTGCTCCAAAGAACCGCTCTGCCAAGGAGGTTCAATTCTTTTCTCTTGCTTTGGAGTTTCCGTACACAGAGAGCAAAATGGAGTTTTTGTTCTAAATACAAAAGATGAAAATGTGGACAGGTGACAAAAAGAGTGAAGACAGAAACAAGTGAGTGGGAGAAATGGAATTGGAGATCAGAAGGAGACCTTTTAGTGAATGGAGCGTTTTTCATACAATCAGGGGAAGGAGCATCAGCGAGTTATGCACGTGCTTCGAGCTTAGCGGCTAAACCAGCCTCTATGGTTGACTCAATCACTTCTACTGCAGGTGCACTTGGTTGCCGTAAAGGAAAACTTTGCTAGCTAGTAATATCACTCTCTATCTCTCACAAACCATTACTAGTTTCAGAGTATACAAAAGCCTAACCTCTTATGCACGTATTAACAAAGTGAGCAAAGCTTTTTTCTTTTTCTTTTGCCATGGTAGAGAATTTGGTTAACCTCGGCTTGCTTTTCTCCGAGGAGCAAGCAGAAGAAGCATTGATCCATTCTGGTTATGGGGTTTATGAGGTCTTCTTTTTGACCGATCACCCCTTATGGTTTTGGTTTTTAGTTAGTCATTGTAGAAAGAATACATTCAATATGGCAGACAGTTGAATACTTATGATATGTTAGTTGATTCTTCTCTCATTTTCTATTCCATGTCTTTATTCACAATGTTGTTGCTATGTGTTTGCAATTAGATCCTTATGCATTGTGAAGTTTCTGAGATGAGGAAGAGTAATTTTAGGATTGTTCTGTTGTTAAAGATGCCAACATAAGCTCAATTTACCAACATGGTTGAGACAACAATGACTGAAATTGAAGTTGAATTGCTCTTCAACAAAGCTAGATACTTGTAAATCAATTTGGTGCTCTCTGAGGAAACTAGTTGGCATTATAACCATTATCAGAAAACAACTTGTTAATTGTTACTATGTCTATACATGCTAGTTGCTCCATTTTACTATCTCTAGAATTTGTCATACATTTCCACCAAGTGATCTCATAGCAGCAAGACAAGCCTTGTCTTATCAAATTATCATCAGGCACTGCAAAGTGAAAAATACCCACTAGAAGAACATACAACACAACAACAAGATAGAAGAACAAAACTAAATATTTGTCAAATCATAGAGAGAGTTTGAGAGATTTTAGAAAAATTGAACTGTGTTTTTAAAACAAAAGAAACTAGTGGGCCAATACCCGTTACAATATGGGCCTATCATTAGTCCATTATATTGTGTCCTTATCCGACTAATTACTGGCTCACACGCTAATTCTTAACCTGGTCTATGAGTATATCTTGTCTTAAAATAAGATAAACGCATTTGAATCCAAGGATTGATTGATTCCGTCAAACGTGAATTAGTACGTGTCGTTTTCAAGATACTAAAACAGTTATGTTAATCTTAAACAGAAAGTCAAGTATAATCTTTACTTACTTCACCTAAATTTAAAAATAGAGGGAGTAAGTGGTAACGTAAGTTAAAAAAGAAAAGAACATATTGGGAAAATAAACAAAAACATGGAGAGATTCCACAAAAGAGACTCCCGAGGCAAAGACCCTTGAAACAAGGCACCACTTCTTTCTTTTATACCTAAAACTGCGCCGTTTAACCTTTTTTACTCTCTTTCTCCTTTATTTTTTGTTGTTTGCTTGTAATAATGACTCATGGTGCGCTAATTAATTTATACACTTTGCTTAATGTATTTAATCATTTTAAAAGTATAGAAGAAATAGATAAAAGATTTCAATGTCTATCATGTGAAAATAGATAAATAAAATCACATATAGCTCACCCTTTGCATTTTCTAACTAACTAAACTATGAACATACATTGGACAAAAATTTATGTTTAAAGATTTTTTAAATAATAAAAGAAGAAAATTAATCTTCATCGGGTATTCGGGTGTGTAATTATAGTAGGCACAAAACAATATTCGACGTGAGAAAAATGCTTATAGAACATATAAGGGATTTAATAAAATTAAATCGAAGTTAAAAAAGGATTAAAGTACAATAAAAGTCATAATAATGAGAGGGTGGAATTAGGGTAGGTGAGAATGAGTGAGACTCGTTGTGGTCACGTGAGGTTATCCTCAAAATCAGGGATTGTTGTTTTGTCCTCTCCACACCTTAAAACCTAAACCCACCCATCCTTTGCCTTTTTTTGTACCTTTCTTTATTAACCTACAAGTCTTTTTTTTTTTGAAACTTATTAACCTACAAGTCTTGTTAAATGTTTGGTTCTTCGTCTTTATTTCCGCTTTATGAGAAACTATGTTAATCTCATTCTTGTTTAACCTATCTTTCAATTGATGTATGTAGACAACTAGACATATCCTTCTTATTTTGAAATTCTCCCTTTTTGGGTATATATATTTTCTTCATTTTGTTTATTACTTTTTAATCTTCATTTAGTAATTAGTCTCTATCTTAGCTCTCTTTCTTTTCATAGTCTACTGTGGTCAATATTTTATATTTATACTTTTTTAAAAGGGATTGCTAATATTTATTTGGAAATATATGAGTGGATTGTAACAGAGAAAATTGACAGGAAGTCAAGCTATAAATCCTAGAATATGAACTGAGAAAAAACAAAGGATGATAGAAAGTCGGAAAGGAAAAATAATTAACTTGACATTATTTGAATGATTTTTATTCTCATTTGTATTTGTATCGTAGTATTCATCAAGATCAATTATATAAAGAACCCAAGAACCTTTATCAAAAAAAAAAAAAAAAAAAAGAACCCAAGAACTTGTGGAAATAAGAAGGAAAAAAAAAAATCATTGGATATAGCAAAGTGTTAGTCTGGTCCTCTTATTTCAAAGGATTTTCATGTTTATTTAATTCCATAAAACTAAATGACAAGTGAAGAAACACGATGATCATAACTTTTATTTATTTATTTCATCAGTGTTTATAGCAAATGCCATCCGTAAATCTCATGCATGAATATACTTCCTAAACAACTTTAACTCAAAAATCATATCGTGTTTTTTTTTTTTTTTGAAAAAGAAATAATATCGTGTTTATTGATACTACAATTTATGCATTCGCTTTTATTAACAAAAAAACAACGTTTGAAATATAATACTCAAAACATTACGTCATTACATGATAGATTTTGGGTGTGCCGTGTGCGTAATTTGAACTGACGTTATAGTCTGTTTCTTTCTTTTGGCATTGGAGTGACTTGACAGTCTCTTCAATCTACATAGTGAAAAAAACTGAATATAGTAAAGTATCTAAATTTCGAACTTGTAATTGTTGCACAGTAACTAATGATATTAGGACGATTTATACATGCGATTGTGTGTGTGTGATGTTCTGTATACTTAGAGAACAAAAAAAATCTACATTTCAGTGCAAATTTAGTTTCATATATATTCTAATTTTACTTGACTTGCGGTCAACAAGATAGCAAATTATAGAAAGAAACAGTAAGCTACCATATATTAATATATACTAGTATTCAAATGTCAAAATAAAATATACTCAAATAAAAAAAAATCAAAGGAAATAAAAACGAATCACCGATTCAACCACTTGCTTGGGTTTTGAGCAAACGCACTCGTTTACTGAAATTGTCGTAAATAATATTTTTTTCTACGACAAAAATAAAATTATCTACTCATAAATATGCCAAAACATGATCATATGGGCTTAATTAATGGGATCAGTAACACAAAACTGTATAATAATGATACCAAATGAATAATTTTGTAGTATCTTTTAAGTTTTTAAACAATAGTACTAAAATTTTGACAAAAATAGCATAAAAAAAATAATTTTAGACGTTAGTAAGTAGTATTAAAATAGTAAAGAAGAGATTGAGCATAGAGGTGAGGTGGCAAAGAGGTGGGGTGGTGCAGTTTTGTTGATCTCAACGCATTGTGTTTCCCCATTTTTCATTTGTACTCTTTCTCCTCTCTTAACTCTCACACTCCAAAATTTTTATTTCCTCTTAATGAAAACACAAGTATTAGAAGAACCACTTAAACCCCCCTCTCTGTGTTCTCTTCCTTAAGCTTGAGTTTAAAACAAGCAAGAAACAGATTTCAAGGAGCACAAAGATTGAGAGAACAAGGCACCAAACCCTAAATGGGTCTAACTCTAAACCCAAGATTTTAAATCTTCTTTTCAGATTTTGAGGCAAATGTCTTTTCATTCCTCACTTCTCTTCTCTTTCTTCTTCTGCTTCCTCCTTTGTTTCTCTCTCTCTAATGCAGAACAAAACCAAGAAGCTTCTTTACTCTACTCATGGCTTCACTCTTCTTCTTCTCCTTCTCTTTCTCTCTTCAATTGGAACTCCATAGACAACACTCCTTGCAACAACTGGACTTTCATTACATGTTCTCCTCAAGGCTTCGTCACCGAAATCGATATTCAATCAATTCCTCTCGAGCTTTCCTTGCCGAAGAATCTTCCTTACTTACACTCTCTTCAGAAACTCACCATCTCCGGCGCAAATCTCACCGGAACCCTACCGGAGAATCTCGGAGACTGTCTTAGCCTCTCAGTTCTTGACCTAAGCTCAAACAGTCTATTAGGTGACCTTCCTTGGAGCTTAAGCAACCTTCTTAACCTAGAAACCCTAACCCTAAACTCAAACCAACTCACCGGAAAAATCCCACCGGAAATCAGCAAATGTTCGAAACTCAAAAGCTTGATTCTATTCGACAATCTACTCACCGGAAACATCCCACCGGAGATCGGGAAGCTCTTAAGCCTCGAAGTTTTAAGAATCGGAGGAAACAAAGAAATCTCCGGTAAAATCCCACCGGAGATCGGAGATTGTTCAAATCTAACGGTTCTAGGTTTAGCCGAGACAAGCGTGTCCGGGAACTTACCTTCTTCTTTAGGTAACCTCAAGAAGCTACAAACACTCTCTATCTACACTACAATGATTAATGGAGAGATTCCTTCTGAGTTAGGTAACTGCTCTGACCTTGTTGATCTCTTCCTTTACGAGAATAGCTTGTCCGGTTCGATCCCTAAAGAAATCGGAAAGCTCAAGAAACTCGAACAGCTCTTTCTATGGCAGAACAGTCTCGTTGGTGGTATCCCTGAAGAAATAGGAAACTGTAGTAATCTCAAAATGATAGATTTGTCTCTAAATCTTCTCTCCGGTTCGATACCGGTCTCTATCGGTCGTTTATCGTTTCTTGAAGAGTTTATGATCAGTGACAACAAAATCTCCGGTTCGATACCAACAACGATCTCGAATTGCTCGAGTCTTGTTCAGTTACAGCTCGACAAGAACCAAATTTCCGGTTTAATACCATCCGAGATCGGAACACTTACGAAGCTTACTCTGTTTTTCGCTTGGTCTAATCAGTTAGAAGGAAGTATTCCTTCCGGTTTAGCTGATTGTACCGATCTCCAAGCGTTGGATTTATCGCGTAATTCGTTAACCGGTACAATCCCTTCCGGTTTGTTTATGCTAAAGAACCTCACGAAGCTACTCTTGATCTCAAACTCTCTATCTGGTTTTATACCTCAAGAGATTGGTAATTGCACCTCTTTGGTGAGATTGAGGTTAGGTTATAACCGGATTACCGGAGAGATACCTTTCGGTATCGGGTCACTTAAAAGCCTAAACTTTCTTGATTTTTCGAGTAATCGGTTACATGGTAAGGTTCCTGATGAGATTGGAAGTTGCTCCGAGTTACAAATGATTGATCTTAGTAACAACTCTCTTGAAGGTTCATTGCCTAATCCGGTTTCTTCGTTATCCGGTTTACAAGTTCTTGATGTTTCGGGTAATCAGTTTTCAGGCAAGATTCCAGCGAGTTTAGGACGGCTTGTGTCCTTGAACAAACTTATCTTGAGCAAGAATTTGTTCTCTGGTTCGATACCGAGTTCTTTAGGTATGTGTTCAGGGCTTCAACTTCTTGATCTCGGAAGCAACGAGCTTTCAGGTGAAATTCCTTCGGAGCTTGGAGATATCGAGAATCTTGAAATCGCGTTAAACCTCAGTAGCAACAGACTCACGGGGAAGATTCCTTCGAAGATTTCGTCTCTCAACAAGCTCTCGATTCTTGATCTTTCACACAATATGCTCGAAGGAGATCTTGCTCCGCTCGCTAATATCGAGAATTTGGTCTCTCTCAACGTCTCTTACAATAGCTTCTCTGGTTATCTTCCAGACAACAAGCTTTTCAGACAATTACCGCCACAAAATCTCGAAGGAAACAAAAGACTATGTTCTGCATCAACTCAAGATTCATGTTTCCTCGCCTATGGAAAAGGAAATGGACTTGGAGATGAGAATGATGCTTCGCGTACAAGAAAACTCCGGTTAGCACTCGCGCTTTTGATCACGTTAACGGTTGTTTTGATGATTCTTGGCGCGGTTGCGGTTATACGAGCGAGGAGGAATATCGGAAACGAGAGAGATTCGGAGCTTGGAGAAACGTATAAATGGCAGTTCACACCGTTTCAGAAGCTGAATTTCTCGGTAGATCAGATCATAAGATGTTTAGTTGAACCAAATGTGATTGGGAAAGGATGTTCCGGCGTAGTTTACCGCGCTGACGTGGACAATGGCGAGGTTATTGCGGTCAAGAAGCTTTGGCCAGCGATGGTAAACGGTGGTAACGATGAGAAGACCGATAAAAACGTGAGAGATTCCTTCTCGGCAGAAGTTAAGACGCTTGGGACAATCAGACACAAGAACATTGTTCGGTTTCTTGGATGTTGTTGGAACCGAAACACGAGGCTTTTGATGTATGATTACATGCCGAATGGAAGCTTAGGGAGTTTGCTTCACGAGAGACGAGGCTCTTCGCTTGATTGGGAACTTAGATACAGAATCTTGCTTGGTGCAGCTCAAGGTCTAGCTTATTTACACCATGATTGCCTCCCGCCCATTGTTCATCGCGATATCAAGGCCAACAACATTTTGATAGGTCTTGATTTCGAGCCTTACATCGCGGATTTTGGATTGGCTAAGCTTGTTGATGAAGGTGACATTGGCCGGTGTTCTAATACCGTCGCTGGATCTTATGGTTACATTGCTCCAGGTATGTTCCTATGTTAAGCATAGAGTTCAATAATTCTTAGTTAGAAACCTAGATGTCTCATAGAAACCCTAAATTTAAGTTATCCATTTTATTGTTTTATCTTATACCGGTTCTTATAAAAATTGGTTTTTGTGTTTGATCAGAGTATGGTTATAGCATGAAGATTACAGAGAAGAGTGATGTTTATAGCTACGGTGTGGTTGTTCTTGAAGTGTTGACCGGGAAACAGCCTATAGATCCGACGGTACCAGAAGGGCTTCACTTAGTGGATTGGGTGAGGCAGAATAGAGGTAGCCTCGAAGTTCTTGACTCGAGTTTGAGGTCAAGAACCGAATCTGAAGCCGATGAGATGATGCAAGTCTTGGGCACTGCTCTTCTTTGCGTAAATCCATCTCCTGACGAGAGACCCACCATGAAAGACGTTGCGGCTATGCTCAAGGAGATCAAGCAAGAACGTGAAGAGTACGCGAAAGTTGACTTGCTTCTCAAGAAATCTCCTTCGCCAACGACTCAGGAGGAAGGTCATAAGAATGAGATGATGGAAACGGCGGCGTCATCTTCTAAAGAGATGAGACGAGAAGAGAGACTAGTAAGGAGTAATAACACGAGTTTCTCTGCTTCTTCTCTTCTTTACTCTTCTTCTTCTTCGATTGAGTGATCTAGGGCTTGAAGGTTACGTGTGAGGAAAGGTTTTGTGTGTTGTTTGAGAAATGGTTTTTTTCTTTTTCATTTTTATTCTTATCATTTTAAAATCTTTAGATATGTGATGTAAAAATGAAGAATATAATGAGAGAAGGCGAGTCAGTAATCTTGTGGAATTGTGATTAACAAAAGGTGACATGGAATTGTACCTTTTTGGGAGGTTTAAAATTTAATAATGTCTTTCCAAGTAATCGGTTTTGGTGTAGAAGGTATATGAACCAAATTAATATTGAATCTAGTTCTATTTTCTTGCTCCTCGAACGGTTTGGATCATAGTACTAAAACTAGTAAGCTAGATCATAAGTCTTCATTCATAAATTATTTGGCGGTGTAAAGAACAAGCTCTACACTCTATTTCTACCTTTGTTGTATCTCCGAAGCTCTCAGTCTCTGTGAGAAACTAGAATTATTTCAACCATATATTTCAACGTAGCTTATATCATTCAAGATGATGCATATTTCAAAAAAGTTGATTTTGGAGAAGTTCCAAATTGGCATACTTACCCATCACTTATCTCTTATGTTCCAAGTTTAGTGCAAATTAAGCGGCTTGCAAGAGGCGGCAAAAGGAAGAAACTAAATTAGTAACAAAAAAGAAGAAGAAGTACCTCTAGTTTAGTTGTTGCTTTTTTTTATTTTCGTGATGTTCTTTTGAGAATTTATTAGTTTGTATCTCATCCCTTGTATGCAGTTTCGATGGAAAAGAAAAAAACAATCCACGGTTTGCCTCGGAAAAAGATGGAAGTCAACGAAAGTGAAGCAGAGACTATTTAATTGTTGATTTAACGAATGGGGCATTGACACTTGGCAACAAACTTCTAAAAGTATTTCATTTCCGTTGGCTCAGGCTCTGCTAATTAAACAGAGCGTTTTGGAAAATGGTAAACAGAATCATAATTACTAAGTCAAAGATACAAAAGTGATTTTTGTCTAAATTAGTTGTAGAATTCAAAAAGAAATATTAAACGAAATTAAACGAAATTAGCATATAACCCCACCTTGCTTTGCATTTTGTCATATTAAACGAAATTATATCGAACCACTATATCAAAATCTCGGATACTTAAAAAGTCATTTGACTCATTTCAAATGAACCACTATATTAAAAAGTAAAAAGGAATTACATCTCACATCAATTAAATTGAAAATACAAACTTTTTAAGGAAATCCAAATTAATAGTCATTTGACTCATTTCAATAATGCTTGTAGTCATTTCAACTACGTACATTGAAAAATCGACGCAAGTTACATTATAATAATATTATTACATCTTTCCATAAAAGGAGACTGTCATTACCAATGGTTTTTGGGGACAGGACATTAAACCATTTCATCTTCTTAAATTCATGTCTCTTAAATCCAATTAATTAACCTCAACTACAATCTAACCACTTTCCTTCTCTATATAATCCATTCCAACCGATGCATGCATGCATTCAAATTAAATCAGAATATCTCAGCTTCTAAATCTTCTAAACACAATCTATCGTGAGATAACAAAATGGCCATGAGGTTCTCATCAATGATCACTAATCTTGTGCTTTTCTTTGCAGCTACGTTGCTTCTGGTTCACGCAAGTGCTCGTAATTTGCAGCAAACTCAAAACATGCCTCTTCATGGAGCTGCTTCTCCTTCCAAAGCTGAGTCTCCAATCGTTAACACTCCTCTCGACGACCGTAAGAATTTCATATTCGGCGGTGCTGCCGGAATAGGCGGATTCATGGGGATGCCAGGTGGTGGGTCCGGTTTGACAATGCCGCTCCCGTCCGGGACGCCTCTTCTTGGTGGGACCGGTGCGTTTGGTGGTTTGGGTGGTGGAATGGGTTTTCCTGGTGGTGTACCAAGTGGTGGTGGTTCGGTTCCGAGCTCAGGAGGTGGTTTGGTTTCTCCGTGAGAGAGAGAGAGAGAGAGATTAAGATGATTGGTATCTAGATTTAAGATGTGTTTTGTTTCTTTGTGTTTGCGTTTGGATCATTGTGCTTGCTTGTTGTTTTTGTGTGTTTCGTCTTTGGTTGATTTTCTCATCGTCGGAGATTATGGGAATGTTGTGTTGTGTTTGGTGTTTTCTTTAGTAAGTTTCGTTTTAATTGAATAATCGTCTATTATGTTGTTTTATGGCATATACTACTACCGTGACAAAATGATAATATGAAAATCGAAAAACATAAAATGAATATATACCAGCAAGTCTTGAAATAATATTAGCAAAAAGAAACAATTTTATTTTAGAACTAATTAACTTTTACTTCTTTGAATGGATAATTCCTTTTACCAATTAACTTTTAAACAAACATTGTAACCAAAGGAAAAAGAGAGTTTTTAACCTAATAATACATGGATCGGTGATGCTTGTTGAGATTTGAAAGAATTGAAGATGTTGTCCGATCTTCCAAGAGATTTAGCAGAGGAGATCCTCTCTAGGCTTCCGGTGAAGTCTCTTAGAGCAGTTCGATTAGTTAGCAAAAAGTTGAACACTTTATCCACTAACTGGAGATTTGCAAAGAGATACTTTGGTGAAGTAAACGCAGCAGGACCGGAGTATCAGATGGTCATGGTGATGCATGATACGCTATATTTGAGTAGCGTCAATTTCCACCAACGGCCTTAACCTATCAATAAAACATCAAGGTACACTACAAGAAAACAACCGCTATTCCGACGGCCACAACCGTCGGAATTCGGTCGGAAAAGACCCATTTCCGACGTGTTTCTGATGGCTTGGGTCCGTCGGATCTGTCACGTCGGAATTTTAATATCCGTCGGAATTCCGTCTGTTTGTTGCAACGGAAATCCGACGGCAAACGGATATCCGTTTTCCGTTTGAGAACCGTCATTATACCGTCGGAACTTAATTAGACGACGGAATACCGACGGTTTCGGAGATCCGGTAGTTTCCGAAGGCTTTCCGACGGTAAGTAATTTCCGACGGTATACCGAGGGTAAGGTAACCGAGGGAAATCCGACGGATAAACGGCACGACGGTGTTCCGACGGAATGATATACCGAGGGTATACCGACGGAATTCGTATGTTTTTAAAAAAAAATTAAAAATATTTAAATAATTTAAAATCATTAATAAATCAATAAAAATCATTAAAAATTAAAATTAAAATCTTAAAAAACCCAAATTAAATTAAAATTGTTTCAAAAGTACATTAAAGTTTTACAATAAATTTTAAAACTAATAAATGTCTATTCCGGCCTACGGGTACGGAAGAAGTTGGTCATCTGATCTTCCAACGCTTTAAAGCGTTTTTCCGACTCCGCCCTATCTCTGTCTCTCTCTTCCTGCATTTGCCTAAGCCAGTCGTGCAACTCTCGGTTTTCCGCCTCCAACCTGCTAGCACCGCCATATCGAACCGTCGAAACAGACGAGCTACTATCTTCAGGGAGGCCGTAAACACGGCCTCTGGTCTTGGGAGTCACCTACGATAAAAAAAAAAATTATATTTTATAACTTCCTTGTATTAAAAGTAATGTTTAAATTTCTTTAAAAGTTAAACGGTTATTAACCTCGTACGTGAACTCGTTGATCTTCTCCACTGGAACATCGGTTGGCGCCGGAGTTCCTTCCACGATAGGTTGCGATTGCAGGAACTCCTCCTGCCGCCTCTGCACGGCTTCCACGATTTCACGAGCAAGCGGGTCTTGAATTTCACCGGTCTTCTTGTTGGTGTGCGAAACCTTGACCAAATCAAGGTTGGAAGGATAGACACCGGTCTGCTGAAACTGTTAACATATACAATTTTGTTAGCGAATTTTAAATTTTTTTTAATTATTAAACTACTTACAATTTTCTGAGCAGCTGAAGCCTTGCTCGTTGCTCCGAGGTTGTGGGTCGCTTTTCCCTTCCCCTTCTGGGTGCTGTTGCAGTTAGTGGAGTGTTTCTCGGAGTCCGCCCGAGTTGCCTCTAGTTCCCAATGTCGAAGTGTAGGAATTAGTACTAGGTCACCCAGATTAATCTCTATTAATCCACCTACGTTGCAGTTCCTTTTCCTAGGATCTAGGGTTTGTAAACGAATAAACTGAAAAACTGGATCTCGATTATACCTGGAGTTTGCAGCGGAATTAGCAGGGAATCGAGATTACGAGCACGTCAAACGCTATGCCTCTACGAATAGTCCACACGCACACAAATAGGAATCCGCCGGAATGCTAGAACCGGTGATCAGATCTCTTTATGGATTTTGTGTTTCAGAGTGACGGCTATCAGAAAAGATATATCCACTTGTTTTTTTTTCAGGTCGTGCCTCATATCTTTATATATGGACCCTGGAGAAAAACCTAATTATCCTGAACCGAGTCAGAATTAATTAAGTCGTCAAACCGAAATCCCTATTTCGGATTTAACTCGTGTCGATCGACACACTCTTTAAAACACTAAAATAATGTGTATCAAATACACATCATTTGGATCATTACATTAATGATTATTCCCATATAAAGCGCATCCTATTTGCTTAGGTGTGTGACCCTGTAGGAACATATAATACTAGCAATGAGTTCATAACTCATAGATCATCAGAGGTTTCTAGCAAAACGTCATGATCACCTAGTATCATATGAATGTCTAATCTCGACATTACAACTATCACTGGAGTGATTACAAGTGTGATTTCAGGACATTCCCAACAATCTCCCACTTGTACTGGAATCATCTATTCCAATAATCCCTTTGTCGCTATATCTCGATATGGCATAAGGAAAGTACCGTGTCATCCTTATTCAACCAAAATCATGTTCATCGAACTCCGATTTATACTGACAATACAAACGACTGACATTCAGCTCGTTCGAGTGCGGCCACACATTCCTCAGTATCAAATCTTCGATGGGCCCTGAGATATTTATCTCCTGCTATACAGGAGGGACAAATCCCATCTCGTTCCATCCCTCTGTTCCTTCACACACTTCATGATACGCCCAATCAATGCCTTTATAGTCACCTTTTACGGATAACGTTTGACAAAGTCAAAGCGGACCAATTCACATGTAAGAAATCATGATAAACTCAGGTCTAAGGACTATACTCTATAGTCGTAATGAGAATCTCTTATGACACTTGTATAGCTATCTCGTAGAGTTCTCATTAGCGGGTCATGTCCAATCATATATTCTCCAACATATATCCATGTGATTGACTTTAATACTCTTATTAATGACTCCATGAAACTTAGTCATCAGTCACCTCATATGCCAGTCTCTCGCGGTTGCTAGTGTCCCACATTAACAACCTCGACCGGGGACAAATATAATCTATGACATTTAATTCTCATAGGGTTTCATGATCAAGTCCTTAACTTGATGACCTATAGAATGTCATAAATTATCTTGGGACTTATTATTTAAAAACACAGTTAAATAATACCGAAATCATATTTCATTAAAATAACCAAAATGTTATTACAAGAACATTAAAAACATAACTTAAAAACAAGACAACTCCCACTAAAATCAAGATCACATCTTAATTTTCTTAAGTCCTATAGCAGCCGTATGACTCTCATGCTTAGGTCTTGGGAGGGGCTTGGTCAGAGGATCAGCGACATTCTCATCCGTGGGAACTCGACTGATCTTCACATCTCCTCTATCTATTATATCACGAATCAAGTGATATCTCCTCTCTATGTGTTTGGATTTCTGGTGAGATCTAGGTTCCTTTGCCTGAGCAATTGCTCCATTGTTGTCGCAAAACAATGCTACAGGCTCCAAGATACTAGGAATCACACCAAGCTCAGATATGAACTTCTTGATCCAAACAGCTTCCTTTGCTGCTTCCGAAGCGGCAATGTATTCAGCTTCAGTAGTGGAATCTGCTACAGTGCTCTGCTTGGAACTTTTCCAACTTACTGCACCGCCATTCAGACAAAAGACATAACCAGACTGAGACCGGAAATCGTCTCTGTCCGTCTGAAAACTTGCATCCGTGAATCCACTTATGACTAGCTCATCACTTCCTCCATATACCAAGAACTTATCCTTCGTATTTCTCAAATACTTGAGGATATTCTTGACTGCTGTCCAGTGACACTCACCTGGATCAGATTGGTATCTACTCGTCATGCTTAAGGCACAAGCAACATCTGGACGAGTACAGAGCATGGCATACATTATAGATCCTATTGCCGAAGCATAAGGAAACCTATTCATTCGTTCCCGCTCAGCTTGTGTCGAAGGACACTGCTTCTTGCTAAGAATAACGCCATGCAACATAGGCGTGAAACCCTTTTTGGAATTTTGCATATTGAATCTGTGTAATACCTTATCAATATAAGTATCCTGACACAATCCAATTCGCCGATTTAATCTATCTCTATAGATTCTAATTCCAAGAATGTACGCGGCTTCACCCATGTCTTTCATGGAAAAACAACTTCCAAGCCAAGCCTTTACAGACTGAAGCAATGGAACGTCATTTCCGAGAAGAAGTATGTCATCTACATACAGTATGAGAAATGCAACTCCGCTCCCACTAGTCTTCTTGTATACACATGGTTCTTCTTCGTTCTTGACAAAGTCAAACTTTTTGACTGCTTCATCAAAGCGAAGATTCCAACTCCTTGATGCTTGCTTCAATCCATAAATGGATCGATGAAGCTTGCATACTTTCCCAGCATTCTTAGGATCAGTGAAACCTTCGGGTTGTGTCATATACACATCCTCTTCCAGAATTCCGTTAAGGAAAGCTGTTTTCACATCCATCTGCCAAATCTCATAATCATAATAAGTGGCAGTTGCTAGGAGTATCCGAATGGATTTAAGCATAGCGACTGGGGAATAGGTCTCATCATAGTCGATACCATGAATTTGCTTGAAACCTTTAGCCACTAATCTAGCTTTGAATATCTGAATATTCCCATCCATGTCAATCTTCTTTTTGGAGATCCATTTACACTCAATGGGTCTTGCACCATCGGGTAAATCTACCAAAGACCATACTTGGTTTTCTGACATGGATCCCATTTCGGATCTAGCGGCTCCAAGCCACTTTTCGGAGTCAGGGCCCAACATCGCTTCTTCGAAATTCGCAGGCTCGTCACTGTCAATGATCAACAGTTCATGACAATCATTCACAAGAAACCCATAGTATCTATCAGGTTCGTGACGGATCCTTCCGGATCTGCGAACTTCAGGCATCACAGGTGCAGGTTCCACAACTCCTTGTGGTTCAGGTTCCACAACTCCTTGTGGTTCCACCTGCTGCTCTTCCTGACAAGGTTGAGCAGGTTCCTGTGATTCTCGAACTTCTTCGAGTAGTACTTTACTCCCACTATTCTTCTTGTGAAGAAACTCTCTCTCCAGAAAAGTACAATCCCGAGCAACAAACACTTTGTTCTCAGAACGGTTGTAGAAGTAGTACGCCTTGGTTTCCTTAGGATAACCAACGAAAAAGCACTTATCAGATTTGGGTGCGAGCTTATCGGATATTAACCGTTTTACATAAGCTTCACAACCCCAAATTTTCAGAAAAGACAAACTTGGAACATTTCCAGTCCACATCTCATGTGGTGTCTTCGCAACTGATTTTGATGGGACTCTGTTTAGTGTAAACGCAGACGTTAGTAGAGCGTATCCCCAAAAGGATAATGGAAGGTCTGTGTGACTCATCATTGATCGAACCATATCCAATAGGGTCCGATTCCTCCTCTCAGAAACTCCATTCCATTGGGGTGTTCCAGGAGGAGTGAGCTGTGAAACAATTCCACACTCTCTCAGATGATCACTGAACTCTTGACTTAAGTATTCTCCTCCACGATCTGATCGAAGAGCTTTAATACTTTTGCCAAGTTGGTTCTCTACTTCATTCTGGAACTCCTTAAATTTCTCAAAGGATTCCGACTTGTGTCTCATTAGATAGACATAGCCATACCTACTGAAATCATCAGTAAAGGTAATGAAGTATTGATAGTTTCCTCTAGCACTTGTGCTCATCGAGCCGCATACATCTGTATGTACAAGGCCCAATAAGTCACTGGCCCTTTCATTTGGTTTGTTGAAAGGGGCCCTTGCCATTTTGCCCATCAAACAAGATTCACATTTCTCACATGATTCATAATCAAATGAGCCTAAAAGTCCATCACTATGGAGCTTCTGTATGCGTTTCTCATTTATGTGACCCAAACGACAGTGCCAGAGAAAAGTTGGGTTTTCGTCATTGGACTTAAACCGCTTAGTATTTATGTTATATACGGGCATTGATTGGTTTAAAACGTAAAGCCTATTCTCTAATGGGCCGCTACCATAAAACATACCATCACGATTGAAAGAACAACATTTATTCTTAATAGCAAATTCAAATCCTTCTAAATCCAAACAGGAAACAGAAATGATGTTTCTGCTTATCGCAGGTACATAATAGCAATTGTTTAATTTTAAAACCAAGCCCGAAGGCAAAGACAAATGATAAGTGCCCACGGCTAACGCAGCAACCTTTGCTCCATTCCCGACTCGCAGCTCCACTTGTCCTTTCTTCAGCGTCCTACTGTTGCTGAGTGCCTGCACATTAGTACAAATATGAGCACCACAACCGGTATCTAATACCCATGAGGTAGAACCTGTGGAAGTAACATTTACTTCAATAACATAAATACCTTTAGAAGTCATCTCGTACGTCTTCTTCTTGTTCTTCAGACCATCCAGGTATTGCTTGCAATTTCTTTTCCAATGCCCAGGCTCATTGCAGAAATGGCACTTATCAGCACCAGAAGGGCCAGCCTTTGGCTTAGGAGTCGGCGCAGGTCTGTCCTGGTTCGCAACCTTGACGTTCTTGCCCTTTCCTTTGCCCTTGCCGGGTTTCTTAAACTTATTGCCCCCTTGCACCATAAGCACATTTGGGGCACCCTTCTTGAGGTTTGGCTCAGCTGTCTTGAGCATGCCATGTAATTCAGTCAACGTCTTCGTCAAGCTGTTCATGTTGTAATTCAGTATGAACGTATCATAGCTTGACGGCAGTGACTGCAGAATGATGTCTGTAGCCAACTCTTGGCTAAGAGGACAGTCCAGTTTCCCCAAGTTATCAATATAACCCATCATTTTTATGACGTGGGGACTCACTGGAGCGCCATTTGGCAGCTTGCACTCAACTAGAGATTTAACCGTCTGGTATCTCTCAGTTCGAGCCTGCTCCTGAAACATCGCTTTCAGGCTAGTGACTATCTCGATGGGCGACGCCACATTCTCATATTGCTTCTGCAAATCTGAGTTCATGGTAGCCAGCATCAGACAAGTCACATCGACCACATCATTCGAATGCTTATCCCAAGCATTCTTTTCTGTCTGCGGGGCATTGGCACGGTATTTCTGGGGGAGAACCTTATCAAGGACATAGTCCTTTTTCTCCTGCCTGAGAACGATTCTCAGGTTCCGATACCATTCCAGAAAGTTAGATCCATTCAACTTGTCCTTCTCAAGGACGGATCTTATGGAAAAATTGTTGTTTGAGCTAGACATTGCTGAAACAAAAGAGGTAGAGGGTTAGTTATGATGTTCAATAAAAGAGCAAACTTAACGTTTAAGAAAACTCGCATTATATTCAAACTATATTTCCTCTAAAGAATATAATGATCCAAGATCCATGTTTCACTAAAACCCGAGCAAGCCACTGGCTGTTACTCAAATCTCAGCTTTACAGGTAAGCAACACTTTGCTAATCATATCCAATATGACTCTTGGTTGTGGATAAAACATCTTATGTTTTTGTCCACCTGATGTCTATGGGCCCAGAACTTCTGATAGCCCATTCAAGTTAACCAATCTCTTCTGTCATGTAACAGTTAATGCCATGCACTGCAAGCCCATCAACACAATTACTTACTGCCTTATTCATGTAACTGCAGATACCTTGCACTGCAAGCCTATCACGCAATGACACAAATCTTGACAGCTGACAAGATTGGGAAGACATCCAGAACACTTGATATTTAGTCGAAGAACTGAACATTTAATCCTAATACATATCATATATGCATTCAGGAACCCAATCTCATTAAATCCGGTTTGGTTATTCGATTTCAGGTTCAATAACCATCAATCTGCATAAGCTGTCGATCGACATTACATTAGTGTCGATCGACACTTACTCTTCTGTTACGGTTCATCGAAAACCGATCAATCCAATTGAACCGGATTCGATAACCGGCATAAAATTTCAATAACCGGTCTGTGTCGATCGACGCAACATTTGTGTCGATCGACATGACTAAACCAGATTCAATCTTCGATAACCGGTCAATCTAATTGAACCGGATCGATAACCGGTCAATCTAATTGAACCGGGTCGGTTTTGGTCTCTGTCGAGCGACACAACATTTGTGTCGATCGACACGAACCAAACCAAATCAATTGTGTGATAACCGGTCAATCTAATTGAACCGGATCGATAACCGGTCAATCCAATTGAACCGGATCGATAACCGGTCAATCTAATTGAACCGGGTCGATACTGGTCTCTGTCGACCGACACAACATTTGTGTCGATCGACACGAACCAATTCGCAGTAAACCGAAATTAACCGGTTTAATTGATTTGTTAACCAAGCGCGATAACCGATTCAATCCAATTGAACCGGTTCATCGTATGCAAGGCAGATACAGACGTGTCGATCGACACAACCATCGTGTCGATCGACACGACTAGGGTTCTTATGCGATTTGAGCAGTTTAATGACAAAACGATTTTGCAAATTTAACTAGATCAAATTCGATTACTGTTCAACAGATTAATACGTTAAACCCTAAGGCTCTGATACCACTGTAGGAATTAGTACTAGGTCACCCAGATTAATCTCTATTAATCCACCTACGTTGCAGTTCCTTTTCCTAGGATCTAGGGTTTGTAAACGAATAAACTAAAAAACTGGATCTCGATTATACCTGGAGTTTGCAGCGGAATTAGCAGGGAATCGAGATTATGAGCACGTCAAACGCTATGCCTCTACGAATAGTCCACACGCACACAAATAGGAATCCGCCGGAATGCTAGAACCGGTGATCAGATCTCTTTATGGATTTTGTGTTTCAGAGTGACGGCTATCAGAAAAGATATATCCACTTGTTTTTTTTTCAGGTCGTGCCTCATATCTTTATATATGGACCCTGGAGAAAAACCTAATTATCCTGAACCGAGTCAGAATTAATTAAGTCGTCAAACCGAAATCCCTATTTCGGATTTAACTCGTGTCGATCGACACAACCCATTTGTGTCGATCGACACACTCTTTAAAACACTAAAATAATGTGTATCAAATACACATCATTTGGATCGTTACATTAATGATTATTCCCATATAAAGCGCATCCTATTTGCTTAGGTGTGTGACCCTGTAGGATCATATAATACTAGCAATGAGTTCATAACTCATAGATCATCAGAGGTTTCTAGCAAAACGTCATGATCACCTAGTATCATATGAATGTCTAATCTCGACATTACAACTATCACTGGAGTGATTACAAGTGTGATTTCAGGACATTCCCAACACGAAGTAGTCCAGCTCACATCTCTTGTTTATATTTGAAAACTTTAGGCACCTTCCCGTATTTATATCACGAGTCTTTCCACTCGTTGATCTTCCACGAGAACTTCCTCGCAGCCTTTGTGTCGAATTCCTTTCGGACCATCGATGTGAGCGGTGGGTCCCACGTAAAATCTTGCTGCAAAAAAAAACACCACATTCCCGCATTAGTAATTAAAATGTGAGTGATATAGAAAATATATTTGAAAAAAATAAAATAAAATCATACCGCAAATTGTCGGAACCAAGTGTCCCGGTCCTCCAATGGCATGTCGGTGTATGTGGGATACGGTTTAGTGAGCATGGAATTCATCATTTCGTTGATAGAACCCGTAATACCGTTTCCCGAGTATTGGAACCTATTAAAATATTTAGTTAAATATTTATCTAAAATTATTAAATCCACTACATGTTTAAATAAGACTTACCAGGTCGTGTTAGGTGCCGGGTCTGGATGTAGACGCGTTAACCTATCACGTCCGGGTTGCACCACAAACTGCTCGATGGTCATCGAGGTGGGAGCTGAGTGGGCTGTAGGCGGGGGCTGAGACATGTATTGGGTCTCCAAGTCGGGACTATCCTCGGGGATAACCGTCTCACTCGTAGTCCGACTTCCCCTACTGGAACTCCCACCTCCTCTAGAGTTATAAAACTGCCCATAATTCCTACGATTTCCATAATTCTAAGATTTAGAGATTTCGGGATTTATGGAATTTGGAATGTATAGGAATTTGTGATTTTGAAATTTTGGGATTTAGTTAATTGGAAATTTAGGATGATGGGAATTAAGGATATTGGGGATTGAAGAGTTTTGTAGTAAATGAATTTAATTCAATTGGGATTACGTGGTTTTGTGATTTGCAATTTTTAAATTTAAGTAATCTGAGTTTTTTTTTATATTGTATATTCAGAAACCGAAGTTCATGGATTTAAGTTTTAAATTTTAAATTTTTTTAATTCTTTAAAAATTTTATTAACATTAATTTTTCAAATTTTTTAAACTTGTAAAAAATGCTTTAAAGGTTTAAATTTGTTTAAAGTTTGAATTGGTAAACATTTTTTATTAAAATTAATATGACAAATTTTAAAAAATTGTTAAAACATTTGTAAATATGAAGGATTTAAAGGTTTAACTTTTAAAAAATTGTATAAAATTCTGAACATTAATTTGACAAATTTTATTAACGTTAAAAAATTATAAATTTAAAAGTTTAAATTGTTAACGTTATAAATTTTAAAATTTATAAAATTGTAAATTTAAAGGATTTAAAGTTTTAAATTTTATTAATTTTAAATAGGTTTAAAATTTTATAGGTTTAAATTGTTTTAAACCTTACATAATTTTTGATTTGGTTGAAGAATTTAAAGGTTTAAATTGTTTAAAGTTATAAATTGTTTTAAACCTTACATAATTTTTGATTTTTTTTAATTTAAATTGTTTTATTAATGTTATAATATTATGTAAAATTATTCTATATAGGTATTTACAAATATAAAATTTTATGAAGAATTTTATTTTTTTTCCGAAGAACACAATTTTTTTTTATGAAGAACAAATTTTTTTTTTTTATGAACAAACTTTGTAATCATCAAAAAACTTACATAGCTTTGTTGAATTCGTGACGGAGGGTGTGGATTAGGATGATTCCGGCGGTTTGTGTGAGTTTTCCGGCAGTTGAAAGCGAAATCCGGCGGTGAATGGTTTTTTTTTTTTTGATTTATCCGTTGAAGAATCGGGAAGAAGAGGAGACCGAGGGATTACACGGCTGGAACGAGGCGGTGACTCGGCAAGCAAGGGATCGTGAAATTTTGTGGTGAAATTTGTGTTTTTCCAGATCTGTCTTCGGGGAAGACGAACTGTGGATTTAATAGACTCTCCGACGGCCTTCAGACGGAATTCTGACGGCCAGGAAATATTCCGACGGTAATTCCGACGGTTTTCCCGCGTTGACGAAGATTACGAAGTCTTTTGGCGGCTGGTCAAATTAGGGTTTCCGTCGGTAGACCGTCGGAATTTAAGACGGAATTCCGACAGAAATTCTTTTAAAATATAAAATTTTACATTTTTTTAGATATTTTCCCGTCAAAATAAATCCCGTTCCATTCTATTCCCGATCCTATATTCCCATTCCCTTTAGTTTTTTTCTATGTTCAATTGCATTTTATTTATTTAGACATTAGTTTGTACGCCGAATTAATTGTTTAGTTAATAAATTTGGTACAAAAAATCTTATAATTTTGAATCCCCGAATAAATATGTCTGATTTTTCGAATTGGTGATGTTATTTTGTAAACATTATCATATATTTTATACAAATCTTATAATTCCTTTACAAAAACTTTATAATCAAATTTAAAACCTTATTATATATTTTTAATTAAAAAAAAAAATCAAACACCGTCGGAATTCCGTCTTAAAGTTCAGACGGAATTCCGACGGCTATAATTTATTTTTTAATTTTAATTTCTCGGAACAAATAAATATTAATTTAAAACATTAAACCGTCGGAATTCCGTCTGAACTTTAAGACGGAATTCCGACGGCGTTTGATTTTTTGTTTTTTAAATATATGATAAGGTTTTAAATTTTATTATAAGGTTTTTGGAAAGGAATTATAAGATTTGTATAAAATATATGATAATGATTAAAAAATAACATTATCATATATTTTATATAATTAAATATATAAATTGATGTAACACCAATATTTCATAATTTTAGTTACTTTTGTTTTGTAATGATTTGCGTATCAATTTATGTAAATAGATATTTTGAATGGTATTTCACATTTATAACACCAATATTTCATAATCATTAAAAGGAAATATAACACATGAAAACATTATACGTTCTTAAAATAGATACTGGATCATTGTTGAACATAAAAGCAACATAAAGTTGTTATCATTAAATTATTCTTATTTGTGGACGAGTTGGATGTTTAGTCTTCATCAGAGTCTGGAACTGTTTCATACTCGTACCCAGTAGTTTCTCCATCTTCCGCCTCGATGGTAGATCCTTCCATTGGTTGGTATTCAGCAATAATCGAATTAGCACCGATTATCTGTTTCAAAAACGAATTTAGTTAAGCATTCCCATAAATATTTATAAATGTATATATGGTGTATCTACCTTAACAATATTCCGCTCTGTGATGTTCAGGTACTTTTGGTTTCTATCAAAACGGCAAACGGTAACATTCTTCAGGATTACCACCGCACCTACACCAGTGGTGAGTCTGTACTCGTCCTTCTTGAAGATGTTATGGTGCATGGTTCCCTCGATTTTTCCTGAAGGATCTTTTAAGGTTACAAGCAAATCTCCTTGGTCATTGGGGATTAAACTAGAGAGCATAGCCACAATCTGATAATAAAATATATAGAATATACTTGTCAGGTAAATTGTATGTCTAAATGTTAATAAAATATGTCGCAAAACGTAAACCTTTTTGACTTTAAAAAATTGTGAATGCGGGGATTTAATTTCTGCAACCTTAGTCCAGAATGGTGTGCTTCTTTTGTTAGTAGAACTTACATGAAAATGAATGGTAGATTTAGTATTTGTCAGCTACAATCATTATTGTAAAAGTAAAACCGGTAATTATATATATATACCTTCACGGTTTATGTAATCGATAGTAGAAATCCACCGAGGACTACTAAAATCCTGGTCCTCCTGTGGTGCCTCATTCATGACCTCACGAATAAAATCTTGTGTTGGGCGTGGCTGAGAACTTTCACCTTGCATCACCTTTGCATCATGAGACCTCTTTCGAAACAGGCCTCGCCGTACAACTTGGCCAGGTCCCGGTATTACGGGCGTTTGATTCTGGGATTGTTGAGTTGGATGGAGTGAAATAGTCGGTTCAGCATTAGTAACATTTAAGTTATCGTAAGGAGGGCTTGAAGGAACAAGAGTTGTGGCTAGAGGGTTATGACCGGGGGATCGGTTTTGCATATAGTAATTCCACAGATCTTTGTTTGCCATTACGCAATTGAATTTTTCTGTGTTATGACTTGATGGTTATAATTTTGTTATGAATGCAATGAAAAAATGTGCAAACTTGTGTAGAACGGATATCCGTCGGATTTCCGTCAGAAAACCGTCTAAACACTCTGACATAAGACCCCACCAATCCCTTCCGCCACTGCAGACGATTTATTAGCCACTCAAACTTTGCCGACATTGGAAACCGTCTACAATCCGTCAGAAAGCTGTTACATAATTGTGACGACATAGCTCCGTCAGAAATACGTCGGTACAACTGACCAATCAAACTTTGCCGACATCGGAAACCGTCTGCAAGCTGTCGGAAATCCGTTAAATAATTCTGACGACATATATCCGTCGGAAATCCGGCGGTACAACTGACCAATCAAACATTGCCGACATCAGAAACAGCCCGCAATCCGACGGCATACGGACGTTTTATACAGTCAAGTACAACTATTAATAGACCTTATGGAGTGTATATCTTCTACACCTCTCCATAACCAAAAAAATATGTCTTCTAGCTCTCCTAATGAAGACGCAAAAACAACATCCGAGGCTAATTTTTTTTATGTCCCAAAATACTCTTGGGAAACCGAATCTCAATGCGACGAATTCACTCAAGAAATTCCCACTTACTCGTGGGAATTTGATACGTGCTCACCAATCCAAAAAGAAGATTCCACATCAACAGTAGTGCCTGACAGCCAGTGGTCGCCAAACATCCACCACGCCAATCCAATCGAAGTCGAACAACCATGTGACTTGGTGGAAAAGTCTGATACTTACGGTGCAATTACATCAAACGTATGTAAGGATCAGTCGTATGATTTTGAATTCGCCCAAAGCCCTGAAAAGCCAAACATAAATTTAGATGTTGATGCAATCAAAAGTGAATTGTGCGGCGGATTTATAGATTGTGCACAAAAGGATCATTACTATGATTTTGAATTCGCCCAAAGCCCAGACAAGCCAAACCTAAATTTAGATGTTGATGCAATAAAAAGCGAATTGTGCGACGGATTTGTAGATTCTCAAGAAAAGAAAATAAAGGGAAAGCACATCAGGAAATGGTTCTAACAAATGGTAAGTTCGGAGTGGAAACCGACATATGATTGTAAAATGAGGAGTTTATTATGTACTTGTGTCGTAACGGTTGTGTGTTAAAAATTTCAAACTCTCTAATGTAACTGTTAACGTTTATTTCATCTGTTTTAAATTTTATGTTCCAATAAATGTAATGTTTCATTGGAATTGCAATAACATTAATTATCTTTAATTACTCATCGTCCATGATTATATATATAGTATTAAATAATATGATATATGGAACACACAATTGTGAGAGAACAACATGCATTAATAAGCAAATTTTTATTCCCAAATAATTATTCTGAATCTTCGGAGAAACCTTCACTAGGGATGGAGTCTGAATCGTCGTCAAATTCTCCACGTGTTTCCTCTTCGTCCGAATGCACTTGATCATCCCCGACATAATTAGGATCAACGACAAGGTCGATGTTATCCATCTCCTCAACCGGTGACATTTGTACACTTCTCGATGGTTGTAGAGCATCATGTTCTGGAACTCCAAAGATTTTTCCTCTAGGGTTTATTGCAGTTACTGTGATCCATGGATCTGTACGGTAGGCAACTCGAGGATATGGAATGTAGCAAACCTAATAATAATTAGTGGTTATTGATAATATACATAAACAAGAAACCTTAAAAATGAGTAAGTAGGTAAACATATTACTGTATTGATACCTGGTCTGCTTGAGACGCAATGATAAATGGATCGTAATACTGTAGTTTCCGGCTTGAATTAATCGAATAACACCAAGAGGGTCAACTCGAACCCCTCGACCATTGGATGGGTCATACCAATCGCACATAAACACAATGCACCGTAAATCCAACATTCCTGGATAGTGGATTTCCAAGATTTCTTTTAAAATCCCATAGTACATCGTATCACCGGATTGCGCCGAAATACTACAGTCCGAAGTTGACCTTTTACGTCCTTCCTTACGGATCCTGAACGAATATCCCCTAGTACAAAACCCGCGATATAAAGTCGCGGTGCTGAGTAACCCATGAACAAACTCAACTAACCATGTCAGGACATCTTCACCACGTGCTATACAGTCAGACACCTACAAAATGATATAAGTAAGATATAAGTAACATATGAACGTGAAAACATGGAAAAGTAAGAGTAAGTAATTATCTTAAACTTACATAACATGGCAACCACCCCGAAAATTCTTCATCTTTCAAGACAGCTAGTTCGGCATCTGTCTTATCAGAATGGTATTCACGGGCGAGAGACATGTAGATCCTGTAACATAACAGTTGTTAGTTGATGAAGGCATATATATATTTCCATAAATTTGCCATAAAAACTTATATACCTTTCGTACTTCAAAATGTCGTTACAGTTTCTGAGGATATACGTATGCAAATGTGTGACCTCTTATTGTGATAGTCTGCGTTTCTTTCCTTTTCCAATTGGTCGACCAACTTGGGCAAACAACTCAGGTACAACCACGACATAGACAACTTTCTCACCTCCATCATCATGTCTGGCAGGACATCTCGCCTTAGTACGAGCTTCCGATGGAAAGTAAGTTTCGGCAAAGTGTGAGATTTCTTCGTTTAGGCTTTTTTGAACAATAGATCCCTCAACCCTGCTCAAATATTTTACCTTTTTCTTCAGGTGGAACATATAACGCTCGAACGGATACATCCATCGGTATTGAACAGGGCCTCCTAAGGCTGCTTCTTTTGGGAGGTGAATAGTTAGATGTTCCATAACGTCAAAAAAGGACGGTGGAAATATCTTCTCAAGATTACAAAGGAGAGCCGGGATATTGTCCTCCAAGTTACGTATCCCGTGGACGGTAAGCGTTCTTGAACATAAATCTCGGAAGAACGCACCAACTCCTATGAACAAAAATTAAATAAGTTAGCTAGTATATATATAGTAATATTATGGTAGTAAGAAACTAATGGGAGTACGAAATATACCTCCAATTGCTTGGTGGATTGGTTGTGGAAGAAGATATGCAAATATAAATGGAAGAAGACGCTGCATCACGACATGACAATCATGACTCTTCATTCCTATAAACTTGCCTTCCGTCGAATCCACGCAATTACGTAGATTAGATGCGTAGCCATCTGGAAATTTGACAATTTTTTTGAACCATTCAAAAAATACTTCTTTATGGCATGCGTCTAACCGGTACGCAGGCATCGGTAATCTATCGTTAGAAACATGAAGAGATTCCCTTGAACAAACCAATGGCAAGTCTAACCTAGACTTCCTATTGTCTTTTGTCTTCCCTGGAACGTTTAAGATGGTGTTCATGATGTTGTCAAAGAAATTCTTTTCAACATGCATGACATCTACATTATGGCGCAGTAGATGGTCTTTCCAGTAAGGCAAATCCCAAAAAATACTCTTCTTGTGCCAATTGTGATATTGTCCACAACCGTCGACGGGGTAATGGCCATTACCCCCAAATTCAGGAGTTCGCTTTGCACCAAAATCTCGTAACTGTTCTAATATGCTGCGACCATCTATCTCAGAAGGTGGACCATGTAACACTTGTACATTCTTCTTGAAATGTCTTCTAGACCGACGATATGGATGGGTTGACAGTAAAAAACACCTATGGCAATCAAACCATGAAGTCTTCCTTCCGTGCTGCAATTGGAATGCTGAAGTATTGTCTTGGCAATAAGGACATGCCAATCTTCCATGCGTTGTCCATCCAGACAACATACCGTATGCCGGAAAATCGCTTATGGTCCACATAAGAACCGCTCGCATGTTGAAATTCTGCTTGATTGAAATGTCAAATACCTCGACACCATGCTCCCACAACATCTGCAACTCATAGATCAATGGTTGGAGGAATATATCGAGTGACCGTCTTGGATGATCAGGCCCGGGAACTAGAATTGAGAGAAACAGGAACTCTTACCGCATGCACATAGAAGGAGGCAAATTGTAAGGTGTTACGATGACCGGCCACAATGAATATTTTTTTCTATGCTTTCCAAATGGGTTGAAACCATCGGTGGATAAGCCGAGGTATACATTCCGTCGTTCATATGCAAAATCTGGATATACGGATTGGAAGTGCTTCCACGCTTCCGCGTCTGAAGGATGCGTGATATCTCCATCTTGACTATGCTCTGCATGCCATCTCATAGCCCTAGCAGTGCGGTCTGATTCGTACATCCTCTTCAACCTCTCTGTTAAGGGTAAATACCACATTCGTTTAAATGGAATCTTCGCCCTCCCACTTGTGTCCTGGAACCGTGGTTTGTGGCCAAATTTACATTTATTTCGGTTCTCGTCTTCTCTCCAGTATATCATACAGTTGTCGATGCACACATCTATAACCTCGTAGGGCAAACCAAGACCGGCAACAAGTTTTTGGATCTCGTAGTATGATCCGGGGGACAAATTATCTTCTGGCAAAATATCTTTCACGAACTCGGCAAATGCATCAACACATTCTTCGGACAAATTGTAATCAGTCTTCAGGTTCATCATCCTAGTAGCAGCAGATAGCGGTGAATGACCATCCCTACAACCGCTGTATAGTGGTTGCTTTGATGCGTCTAACATTTCGAAAAACCTTTGGGATTCTAAATTAGGTTCTTCAACCCTATCACCCTCATGATACCCACCCGACTGCAAATTCTCTCTAAACGCATCGTTAACCATCGCAACCGTACTTACCCCAACATCTACTTCCGGTGTACGTTCTCCTACGCTATCCGGAAAATAAGGTGCATTACTACTACTACTACCATATTCATAATTGGTTTCTCCATGTAAAAACCAAACCTTATATCCCGACCTAAATCCATATATATATATAAGTGATTCCAAACTTTACTAACCGAACCACTAATTCTATTACAGCAATTAGAACAAGGACATTTGATATCCTGACCTTTCTTGGCCGCCTCTTGATTTCTAGGTAACTGCATGAACTCGCAAATTCCTTGAGCGTATTCAGTCGTTAATAAGTTCGACCCCTCTTCCATCATTGGCGCGTCCATCCATGACCAAAAATATGAAGAACTCATTTCTCAAATTTTTTAAGTTTGGTTTTCAGATGTTGGTATAATGAACGTTGGAAGAAATGTGCAAACTTATGTAGAGGGGATTTCTGTCGGAAATCCATCGGAAATCCATCAATACATCCGACATAACACCCCACCAATCACATCGGCCACCGCAGACGATATGTCAACCATTCAAACTCTGCCGACATCGATAACCGTCCGAATTCCGTTGGAATGCCGTCGGAGAATACCGATTGATAATGACCGTCGGAAAACCGTCGGTTATTTCCGACGGTTGTCAGACGGAATGCCGACTAGAATGGCATTCCGTCGGAAAACCGTCGGTTATGTCCGACGGTTATCCGAGGGAATCGTTTTGGTCGGCATGCCGTCTGACAACCGTCAGAAATAACCGACGGTTTTCCGACGGAACAAAAATTTTCGTCGGAATTTACACTGTTTTCTTGTAGTGGTAAACCCGTTACCCCAACCAAATTTGAGAGATATGGAGTCTTTCACTGCGACGGTTTGTTGTTATGCATCCCACAAGGGCAAGATAGATTCGTTGTTTGGAATCCGTGTTCGGGCCAAACCCGGTGGTTCGAACCACTAACATTTGACCCTTCAAATACCTATTTGTACTCTTTAGGATATAAGACTAACCGCAAATCATGCCGCCAATACAAAATTTTGAGAGTTATTCAACCATCCATACGCCACATTAAGTATGAACTCTACTACTTCAACACTAAACCATCTAGGGAGATCACTATCCTCTCGGACTGAAAGGTAAAGAATGTATGCGGCGCATCTGTCATGGGAAATACTTATTGGTTTGCTCAAGAGAAAATACCACTACACTCAACATGGATATCAAAGATTCATTATTTCTTGATAGGGCTGTCAATTACAAGTCCATACATACATTTTTTTTTTTTCGTCCAAATACGTCCGAGTCCGAATATGTCCAAGTTCAAATATGTTTGCGATAAATTGGACAGTCCAACATGTCCGTTGAACTAGACAAATGATAACTTGATCAAATGGTCTAAATTTAGTTATGTACCCATTTTAGAAATTTTTTTTTTACGAAATGACGTTTTTGACATGATTTTTTAACGGAATGATGTTTTTGGCGGGATTTTTTTACGGAACGGCGTTTATTTACGGTCTCGAGTATTTTGGGGGGAAATTTTAAGGAATGACGTTTTTTTGGCAGGAAAATTTTACGGTCTCGAATTTTTTGACAAGAATTCTTTACATTCTCGGGTTTTTTGACAAAAAATTTTTACGGTCTCGAATTTTTTGGTGGGAAAATTTTACGGTATAGATAACAAACATTTTTTCATGTTTCATGTTTTTTTAATAGATTTTAAGTTTATTTTTTACAAAATAGATATAATCAGAGCCGGTCCTGAGCATAGGCGGAAGAAGCGGTGGCTTTGGGCCTCCGTTTTAGTTTTAGGCTTGAAATTTTTTTTTTTTTTTTTTTGGTAGTAACTTGGCCTCCATTTCCGGTTCGGCTTGGGGCCTCCGTTGGCTCAGGACCGGCCCTGGATATAATCTCTAAAACACACAAAATATGGTAAATCCTAACTAATTTTGTCCTTGGACATGTCCATTATCCATAAAGTCCAGTCCAAATTTGACTATGGACTAATTTGGACTCGTCCAATTTGGATCGCTTCATATTTGGACGCGTCCATGTCCAGTCCAAACGATACGGACCGGACTTTGTCCATGGACAAACTGTCCAATTGACAGCCCTATTTCTTGATCTGTTTTGATTTTACAATGGAGAGATTTGGAGCTCGTCTACCTCTACCGTTTCACTCAAATGTTATTCTCAAAGAGACTCTGACCCTATCTAGTGTCAGAGATGAGCAACCTGCAGTGTTACATCAGACAAGGGATTTACGAATGGAGATTTGGATTACAACTAAGATTGCTCCCGATGCGGTGTCATGGAGCAAGTTCTTAGTGGTTGGTATGTATGGCTTTTTCTTTGTTGACCAGCAGGAGAAGAAAGTTGCTGTGGTTTTTGATAAAGACGAAGAGACCATGGAGGGCAACGTAGCTTATATCATTGGACAAGATGGATATTCCAAAAAAGTGGATTTTGGAGAAGCTCCGATTTGGTTTACTTGCCCATCACTTTTCTCCTATGTTCCGAGTTTAGTGCAAATCAAGGGACTTGCAAGAGGGGGCAAAAGGAAGAAACCTCCTTGTTTATTTGTTAACAAAAAAAAAAAAAAAATCAGCTTCATCCGAGGTAAATGATGGACCAATGTACAACACAGTAGATAACCTCTCCATTTTCATAAGATTTTTGAGACATATAGAGTAGTAACTTTGGGAGACAAAATAATGTCGAGCATTGGCGAGGCTCCCAAATTTTGTTGTTGTTGAATGTGTATGAGAAACACTTATCTGTTTGCCGTGAAATCCCCAGCCAATCTTTTGGTTTATGAATCACTTACAAGATACTAGAGATAGTAGCACCAACTATCACATTTCCAAAGTCCAAATTGTTAATTCTTTCAATTGTCCACAACTAGGTACTTAATTTTGCATCATTTCCAAATAGATTGTTGAGAAGATTATTTCGCCAAATTCAATGGCTTAATTAGTCATATATCTTTATTTAAGAAGCAACAAAATGGCGAATCGATATGTATTCAAATTAAATTTCATATATATGAATGATGTGATAATTCATTTTTCTTTCTAAAGATAAGCTCAAACGAAGATGATATGAAAAATTTAATGATTAAACATAATTAATATGAAATCATTGGATATTAAAACTTTGTATCCATTGAGACAAGAGGTGAGTGTCTCAAGAAGCAAATCATTCGTTGGATTTTTTTAAAACTTTGTGGCAACCAACTAAAGAAGTAGACGTAAATTTAGCTCTGAAAATTAATAAACCGTTGTGTTTTATTAAAAAAATTCAAATTTACTAATAACAATAACAAAGGAAAAGAAAAACAAAAGTTCTTGACATTGGCCTTAAGACCCGTTAAGTACTGAAGCCATGATATCATTCAGCAGGAAAGACCACAAAAACTCCACAAACGTCTCACCTGATTGGATCTACATCGAATGATCCGCTAGTTGATGAGGCCACTTCTCATGGATAATTGGCGCGGGAGCTTTCCTAGATCAAAACTTACGCAAGCCCATAAAACCCAACCATTTCGTCCAATGACAAGTTGTTATATTCTTATTTTCAGACTAACGATGTGGGACAATGCAATTTTAAATGTTTTTTTGTTTCCTTTTTCAAACTGAATTTATTTTCTTATTTCCCAGTTGTATACCATAGTAAGAACTAAGTGTATACAATGGTAATAAAACTGTAAGATTTATAAATAGTTAACAAAATCAAACTAAAATTTGATGGGTTGAGCCTCGCCGCCAATGCAATAGTGCAACACATAAGAAAACCCAAATATCAGGTGAGCCGATGGCCCACCGATGGCCCATATCAGATATTAAACTGATAAGAACAGATACTATATTTGATTTTAGCCAAAAGGCCGAGAAAGGTATGAAGTTTAAGTTAGGCTTGCCTTTCTTTATATAGTCGAACTTTATGACCAACGCTTCAATAACTTACCGATGTGGGACAAAAACATATAACCTTTTTGCACATTTTTATTCTTTAAGCAAACAACACAATCTTCTCTGCCTTTTGGTTTTAACAATTTACATGAGTTGATGTATAGGAAGAATCTGGAAAATATAAAATTAAAGTTTTTTCACCTAACCTCTGAATCTGTAATCTGTATCCAAAAATCAGTATTCAGGTTACATCCCAAAAGATGGAAAACAAAACTTCTTTTCTTAAAGAGCTAAGAACCAGAAATTAGTCTCAAGAAAGAAGAAAGATAGAGGGAAGGTCTGAAGAAAACAGAACGCTACAAGTTCACCAAAACATTCTTGTATGATCTCTCATCCCGAGAAACCGTTTCCTTCATTCATCGTTTTTGGACGCTTTAATCGCGGGTAATCTGATTCATCTGAACCATTTTCAAGCGTTTTCGCATTTGTTTTGTCTCAGTCAATAATGAATTTATGTGCTAACCTATGAACTTAACATATTATTGCAAGAGAGTCTACTTCAAAGGCATGTGTTTGTTAGAGATTTCACATTCAAACTTCAGAACTATCCTCCCACAAACATCAATCATATTCTCTGGATTTACAAAACTTTCTTGTGTCTATCTATAATTTCATACAATATTAGTAACATAAAACCAAAACGAATTTGAATCTTTTTTACATTTCCCGCCGTCGAAAATCTGTTGCTTTCCCTTCACTTTTTCTTGCGTCCTTTCGCAGCGAAATCTCTTTGCTTCATAGTGTTTTCTTCAAAGACTTGCTTCCAGAGAGGTTTCCATCTTTTTCGAACAAGCGTCGCTTCGTCTAGCTTCTGCTTCAACCGAGGTAGGATCACACGCAAAGCGTTTCGGTAGTCTTGTCTCACTATGTCAGCCATATCTTGACCATACATCTGCTTGATGCATGCAACTATAGAACATAGTTCCAATATTTTCCAAACCTATCTTTCCACTCATAACTTCCTCCGCACGCTTCATTACACTACTCAAAGTACCTATCCACCTATCTATCTCAAACATTTCATCTTCGCATTTCGCCATTTCTTCTTCGTATACGCTTAGTTTCTTACGTCTCCATCCACCTCTTTTCATCTTACCCACTGATACACACTTGTTGTTCAATACTGTCTCTGAATTGGAATCGTCTGATTCATTAGACGACGAATGTTCTTCCTCGTCGATAAGCTTATAGCTAGGCGTCATTGGTTCTAACCGCTTCAACCGTCTCGATTTCTCCTTTACAAGAAACCCTTTCTTGTTTGCCTTCTTGGTCAAGTAACCTCCTTTCGCATTCTCAACCCTAATCTCAACAAGATCCGCATCGCCATCATCTTCTTTCCGATTTTCGGTATCAACGTTCACTTTACCGTTTCGGGTTTCTGTATCATCGTCTTCTTGTTCTTCTTGAGGATTATTAGGGCAAAAAATCTCTGTGAAGCGTTGGTGAAGATTCTCGCCTTTCTCGAGTAAAAGCAAAACAGAGGTAATGAGTTGGGTTCTTCCGATTCTCTGGAGATTAGATATTTGCAACAAAGAGAAGATCTTTTTCACTTCATCTGGAGTTAGTCTCTCACTCTTTTTGATGCTACTCGCTAACTCAATCGCGCCCTTCATCTGCATCGTTTCTCAATCGTCTTCAAGCTTTCTTGATACGAAACAGAGTTTGAATATGCGTATAGTTTTTATATATAAACCGAAACCATATTCGCATCTAAACCGAACAAATCGAGGTTATTGTATTAAATCCGGTTAACAGTAAACTAAACCGACATTGCAAGGTTTTTTTGTTTGTTTCTCTTTCGTCTTTAGACAGGTGTTGGGAAGGGGGGTTGAAATCTCAATGGTGCTCATTTAATCTAGATGGTGTTGGTGGGTTGGAAAAGTCATTTCTAACCTTAATAAATCTAGTTGTACCAGTTGTGCGAGCTGGAATTTTCACACAACAGAATTTGTGAAGATTCAGATAAAGTAAAGCTTCTTTAGGTTTTCCAAACACTTAGAAAGATTTTTAGAATTAGGGTTCTTGAGATTGTTCTTATTAACCAAGATCAGAGCTGTAAACAGTGTTTCTATCAGAAAAACCGGTCCCCTCCAAGTGAAGGGGTACATGTCTATATATAGGTAAAATTGGGCGGTATGAACAGTTCCAGTCGAGGTGACTTGAACAGTTCCGGTCGCTCTGAGCCGGGCCGGCCTAGAAGGATTGAACAGCGCTGGAATGAACAGTGATGGGCCTTTGACGGGCCTGCGTTTTCTGGGTTCGACCGCTGAACCGGTTTAACACGTGTTAAGCCGTTTGGTTTATCGATTCTTCTAGGGGAGATTTGACCCCTACAGTTAGCCCCCCAGTTCAGCAGTTTAGTTAAAAAGTGCTGAAGTAAGGGTGTCTGAAAAATCGATTCCCGCTTAGGCCGTTTAGCGTGTTAGCGGCGATACTGTCGAACCCAAATACTCAATACTGCGAGTCGGTTGCTGTTATAGGCGAGTCAATTTCTAGTTTCGCGAATCTGCGAATTGGTTTTACTTGTGATCCGCGAATCGTGCGAGAGTGCAAGGTGACGAGATGAAGATGTACAGATGTGCGAACAAGCCTCGGTAAAACCCTTGTCTAGAAAACCCAGTGGGAAAAAACAGAAAAGGGGAAAAGAGCGCGAGTCGCACATTTACTCAAGTCATCGTTGTCGCCGAATTCCTAAGTTTTATGGAGATTAAGTCGTGAGTTGATGAAGTCGCGAGTTGATTTCTGTGGAGAGAAAGTCGCGAGCTGATCCATTGAGATGAAGTCGCGAGTTGATTTTCACGGAGAGAAAGTCGCGATTGGTCCATTGAGATGGAGTCGCGAGTTGATTTTCACGGAGAGAAAGTCGCGACTGATCCATTGAGATGGAGTCGCGAGTTGATTTTCACGGAGAGAAAGTCGCGACTGATCCATTAAAATGGAGTCGCGAGTTGATTTTCACGGAGAGAAAGTCGCGATTGGTCCATTGAGATGGAGTCGCGAGTTGATTTTCACGGAGAGAAAGTCGCGATTGGTCCATTGAGATGGAGTCGCGAGTTGATTTTCACGGAGAGAAAGTCGCGACTGATCCATTGAGGTGGAGTCGCGAGTTGATTTCTGTGGAGAGAAAGTCGCGAGCTGATCCATTGAGATGAAGTCGCGAGTTGATTTTCACGGAGAGAAAGTCGCGATTGGTCCATTGAGATGGAGTCGCGAGTTGATTTTCACGGAGAGAAAGTCGCGACTGATCCATTGAGATGGAGTCGCGAGTTGATTTTCACGGAGAGAAAGTCGCGACTGATCCATTAAAATGGAGTCGCGAGTTGATTTTCACGGAGAGAAAGTCGCGATTGGTCCATTGAGATGGAGTCGCGAGTTGATTTTCACGGAGAGAAAGCCGCGACTGATCCATTGAGATGAAGTCGCGAGTTGATTTTCACGGAGAGAAAGTCGCGATTGGTCCATTGAGATGGAGTCGCGAGTTGATTTTCACGGAGAGAAAGTCGCGACTGATCCATTGAGGTGGAGTCGCGAGTTGATTTCTGTGGAGAGAAAGTCGCGAGCTGATCCATTGAGATGAAGTCGCGAGTTGATTTTCACGGAGAGAAAGTCGCGATTGGTCCATTGAGATGGAGTCGCGAGTTGATTTTCACGGAGAGAAAGTCGCGATTGGTCCATTGAGATGGAGTCGCGAGTTGATTTTCACGGAGAGAAAGTCGCGATTGGTCCATTGAGATGGAGTCGCGAGTTGATTTTCACGGAGAGAAAGTCGCGACTGATCCATTGAGATGAAGTCGCGAGTTGATTTTCACGGAGAGAAAGTCGCGATTGGTCCATTGAGATGGAGTCGCGAGTTGATTTTCACGGAGAGAAAGTCGCGACTGATCCATTGAGGTGGAGTCGCGAGTTGATTTCTGTGGAGAGAAAGTCGCGAGCTGATCCATTGAGATGGAGTCGCGAGTTGATTTTCACGGAGATAAAGTCGCGACTGATCCATTGAGATGAAGTCGCGAGTTGATTTTCACGGAGAGAAAGTCGCGACTGATCCATTGAGGTGGAGTCGCGAGTTGCGAGATGCTGAAGTCGCAGGTTTATTCGTAAGTGAAGTCGCGAAGTCGCGCGATTCTTTGAAGGTCAAAATCCTGAGAATATCGAAACTATGAAGTCGCGAAACAAATCGAGGAGGAGCCCGCGGAGTCGCATTTAGGGTCAAATAAAAATTGTGGAACCACAGATTTGGATCAATCTCGCGAAACTGATCTTCTGAGCCCAGAATCCTTGGGCCCATTAAGAAATGAGGCCCACCTCGAAAGTCGAACCGTCGAAAATGTCCTTATAAGAGGCAACGCTCCCTTGATACTTCTCATTATTCTCATTCCTCCGAAAAAACAGGTTCGCTCTCTCTCTCCCTTCTCTGTTTTTTCTTTCGAGTAATAGATAGGAATTTTGCCGTCCCATCACTTCGCCGCCGCCGTGTTCTTCATCGCCGCCGCAGTGTTCTTCAGAGAAACTGAAAAAACTTAAAAGTTTTGATCCAAAGAAAGATGTCGTCGACGAGTTCTTTTGCATCCGCGAAGTCTGCCGAACTCCCCGAGAAGGGAAAATCGGCCTGGGACTATTCTCCCGATAGCGAGTCGATTGTAGATGCGAGTTCGAGTTGTAGTAGGCTCCGTGGTCAAGAGGAAGCGAGTCCTTCAGGCAGCGAGGAGGCGAGTCCCATTAGTCGAGAAGATCGAGCTGGAGGCCATTCTCCTCTTGCCGAACTGTTCTCTTATCCTACTCCCGCCTTAAGACAAAGTCGCGAGACAAGGGAGTCTACTTCATCCTTGTGAGCTGGACGAACTGGCTTTGAAGAGGGAGTTGGGACTTCGCATCCTTCGCAAATTGGCGAGGCCTCGACCACTGATGGGCGAAGACTGGTTGTGGAAATCCTACAACTCCGCGACGAGTCCCTTAGTCCTGCCGAGCTGCCTCTCCAAGTAAAGATCGAAGAAGGTAACTGGTCATACAACTCTTTAGTAGAAAAAGAGAGACTGGAAGCTTGGGCTGCGTGCGGGCTGGCCGAGGTTGTCCAGAAGAAAAAGAAATCGAGGCGAAAGCAACGCCCGCCTCCAGGTTCCTCTTGGTGCGATGTGGACTTCCTGGAAGACTATCGCTCAGAGTGCCGAATTCCCGACTCGGTCGAACTGATCGCGCCTTCTTAAGAGCAGCGAGAAGACGATCCCCCTGCCGGCACGTTTACCGCCTATGCGTGTTGGTTTAAGGAGTGTTTCCTCACGTTCCCCATCCCTGCGCTGATTCTCCGTTTCGCGCGGGTTCACAAAATCGCGCTCGCGCAAATTAACTCGAGAGGGATTCGCCAATTGGTGGGAATTACGACGCGGGCAGCCGAATGTCGCGAGCCCATCGGAGTTCGCCATCTACATAACCTTCTTGAATGGCGCAAGCAATCCAACCCGAGTGGCATGAAGTATTACAATCTGGCGAGTCGTTCTCTTTATAAAATACTGGACGACTTCCCGAACAAAGATCATAGCTGGAGAAAATATTTTTTCTTCGTGCCGATATCGGCCGCGTCGGCCGAGGATGAACACTTAGTGGTGGCGAAGTGGGGGACACTTGGTAGATTTTCTCGAATGTTTACTGCGCGAACTGCCCCCTTGTGTTTTATACTAACTTTTCTGCTAATTTCTTTTTACAGCTAGCAGACTGCTATTCACTCCTGTTGCCAACATCGACGATTTGGTCAATAAGTTGAAGGCTCGGAAATGCCTTTGGAATCGTCACTTCAATCTTCGAAGGGTTGTTCTAGCTCGCGAGTTCATTTCCTACGACGAAGAAGAAGAAATCGAACAGAGCGAGTTCGACGATCTAGAAATAATGCCTCCCAAGATCACTTTCCGCGATCTCGCCAAGAGAAATGCCGAGAAGGCTAAGAGAAAGGCCGACCCGAAGGCCACTGCCTCCATCGTCGAGACGTCCGAGCGGAGCGTCGATAAAGAGAATACTCCTACTGCTGAGGGCGACGAAGCGGCTGCTATAGCTGCGAGTGGTGCGTTGGCTGTTATTACTTCACAGCCAACTACCATTACTGACGAGCCCGCCGAGCCTGAGGCCCAATTGCATCCGAAGAGAAAACGATCTGCCTCTGAGAAAGGCAAAGGTAAAGTTGGCGAGAAGAAGAAATCTCGTCGCGAGCTGCCGACTCTGTCCCCAGGGCAGACTATTCCTGGAAGTTCCGATGGGCTTTACACTAATCCCTTAGCCGCAGCCGCCATGATGGCTAAGGTTACATATCCGGGTGATCGTATGCCGATCCCGGAAAGGCTGGTAAAGAGCGAGCTCTACAAGGAGTTCGCGTCTCGCCAGGCCAAGGTAATTCCACACTTTATTCTTTCTTTTTCACTTAGCTTTATTTTTCATACTGTCAACTCCTTCGCAGGCCATCGCCCATTTCAACAGGCTGATCATGTCGTACGATCAAGACTCGAGGTCTAAGGAGCTCTTTATAGGCGAGGCCAGGCAGAGAGAAGAGGACGAGAAGGAAAAAGTCGCGGCCCAAATGAGAAATCTTGCTGCTGAGCGAGATATGTACAAGAAGAGCTCAGACGACCTGGGCGTGCATCTTCACAGAGTCGGTAAGGAGAAGGAGAAGGTCGAGGAGAACAACGCCGAGCTGGTGAAAGAGCTATCTGCTCTGAAGGCGAGTCGCGAGCAGGATCTTGAAGAGGCTGTTTCTTCTGCGAGGCGATTTGCGGCCGCCGAAGTGCAAGGCCAGCTTAACCGGGCTTACGAGCTGTTTCAACAGATGATGAAGAAGCCGATTAAGAAAATGGTCTATCTTGCACAAGCGGAGGCTAATCTCCAGCTCCTTGACGACATGGAGAATGCTGAAGCAGAGGAGGCCTTCGATCCCAAGGCCGAGCGTGCCCTTTTAGCTGAAAACAAGGCGTCACTCGGAAAAGCCGACGAGATCTTCGACGCGATAGCACTCGAATTGAGAAAGACCTTGGGTAAGAACTATGTTGTCCCCATTACCGTAGCGGATATAGTTGCGTCTCCGCGAATCGAAGTTGTTGCTAAGTCTGTTGGTATAAATGCAGCTTCTGGGTCGAACGATGGCTCTCTTTGTATGCGCTTGCGAAGCGCGAGTGAGGAGTTAGACGAGAGCGAGTCGGACGAAGCCGATGAGACCGTTGATCCGATCCCAGTTGCACCAACTGAACCTCTTCGCGAACAGGCTCCTTTGGTACCAGAACCCAAGGACGGCGAGGCTGCGAGTTCGGCTGCTATCATTACTCCAGCCGAAGAACAAGTTGTCGAAGAGGGCGAGCTGGCTTCTGATGACAAAGAGGCCGAAGATGGCGAGACTGTCGCCTAATCCGGACTTTGCAACAGTAGGATTAGTTTTTGTTTTTGCTTAAGGATTTTATGACTCGATTTTTGTTTTTGTGCCTGGATGGCTTTATCCAACTTGTAACAACATTTTTATGCCGAGTTGGTCGAGCAGATTTATATGAATGCCCTTAAGCAATTTCTTAACTGTATTTTCGATTAGTAGTCTGTCGACGAGGCCTGTTAGAGCTTGTCTAAGCCCATAGAAATGATGCGGTTTTAAGACGCTTAGATTTGATGCGGTTTTAAGACGCTTAATGGCGATGCGGTTTTAAGACGCTTAATGGCGAGGCGATTGATATCGCTGCCGTATGTTTTGCCATTTTAGACCAGTGTTGAGTGTAACTGGGTTTTGCGAGACGAACATCCTGGTTACATTCTACTGAATATATCTTATCCAGGCAAATACATATTTGCTAAGTTCGACCAGTTTGTTAAGGTTAAAACTGGGTTTGCGAGTCAAACATCCTGGCTAACGGACACATTCTACTGAATGTGTCTATCCCGAGATGAACTCGCGAGATGGACATCCCGGCTAACGGACAATACTCGCACTGAATACGTCTATCCCAGTAATGAACTCTAAACTTATATAGCGCGCTTTATCCGTTGAGGATGTATGAGTATACTTCATAATGATGATGGAGTTTTAATCAGGTCGCCATTATGGCCATAATGACGCCTAATTGTTATTGATCTCGCGTTTAGACAGTTAAGTCGTTTAGCGAGTTGCCGCGTTTTGACCGGAGTCGTTTGCGAGTCGAGCGAATAAGACTTGGTTAAAACTTTAGCTTATTGCGAATCGATTATCGCGTTTAGACCGGAGTCGTTTGCGAGTCGAGCGAATAAGACTTGGTTAAAACCTTAGCTTATTGCGAATCGATTATCGCGTTTAGGCCGGAGTCGTTTGCGAATCGAGCGAATAAGGCTTGGTTAAAACTTTAGCTTATTGCGAATCGATTATCGCGTTTAGACCAGAGTCGTTTGCGAGTCGAGCGAATAAGGCTTGGTTAAAACTTTAGCTTATTGCGAATCGATTATCGCGTTTAGACCGGAGTCGTTTGCGAGTCGAGCGAATAAGACTTGGTTAAAACCTTCGCTTATTGCGAATCGATTATCGCGTTTAGACCGGAGTCGTTTGCGAGTCGAGCGAATAAGGCTTGGTTAAAACTTTAGCTTATTGCGAATCGATTATCGCGTTTAGACCGGAGTCGTTTGCGAGTCGAGCGAATAAGACTTGGTTAAAACCTTCGCTTATTGCGAATCGATTATCGCGTTTAGACCGGAGTCGTTTGCGAGTCGAGCGAATAAGGCTTGGTTAAAACCTTAGCTTATTGCGAATCGATTATCGCGTTTAGACCGGAGTCGTTTGCGAGTTTAGCAAATAAGGCTTGGTTAAAACCTTAGCTTATTGCGAATCGATTATCGCGTTTAGACCGGAGTCGTTTGCGAGTCGAGCGAATAAGACTTGGTTAAAACCTTAGCTTATTACGAATCGATTATCGCGTTTAGACCGGAGTCGTTTGCGAGTCGAGCGAATAAGGCTTGGTTAAAACCTTAGCTTATTACGAATCGATTATCGCGTTTTAGACCGGAGTCGTTACATACGGCGAGTGAGTATGAATATACGTACCCACTCCCTTTTTTTTTTTTTTTTTTTTTTTCTGAATAAGGGGGCAACTGAACTCGTTCGAAAACGAGCTGCCTACGTACCCAAAGAAGGGATCAAGTCGCGTCGTAGATCAAGTCGAATGACTTAGTATTTTTAGCAGTGATATTTCTTCAGATGTCGCGCATTCCAGGAACGCGGGATCATCTCGCCTTTCATGTTGGCGATTTCGTAGACGCCCGGGCGAACTACTTTTGTGATTTGATAAGGTCCTTCCCAATGAGCGCCAAGCTTGCCGGCATTGGGCTCGGCAGTGTTTTGAAATACTGCGCGAAAGACGAGGTCTCCTTCGTAAAAACGCCGAACTCGCACCTTGGAGTTGTAATACTTGGATGCTGCAATTTGATATTCGGTCATTTTTATAAGTGCTTGGTCGCGCTTTTCGTTGATAAGGTCGAGTTCGTCGAGCATGAGGAGATGATTGAGACCTTCCTGTTCTGGAAGCATTCGTCGGCGAACTCCTGGAAAATAGACTTCAGGAGGAATCACACATTCTGTTCCGTAGACGAGGACGAAAGGCGTCTCGCCCGTAGCGCGTCGCGGTGTTGTTCGACAAGACCATAAAACGCCTTCAAGTTCATCTGCCCAACGACCCTTCTTAGCGTCGAGTCGAGTCTTTAGGCCATGGATAAGTGTTTTGTTTGAAAATTCTGCCTGGCCGTTGCCTTGCGGGCAGCGAGGCGTTGACTTGCTGATTCTGATTTTCCACTTATCGCAGAAAAGTTCGAACCGTTTAGATATGAATTGCGAACCGTTATCTGTCACTATCTCATAGGGTACGCCGTGACGACAGATGATATTCTTCCAGACGAAGTTTTCGACCTGCTTATCCTTGATTGATCCGAATGCTTCCGCCTCGATCCACTTGGAAAAATAATCCGTCAGGACTAAGAGGTATCGTTTCTGCCGAGACGGATGAAGCGATCCAACTATATCCATTCCCCATCGCATAAACGGGTAGGGCGAGGTGACCGAGCTTAAGAACTCCGTCGGTTGATGGATGAACGGACCATGTCGCTGACACTTCTCGCACTTTGCTGCGAACAGCTCGCAGTCTTTTATCATTGATGGCCAAAAATATCCGTGCCTCTTGATTCGGATGACGAGTGAGCGACCTCCCGAGTGGTTACCGCAGGATCCGCCATGAACCTCGTGCATTATCTCGCGAGGCTCCTGCCCCTCGACACAAGCGAGTAGTGGCCCGGACAGTCGCCATTTGAAGATATTTCCATCAAGTAAAACGTAACGAGACGACTGTGACTTTAATTTGCGAGCCACCCATTTGTCGGTTGGCATCTCGCCGTCTGCGAGATAAACGCGAATGTTGGCCATCCACTTGGTGTCGCATCCATAGACTGTGGTCTCGTCGTCAATGGGAATGTCGATGACTTCATGCCCAGGTGGAGGCTCCTCGCTACATGGGTAAGCATCCTCTGGGGATTCCTCAAGTTGTTCGGGGAGAAAGCCACGGTCAAAAGCTATGTTATTCGGGTCGAGCTCGTTATCTGTTGCCATCACATCCGTCGTTTCGTCTGTGCCGACTGGACCGGATTGATTGGGATCCATCGGATCCGGTTCGACGTTATCTTTGGTGTGGTCGAGGTCCATCGGGTCTGCGGCGGAGCGAGCGAGCGAGCCATTGCTGAGACCTGCTTTTTGCTTCGCTGCCAGAGATCTTGTTAGGACGTTGACTGCTTTTGCGATTGCGATACTCGGCTCTTCAATGAATTCGACCTTGACAATTCTTTGAAGATCTTTATCTAGCTTTGCGGTCGAGCCGAGTGATGCGAGGGCATCCACTTGGGAATTTTCCGACCTTGGAATTCTTGTCAAGGTGAACAGATCAAATTCAGCTTTTAAAGTTTTGACGAGAGCGAGGTATGCTTCCATGCGCTCGTCCTTTGTCGCGTATTCGCCGTTGAACTGATTTACGACGAGCTGAGAGTCGCAAAAAGCTTCTATCCTTGTTATTTTCAACGCTTTAGTCAATCGAAGACCTGCGAGAAGGGCCTCGTATTCGGCCTCGTTGTTCGATGCCTTGAAACCAAGGCAGAACGATTGCTCTAGAGATTTTCCGTCTGACGATAGTCGAATGCCTACTCCCGATCCGTGTTTAGATGACGAGCCATCGACGTGCAGCTGCCAGATTTGGGATGCAGAACTGTCTGCAAGTGTGTCTTCGATTTCGGGCGAGGCTTCCGCCTCAGGCAGTTCGATTAAAAAGTCGGCCAATACCTGTGCCTTGATCGTCGTCCTACTGCGATACTCGATATCAAACTCGCTTAGCTCGATCGCCCATTTGGCGAGTCGCCCGGACTGAGTCGGACTGTGGAGAACTGCGAGCAGTGGAAAAGTACTTAGTACCACGATCGAATGTGATTGAAAATACGGTCGAAGCTTTCGAGCCGACGTAATAACTGCGAGTGCGAGTTTCTCCGTCAAAGGATATCTTGTTTCTGCATCGGTTAGCGACTTACTAATATAGAAAACAGGCTTTTGCTCGGTGCCGTCTTCGCGAATCAGAACCCCACTAACTGCCGAGGTCGAGACCGCGATGTAAAGATAGAGCGGTTCGCCAGCTATCGGCTTTGTCAGAACAGGTGGAGTCGCGAGATACTGCTTCAACTTCTGGAAGGCTTCTTCACATTTTTCAGTCCACTCGAAATCTTGTCGAGCTGCCCCCTTCTTATCCTTGAGCGTTTCATAAAAAGGTAAACACTTATCAGTAGAGCGCGAGATAAATCGGTTCAAGGCCGCGACTCTGCCGTTTAGTCGCTGGACTTCTCTTCTCGTTTTTGGCGAAGGCATCTGGATGAGTGCGTCGATTTGCTTTGGATTTGCCTCGATCCCGCAACGAGTAACCATGTAGCCGAGGAACTCGCCGGACGTTACACTGAAACGACACTTAGCCGGATTTAGCTTCATGTTATACTTGTTTAATAACGCAAAGCACTCTGCGAGGTGGCCGATGTGGTCCTTTTCCTCGAGTGATTTGACAATCATGTCGTCAATGTAAACCTCCATCGTTTTGCCGAGTAAGTCCGCAAACATTTTATTTACCAATCGCTGATAAGTAGCCCCAGCATTCTTAAGTCCAAAGGGCATGACTTTGTAGCAATAGATTCCGCGGTCTGTGATGAAAGATGTTTTGTCGCGATCGCCGGGGTGCATGAAGATCTGATTATAGCCAGAGAAGGCGTCCATAAATGACAACAACTTGTTACCAGATGTCGCCTCGACGAGGCGGTCGATGTGAGGAAGAGGGAAACTGTCTTTAGGGCATGCCTTATTCAAATCCGTGAAGTCTACACAGACTCGCCACTTACCACTTTTCTTCTTCACGACGACTGGGTTCGCAAGCCACTCCGGATATCTGACCTCAGAGATCGAGCCGGCCTGCAAGAGTTTGTCTACTTTGTCATTTACCGCTTGTGCCCTTTCAGGACCTAGTCGCCTTCGCTTTTGCTTTATAGGTTTGTAGGTCGAGTCCACGTTTAACTCGTGACTGATGATGCCGATATCGATCCCGGGCATGTCTCCCGCGGACCATGCCGTTTATAGGTTTGTAGGTCGAGTCCACGCTTTGTCAAGTGTCGCGTCTATCTCTACGTATTTCTCTGGGAATTTGTCGTTTATACAAACCGAAATGACAGGCTCGCAGGTCGGGCCCGCTCCTCTAGCTTCAGCGGATTCCGCGATCTGTAGCTGCTATAAGAGGTTTGAGATTTCCTTGACGGGCTCCCTGTCTGTCTTAATCTTTTTCCGCGGCTCGCTTGGGATCGGCACTGTCGCCTGAGTTCTTAGTTTGTGCGCGGTCATGAAACAAGATCTTGACGCCGACTGACTTCCTCTAATTGTTCTGACTCCGCCCTTTGTTGGAAACTTAAGACAGAGATGATACGTTGAGGCGACGGCGCGCATCGAGTTTAGCCAAGGGGTTCCCATTATCACATTGTAAATTGCCGGGTTGTCCGAGACTGCGAACTCAACTATTTTAGTCACACCTTCCGCACTTACAGGAAGCTTGACCGTACCGAGTGTCATCGTCGTCCCACCATTGAATCCGGTTAATGGCTTTGGATAGGATTCGACTTGTGCGAGGTTAATTTCCATACGCTTCAGAGCGTCTATGAAAATGATGTCGACTGTGCTCCCAGTGTCGATTAAAACGCGACCCGTGTCCCACCCTGCGACGGAGAGTCGGATGACAAGCGGGTCGTCATGAGGTTTGTCAATGTCGTCGACCTCATTCTCTTCGAACTGGATGACGTCGTTCGGGAACTTCGACGGTTCGGGTTTGTTTGCCCCTACCTCCGCTCTTCTCTGATAGGCTTTGATCGACGAGACGGTGTTAGAGCAGTAGCGCGAGCCGCCCATGATCATGTTGCAGATTTTCTGTTTCGAGGTGCTCCGGCCATCATTACCGTTTCGTCGGTCGAGGTGGGCCTCGTTGTTTCGTCGGTCTCGCTTATTATTCCTGTTGTCTCCCGACGGGCCGTCCCCTTCTCTTGCATCGTCGAATTGCTCGAGCTGAAAATCGTTAACATTGATGTTTCCTTTGAGCTCGCCGGCGGCCAACTTTGCTGCGAGTCGCACGCCGAGGACTCTGCAGTTAGACGTCGAGTGTCCCTCCATCTTATGCAAGTCGCAATAAGCAGACTCGTCATACTGCGATATTCTCGGCCAAGTGTTGCCGCTAGCGCGACCAGGGGCGCCTCTTCCGCGGCCTCGCCCTCTTCCTCGACCGTAGCCGGGCGAGTCCACCTGGTAGTTATGGGCCCCCTTGAAACCTCCTTTATGTTGTACGAAATTTCCCGGCTTCCTCTTTGTCGCGACTGGGACTTCTTGCGGACTAGGATTCCTGGTCTTTCCATGCTTCTGGCTCAGGATTTTGGTTTCATCTTCGCTTCTTGCGAAGCCGTTAGCGCGATGAAGCGCATCTTGAATTGACGAGGGCTCGTTAATTGTCATCTCTTTTCGGAAATCCGAGCTGTACCACAAAGCTTTTCGCAGGGCACTTAGGGCGGATCTGTCGTCAATCCCTTTTACCTGAATAAGCATCGCTTTGAAGCGTTCAATGAAAACTCCCAAGGGCTCGCCGGCCGCTTGCGTTATAGTATAAAGGTCCACCTCCGATGACCTGCGTTTGATTAGGACGGAATACTGCTTTAGGAAGGCCTCAGAGAGTTGGGCGAAGCTGTCGACAGAGTTCCTTTTCATTCCCGTGAACCAATAGAGGGCCGCCCCTTGGAGATGCTCCACGAAGATGAGGCAGCAACCAACATCGATTTCATCGAGCCTGAAATTAGCTCGCCCCATTGCGATTGAGAATGCTCTAATATGCTCCGTGGGGTCGCCCTTTCCCTCATAGATAGGAATCTTGAGCTTCCCTGGGTCAGATAAACGCGCATTTGTTATTCGCTCGGTAAAAGGAGTGGTGCGAGCTTCTTCAAGAACGCGGTCGAGTTCCGGCGCCTTGCTGGTTGCGCGATGGATCTGTGACCTCATATCCTTGAGATCGCGAGTGTTCTGCTGCAAGACGGCTCTGAGCTCGTCCATTTCCGTTCCCTGCGAATCGACAGCTCTACGGGCGGTTAGGGCTTCGGCTTGTTCCATCCATCGCGTATTTTCTGCGATTTCGCCCTCGTCCCGACTCTGGATACGACTAGTCGGTCGACTGGGCCGAGCTGCTCCGAATTCACGTCCTTCTGAATTGTCTGCGATTGCAGGTATGCCGCCGGGAGCACCTTGAGGTAGCCCTCGAGACTGACGAGTTGTCGACAAGGCCCTGATTTCCGCAGTCAGGTTGCTGTTGATCGTTTCCTGGTTTTGCGACTGCTTGAGCAACTGTTCGAGCATTGCTTTGAGTTGACCGAAATCTCCTGGTGTGGACGGGTCGGCCGTGTTTGTATTGGCGGTTGCCTGGTTCTCTGTCGGGACAGGTCTGCCTGCTTCCGCCCCCAATGCGGACTGGTTGATCAGCCCAGCCACAATGGGCTCGCTTGGACCAGTATCTTCGGCCGCTGGAGACTGCGGGTTCGTTATTGACATGTTGCGAGTAGCGGGTTCGTCTAAGCGTTTGTTTCGTGTATGAAGCTAGTGTTGCGAGTAGCCGACCCCTCCTTCTAGCGCCAAATTGTGCGAGGTGGAATTTTCACACAACAGAATTTGTGAAGATTCAGATAAAGTAAAGCTTCTTTAGGTTTTCCAAACACTTAGAAAGATTTTTAGAATTAGGGTTCTTGAGATTGTTCTTATTAACCAAGATCAGAGCTGTAAACAGTGTTTCTATCAGAAAAAACCGGTCCCCTCCAAGTGAAGGGGTACATGTCTATATATAGGTAAAATTGGGCGGTATGAACAGTTCCAGTCGAGGTGACTTGAACAGTTCCGGTCGCTCTGAGCCGGGCCGGCCTAGAAGGATTGAACAGCGCTGGAATGAACAGTGATGGGCCTTTGACGGGCCTGCGTTTTCTGGGTTCGACCGCTGAACCGGTTTAACACGTGTTAAGCCGTTTGGTTTATCGATTCTTCTAGGGGAGATTTGACCCCTACACCAGTTGTCCCAGTTGTACCAGTTGTACCAGTTGTCCCAGTTGTATCAGTTGTACTAATTGCTCTCCCCAGTTGTACACGGTAGCAGTTGTCCCAGTAGTCCCCAAAAAATCCTCCAGTTGTACCAGTTATATTGCTCTAGATGATTTTTTTTTTTTGGTCACCAACGTAAACTTTCATTAATTAACTGCGATACAGGAAAAACCTCTACGAGCGTTTTTTGCCAACAAATCGGCTTCTACATTTTTCAAGCGTGGAATGAAGCCTATTTCAAAAGAATTAAACATGGGGATAAATTCCCGGATATCACAAAGGAGGAAATGAATTTCCTTGTGATCGCCATGGGACCGCATGAGATGAACTAGGGTAGAGTTGTCGGAGAACACTTGAATATCCTCGCAACTCACCTCACTCGCTGCTGAAATTGCTGTCCGGAGGGCTAAGGCTTCGGCTGATAGAACGGAGGGAATGGAATCCGCTCCTTGCATTCCTTGAAAGGCAATCAAGGGGTTTGTGTTTGAGACGATTGTCCAACCCAATCCGCATTTTAACGAGTTAGAATTCCAAGCCGCATCGATATAGCAAGAGAAGCCATGATTACTTTTCTTGAGCGTTAAGTTGGAGCACGGTGTGTGGTTGGTCTTTCTCGTTGATGTTGGGCTTCCTGCCATGCTCTTGCTTCTCGCAAGGCTTAGAGAATAACTTCCGATTATACTCTTTTGTTTTACCATTCGTCTTTTTCTTTCATTCTCTCAATATTTTTTGTTTTTCTACAACTTATATTATCTCCAAGTTACTGTTTTTCAATTTTTATTCTCTCTACTTTCTGTTTTTTACGACTTCAATTTTCTCGATTTTTTTCCTTAGTTTTTTTTTGTTAAAATTAGTTTGCACTATAATTTAGAATATATTAAAATTTTTCTTTTTTAATATTTGATTAGTTACTTAACTACATTGTTAATTTTCCACTTTTAATTTTAACTTTTTCTAATCAATTTTAATATTGACACATGTCATCATCTCAATCAATATTAGACACATGTCACGATCCTGTGAGTTACAATTTTTGCTTCCATCTCAAGCTCTCGTCGACCGACTTCTCTTTTATATAATAAGACTCAAGTTTTTCCGTAGTTTCTTTTTATAATTAGTTTGCACTATAGTGTAGACTATATTAAAAAATCTAGTTATTCTAATTAGTTCGGACTATTATAAATTTTTTTTTACTATTTGATTAGTTACTTAACAATTACATTGTTAAGTTTCCATTTTAAATTTAATTTTTCTTAATTAATTTTAATATTAACGCATGTCATCGTCTCAAACATTATTAAACACATGTCATGATCCTGTGAATTACAATTTTACTTACGTGTCAAGCACTCGTCGGCCGGCTTCTCTTGTATATAATAAGAAGTATTATTTAAATTAAACTTTTATTTATTTTTTTTCTAAAAAATTGAAGCTTTCATCTATATAAATCTATTCCTCTAATGTGCCAACTATTTGCACCCTAAGTATTTAATAATTTTATTCAAGAGTCGATAATAATTCTTCTTTAATAATTTTTTTGTTTGTTTCTCTTTCGTCTTTGTACAGGTGTTGGGAAGGGGGTTGAAATCTCAATAGTGCTCATTTAATCTAGATGGTGTTGGTGGGTTGGAAAAGTCATTTCTAACCTTAATAAATCTAGTTGTACCAGTTGTCCTAGTTGTCCAGTTGTATCAGTTGTACTAATTGCTCTCCCCAGTTGGACACGGTAGCAGTTGTCCCAGTAGTCCCAAAAAATCCTCCAGTTGTAGTTGTACCACTTATATCGCGCGGGGAGGATTCTCTCGAATCACTAGTCACTTCTAACTGTAGCTCGAAGGTCGTCCCTGAAGGAGAAGCTTGTTTCCATGGAGGATACTCACGACGGATCTCTCGATCTCGAAGAGATTCGCAGGTTTTTGAATTTCTTTCTTAGCTTTTTAATTTATTGATTTTGTGCTGCTTGTTCATTTATTTGTTCCGTATTTCTCAGTCGCGTGAAGGAGCTCGAGTTTCTTCACCGGAATTGCATCGACGAACCTGGAGAATCGTGTCCGGAGACTCTGGTTCATGATTTTGCTCTTCAGCTTGAGGTAATTGCGAAGTCACATTTGTATAATCTTCGCCTTCGTGATTGTACCGGATCTCGATAGATGGCTAAATTCCGTTTTGGATTTCTCTATGTTATGGAATTTGCGTAGACGAAGGTGAAAGAGATTGTTGAAGAGTATTGCGATGTTGATTTGTTGGGTTTCGAAGATTCAGGTATGTATGTATTACCCTAAATCTTTGATTCTCTCAAAATCTGGGTAATAGAGACTTCAAGGATGAGATGTTATTGCTTTGAATCATTTTACAGCTTTCTTTTGAGTGTTTGGTAATTGCTGCTTCTTTGGGAATTTAAGACTATAGTGAAAAGGAATTAGAGGAATGATATAAGTAATTCTGTGAGCTAATAATGAATTTATTTGATGCAAAATGTATGAATTTCACAGAGGCTTACTTGGAGTGCTTGAGAAAAGAGCTTCATTCAGTGGAGACTGAAAGTGCTAAGGTTTCTGAGGAAATCGAACGTCTTTCTAGGTCTCATGCGGAAGGTTCGATATTAGTTTTCTTTTGCCGATTTAATGTAGAAGCATGGCATCCAGGTCCTGTTGATTTCATTAACATGAATTTGCTTCTTTGAATTTCTTAGATTCTAGTAGGCTGGACAGGGATCTTGAAGGTCTTCTAGTGTCATTGGATTATATGTCATCTCAGGTTATTTTCTGTTCATTGCTCTTAGCTCAGTAAAATTAGTTTGGTGGAATCAAAAGGCTTATTTTGAGTTTGTGATCTCATTTTAGGATGTGGAGCAGTCAAAAGAGAGTCCACCATCTAGCAGCTCTATGGAAAATTGTTATGCGTCGAGTTGGATTGATGATGAGAAATTTAAGGTGAGAGGTTTTAAAGTTTTATTTCTAGCAGAAGAAGCTTGTGTATGTGAACATATAAATATCTCAACAAAATTTCAACTATTAACATTCTAATCTTCCATCTCTTGCTTGGCCTGATTGATTAGACCTAGTGTGGCAGACAGGGCTCAACTACTTTTCATGAACATAAAATGTTCTTTCAGTTATAGTTTACCCCCCTCCCTGAATAAAATTTCCTAGTGGTTAAGACTTAAATATCAAAAAAACATCTATTGCACCCTAAATTTTTCCAGAAGTTTTTTCTGGTGCTTATTTTATCTGCATGCTACTGCTTGTCTTCTTGTTCATTTTCGATTTTAATAGAAAAAGAATAGAGCTCTACCACATCTCTGCTTAATTTCTGTACACCCTTTTTCACATGTTTTTCAGATCCTTGAACTTGAAAATCAGATTGAGGAGAAAAGGATGATTCTCAAGTCACTGGAAGATCTGGATTCTAAATGTAAAAGGTAATTTAACGTGCTCACTGATTTACATCCTTACCCTGTATTTATTTGCGTTCTTCTACCTTCAGGATTGCTGCTGCAGAACAGGTTGAGGACGCATTGACAGGTTTGAAAGTGCTCAAGTTTGATGGAAATTTCATTAGGCTCCAACTGAGGACATATATTCCAAAACTAGATGGCTTGCTTGGACAGCACAAACTTGAACACACTACTGAACCATCTGAATTGATCCATGAATTGCTCATTCACCTTCAGGATAAAACTACAGATGTAACAAAAGTCGAGGTAAGAACATGTCTCCAAGTTTCACCGATGTCTCTGTCTGCTAGTTCTCATTCCGTTTCTTGAATAATATCAAACGCAACTTTTCTCCCTCAGATGTTACCAAATGATATATACATAGGAGACATCATCGAGGCTGCTGATTCTTTCAGGTGTGTGCTCTAGCTCTTTATGCTATCCTGGCATTTGTATTACTTCTCGATCTGGAATGGTATGGGTATTTAAGCTATAAGACTAATAAGGAATTAGAGATGATAAGGTGTAGGTCTTGTGAATCAGTTTTTTCCGCATCTGAAATTTTCTAATCTCTGTTAATACTAACTTCCTTTTGGCTAACATAGCTACCTAAGAAGCCGTAAGATATGCATCTGCATCGAACCTCTAGAGCTAGTATTCAATTTTTAATAAGTTGAATTAATGTCTAAGTGAGAAAGGTATCCTTCAATGCTGACTCACATCAGCCTCCGTTACCAAAGTTAATCTTAGTGCCACAACATATCTTAAATCTGTAGGCAGATAAGGTTACACTCAACAGGGCTAGACACAAGATCATCACTCCAGTGGGTTGTCGCCAAAGTACAGGAAAGAATTATCTCGACCACTTTGATAAAATATATGGTGAAAAGTTCGAATACAATCAGGTGAGCCTTTTCTTTCCAGTAGCTTTAAAGCCGAATTTTTTTTCCCTATCAAACTCTTGTCTTCGAGTTGTTTGAGCAAGCTAATGCACTGCATTTTCTATGATCCTGTGGCAGGCACACATTCGAATACTATGACAAAGATGAAACAATAGTGGCGCATATAGCCGGAGGTATTGATGCATTTTTGAAAGTTTCTCATGGTTGGCCCCTGCTGAATACTCCATTGAAGCTTGCTTCTCTCAAGAACTCTGACAATCAATCAAAGGGAATTTCACTGAACCTTATCTGCAAAGTTGAAGTAAGACAATTGTTTCTCCTAACTCAACACTTTCTTCTCGATTTTACAGTTCCATTATAAACAACGGCTCGTTCCATCTTTTTAGTCAATCTCCTAAATTGAACATATAAGATATAGTAACATGATTAATCCATTGGTCTAGTAACAGCATAGTCAATTGACTTTGGTTTTGCGAAGCTTAATGATTTATCTTGTACTATTCGCCAGGAACAAGCAAATTCCTTGGATTTACAGACCCGGCAAGACTTATCAGGCTTCATGGATGCTATTGAGAAAATACTTGTGCAGCTAACCCACGAGGAACTCCATTCCAATTGAAACCTCCTAAAAGTGAGTACCAAGAACCTCCTCGACTCCATAACTTAGCGTGTCTTGCGAAGATTGTGTAGTTTTCTTCCGTTTAGATCATTAGCAAGTTGTCTGCAATTCTTGCTTGTAATACTTTGAAGAAATTTCTCCCACGGTCCATTCCATCATATCTAATGATGGAGCCAAACATAAAAAGCCAAACTTTATTATCCTATAACTTCTTCTGGCCATACCCTTTAGCCTATTTGCTCAAGTGCCTTTAAATGTCAACATCTTTGCCACATTACCTAATATATATATATCGATATTTTACATTATCCTGATACATCTCCTCTTCTTCCATACCCACTTGGCCACTTGTGCTTTTAACTAAAGAAAAAATTCTCCACATTCTTTTTTAATATATATAATACGCTTCAAGGCTAGTGGTTGAAGCCAAGAAGCTCTTGATTCCTCTTGCTCAGTCTCATGGAGGAAACCACCAAAGAGAGCTTCTTCTCTCTACCTAATCTTCCTATCGAAATGATGGAAGAGATTCTCTTAAGACTACCTGTAAAGTCATTGACGCGATTCAAATGCGTGTGCAGCTCATGGAGATCTTTGATCTCAGAGACTCTGTTTACTCTCAAACACGCTTTGCTCTTAGAGGCGTCTAAAGCAACAACAGCTTGTAAGAAGAGCCCATTCGGAGTCATCACAACGTCTCGGTACCATCTCAAGTCATGCTGCGTCCACTCTCTGTACAATGACTCAACAGTCATTGTTTTGGAGCATGATGGTGAGCTTATAGGTAGAGATTACTATCAAGTCGTTGGGACTTGCAACGGATTGGTATGTTTCCATGTAGATTACAACAAAAGCTTCTACTTGTGGAACCCGACCGTCAAGGTTTTACAAAGATTGTCTGATTCGGATCTTGAAACGAGCGATGAGGGTGTAACGTATGGATTTGGTTATGATGAATCTGAAGATGATTATAAAGTGGTTGCATTGTTGCAACAAAGAAAACAATTGAAGACCGAGATAAAGATTTACTCGACGAGGCAAAAGCTCTGGAGAGGAAGAAGAAGTAGCAGCAACACTAGTTCTCCATCTGGAATTGTTGCAAGAACATCAAGATCCGGAGTTTACATCAAGGGAACTCTAAACTGGGCAGCTACATCATCATTATCATCGTCATTATCGACCATCATATCGTATGATTTGTCGCGCGATGTGTTCAAGGAGCTTCCCGGGCCAGTTTGTTGTACCAGAGGATGTTTCACATTGACGCTCGGAGATTTGAGAGGACGTCTTTCGATGGTTTGTTATTGCAAAGGAGCAAATGCAGATGTTTGGGTAATGAATGAGTTTGGAGATGGAGAAACTTGGTCTAAACTCTTGACCATTCCCGGTTTGACCGAGTTTTTTCGACCGCTATGGATCTCAAACGATTCGGTAGTTTTGTTGGAGTTTAGATCAGGTTTAGCTCTCTACAACTGTGCCAATGGAAGGTTTCAGTATCCAGTTTCAGATGGCTTAAGTAGTTGTCGCGACGCCAAAATTTACGTCAAGACAATGGTTTCTCCAAGTGATCTTTGACCTCAAAGAAAGGTTTCGATTCGATATGAAAAGAGCAGTACTAATCAAATTTTGATTCAAAAATGCTAAATTTGGTTTTGGTTCAGTTTATATATATGCACATTATTATATGTTTTCGTTCTTTTAAATCATAAAATTACATTCTCATGTGGGAAAACCAAATAAAAAAGCAATCAATCAAATATTCCTAACAAAATCCTCCCCATACTAACAATTGTGCTTAGATTTGGTTGCTCGTGGTTACGTACAGGGCCGTTGGATGATGAATCTCCGAGGCGGCTATTTTTCCGGGGTGGAGCTCTGGCCGGATCCTGAATTGGTAAAGACAGGAGTGTCTCTGGGTATAGAGGGAGAGCCGCGACCACTTCCACTTCTACTTCCACTATCTCCCATATCTTTCGTCTTATGAAGCAGAAATGTTCCTGACAATATTGTCACAAAACCGCACAGTTCTGTCGCAATCTTTAATCCGCTTTGCGAAGCCCAATCCTGTAAACACACGGAGGAATCATTGAGAGCCGATGGATCTTACTTAGGAGAAGAAAAAGAGTTAGAGAATTTGACCTTGAACATGATCATACTAGCTATGATGGTGAAAGTTGTGAACATAACGTAGTAAACCGGAGAAATAACCGCCGTGTTGAATGTATCCAATGCCTTTGCCAATACAAAGAGAAGCCATATGAGCAAAAAAATGAATACGAAAGGCGATATCGGTGAATTTGTAAGTTTTTTTTGTTTGCACCTTGTTCAAGTAGTTGATTTGCAAAATGCAACAACCGGTAACTACTATAATGAAAATCCACGCGTGGTAGTATTTGAACTGATTCATCCCTGAAAATGTCAGCTTTATTGCAATGGCCACAGCTTTGACACTCATAACCTAAAAACCACAAGAGAAACTTAGCAACCAACTACACAGAGAGAGAGAGAAAGTGAGAACAAGAAAAAAAACTTACAGTAAGAGAACCCATTAAAGAGCAGATTCCAACATATACTATCATATGAGTCTTGCCATAGCGCGGTTCATAGTAGAAGATCAGTACAAGTACCACAATCAAGATCACAGCAGAATACACAAGGAAACCTGGTTCAATAGCAAGCTTCCATACTTGCTTGACTGATTCAATTTTCTGCTCGTGCGGGGCGTGTAAGACTATAGTTGTAGACCCAACAACACAGAGTACGCACCCGAGCACCCCGAATATATGCAATTTCTCTTTCAAAATAAAATGCGCGAGCACTGCGCTGTGCACATAAACAAACGTTAGTCGTTTTCAAGAAAACCATCATAAGAAAACAATAAGAATACCTGAAGATAATACTTAAAGCTCCCAAAGGTGTTACTAGAATAGCCGGCGCAAATGCATAGGCTGCAAAATTAGCTACTTCCCCAACAATCACTAGAACCAAAAGCACACATTCTTTACTCAATCATATCAAAAACAAGAATCTTGAATTTCAAAACATTTGACAAGACTTACTTGTTATCATTCCAGCCCACCACCATGGTTCATATAAGTATCCGTGTCCTCCTTCACCTGCACGGACTCCGCTTGCACCGGCCTTCTTAAGACCTTTTTTCTTGATGATGAAACTTGATCCAATAAAAATACTTGAAGAGACTGCTAATATAAGTCCATTTATGTTATCAGGTGACATCTGATCCATCTTAGCTTATATATATAACTTGTTTATATATAAGCAAGATGAATCAGCTTGAAGAAATTCCAAACTTCAAAGAGATTCTTGCATCTGAAAGAAAAGAAAAGAAAAAAAAACAGATTGTGAACATGATCATATGGACAATTAAAATATCTAATTTCTGATAAAGAGCAATATAAATTTGATTACTTTAATAATTACCTCATCAACCAAAAAAGATATTAAAAATTTACAGTGGCTAAAACAATGGCAGAAGAGACAAATATAGAAAACACAGAGAGCAAATAAAAATCATATCGAATTTCAAAAGGAAACAAATATCAAGGATGCTAAGCAAGAAGACAAATCTTGAAATCACAAAAGAAAATGAAGAAGAAGAAGAAAAAAAATACTCCAAAAATAGAATAAAATCGATGCTTGAGAGAATCTTACAGTTCTTCAAGTTTTGAAATTCGATAGACTTGTTCCTCTGATATCGCCCACAAAATTAACGTATAAAACCTCAAAACCCTCTCTTATACGTTACCTTAAAACCACATTAAGTATTAATCCTGAAATCAAATATAATATCTCCAGTAATTATAAAGAAAGGCCAATAACACGCCAAAGAAGTATAAATCTTATTTCTTCACGGAACTCAAACGCGATTTCAGAGTTTACATTGCAAATTAAAAACATGAAAAATTACAATTGGGAATAAAATCGCGAGCAAGAACGTGCCTTTTTAAGAATATTCGAATTTGAAACGTACCTTTCACTTGGCCACGTTCTCTTCACAAAAACAAAAGATGGTGAATCTAAGACGCAATTAAAAGACAACTGATTTGTAGTTGTTCTTCTGTTGAAACAATTTCTAAAAATTAGGGTTTTTGTTGTGTTATAAAAATTTTGAGAGAGATATGGGAGAGTTAAGAATCAGCGAGTCCAGCGGATATTGGTAACGCAACAACTCAGGAAATTGGAAATGTTACATTTATATTATTATTCTTTTTTTATTACATAATTAACAACTTAACAAGCATGCTCGCCACCTTCTTTATTTTTGCTTCATGCTTTTCTTTTATCATTTTGTTTTTTTCTTCATTTTGTCAAAACTTCTTGATTCTTTACATTTATATCTATCTTACATTTTCCCTTTTGGGAAACCAAATTGAGATACGGCTGAGTTGATGAAATATAATTCTGGAAATTATAAGAGTTTGATTATAAAATAAAATAAATTTTTTTGAAAAATTGTTGGTATCTTGAAATAGTTTCGTTTCGAAAATTTACTTTATTGTATACTAGGTTAGGACCCGCGTTGATACGTGGATAATCATATTAAATGTTATTCAAATAAATATTTAAGTTTGAGTTAGTAACTCGTTGAATTACTAAAATATATCGATTTTTTTTTTTTTGGTCACCAACGTAAACTTTCATTAATTAACTGCGATAGAGGAAACACCTCTAAGAGCGTTTTTTGCCAACAAATCGGCTTCTACATTTTCCAAGCGTGGAATGAAGCCTATTTCAAAAGAATTAAACATGGGGATAAATTCCCGGATATCACAAAGGAGGAAATGAATCTCCTTGTGATCGCCATGGGATCGCAGGAGATGAACTAGGGTAGAGTTGTCGGAGAACACTTGAATATCCTCGCAACTCACCTCACTCGCTGCTGAAATTGCTGTCCGGAGCGCTAAGGCTTCGGCTGATAGAACGGAGGGAATGGAATCCGCTCCTTGCATTCCTTGAAACGCAATCAAGGGGTTTGTGTTTGAGACGATTTTCCAACCCAATCCGCATTTTAACGAGTTAGAATTCCAAGCCGCATCGATATAGCAAGAGAAGCCATCACTACAAGAAAACAGCGAGAATCCTACGGAAATATCCGTCGGAAGTCTGTCGGAAAACGCATATTCCGACAGATTTCCGACGGATTTGTCTGTCGTTTCTATCTTGTCGGAAATGTTAATTCTGTCGAAAATCCGTCAAAAATTTCCGACAGATTTCCGACGGCTTTATTTCCGACGGAATTCAGACATCCTGCCGGAGTCCGGCGACACGTCGGAAATGTTACTGTCGGAAATCTGTCGGTTTTGTTCCCGAATGATTTCCGACGAGTTCCGATTACATGTAAACCGACGACTTTCCGACAGACTTCTGACGTATTTATTTCCGACAGATTTCCGACGGATCCATTTCCGACAGATTTCCGACGTATTAGTAGAAATTATTAAAAATTATAATAAATTAAATAATAATTAATTTAATATAAATTTAAATTTTAAAATTTGAATTATTTAAATTAAAATAAAATTAAAAGTAGAAATTAAAAGTAATATTGTTTTACAAAAACGTTGAAAATAAAAATCTAAATGGTGGGCCCCCGCGGAAAATCCGGGTTGCGGCCCAAGTACTCCATCATCCGTTGCATCATCTCCCTGTCCTTGTCCCGCTCGGCTCTCTCCTTCTCCCGCTCGGCTTCTAGGGCGGCTTGTGCTTCTCGTATCTGTTGGACCGTCGTCTTCAAACCTTCAATTTCGACGTCCTTTTCCTACATCTTGGCTCTCAGGTCGGATGTCTCGCTGTTGTAACAAGAAGACCCCGATGATCCTGCATCGTCAGGAAGACCATAAAGCCGCCCTTTGCTCTGCGGAGCAACCTGCGGAACAAATTAAATTGTAAATGAAAAAGAGATGAAAACTATTTTAAATTTTACATACCTTTAAGACGAATTCGTTGATGATGTCGTCCAGGGCTTGGGTGAGGGGAGGGGTTCCTTCCACGGATGGCTGAGACAGAATGTACTCCTCTTCCATTCTTTGGACGCTCTCCTGAATCTCCCGAGCTACCTGATCCTGGACGACACCATTCTTGTCGGTGTGTGTTGCTAGTAGAAGTTCCAAGTTGTTGGGATCCCGACCCAACTTCTTAGCCTGCAGTTGTTAGAAATTTATTTGATAATATAAATGTATAAAACAAAAAAAAAATTAAAAATCAAGACGTACATAAAAAACTTACCATATCCCTAGCCTTTGTCTTCTTGCTGGTAGCTCCAAGGTTGTGGGTGGAAGGTCCCTTGCCGTTGCGCTGGCTGTTCCGGTTGCTAGAGTGATATGTAGAGCTCTCCTTGGTAGCCTTTAGTTGCCAATAGGCGATGAACCCGTTCCACAAGTCCGGCTTCTCAACCATCTCCTTTGGCACCTCACCGTGTAGCCACTTATCCTTCCACTCGAACACCTTCTTCGAGTAGTGCAGTGCTGCATAAGAGTCGAATTCCCTCCTAACCAGAGCGGTCATGTGTGGGTCCCACCTAAATTCTTGCTGCAAAAACAAAAATTAAATATAAATAATAATAATTTAAATGAAAGTAAAAATTGTGAAAACAGATGACTTACCGCAAATTGGCGAAACCACATTTCTTGATCCTCCAGTGGCATGGCGGTGTACGTCGCATAAGGACGGCTGAGCATAGAGTTTTCCATCTTGTTGAGGGACTTCGAAATCCCGCTACGAGAATCACCAAACCTACGGGAAAAAATGTAACATTAGTCGCAATTAAATTAAATTAAATTTGTTAAAAAAAAAACAGAAATGGAACAAAAAACTTACCATCTGTCTCTACCGAGCTGGTCTGGATGGAGTCTAGTCAACCTCTCTCGTCCAGGAAGACCCATGAAGTCCTCGACGCTAATCTGCGACGGTGCTGTGGTGGCTGCTGGTGTCACTGGCGTCTGTAGAGGTGTCGACGACGGTGTAGGTGTAGACGTCGAAGTCGAATGAGCTCTACTCACACGACGACGACGATGTTGGCCACTGCCAGATGCAGTGACGAAACCACCGTAATCCCTAGATTTATATGATAATATATTTTAAATATATGAAAAATCTATTTTTTGCAAATAATGGTAAAATTATTAAGAAATTCTAAAGTTATAAAGTTTTTAAAAGTTTTAGTAAAACTGTTAAAAAAACCTTATAAAACTATTTAAATACCGTGTAAAACTGTTTATAAGGTTTTTTGTAAAGTTTTATAATTATAAAAATTTCGAATTTGGTTAAATATATAATTATAAAAATATAATGGTTTTAAAAAACATTTCTTTAAATTTCCAAAATTATAAAATTTAAATTCTAAAATTTAAATTTCCAAAATTGTAAAATTTAAAATTCTGAGATGGAATTTAAAATTTAAATTTCCAAAATTCTAAAATTTAAAATTTAAAGTTTTATAAGGTTTTTAAATAGTGTTATAAGGTTTTTGTAAAGTTTTATAAGGTTTTTAAATAGTTTTATAAAGTTTTTAAATAGTTTTATAAGGTTTTGTAAACAATCTTATAAACCTAATTGTTTAAAATTCTTTAAAATATAGATATAAATTCAAATATTAAGTCATTATCTTCAAATTTACAATTATTTCAATATTCTAAAATTATTAAGTAATTGTTACATAATTTAAAATTCTAAAATATTAAAATTCTAAAATTCTAAATTAATCGTTATAATTGTTTAAAAATTAGTAAAACATGCTAACAATTTTCTAAAAATTTATGGAAAAAATAATTTCCTAAATCTAAATTCATAATTTTTCCTAATCATAAATCCAATTTTTCCTAATCATAAATCTAATTTTTCCTAATCATAAATCTAATTTTTCATAACAATTTAAAAACCCTAACAATTTAGTAAAAATTAGTAAAAATACTAACAATTTAGTAACAATTTCATAAAATTTGTAACAATTTCCAAATTTCATAATATAACTTCCCAAACCCTAAATCTAACCCTAATCCTAATCCTAAATCTAGCAAAAATCAATTCACAAACTAATTTATATTAAATCTAACCAAAATCAACATGAAATTTGAGGATACTTACAAATGGGATGGAATTTCCGCCATTTGTACGTAATCCGGCGAAGAAGAGGCGATTTCCGGCGAGGAGGAGGAGGCTCGTGGGCGATTTCTGGCGAAGACAAGGCGAGGAGGAGGAGGCTCGTGGGAGATTAGGGTTCGTGGGCGATTTCCGGCGAAGAAACCGGCGTGAATAGACAGATCGGAAGGGCTAGAGGCGGAGGAGGCGATTTGTGAGTTTTTTGGGGCTTGAGGAAATGTCCTTCAGGGAAGACGAATGGTCTGGAAATAACCCAGATTTCCGACGGATTTCAAGCAGTCGGAAATCCGTCGGAAATCGAAATAAATTAAATGGGCCGCGTGTTTTGGACCGACTGATTTCGCGGTGTTTATTTTTCATTTCGCGGGTAAAAATTGGCAAATCCGTCGGAAATCTGTCGGAAATCTGGGTTATTTCCGACAGATTTCCGGCAGATATGGGGTTTTAGGGTATGGGAAATTTAAAAAATGTTTTCTTGTTGGTTTAGGGTTAAGGAATTGAAGAAATTTAAGAAATGTTTATTAAATTTAAGAAATGTTTTTTTGGAAATTAATGAATTAGCATTTTGGAAAAAATTGGTAATTTTTAAACAATATTTAGCATTGTTAACATTTTTTTCCAAAATGCTTATTCATTAATTTCCAAAAAAACATTTCTTAAATTTAATAAACATTTCTTAAATTTCTTCAATTCCTTAAATTTAATAAACAATATTTAGCATTGTTAACATTTTTTTCAAAATGCTTATTTTGGAAAAATTGTTAGCATTTTGTACATATTTTTACCTGAAATCTCCAATTCCGTCGGAAATCTGTCGGAAAAATATACATTTTTCCGACAGATATGGGGTTTTAGGGTATGGAAAATTAAAAAAATGTTTTTTTGTTGGTTTAGGGTTAAGGAATTGAAGAAATTTAAGAAATGTTTATTAAATTTAAGAAATGTTTTTTTTGGAAATTAATGAATTAGCATTTTGGAAAAAATTGATAATTTTTAAACAATATTTAGCATTGTTAGCATTTTGTACATATTTTTACCTGAAATGTCCAATTCTGTCGGAAATCTGTCGGAAAAATGTATATTTTTCCGACAGATTTCCGACAGATATGGGGTTTTAAGCTTGTTTATGATCCGTTTTCGTAGTTACAAGTTAATAGCATAGTTGAACCAATATTTGGAAGATAAAATACTTGATAATGGTCATTGTTACTTTCAAATTCTAAACATTTAGTATTTTCCGTAAACATCTATTGTTTTGTATATGTAACTGTATGAAACGTTTTTGGTTGAAACATGACAAAATCGCAAAACATGTTCTGTATAACATCGAGAAGGTTATTTACTCAATTATCTTTCACTTTAGTTGTCAGAATTGTATGCCGAGACTTTGTCTTCTCGAAATTCAGGAATTTGACCTCAACACCCTAAATCTGTCGGAAATCTGTCGGAAAAATAGATAAATTTCCGACAGTTTTCCGACAGATTTAAGGGTAACACGTGTCGTCTTTTAAGGTTAGCATGATATGAATATTGCGTCGGAAATCTGTCGGAAAAATATATATATTTCCGACAGATTTCCGACGCATGCTTTAAAAGAATATATACACAGATGAATTTTTTATAGGAATTATATAAATATCAGTTTCTGTCGGAAAGCTGTCGGAAATATATATATATTTCCGACAGATTTCCGATGGAACATTATTTTTTTAAAAAAAAAAATAGAAAATATCTGAATTCTTGGTTATGTTAACAAATACAAACATATCAAAATCCTAAATCTGAGTCTGAGTCTGATCCTTCCGAAGGAATTGTGTCTTCGTCTTCATCAAATTCTCCAACTTCTTCTTCTGATTCTGAATGTACTATATTATCCCCAAATTCAGTGAAATCAACAAAAAGGTCCACCGCTGAAGAATGACCAACTTGAGCCATCGGAGTAATTCTAGTTGGTTGCATAACATCTTGCTCAGCAACTCCATATAGTCTCCCTCTTGGATTAATTGGAGTCACTGTAATCCAAGGATCTCCTCGATGTGTTACCCTAGGGTAAGAAATGTAGCATACCTGAAACAAACATATTTAGTTTAGGCAATTACAATATCATTATTTATCTATAACGCACGTATTATAAAATTTTAAAATCAAACCTGGTCTGCCTGTGATGCTAGGATGAATGGGTCATACTTTTGCAGTCTCTTAGAAGAATTTACTGAAGTGACGCCAAATTGGCTCACCTGAACACCTTCTGGATATGACGGATCATACCACTCACATAAGAAAACAATGCACCTCATGCTCAACATTCCTCGATAGCTCACTTTCAATATTTCTTTGAGAATCCCGTAGTAGACTACATCACCACTTGTAGCTGAAATACCGTAATCTTCAGTTGGCCTCGACCTTTCTTCATGAATCCTAAATGCAAATCCCCTAGTGCAATACTGAACGTATGAAGTTGCTTCGAGCTTGGGCCAGAAACTATCTCTTGTAACCATGTCAGAAACCTTTCTCCATTCTTCATTCCTTCGGAAACCTGAGATAATAATTTAGACAAATTAATAAACAAACATTTTATTCAGTCCCATAATTAATTCACTAATTTTAAGATATATAAGCGTTTTTTAAAAACTTACGTAATATTGCAGCCAATTTAGAAACTCGGTTTCCTTAGATTCTCCAAGTTCGTCTTCTGTCATATCCGGATAATAGCGACGTATTAATGCAATGTAAATCCTGAAAGCAAACAACAATATATAACATATGAAACCTATATATTACTTAGGTATAAAAAAAAATAAGTATTTAAATAAGTTCTGTTTTTACCTTTCGTACTCCGCCATCTCCTCACAATTCGTGAGGATATACATATGTAAGTGACTCCACTCATCTTGTGATAGGTAACGTCTCTTCCCTCTCCCAATCACTCGGCCAACTTGCGAAAACAACTCAGGGACGAGCGCGTCATACGTGACTCTCTCACCTCTATCATCATGACGAGCTGGACGTCTACTCTTCTTACGAACTCCCCGCGGAAAGTAATATTCCGTAAACTGTGATGATTCTTCATTGATACTCTGTGCGACAATAGAACCTTCAACTCGAGCCAAATTTTTGACCTTCTTCTTTAGATGGAACATGTATCGCTCGAAAGGATACATCCAACGAAATTGAACGGGACCACCTAGTTCGGCCTCGCGGGGGAGGTGTAGGAGAAGATGTTCCATAACATAAAAAAAAGACGGCGGAAAGATCTTCTCAAGATTGCAAAGGATCACTGGTATATTGGCATCTAAGTTGCGGATCCCCTCAACTGTAAGTGTCCTCGTGCATAAATCCCTAAAGAAAGCACCAACTGCTGCAATAGCTTCGTGGACAGTTTGAGGAAGGAGATGGGTAAAAGCAAATGGAAGAAGCCTCTGCATCAGTACATGACAATCATGACTCTCCAGTCCCATAAACTTTAGGTATCGCGAGTCTACGCAGTTACCCAGATTAGCTGCATATCCATCAGTGAATTTAACTTCGTCTTTAATCCACCGGAAAAATTCTCTTATCTTTTGTATTTGCAATCGGTACGGAGGAAAATGATATGTACCATCGGGAAGACGATCAAGATAATGATGGTAGAAAATCTTTGAAACATCCATCCTAGACTTCACATTGTCTTTTGTCTTTCCCGGGATGTTTAACACCGTATTCATGATGTTGTCAAAGAAGTTCTTTTCAATATGCATCACATCGAGGTTGTGCCTTAATAAATGATCCTTCCAATACGGCAAATCCCAAAATATACTCTTCTTGTGCCAGTTGTGAGCTTCGCCTACACCACAAAGCGGTTCATGCCCATTACCCCCACAATCAGGAGTCCTCTCAGCACCAAAATCTCTCAACTGCTCCAATATAGTACGATCGTATATCTCATCAATTGGAGCATCAACCACTTGTGTATTTTTCTTAAATAATCTTTTAGACCGACGATAGGGATGGCCGTTCGGTAGAAACCTTCTATGGCAATCAAACCAACATGGCTTTCTTCCATTCCTCAATTGGAAAGCGTCAGTGTTGTCTTGGCAAAACGGGCACGATAATCTTCTATGAGTAGTCCATCCAGATAGCATACCGTATGATGAGAAATCGCTAATAGTCCACATAAGGACCGCACGCATCAGAAAATTCTGCTTCCGTGAAACATCAAACGCTTCGACACCGTGACTCCATAGCATTTGTAACTCATAAATCAATGGCTGGAGGAATACATCAAGTGATCTCTTCGGATGCTCAGGGCCAGGAATAAGAATGGAGAGGAATAAAAACTCTCGACGCATGCACATACCAGGGGGCAAATTGTACGGTGTTACGATTACGGGCCACAAAGAATACTGCTTTCCATGCTTCCCAAATGGGTTGAAACCATCCGTACTTAACCCGAGGTACACATTTCTTGACTCGTATGCAAAATCCGGATACAACATTTGAAAATGTTTCCACGCTTTTGCATCTGAAGGATGTGTAATCTCTCCATCTTGACGATGCTCTGCATGCCATCTCATTTGTTCTGCCGTTCGCGCAGATTGATATAACCTCTTTAACCTCGCTGTCAATGGTAAGTACCACATACGTTTATATGGAATTGGAACTCTCCCACCAGTTTCCTGATACCGTGGTTTACGATAAAATTTACATCTTCTCCGGTCTTCGTCTTCTCTCCAATATAGCATACAGTTGTCGATGCATACATCTATCACCTGATACGGCATACCAAGACCAGCTACAAGTTTCTGTATCTCGTAGTATGATGCAGGTGCCTGATTATCTTCAGGCAAAATATCTTTCACAAAATCTGTTATCGTATCAACACAGTCTTCCACCAAATTGAAGTCCGTCTTAATGGTCATCAGTCTACTAGCAGTTGATAAAGGTGAATGTCCGTCTCGACACCCATCATATAAGGGCTGCTTCCCTGCGTCTAACATATCAAAAAATCTTCTAGATTCTTCATTTGGTTCTTCTACTCTATCCTCCCCTATTACGATCGATGGCAAATTCTCTCTAAACGCATCATGAACCATCTCAGCAGTACCTACACCAAAATCTACTTCCGTTCTATGTTCGCCTAAGCTATCTGTTCTATGTTCACCTAAGTTATCCGTTCTATGTTCGCCTAAGCTATCCGCAACATATGGTGCACTGCTACTACTAGCACCATCATTATTAGTTTCTCCATGAAAAAACCAAATTTTGTATCCCGGCATAAAACCATTGGTATACAAGTGATGCCAAACTTGTTCTACATTAACATTACGCGAATTGCAACAATTTAAACATGGACATTTTATCACCTTTCGATTCCCGACAACCGCCATGAACTCGCATATACCTCGTGCATAACTTGCATTTAATGTCTTCGACTCCGGATCATACATCTCTTCATCCATCCACGATCTATAATATCTAGAAGATGACATCTCACTCTCTTGACGATTTTTTCTAAGAAATGTTTGGTTGGAAGTTCTTGTTGTTGTGAGTAAATGAAGATGTGTGGAATCATATATATAAATACGCTGAACGTCGGAAATCTGTCAGAAAAGCGTCAAAAATCAAACGGATATAATAACGGCTATATAACGGCTATTTTTCCGACAGATTTCCGACAGCTAGTTATGTGTCTGTCGGAAATCCGTCGGAAAATATTAACGGTGCATAATTTCCGACGGATTTCCGACAGCAAACCGGAATCACCGCCGGTGTCGGCACCGGCTAGTTACACGGTCCAATAATCCGACCGATTTCCGACAGTCTTCTTGTCCGTCGGAAATAATTCCGGCAGATTTCCGACGGAACTGAAATTTTTCAGTTCCGTCGGAAATCGGTCGGATTACCGTCGGAAATTTTTCCGACGGAATTCTTTCCATCGGATTTGCGGCTGTTTTCTTGTAGTGCATGATTACTTTTCTTGAGCGTTAAGTTGGAGCACGGTGCGTGGTTGGTCTTTCTCGTTGATGTTGGGCTTCCTGCCATGCTCTTGCTTCTCGCAAGGCTTAGAGAATAACTTCCGGTTATACTCTTTTGTTTTACCATTCGTCTTTTTCTTTCATTCTCTCAATATTTTTTGTTTTTCTACAACTTATATTATCTCCAAGTTACTGTTTTTCAATTTTTATTCTCTCTACTTTCTGTTTTTTACGACTTCAATTTTCTCGATTTTTTTCCTTAGTTTGTTTTTGTTAAAATTAGTTTGCACTATAATTTAGAATATATTAAAAATTTTCTTTTTTAATATTTGATTAGTTACTTAACTACATTGTTAATTTTCCACTTTTAATTTTAACTTTTTCTAATCAATTTTAATATTAACACATGTCATCATCTCAATCAATATTAGACACATGTCACGATCCTGTGAGTTACAATTTTTGCTTCCATCTCAAGCTCTCGTCGACCGACTTCTCTTTTATATAATAAGACTCAAGTTTTTCCGTAGTTTCTTTTTATAATTAGTTTGCACTATAGTGTAGACTATATTAAAAAATCTAGTTATTCTAATTAGTTCGGACTATTATAAATTTTTTTTTTACTATTTGATTAGTTACTTAACAATTACATTGTTAAGTTTCCATTTTAAATTTAATTTTTCCTAATTAATTTTAATATTAACGCATGTCATCATCTCAAACATTATTAAACACATGTCATGATCCTGTGAATTATAATTTTACTTACGTGTCAAGCACTCGTCGGCCGGCTTCTCTTGTATATAATAAGAAGTATTATTTAAATTAAACTTTTATTTATTTTTTTCTAAAAAATTGAAGCTTTCATCTATATAAATCTATTCCTCTAATGTGCCAACCATTTGCACCCTAAGTATTTAATAATTTTATTCAAGAGTCGATAATAATTCTTCTTTAATAATTTTGTTTTTTTTTTTGTTTTTACAAAACCAAATAAGAGATACAAAAGGCAAAAAAACACCTAGAGATAATATAGCACAATGCCTTAAAGCATATGACCAATAATCATCCTAGAGTCAAGAGGAAACCGATAGTAACATCTTATGGTGAATATAGTTTACCTCACATTTCTAATTGAACATGGGTTTTATACTTTGGTAATCAAAAGACGGTAGGAAAAGATGAAGTGATTACCACACCTAGGAAGAAGCACATCAGAGATAGCGACACCCGAGATGATTTGAAGACATAGAGACAAGGAGCACAACATCAGTTGCAACCATATCTAAGACTGGAAGCAACGCATAATCTGACTCGGATAAAAACCAAGAGACCAAAAACTTGGAAATGAGTAGAAGACAAAACGCCCTGCAACAACAACAAATCGATAACCACCCAAAACATACAAAGAAACCTTGGCAGAACGCAAGGCCTAGGGATTATGAACAGCCGGAGGAATCAGTTCAGGATGAAGAAGCGGAAACGAGGCGATGTTGAGCCAACATTGGGAATAGAGGAAGATAGATAGTTTGGAACCCATCCAAAAAGATACTCGACCTTTAAAGACCTCTTCGAAAAAACGTTGTAGGGTTGACGGACAGATAAAAGTGTATGATTGATAGTTTCCTACTTGTACTCATATCTCGGGTACTTTTCCACCCAGACATACCTTAAGCTAACCGTATGTTAACCGTCAATGGTCCGGAGAGAGATTGCCATAAGAAATGTCGAAGTTTATTTACTACTAGTTCCATACATGCTCTTTGAATTAACTTATGGTTGTTGTAGGAGGAAACAACTTTTCTTTTCTAGCTTATGCCGTAGGATTTCATACTCAGATCATCAGGGGCGGATCTAGCCCAATATTTTACTGGGGGCACAAATTTCTAAAATTTTGAAATATTTTCCTTATAAAATATGTTATGTAAATTATTTTGAGATATTTTGCATATTTTTAGAAAGAAAACATATAATAAAATTAAATGTTGTTATTTTTTGGATGAAAAAGAAAATAAAAAAGGAAATTGTACTTATTTTAAAGAAAAAACAAAGAGTTTATGAAAAAACTTACCCCCTCCGTTTCATTATATAAGATTTTTAAGAGAAATATTTTTGTTTCATTTTATAAGATGTTTTACTAGTTTCTATGCAGATTTTAATATGATTTGATACTTTTATCCTTTTAAATTCTGTAGTCTTATATATGATTGGTTGAATTATATTTTTAGTTAATTATTAAATGAGATTTTTTTTTGTATTTATTATTTTTTTAATTCTCGTAAAATAAATAAAAAAATCTTATAAAATGAAACGGGGGGAGTATATTAGTGGGGACAATTTAGAATTAGATAATAAATAGTGGGTGCACTTTAAGGAATTTCCCATTTAATCTGTTCAGTAATTTGAATTTTACTTAACAAAATTAAAAATATCAAAAAAATTATGGGGGCACGTGCACCCATAGTTGCTTAACTAAAACCGCCCCTCCAGATCATAATGTATAGTTGCATGATCTTGTGCCAACGATATCTGTCACTTCTCAAGTTTATATCAGGTTAAACACTAAAGATTAAGGGAATGTCTGTTGGGTACCTTAGTTACGGTAGGCGATGTACGTCCTAGACATTAGTGTTACCTTAATTGAACATGGAAGTAAAAACAATGAAGTATATATTCCTTTTTAAAAGATCAGTATATTGCTTTTAGATGTGTCTTTGCTCCTCGATCTCCTTCTTCTTTATCAACTCCATGGCCTCATTATTCGTCATCATTCTCTTTGATTGTTTCATCCATTTCCACATTGATTTATTTTTTATCTTTGGTTACGATTTTCCTACTTACAGAATCGAATTGAAATATTGCTTATATGTTTCTTTCCTTCATTTTTTACTAGGCCTTTTTTATTATTTGTTAGACCGAGTTTCTTACACTAACATTGATAATATTGATGGAACATTAGTCCGAGACATATGTATACTTCCTTATAAAAAATTATCATTTTATCGATGAAAAAAGGATTTGATCTCCTTTAACATAGAAATTTTCTTCAGTTCTTTTTTTTAAAACTTAAAAAGACACTGAATTTAATTCTATTTAATGAAAATGGTCTAGAAAGTATGTCATGAGGGCTGTGAAATAATTTTAACTTATCAATTTGTAATGCCATAAGGGTTGTGAAATAATTTTAGCTTATCGATTTGTAAAGTATGTCATGAGAGCTGGTCAAGAGTATGATCAATTTGTATATTATTTAATTTTATTTTTTTTGCTAAAAGGCTTAAATTTTTTGTATATTAAAGGAATCGTAATCCATTTTGCTTTCATCTTTTTATAAGTCAACTAAATATAAATCCATGAACCATTTTCCTTCGTTTCGTTAATACTGTTGGCACGTATCAGTGATACGGTATCACACATGCATACACAATGTTCTATATGTACAAATATTTCCATATTCAATATACTAAATACGTTAATGGTGAAACCAAATTAATTGTTTGTTATAACAAACTATAATTTGATTTGAAAAGTTGATTATGATGTGTAAAGGAGAGTTTATGTTATTCGTACAGTCGTACTACCAGCTACTCTCCTTTTAAAATAAATATAAATTTTGAACAATATTTTTCGTGAACGGAGAGAATCAGCGTATCTTTACCATTAATTTCGAATAATTTGTAAATGATATTGAAAAATTAACTACATATGGAAAAATTACAATGTTAACTATATATAAAAGAATAAATATCATCTCACCAATGATCAGACGTAATTTGGTAAAAAATCATTCTATTGTTTTGACTATACATTTACAAGGAAATAAATCAAAAGTTTGTTACTATTCATTCATCTCTGAATAGGAAAATTATATTTTTAAATATGTTTGTATCACTATATATAAGCATTATCAACAAAGCAAAACTCATAAGAATTAAAAGAATATCATAAAAATGGGTATAACCATGAAAACTTTAATCGCAATTTTTTACACTGCCCTCTTCATCACTTCTTCTGTTCATGGTCGTATAACAACCGCAAATACTCTAGGTAATGATTTGTCCTTTTACTCCCACTTTATAATTCTATACGTAGTTTTGTCTTTTCAATGAATAAACATATTAATTTAATTATTCTTTTTAAAATGTAGGTTATGGAGTATATTGTAACATTCCAAAACAAAAAATTCAGTTTTTGGTAAGGGTGTCGATCGACACCATGGGAGGGTGTCGATCGACACCAAATTCTGCAATCGGTTTCGGTTAAGTTTTAATCGTCCGGTTTAGCTCGGTTTGATGGATAAACCCTAGGACTTGCGTATATAAGTCCTTTGGGATTTGTAGTCGCGTGAGGCAGAAAGAAAAGGGATTTTTCGTGGCTTTGTGTGAAGGAGAAAGAGTTTTGAGAAAGAGGAGTTTGAGAGGAAGAGAAGACAGGTTCGCCTGTCTTGGTAGAAGCAAAGAACGGTCAATCTAATTGAGTTTAATCAACGTGATTTTTCGCAGGTTTGTTCTCCTTCCTCTTAGCTTTCTATAGGAAAAATCCGATTGGCTTTTGGAATTGCAGTTTGTGAGTTATGATTGTTTTTCCAAAAGGGGTCTGTGCAGTTTCGGGATTCAATTAGTCTCCTTGGGAAGTGTTTTCTCAGCGTTTCATTGGGAATCATAAGACGATATTGGTACCGTTGGAAAGCCCTGTCGGTCTAGTTTTCATATTGGGTTTCCGATCTGAATTTGGAGCTAAGCTCCGACCCCTATGATTGTTTTAAGCCAGTGCATCGTTCTGTTTCTAGAAAATCTGATTTAGGGTTTTTGGGAAAATCTAAGTTTCGTGTTCTAGGTAATTGAGGAAGGGTTCTTCGGTGTTTTTCGGTTGAGATCAGAGGCTGCGAGGTCGCTGATTCCATGCTCTTAACCGTTCTTTCCTCGAATCGCGTAATCGAGGTGAGTGCGTGATCGCGATTACGGGATTAGTATGTTAGGAGATTGATTGATTAATTTGTGATTATTTTGATTGTTATTCTTGTGTTATCCTGGGATATGTTGAGGCTTGATCGTGGTTAAATCGTGTGTGATTTTGTGAGGAAACGAATCGAGTCTGTGTGAGGATTTTGACTCGGCTTCGGTTTCTGCGAGAGGTGTCAATCAACACCTAGTGGCAGTGTCGATCGACACTCCATTCATATGATCGTGAGGTTTGGTGTGGTGATTGGAGTGTCGATCGACACTCATGAGAGGTGTCGATCGACACCACTTGTTAAACTGTGAAAATTTTCATAACTGTTGATCGTTGCTTATATGTTATGTGTTGCATATCTATTGATCGTTGCATATCTGTTATATGTTGGTTGTCGCGTAGTAATTGGCATGCTTTTTTCCCTATTATGTAATCGGTAGGCGGGATGACCGCTTCACTGAGTATTTATGATAATACTCACGCAACTCTGTTTTTCCCTTTGAGTTGCAGGTAAAGAAAAAATGTGAGATCCTGGAATCATGGCTGGGACGAGAGGATGATTAGGATGTATTGTCTATGTGTTTTGGTTTAGTAGAACTGCTGTTAGGTTGTTAGTATGAAATTGTTAGACCTGGTATTTAGAATTGTTATTGAATGGTTTATGTTTGGATATTTCCGCTTGTGTTGTTCACCCTGAGTTAGTTGTTGATGATTAAATGATTATGAGATCATTTAATCCGGACTAATTATTTATTTGTTAAAAAAAAAATGCGGGTGTTACATTTTGGTATCAGAGCCTAGACGGTTTTAGGACAATGGAAATTGGATTTCTGAGACTATGTGTTTAAATTGATTATGTGTGCTTACTCGATTTTAGTTTTAGAATCATCCTCTCCGAGCCTTCAAAGAGATTCCACGGTATGTGATTGTTTGACGTTTATTCTGTGAATTCTAGTAGCTTAGAATGTGTTGTTGGTAAGTGCAGCATGCGATGGCTAGAGTTCCGAGAGGCCGTGGTGGCAGAGCGGGTGGCCGTGGCGGCCGGAGTCATGGTTGTGGTCGTGGTTGTGGTCGGGGTCGTGTGTCTTCGTTGTTTGAGTGGGAGTCTCAGAGTGAGTCGTCAGAGCAGGTGGTTGTTTCGCCGTCATACCAAGAAGTCTCAGTGGGTGCTGTCAGTGTATCGGATAGTTCAGCTGGAGCGGGAGTTAGTGCTAGAGCTACGGGTACGACGAGAGACCCAGGTGCAGGTGGTGCTTCAGGCGGAGCTCAGGATCTGGAGGATCATGTGTCTAAGATGCTAGCCTTGATTTTGGAGCGTTCACTGGGTGCGGTGCCAGTGCAGAATCCAGTATAGACCCGGAGGGAGCAGTATCTTGCGTGGTCTAATGAGTTACTGCTTATGGGGCCCTTGTCCTTCTCGGGTTGAGGGAGGCCAGAGGAAGCCAATGAGTGGAGATTGAAGATTGAGTGAAGACTTCGTATTCTCAGATGTCCTGATGAGTGCTGTGTTGATCTAGCGGTGGAGTTCTTGGAAGGCAATGCTCGCTTTTGGTGGACCGGAATTCAGGCCAGGAGGAGGCGAACATTGTGGTCTTGGAGAGAATTCGTGGGCGAGTTTAATGCAAGGTACTTTCCTCAAGAAGTTGTGGAGCAGTTAGAGTTGCAGTTCCAGAGTCTGGTTCAGGGCAACCGGTCAGTTCGTGGGTATGATGCTGAGTTCAGTAGGCTAGTGGTCTATGCGAGTAGCGGCATGGATGAAGAGCGAGCCCAGATAGGCAAGTTTGTGGTAGGACTTTGGATAGGGCTGAAGAAGCCTGGCATGGTTTCCAGGTATGCCTCGAGGGCAGAGCTGGTGGAGGCTCTTGTTGTGGTCGAGGGCCTAGAGGAGCAGTTCGAGGATTGAACTAGTTTTGTTTCTTTTTGGTTTTGTTTCCAGTTTCAGATTTTGAGCTTTGGTGTTTTTGTTTCTGGACTATTGTATTTTCGTTTGTGTTGGGAAACGATATACATTTTTGAAAATTTATAAGATGGTGTTCCTTATTTATTTTCATATGAATTATGAGGATGTGTTCCTAGATGTATTTTTATGTGTGGACCAGTGTGGATTGTGCTTTGAGGATATTCCAGGATGGGAATGTTGTGACTATACCACGTGAGGTGGCTCTAATCAGAGGAGAGTGTGTTCTCCTGTGTACTTATTGGGAAGTGAGTTCCCAGAATAAGCAGCGAGGGATGTGAGATCTCTTGCGGGGAGGTGAGCTCCCCAGATACCGTTGGCTCGAGGGACGCGTCCCAAGAGTGCGAGCGGTATGTGGTCTTGTGTGGATTAGACGGAGCCTCTGAGATCATGGGAGGATTTCGTGTGGTATTGGCCAAGTCAGGTCAGGATTTTGTTCCATGTTGGACGATTGCGGAACGAGTGGGAATGTCGTATAGTGTTGGCTGGAGCAGTCAAGATTGTTGGCTCAGGTTGTGAGTCGAGGTATCGCTGGTAAGGCTGGGCCTATGTTTGAGTTCTGGTAATAGATGTAGCATTCAGGAAATCCAAATCTGGACTGATGGATGGGTGTACATGTTCTTGTTTTATTGTTGTACAATCAATTGCCAGACCTAGTTTGGATTAAGTATAGTCTGGACTGACGGGCAATTATACATATTCTTGTTTGATTGTTGTACGATTGACCGCCAGACCTGTATAGATTAAGAATGTTGCATCGTAAGTCCTGGATGAAACTAGGCAAGTATTGAGCATTTTGAGTTGTGGTTATGCTTTTTGTTGTTAAATGTGCTTGCGGTAAGCACAAGAGGTTGCGTCGTGATTGAGGATTACCTGGACGTGTTTCTTATCGTATGCATAGTGGATATCTTGGAGTATTCGGGGGATCCTGAGGAGCATCCAGTTCATGGTGTTTGGTTCTGGAGAGAATCAGGAGCAAAGGTTGGATGCAGAGTCGAGCAGTACTTTTTAGAGGAGCGCTGGTTTGGTTGCGAGAAGACAAATGGGAGTATCTAAAGGTTTCAAGGTTCGTCTCGGATGGTAATTTAGTATTTTAAGGAAGTTTTGGTTGGTGGGTTATGGCGCGTTGAGAAATCCAATTCTGGGTTTACGATTGATCGTGCATATTCTTGTTTGATTGTTGCGCGGTCAATCCGTTAGACCTAGTCTGGGTTAGGAAGATACTGTGCAGAGCGAACAAGGAGCATTTCAGTTTATCGGAAGATTGGCTGGGTTATCAAAGGGAGCGGAGTTATCAGGATCGAAAATCAGCAGAAATTGCGTATCGTCACGCGTTCAGGAGTGCATAGAGCATTGTGAGGCGCGGAGAGGAATCCGAGTCGTGAGTTATTTTGAGGCAGTCGGTTCAGTTTCAGATCCCTTCGAATAGGATATGCAGGGTATAGGAAGGGTATCGGCCGAAGGTTGTGTACGCTGAGGCGTCAGGAGTGGTTTTGAGCCCTTGTTGGGCATTTTAGTTTTCGATGTTCAGTGCTCAGTATTTATTGCTCTAGGGACTGCGTTCCCGAATAACTCATGTGTTGTGAGGAGAGGTGAGCTTCCCTGTGTGTTGATGGGGATGTGAGATCCCAGATACCGTTGACTCAAAGGATGCGTCCCGAGAGTGCGAATGGTATGTGTTCCTGATTGGTTGTAGGATGCGTCCTATGGGTGTCAGGTGTAGACTGAGTTAAGAGCAATAGATATCTGGGGCGTGCGAGGATTTTGAGTTGTTGTTGTGCTTCGAGGTTAAGGTTTGAATCTTCTGGGAAGTCGGTTGTGTTGGCCATGTGTTCGGTAGGAGTAGTTTTGTTTCGCTAGAATAGGTTGTGTGTAGCGTGTTGTTATCAAGGGAGGTATTCTTAGTTTTCGGATGCATGTTTACGTATGTGTTGATTACTCTAAGGAAGTATTTTTCCATATTAAGCCAGAGCTTGAGGGAGACGTCCTCAGAGTGGAGTGGCATCGGCATCGTTACCTCGAGGGAGACGTCCTGAGAGTGTGATGATGACGGTAAGTAAGAGTAATCAATAGCTGACCGTGGCATGAGAATGGAATGGAATACAAACCTCGATAATATTCCTCTGCGTTCGGTTTCAACGACCGGGATATCGGATGTAGTGTCTTGGTTGTGCATGTTCTTGTTTGATTATTGCACAATCGATCGATCCAATTCTGGGTCTACAGCTGGTTGTACATGTTCCAGTTTGATTGTTGTGCGATCAATTGGACAGACCTAGGCAGGATTAGGAAACATTGCATTTTGGTATTTTGGGCTAGGAGCCTTGCGCGTTTCTGTTAGAATAAATTTTAGGTCCTTATTGTGTTGTGGGTAGGCATTATGGAATTTATTACGGATGACTCATGATCTGGAGACGGTGGTTTTCCAGATTTTGTATCGGGGACGGTGGTTTCCTGTATACATACTGAGGGACGGTGGTTTCCTGTATACATACTGAGGGACGGTGGTTTTCTCCAGGAGACGGTGGTTTTCCTGTGTACGGATATTGGGACGGTGGTTTCCTTTATAGTACTGAGAGCCTATATTGGGACGGTGGTTTCCTCTATAGTGCTCAGAGATGGTGGTTCTCTCGGAGGGACGGTGTTTCCTTAGGGTGTGTGTGTGTGGATGAGTTAAAACGTAATAAATGTCGGAAAACGTGCGTATAAGCGTGGGCTTAGTTGTGGTCTTTTGAGATTATGTGAGAATCTTTGTCGGTTTAGGCCGGTGCGGCAGAGTGTGGAGTCTTGTGTCTTAGGATTCGAGGTCGAATCCAGTTTAGTGGGGGAGAATTATAACATCCCAAAACCAAAAATTCAGTTTTTGGTAAGGGTGTCGATCGACACCATGGGAGGGTGTCGATCGACACCAAATTTTGCGATCGGTTTCGGTTAAGTTTTAATCATCCGGTTTAGCTCGGTTTGATGGATAAACCATAGGACTTGCGTATATAAGTCCTTTGGGATTTGTGGCAGCGTGAGGCAGAAAGAAAAGGGATTTTTCGTGGCTTTGGGTGAAGGAGAAAGAGTTTTGAGAGAGAGGAGTTTGAGAGGAAGAGAAGACAGGTTCGTCTGTCTTGGTGGAAGCAAAGAACGGTCGATCTAATCGAGTCTGATCGACGTGATTTTTCGCAGGTTTGTTCTCCTTCCTCTTAGCTTTCTATAGGAAAAATCCGATTGGCTTTTGGAGTTGTAGTTTGTGAGTTATGATTGTTTTTCCAAAAGGGGTCTGTGCAGTTTCAGGATTCAATTAGTCTCCTTGGGAAGTGTTTTCCCGGCGTTGCATTGGGAATCAGAGGACGATATTGGTACCGTTGGAAAGCCCTGTCGGTCTAGTTTTCATATTGGGTTTCCGATCTGAATTTGGAGCTAAGCTCCGACCCCTATGATTGTTTTAATCCAGTGCATCGTTCTGTTTCTAGAAAATCTGATTTAGGGTTTTTGGGAAAATCTAAGTTTCGTGTTCTAGGTAATTGAGGAAGGGTTCTTCGGTGTTTTTCGGTTGAGATCAGAGGCTGCGAGGTCGCTGATTCCGTGCTCTTAACCGTTCTGTCCTCGAATCGCGTAATCGAGGTGAGTGCGTGATCGCGATTACGGGATTAGTATGTTAGGAAATTGATTGATTAATTTGTGATTATTTTGATTGTTATTCTTGTGTTATCCTGGGATATGTTGAGGCTTGATCGTGGTTAAATCGTGTGTGATTTTGTGAGGAAACGAATCGAGTCTGTGTGAGGATTTTGACTCGGCTTCGGTTTCTGCGAGAGGTGTCAATCAACACCTAGTGGCAGTGTCGATCGACACTCCATTTATATGATCGTGAGGTTTGGTGTGGTGATTGGAGTGTCGATCGACACTCATGAGAGGTGTCGATCGACACCACTTGTTAAACTGTGAAAATTTGCATAATTGTTTATCGTTGCTTATCTGTTGTGTGTTGCATATCTGTTGATCGTTGCATATCTGTTATATGTTGGTTGTCGCGTAGTAATTGGCATGCTTTTTTCCCTATTATGTAATCGGTAGGCGGGATGACCGCTTCACTGAGTATTTATGATAATACTCACGCAACTCTGTTTTTCCCTTTGAGTTGCAGGTAAAGGAAAAATGTGAGATCCTGGAATCATGGCTGGGACGAGAGGATGATTAGGATGTGTTGTCTATGTGTTTTGGTTTAGTAGAACTGCTGTTAGGTTGTTAGTATGAAATTGTTAGACCTGGTATTTAGAATTGTTATTGAATGGTTTATGTTTGGATATTTCCGCTTGTGTTGTTCACCCTGAGTTAGTCGTTGATGATTAAATGATTATGAGATCATTTAATCCGGACTAATTATTTATTTGTTAAAAAAAAAATGCGGGTGTTACATATATCAACAAGATATTCAATGCTTCGGTAGCTCAGAAACATGTATTACTAAAGGAGACGAAGGCTGCACAATTTTTGCAACAATTTTTTTCAAAAATCACGGTTATTTTTTGGGAAAATTGCTAAATTATGCCACATTTAGTGGTAAAGTGTCTCAATAAGATTTATTTTTTTATAAAAGGTTCCATTAAGCTTTTAAATTTTCAAATCCCAAATATAACCTCGATTTAAAATTACTAATGATATTTATTAATTCTTATAATAACTTTAAAAATCAGAAAAGGAAATACAATAATTGTTTTTATTATAAATCTGAAAAAGTAAAATAACTAATAATAAATATTTCAAAAACGAAATTCAACTAAATAAAAAAAATCAGAAAAATACACTAAATTTTTTGTATTATAAATCTGAAAAAGAAGAAAAATATAATAACATATATTTGTAAAAAAAAAAATTAAATAACAAAGTTAAAAAAATCAGAAAAGAAATACAATAAATTTTTAAATTATAAATTTGAGAAAAGAAAAAAAATAGATATATATATTTAAAAAACGAAATTAGACTAAATAACAAAAACATTAAAAAATTAGAAAAGGAAATAAAATAAACTATTATATTATAAATCTTAAAAAGGAAAAAATATAATAATATATATTTGAATACGAAATTAAATTAAACAACAATATTTGCTCCTACATTTTAGGAAAGTGTAACTTATTTCACACATAAATCACCCTTTACTATTATATTTCATATTTTTACTATCAAAAAAGACAATTAATTACTCTTAGCTTAATTGGTTACACCTCCTCCGCGTCTCTGTTTTAAATCAAGAGTTCGCATGTATGGACTGACATTTTTTGAAACTTTTTAAACACAACTAAAACAGTGTTATTTATGTATTTCATAGATGCTGAAAGAACAATAAATAATCTATAGCTTAACTGGTTACACTATGACATGGTTATAACGTATATATCATGAGTTCAAGGAAAAGTTGTGATACATTTTATATTTTTTAGTTTCGGATTTTTAATTAATATTTACTAACAAAAAAAACGCAAAAGCCAGAAGATGCTTTTGTCTTATGTGTTGTAAAGAGAGATTTTGCTACATGTGCAACATATTTGTCAAATCAAAAGACAAAATTCAAAGGATTACAATATTATACTGGAAGAATGTTTACTGAATAAATAAAAAAACATGTTTTTTAAATTAAATATTCAGTAATTAATATTTAAAACTAAAATCATGAAAATGGAAATTAAATATATGTAGAATATTACATTTTAGGAAATTGAATATTCGTTCCTAAATTTACTCCTACATTTATGGGAGCGGTAACCACTTGGTAGAATGTATGTTCTACAAATTGGTAGATAGAAGCTATACGCCAAACTAAAATTTCCAAAAAAAATCTTGAGAAAAATTCTGTTAAGGTAACCGTAATATGTTCATCTAGATTTTAGGTAACTCCAATATTTTACAAAAACTTATATTGGAAAAAAATCATTGATTATTACGGTTGCACATTATAAGGAAACATAATACTTCAAATATTTACCAAAAACGATCATTGTTTGTTTATAATTTTTGTTTGCAAACATGTCAACATATACCGTCTTCAGCTTAACTGGTTGTATTCACTTGGTGACTGTCCTACACGAGTTCACCTTTGCAAGTTCTAAGGCATGGTGCTACAGTTTTTTATTATACTCTACGATGGTTAGTATTTTAATTTTGTATAACAAGAAAGTCCAATGAATACATGCAGCTTAACTGGTTACGTATCCTTAGTAGTTATGCGGAGGTCACGGGTTTGAGTTCCATTAGCCTCTTTTTTGCCATTTTTACAAATATTGAAAATTATAAAATAATTAATATTCAAAAAATAATTAATATATTACGTGATTAATATTTAAAAATAATAAACATGAAAATGGAAATTAATATACAGATAATATTATAATTTAGGAAATAAAATATTTATTCCTAAATTCTCTCCTATATTTATGGAAGTTGTAACCACCTGGCAGAATGCATGTTCTACCAATCGGCAGAGAGAAGTTAAAATGGTAGAAAGAGACGGTACAATCGGCAAACCGGTCTGGTAGAATTTAGTAAGATGGTAGAACTTAGATACTGCGAGCCGTAGATAGTTGAAAAAGGGTAGAATTTAGATTCTAGCTGTCGTAGAACACTGACAATTAGGTAGAATTAACGTTCTGCGCCTGATAGAATAACAATAACTGGCAGAATCTATTATCTGCCAATGGCAGAAGAAAAAACTCAAATCATTTATAAAACATGTTGTTTAACTTTTAAAAAAAAATGTTTTCACAAAAAGTACTATGCTTAATATGTTTATAATTATCAGAATTTTTATAATTTAAAATACCTTAAATTTAAATTATTTTTAGTTAAATTAAGGGTATTTTGGGAAAAAATTCTTAAAAGTGTATTAGGACACTTTGTCACTAAATGTAAGGTATTTTGGCAATTCTCCCTTTTTTTATGGCTTGTGTACTGTCGGTGCATGTTGTTGTCATGTTGAAAGATGAGATAATCTAATCATTGGTATATGTTTGAAAAATTACATCAATATGTTTTTATATGTTCTGAATATCTATACAGAAGATGTAAAACGAAATAAGTAAATTTTATTAAATCAAAGTTAAATTAAATCAATCCGAGCAATGATTTAGATTTGTAATTAAAAAAGAAAAGGATAAACTTAAATTGAAATACAGAACACTTAACTTCATGAAAATTGAAAAGTACTTAATGGGGAGGGATGAGAATACTCGGGATTATCAAGGCAATTAGATAAACATGAAACCATATACTATTTCGATTTCAAATGGAGAAATGGTATTGTTTCACCCATCGGAACCCTACCAAATGGAGAAATGGTATTGTTTCACCAATTTCCGTAGAGTCTTGAATATGTACTTAATACGCTCGAATCTGGCCCCATGGCTATCCTGGAGGTTATTGTAAAGGTTGATAAATTTTGATTGTGTATATTTCTTCTCAGAAATAAGGCGGTCCATGCTACAATTTTCCATCCGTGGAAACAACGCAACAATATGCTCTATAACCAAACATTCATTTCTTCCACATCAGTTTTTAGAGGTATTGAGAAGTGAGAAACACTATTTTTGATAGACATCACAAAAAGCCTTTCTATAATCTTATACAAATTTGGCTTAGATGAAACCAATATCTGATCAAAGATTATAAAACCAAAACTTTGTATCACCTTGTTTTTTTTCTTTTGCCAAAATAGTATCGAATCTAGATTTTCATCTTGTAAATTGTGGAAGTTAGATTCCGCACTAAGAATTTATATGTGAATTCGGTAAAGAAACTATAGCCCTAAGAAATGTCGATAAATTTAACCAAGATCGAGACCAAATGAACATTAAATGGATTTATATTTGATTAACCGTAAGATTTACAATAGGACTGTAGTTAGAACAAGTGAGAAGAGCTAAAGTGTGAATGAGTGTAAATGTCTCGAAAAAGTTAGTCATTTCGGCTCTAAAGCTACTTATTTATACTAGGCGGAGCTGAATGGTTCGGCTCCGAATATCTTACTCCGCCACCGAAGATCTCGGCCACGTCCAACTGTACTCTCTGGAAATATCGGGATCTCTTCGTTACTCTGTTGAGCGGCGCTGACTTGGTCTTGCTGAGCTAAGCTGAATGGTTAGAGAATCTTCAGCTCTGGTAGTCAATATCTCTTGGATGTGCTGACTCTTGACTTTGGTCAGCGCATCTTTGGGCCTCAGGCCCAAAATCGAGTGGAATGCTGGAAATCGAGTAGAATGTTGAATGGACTCGAATTACTTATGGGCCGGATTTAATGGTACGAAATCCAACTCCAACATAAATCTAACTTTATTTTATATGATACTAGAATAAAAACCCTCGCGATTCGAGGATTATTTGATTTATAGTAAATAATAGAAGTATACTATATTATTAATTCAAACCCCAACTTAGATAATGTAGTGATTAAAGTTATAGATTCATATGTTATTTGAAAAAATATAGTCTCATATAATTTGAAGAATTTGGAAATCAATAAAGTATATATATATATATTTGATATATGTAAATATGGTTTGAATCATTAAACTATTTGATACAATAACTAAATCATTTCTACATGTTTAGACGATCCTTTTTTAATGATATTTCTTAAACTTAACACATGTAAAAAATACCACCAACAATTTTTTTTTTTTTGCGTGTTCTTCTTGATATAGTTCTCCTTTTATCTATAGTCAGCTATTTTGTATTCCTCATAGATATACATATGTTAAATCATAGATATATATAACAACACAAACATGGTTAATTCTATTTTTAATTACATATACTCCATCCGTTTCATAATACTTGTCATTCTAGGCTAAATTTTTTGTTTCAAATTAGTTGTCGTTTTCAGTTTTCTATCCTTACTTTTGACCTCATTAATTACTAATATCAAAGAAAACAATATATTAATTAAGGGTAAAACAGAAAATTTAATTTTTTTTTTAATTTGTGTGAAAAAACCTAAAACGACAACTAATTTAAAACGGAGGAAGTATAATTTTAAGAATTTAATAATCAATAAGTTATATATGCTTGATATAATAAATATAGTTTGATTCATTAAACTATTTCATATAATAACTAAATAATTTTTACATATTAGACTCCTTCTTAGATGATATTACATAAATTTTACACATGACAAAAACCACCACTAACCAATATTTTTTTCTTTTTCTTGCTTGTTCTTCTTGACATTATTTTCCTTTTATTTGTGGTCAATTATTTTGTTTTCTTCATAGATATACATATGCTAAACTTCTGCCTATATATAACGATGGAAATATGGTCGTTTCTATTTTAAATTACATTCTTTGCTATTTTTCTTTTTTTAATTTTTTCTTTATTAATTATTTTTAACTAAGTATGTTGGATATTCTTGTAGAGGTTTTGTGCAACTTGTAAAATTACTTTATATTTTTTTTTTCCATTTTAACTTTTTTCGTTTTTAGATAATGAACAACTAGGTAGATGGCCCGCACCGTGTGCGGGTATAAAATTTTTAGATATATAAGATGATTTTTGTATTTAATAAGGAGAATTAGCAAATTTTGAAACATTAAATATACATGATTGCTTGTTTTTAAAATAATATAATATATTACTAATATTTGAGTCGTCTCTTGAAAATAGAAGTGTTGTTATTAGTAGTTTTGAATTTGTGTTGAAATATAACGCAAATGGTAAATAACATTATATATAATTTTGTAATCAGTACAAATGAACTTAGATATGGCGAAAAATTGAAGACACACACAAATGCAAAACTTCAAGGAAAAAACATTAAATTAAACAAATAATTTTTTTTTTCTTTTCGGGTGAGACACTAACGTTATGTACATATACAAACAATTTGTATATTCTTCTAATGATAATACATAATTATCTATGTGTTTCTATTATTCATTAGCATTTTTTATTTATTTCTATAAGTTCTGTTAATAAATAATAGTTTTTTAAAAAACAAATTGAGAAATTTCAAGATATGCCACTTTTGATATGCCAATTTTTTAATTATTTATGTTTGGGTTAACTATGTTATATTAGGGTTTAGTTTTTTGGGTTTAAAGTTTGTGAGGGATCAAAACATTTTTTTAAATTGAAAATTTTGAGATATAAATTTTTTGAACATATTTTTAAGTGCCATGTTGGTAAGAAAATAATACAAGAGTGGCATATTTAAAAAGTAGCATGGTAAAAGTGTCATTTTTGTAAATGTCCCAAAAAAATTTGTTTATTTTTCTTTTTGTATCTTTTTTTTTCCTTTTCATTTCTCTTCTAGTTACTATATAGGAGGTCTTGTGCATAGACACATAACAAAAAATAAATTATGAAAACTCATTTGAAAACTCAAATACATGCTAATTTAAGATATGTAAATGATTTAATTTTTAAACTATTTTCCAAAAGATGGTAAATGAATATGTTAAAAGAGACAATTACAAAAATGTCACTTTTGACATGTCACTTTATAAATATGTCACTTTTAAATTATTTTCTTACCAGCATGCTATAAAAATCATTTTAAAAACCTTATATTTCAAAATTCTCAATTTTTTAAAAATGTTTTGACTCCTAACAAAACTTAAACCCAAAAAACTAAACTCAAATATAACATAATTAACCCAAACATAAATGATTTAAAAATTTGGAACAAGTGATAGTGACAATTTTGAAAAGTGGCATTTCTTGAAATTTCTCATGTTCAAAATGTGTTTTTTTAAAAAGATTTTTGTTTTAGTTTTCTACAAAAAATTCTTTAATTTTTTTTGTTAGAGATTGGTGTCATTATTCATGTTTTTATTGTTGAAAGAGAATAAAATTATAATTATGCAACTATTAGTGATTCGGCTATTTATTTGAATTATCCGATAAATAACTTTCAGCAATTATTTTTATATTTTGATGGTGGTGGCATCTATTTGGAATATTTCATGTTTTATGAGTATTATTTATGAGAAGATTAATTTTCTAAAACCAATCAAATCAATGAAAATTAAGAATCATAAATATCCATTTACTTTTATTTTTTATAGAAAAATTAGTTTGGAAGTAAGTATAATATGTAATGGCTATAAAATGATATACAAAATTTAATTATTTTTTTCTATATATTATGTATATATAACTTGTTTATTTAGATTAACATGGAGTGAATGTAAAATGTATGATAATGTTGTTTTGTTTTGTAAAAAGTTAGTTTTTCAAAAATGGTTTATTGGTTGTTTTAAAAAAAACAAAATTGTTGTGACCAAAAAAAGAAAATCTGAAATTTGTTGTTAATTTATATAAAGTATCTAACAATTGTTTATTCTTTTATTGATATAATAATAATAATTTTTTTAAAAAAATAGAGATTTAAGCCATGTCATCCTTTACCTAATGACATGTCATCATTCTATGTCATAGTTTTTAGCCAATCAAATTATAACAATTAAGTTTTTCACTAATTCAACTTCCTATTTAATAGTAAGGGGATTTCAATATTGAAAATTTTACATATTTAAATAATTAACATGTTGTAACGACCAAAGTCCAAAGTATCGAGAATAATTGGAGGTGTCGATCGACGCCACAGGGCAGTGTCGATCGACGCCACAGGGCAGTGTCGATCGACACCCATGCTGCAAACGTGTTTCGGTTTGCGAAAACCGCGATGGCACGCGGTTTAATTTGTGAAAACCCTAGTCTCGTTCCTTATATTCTTTTCGATCGCAAGCCGTCGAAGGGGGGGGGGGGAATCAGAAGGTTTTGTGAGGAGAAAGTGAGAATCGAGAGTGAAATCGGTTATTGTTGCGGATCATTCGTTTCTCGGAGTCTCTCGCCGTTCATGTTTGGAGAATCGTTCGTGTCGAGGTTTCCTTGCGTTCCAGCGTCTGGGCAGTGAGTTTAGGCCATGCATTCGTCGTTCCGATCCGTTCATCCTCTTCGTTTAGTGAGGTGAGTGCGTGATCGTTAGTAAATGCTAGAACGGTTATTAGGTTGTTGAGGATTGATTGTTGTTTTGAATGTTATTTCGTTATTGATCATATCGTGTTCTCACTGTGTTGTGTGTATTTCGTGATGTTGGATCCGTGTCGAGTGAGAGCCGTATCGATTCTTGATGAACCGAGACAGGGCCGCGTGAGGATAGGCTCGGTTTCTGGGTTCTGGAACAGAGTGTCGATCGACGCCTAGAGGCTGTGTCGATCGACACCCTGTGAGGAAAACGATGCTTGATTTGGTCGAGTTGTCGATCGACACCCGATTTTTCTTTGGTCTGATTTTAATTAGTTGCGTTTAACCGAAAATTGTTTAATTAACCGGAAATTGGTTTAATATAATTAACTGGAAATTGGTTTAATATAATTAACCGGAAATTGAATTAAAAAGTTAAATTGAAATTGTGATAATTGTTTATGTATTTCCTTTTTGCGGGATGATCGCTTCACTGAGTATTTGTGATAATACTCACGCAACTCCCGATTTCTTTTGAGTTGCAGGTAAAGGAAAAGTGTGATCGTGGAATCGAGGCGAGGACGGGGGATGATAGGATTGAGTTTATTTATGTTTATGGATTTTTAGTAGCCTGTTAGGTTGCTAGATATTTTATTTGGAATTGTTAGACTTGGTGTTCTATTGGAATTGAATTATTGTTTAGTTGGTTCAATGGATTATTGAATTGGATTTTAACTTATCTTACTGTATTTCCGCTTATTGTTCACCCTGATTTAACAATGTTTAATTATTTTAAAAAAAAAATGCGGGTGTTACACATGTGTTATAATCTAATCGACTAATTAACACGTATCGCGATCTTATGAGTTAGAATTATGCCACTCTCTTTCGTACAATAAGATTTATCGTTTAGCAAAAAAAATAGTATGTGATATATTTATGTAAGGTTCCTTACTAAGGACCACAATGCAAATACAGCAAAATAATGCGGCTAAAGTGAAAAACCATTGGAACTCAAATGAGATCTTTTTGTTGCTCCCCAGAAAAAATAAAAAATCATCCACTCGCGACTTAGATTAAGATTCGACTTTCTTCTTCTTCTTCTTCTTCTTCCTCTATTGCTTTTCCCGATTTGCTAAAAACCCTAGAAACCGCAGGATCTGCCTTCGATTTCACCATTCTGCATTCTCCAATCAGCCTTCTAGATTCGGTAATGGAAGCTTAAGCCTCTGCTCTTTTCAATTCTTAATTTCCGAATTAGGGATTTAGCTCTAGGGATTCATCTGAGAGTGAAAGGTTGAGAAATTAGTGTTAGCTTCAATGGCTTCTGATCGTGGTTCTGGTGCTGCTAAGCCGTTTTGGATGAAACATGCGGAAGATGCGAAAATCAAAGACGACGGAGAGAAAGACGCAGCCGCAAAAGCAGCCTTTGAAGCTACATTCAAACCCATCGACCATTCCACACCTCTAATCGAATCCACTCCTTCCACAATCCCTGAATCCGCACCTGAATCCGAGTCCGATTCGGATTCCGATGACGAATCCGATTACTTTTCGAGAAAACCAATTGGTCCAGTCGATCCGAGTAAGTCCACTGCTTCCGGTGCTGGAATCGGTGGAGGAACGGCTTGTGTACCGTCTACGTTTGTAGTTGTGACTAAAGACTCAGATGGAAGAAAAGTTCCTAATGGTGGTGCTTTGATTAAGGTTAAGGTCTCTCCTGGTGTAGGTGTTGGTGGTACTGATCAAGAAGGTGTTGTTAAAGATGTTGGTGATGGGAGTTATGCTGTTACTTATGTAGTTCCTAAGAGAGGTAACTATATGGTGAATATTGAGTGTAATGGGAATGCTATTATGGGAAGTCCTTTTCCTGTTTTCTTTAGCCAAGGTAACTGTTTCTTGATCTCTCACTTTCATGAATATGTTTGTTAGTTTTTGATTTATGAGTCAAATGTTTGATTTTGTTACAGGTTCTTCTTCTACTGGATTGATGGGTACTGCACCAACTTCATATTCGAGTCTTGTGAATCAAACAATGCCGAATATGCCGAATTACACTGGTTCTGTATCGGGGGCGTTTCCGGGGCTATTGGGAATGGTTCCAGGTATTACACCTGGTCCTTCAGGTGGTGTTTTTTTGCCTGGAGTTGGAGCTTCACTTGGTGAAGTATGTAGGGAATATCTTAATGGTAGATGTGTAAACACTATGTGTAAGTTAAATCATCCTCCGCAGAATTTGTTGATGACTGCTATAGCTGCGACAACGAGCATGGGGAATTTAAGTCAGGTCCCTATGGCACCTTCTGCTGCAGCTATGGCTGCTGCTCAAGCCATTGTCGCCGCACAAGCCCTTCAAGCCCATGCTTCGCAAATGCAAGCACAGGCTAGGTCAAACAAAGGCTCTTTAGGTATTGTGTACCTCAATTTTGTTTTTGGTCTTTGTTGGAATCATTTATATAATAGTTTGCTTCTGTATCTTCTGATTTAGGTTCCTCAGAAAAAGGAGAAAATGCGGAGACATTGAAGAAATTTCTCCAAGTTAGCAATTTGAGTCCATTGCTTGCAGCTGAACAGCTTAGGCATTTATTTAGCTTCTGTGGTACAGTAGTTGACTGTACTATAACTGACTCAAAGGAACTTGCTTGTATAGAATACTCGAAGCCCGAGGAAGCAACAGCTGCGTTGGCATTAAACAATATGGAAGTCTGTGGTAAACCGTTGAATGTTGAGATTGCGAAATCACTTCCTCAGAAACCATCTTCGGATAATGATTCTTCGTTACCGATGATGATGCAACAGGCCGTTGCGATGCAGCAGATGCAGTTCCAGCAGGCTATACTAATGCAACAGGCCATGGCTACTCAGCAAGCAGCGAATAGGGCTGCTACGATGAAGTCTGCCACCGATCTCGCAGCTGCTAGAGCTGCAGAGATAAGTAAGAAATTGAATCCTGACGGTGTTGCAAATGTTGAAAACGATGCTGACCAAAAATCTAGCTCTCCTGTGAGATCGAGATCGAGATCGAAGTCAAAATCACCAATTAGTTACAGGCGAAGACGGAGATCTCCATCTTATTCACCACCGTTTCATCGTCCAAGAAATCATAGATCAAGATCACCGTTTAGGTACCACCGGCGATCGACTTACGAGGGGAGAAGACGGTCGTATAGAGATTCTAGGGATATTTCTGAGAGTAGGAGATACGGTAGATCAGATGAACACCACCATTCTTCCAGTTCAAGGAGAAGTAGGAGTGTAAGCCCGAAAAAGAGAAAATCTCAACAAGAAGAGTCACATCGACGTCGTAGCTCATCGCGTGGGGATAAGAAATCATCTCGTGCTGATTCACGATCACCAAGGCGACGTAAGGAAACTAAGTCAACCCCAAGAGATGATGAAGAGAACAAACTCAAACGCATAACACGTTCAAGATCTAGATCAGTGGAAGATTCTACAAAAAAGACGGGTGAAGCTAGAAATGAGGAACTGAAACATCACAGAAAGCGGTCGAGGTCAAGATCTCGTGAAGTTCTGAATAAAGGCAGAGACGTACCCGAAAGTTCTGATGATACTAAACAGAAACACAGGGGGAGATCCAGGTCTAAATCATTGGAAATCAACAATGGTTCTCATGAGAATACCGATGTTGCTCAAGAGGATGATCTGAATTCCTGTCACGCGAGACACAGGTCAAAATCATTGGAAAAGGAGCAGAGGAGGGGAAGGTCCAGGTCTAGATCGTTGGAAACTAAAAACAGGTCTTCTCGAAAAAAGGAGCTGGATGAAGACAAAGAGGCAGGATCACGTCGAAGAAGGTCCAGGTCCAAGGAGACTCGGAGCAGGGACAAAAGGTCCAAGCGTCGTAGTGGAAGACGGTCAAAGTCAGCATCCCCTGGATATTCTGATGAAAAGAAATCAAGACGTAGGCGACGGTCCAGGTCAAGGTCAAGATCGGTAGAAAAAAAGAACAGTTCTAGAGATAAAAGATCAAAACGTCGGGAAAGATTGCGGTCATCTTCTCCTGGAGATGTTAAAGGACGAGGCGATAGATCATCATCTCCTCTTAGTTCAGAAGATCATAAGATGAAGAAAAGACACTCTGGATCAAAATCTGTGAAAGAGAATTCACATTCAGAGTATCAGATAGATAACAATGGGGATGCAAATTCTGGTAAGTAATTTGGTGAGACAATTGCTCCAGTTTAAACAATCTGCATGCAGATAAAGGTTTGGAGGAGACTTGTGAAACAAAGGAAACTACTAAAGTTTGATTTCAACCATTTTAACTCTTAAGCATGTAGAACTTCTGTTTCAGATAGGTTTGATAAATCTTTATCTAATGATTTCAATGGTCTGATTCTCATTCATGACAAAACGCAGAACTTGGTCTCCTAAACTTTCAGTGTTGCTAATCAGTTTTGGTTTCTGTTAAGAAAGTGGTGTGTTTTGTACCGAATTACAGTTACTCCCCTAATGCACTATCTCGTAAGTTTTTGTGGTGTGCGTGCTACTCTAATAGCAAATTTAGTCCTTTCTAATGAGCAACAATAGCCAAGCATCTTTTTGTTTTTTTTTTTTGGGAACTGTAAATATTCATATTAATGAAAGTTGAGTTTTACAAATGAGCTTAACCCATATACTTGTTACCATGGCAAAAAAACATGATACATCAAAGGCTTTGTGCGTCTTGCTTTTGCCTATCAATATCTCTGAGAATTTGTGGTGGTGATTTTGATAGAGATTTGAATAACCTGTTATTGCGCTCAATCCAAATGTAGTACATTGTTGTGTGAGCAAAGCATGGATTTGCTTTGGCAAATGTTTAAAAATCATTGTACTTGAAAGTTTCCTCATGCCCACAAGCATTGAAAGAGTTATACATGTTGACATGTTGTGATCAATGATTCTTTACCATCTCTTTTAGTGCATAAATGTGAGATTTTTATTTAGATACGTGGAGTTTGTAAAACTTTAATATTTCAAGTCTTCTTTATTCTTTTAGAGCATTAGGATGACTTTTCGAGTGTCGTTTTATTCAAACACCTAAAACCAAAAAAAAAAAACCTTACGAACGTATCATTTTGAGAAATAATATATCTTTTTTTTCTTTCTTGATAACTCAGGGAATTCCAGACCTATGGAGGGGTCTAGACTATTCTCTAGGGAAAGTACGACCCATGGATAAACCCTCTTTCCGGATATTCAAATGTGCTGAAAGAAATGGTCCATATCTGTGTAGCCAAATGAGGATTATTTATTAATTTCACGCTTAAGGGGAATCGATCTCTGGCCTAGACCAACAGGACAACTCTTTCTCAAGTGGAAACCACTAGACCACCACCACTTGGTTAAAATGATTGTGAAACTCTCATATTCGTGATTCCATCTTCTTAGGTCGTGATGCTAGATAAAATTCAAACCGGAATCTTATTCTGTAGTAGTTTGGAATGTTAATTATGTTTTCTCATTAGATTTCTCCTCTTAGGTCGTGATGCTTGATGAAATGATATATCCTCGCTCACACTGAATTCTCCCACGTAAATTTCTTTCACAATCTCTCACTATTACACAAATTGAAAAAAAAAAAAAAAAAATTAGGCAAGAGAGTGAGAAACATTTCTCGTTTGAAAAACTTTCACTAATGTATGAAATACTTTTGTGTCTCTTTGTCCTAGTATGAAGGGTCGACAATTTGTATCCCCGATAACTATTATATTCACTATTTTCATACAAAGTATCACCCTCTGTGTAACGCTAACACGTTTAAATTTTCAAATTTATTTCCACACAAAATAAACTTCTTCGACACAGAATTTAATTTTTACGATTTCTAATCAAAGTTGCGATTGAAAACAAGTCATGAACCGGTTTTGCTCACTAAATCAAGACAAGTACATAATCATCTATGCAATAAGTATATATTATCAAATGAAACCTTAGAATAAACAATTATTGAAAACCATACGATTAGTAATTGTTTAACTTTTTTGATATACACAACATACACACAAGCTCGCCATTGTAGATAATTGGTGATACAAAGTAAACAGTGAAAATAAATAATTATAAAGTAAATAACAATTATTTAAGTAAACAACGATTCAAACAAACATTACACACTTGATAAAGAAAAGAAACAAAGATATACGTTATAGTCGGATAAAATATTCCGTCTTTCCTCTTAAATTCATTCTTGATTAATTAACTCCGTGATTAAACCAAACTTGTTCAGTTCCCATTTAACTTTCTCCACCTCTTCCTCCGACAACGTCATCGTCACAACTCTCTCCTCCTCCTTTGCCGCGGGCAACACCGCCACAACTCCGTCGTCTCCTATCCCCTGAACATTACAATACACTGATTTTGGTGAAATCTTCTCTACTTTTGCCTCGTAGAAATCAACTTCGCTCATATCCACAAACGTTAATTTTGCTCCGTAGACGATGAAATCCGAAACACCATCATCGCTCTCCCCTATCTCGTTAATCCCAGACCTCTCATCGGTCGCTTCTCCTATCGATTTTACAATCTTTTCCAAATTCGCTTCCGCGACAGAAAAATCGACGTGGACAGAGCTAATTACCTGACTGTTACTCACCGTTCTAGATTTCAAGACGTTCGGGTCCGATTTGATGATCGTAACCGTAACCGGCTCTGACTCTCCTCTCGCCTTTGCTATGCATTTCCAAATGATCCCACTAAGAATCTCGAATTCGTCTCCGTTCGATGGAAAGTATGATCGAATCTTGTGAACCGTTAGATTGAAAGAGTATGTTGCCATTTTCTTGTTACTTGGAGTGACCCAGCGGTCTCCAACCGGGTCAACCCGTTTGATGGATTTCGGTTTTTTGCCCGTTGAATTCGAATTTCGGAAACCTCTTTGTGGCTCAGAGGTTTTGGGGCAGTAGATCTTTTCACCAGCAAAGGCTCGACTCCATAAATTGAAAAAATGAGAAAGAGAGAATGGATCTCCCATTACATGTGCCCAGCTCAAGCCCAATGCTATTCCACCGCATTTAAACCGGGTCATCTACACGAATTAAACGTTTATCTTTATTTTACTTTTGTGTTTAGCTTGAAATTATTTTTTTCATTAAATTATATGATTTCCATCTTTATTGGATTAGTTATATAATGCATTACCCTGACCATAGATTACATTGTCAATGAGGTTTTTTTTTTTTTTTTGCTATTCTAGCTCCCAATATCCTTTCTATATATTTTTGGTTTTTCTTAATTAGTTTGTTGTAATAATTGAATTTAATGGACCAAAAAAAACCATACTGATCTCAATACTAGGATATGTTGAAAGGTAAACTTGATTTTGGATAAAGTTTAATTATTGGGTTAATAACCCAATAATCTTATGTTGGGCCAAATCCAATATTTATCTAAGTTCTAGAACTTCTCTAGAAGGTTATCACTTCTTTGAGATTCTAGAGAATTCTACTAGATAAGTTGATTAAATATTTGTGTAGAAAAGTCTAGAGTGTTGTAAGATAGTAAGATAATAATCAAGAGGTTGAAGAGAAATCTAGAAACTTATCTAGTTATGAAGTATGGAGATTAGTGTAGAATAATCTAGACTTTTGGGAGGCTATAAATAGCTCTTCACCCCTCTCATTTGTAAGATAAGAAGAACAAACAAGAAAGTTGTTCTACTCAAGGTTTCTAAGTAATAATATCTCATACTTTCTAAAAGTCTCATTCTCTTCCAAATTTCTCATCAAATACTCTCTCATCAAACTTTTAATTTCTAACAAAGTGGTAGCAGAGCCATAAGTTACTAAAGATGGCGAGTAGCGACATTCCGTTCCAAGTCCCGATGCTCACAAAGAGCAACTACGACAATTGGAGTCTAAGAATGACGGCAATTCTTGGAGCACATGACGTGTGGGAGATAGTCGTTAAAGGCTACGTTGAACCGGAGGACGAAGCTAGTGCATCTCAAACTCAAAAGGATAGTTTGAGAGACTCAAGGAAGAGAGACAAGAAAGCTCTCTGTCTAATCTATCAAGGATTAGATGAAGACACGTTTGAGAAGTTCGCGGGAGCAAAGTTGGCCAAAGAAGCGTGGGACAAGCTTCGAACCTCTTACAAGGGAGCGGAACAAGTCATGAAGGTACGTCTTCAAACTCTAAGAGGAGAATTTGAAGCGTTGCAAATGAAGGAAGGTGAACTCGTTTCCGATTACTTCTCAAGAGTCTTAACGGTTACTAATAATCTTATAAGAAATAGAGAGAAGTTAGACGAAGTAAGAATCATGGAGAAGGTTCTTAGATCGTTGGATCCAAAATTTGAGCATATAGTAACCGTTGTCGAAGATACAAAAGATTTTGAGGATATGACAATGGAGCAACTTCTTGGATCATTACAAGCGTATGAAGAAAAAAAGAAGAAAAAGGAAGATATCGCCGACCAAGTACTCAAGATGCGGATTGATGAAACTAAAGAAGAAAGCGGTCGATGCCAACAAAGACGTGGTGGTGGTCAATTCCGAGGACGAGGTCGTGGATATCAAAATGGACGAGGTTGGAGACCATATGAAGACAATACCAACCAAAGAGGAGAAAGCTCTTCAAGAGGTCGTGGAAGAGGAAGTTCAAAATCAAGGTACGATAAGTCAAGCATTAAATGCTACAATTGTGGAAAGTATGGTCATTATGCTTCCGAATGTAAAGATCCAAATAACAAAAAAAGTTGAAGAAAAGGCCAACTATGTTGAAGAAATAAATCAAGAAGGAGATATGTTGTTGATGGCTTACAAGAATGATGAACGAGAAGTGAATCACAAGTGGTACCTTGATAGCGGTGCAAGCAATCACATGTGCGGCCGAAAAATCATGTTCGTGGAGCTTGATGAATCAGTGAAAGAAAACCTGGCCTTAGGAGATGAATCGAAGATGGAGGTGAAAGGTAAAGGAAAGATTTTAATCCGATTAAAGAATGGAGATCACCAATTTATATCTAACGTCTACTATATTCCTAGCATGAAGACCAACATCTTGAGCCTTGGACAACTTTTAGAGAAAGGTTATGGTATTCGATTAAAAGATAATCATCTTTCTATAAGAGACCAAGGAAGCAATCTCATTACCAAGGTGCCGATGTCAAGAAACCGAATGTTTGTTCTTAACATTCAAAGTGACATCGCACAATGTCTCAAGATGTGCTACAAAGAGGAGTCATGGCTTTGGCATCTTCGATTCGGACATCTCAACTTTGGAGGACTAAAGCTACTTTCAAAGAAAGAAATGGTGAGAGGTTTACCCTGCATTAATCATCCAAATCAAGTGTGTGAAGGATGTTTACTTGGAAAACAATTTAAAATGGGGTTTCCAAAGGAAACAACTACAAGAGCTCGGAAACCACTAGACCTCATACACACAGATGTGAGTGGTCCGATCAAGCCAAGATCACTTGGTAAAAGTAATTATTTCCTTCTCTTTATTGATGATTTTTCAAGAAAAACATGGGTTTACTTTTTAAAGGAAAAATCAAAAGTTTTTGAAAACTTTAAAAAGTTTAAAGCCCATGTCGAGAAGGAAAGTGGTCTTGTGATCAAACCCATGAGATCTGACCGTGGAGGAGAGTTCACGTCCAAAGAATTTATGAAATATTGTGAAGATAATGGTATTCGAAGACAATTGACGGTTCTGAGATCTCCTCAACAAAATGGAGTAGCGGAAAGAAAGAATAAAATAATTATTGAGATGGCAAGAAGCATGCTCAAAAGTAAGAAACTACCGAAAGAGTTTTGGGCAGAAGCTATTTCATGTGCAGTTTATCTTTCAAACCAATCTCCAACAAAGAGTGTTTTGGGAAAAACACCACAAGAAGCTTGGAGTGGAAGGAAACCCGGTGTTTCTCATCTAAGAGTCTTTAAAGTATTGCTCATGCTCATGTACCGGACGAGAAGCGGAGCAAACTAGATGATAAAAGCAAGAAGTACATCTTCATTGGTTATGACGCCTATTCCAAAGGCTATAAGCTCTAAGATCCTGATACAAAGAAGGCAATCACCAGCAGAAATGTTATCTTTGATGAAGAAGGAGAATGGGATTGGAGATCAAATGATGAAGATTATAATTTCTTTCCATGTGATGAAGAAGATGAAGTCGAATAACCAAGAGAGGAGCCTATTACACCACCAACCTCACCAACATCAAGTTCTCAAGAAGCTAAAAGTTCGACTGAAAAGACACCACATTTTAGAAGTCTTGAAGAGATCTATGAGGTAACCGAAAATCAAGACAATCTTACCTTATTCTGTCTATTTGCGGATTGCGAGCCCATAAATTTCCAAGAAGCTATGGAAGAAAAGACATGGAGAAATGCAATGGATGAAGAGATCAAGGCGATACAAAAGAATGATACTTGGGAGTTAACATCACTTCCAAATGGGCACAAAGCGATCGGTGTCAAGTGGGTTTACAAAGCAAAGAAAAACCCTAAAGGAGAAGTTGAAAGGCACAAGGTAAGATTGGTGGCAAAGGGCTATAGTCAAAGAGCCAGAATTGACTATGATTAGGTATTCGCCCCTGTTGCCCGTTTATAAACTATTCGACTAATAATTTTATTGGTGGCTCAAAACAACTGGAGGATACATCAAATGGATGTCAAATCAGCCTTCTTAAATGGAAATGTCGAAGAAAAAGTTTACATTGAGCAACCACAAGGCTACATAGTCAAGGGAGAAGAAGACAAGGTCCTAAGGTTGAAGAAGGCACTTTATGGCTTAAAACAAGCCCCAAGAGCTTGGAATACTCGAATTGATAAGTACTTCAAGGAGAAAAACTTTATCAAGTGTCCATATGAGCATGCACTCTATATCAAAACTCAAAACAAAGATATATTGTTTGCATGCTTATATGTAGATGACTTGATATTCACCGGTAACAATCCAAGCATGTTCGAAGAGTTTAAGATGGAGATGACGAAAGAGTTCGAGATGACGGACATTGGATTGATGTCTTACTACCTTGGGATTGAAGTTAAGCAAGAAGACAATGGAATCTTCATTACTCAAGAAGGCTATGCTAAGAAGGTAATTAAGAAGTTCAAGATGGATGACTCAAACCCGGTTAGTACGCCAATGGAATGTGGAGCCAAGTTATCAAATCATGAAGAGGGAGAAAGTGTGGACCCAACAATCTTTAAAATTTTGGTAGGAAGTCTACGCTACTTGACGTGTACAAGGCCTGACATCTTATATGCGGTCGGAGTTGTTAGTCGCTACATGGAGCATCCAACAACAACTCATTTTAAGGCGGCTAAGAGGATCCTTCGCTATATCAAAGGTATTATAGACTTTGGCTTGTATTACTCTGGTTCTAACGATTACAAGCTTGTTGGATATAGCGATAGTGATTGGGGTGGCAACGTAGATGATCGAAAAAGCACGAGTGGCTTCGTGTTCTATGTTGGAGATACGGCTTTCACATGGATGTCAAAAAAGTAACCGATTGTAACGCTTTCTACTTGCGAAGCAGAGTACGTAGCAACCACTTCTTGTGTTTGTCATGCCATTTGGTTACGAAATCTCTTAAAGGAGTTGAGCTTGGCACAAGAAGAGCCAAGGAAGATCTTTGTGGACAACAAGTCAGCAATTGCTTTGGCGAAGAACCCTGTCTTCCATGATCGAAGTAAGCACATTGACACGCGCTATCACTACATCAGAGAGTGTGTCACCAAAAAGGAAGTGCAATTAGAGTATGTGAAGACGAATGATCAAGTAGCTGATATTTTCACCAAGCCACTCAAGCGCGAAGACTTTATCAAGATGAGGAATTTGCTTGGAGTAGCAAAATCAAGTTTAAGAGAAGGTGTTGAAAGGTAAACTTGATTTTGGATCAAGTTTAATTATTGGGTTAATAACCCAATAATCTTATGTTGGGCCAAATCCAATATTTATCCAAGTTCTAGAACTTTTCTAGAAGGTTATCACTTCTTTGAGATTCTAGAGAATTCTACTAGATAAGTTAATTAAATATTTGTGTAGAAAAGTCTAGAATGTTGTAAGATAGTAAGATAATAATCAAGAGGTTGTAGAGAAATCTAGAAACTTATCTAGTTATGAAGTATGGAGATTAGTGTAGAATAATCTAGACTTTTGTAAGAGACTTTTGGGAGGCTATAAATAGCTCTCCACCCCTCTCATTTGTAAGATAAGAAGAACAAACAAAAAAGTTGTTCTACTCAAGGTTTCTAAGTAATAAAATCTCCTACTTTCTAAAAGTCTCATTCTCTTCCAAATTTCTCATCAAATACTCTCTCCATCAAACTTTTAATTTCTAACAAGATAATGGAATTCTACAAATGTCGAGACGTCTTTTACACTTCAACAATGTGAATTTTTGTTTTATTTCTTAATGGAACTTTTAATGTAATTTACGTAACATAGCAGAGATATTGTTTACCAAAAAAAAACATAGCAGAGATATACGTACCTGAATATAGATCAACGGAGAGAATATCATCTCCGGTCCAATAGGTTTATGGTAAACCAATGACTCATCAATGGACCGGTCAGGTAGAAGAAGCCACTCACCCACTGTTAGATTGCAATGACTTTCGACAAAACGCGAGCCACAGTCGTTGCACTTTATGTACGGACATCCCGAGTCATGCCGCGCGAACCTGCCAGTAGTCCATGGGAACTGGTCGAACACTGGGAAAAAGTGATTTTTCACGCGCATCACGGTCATGTCACGTGCTGTCTCTGCCGAATATATGTAGACCGCCTTTAGGTAGTGGAGTTTCATGGCTAGGTCTAAACTGGTGGGCTCGTGGGTCGTACCAGTCTCTGTCGGCCATGATGAACTCACGGTCGATAAACGGAAGCCGTGAACCAGACCGTTTACTTCTTCTTGAATCCGACCCATTTGTATGGAGACAAAGGAATAGTTGTAAGAGAAATATTGGGGAAAATGAGTATATATGAGTGGTTTCTTGGTGTAGTCTAAATAAGTATATATAGAGGAATAACTATATATGCTTACATATATCGATTGTAAATGCAATCTACCATGTTGGAGCAACCACAACGTTCACTAATAAAATATTAATATTTTAATATAATTTTGTTAAATAATTAAATTTTAATTCAAATAAGAAAATTGGACCACTCATACAATGACAAATACCCTTTAGAGTTTCTCACTTCTCTCTCATAAAAGCATGTCCAATGGTGAGAGACTTTTAAAGTTTCTCCATTAATAATTTAAAAACAGTTTGACTATTCATTTAAAATTTAAAATATTAAAAATATATTTAACTAATCAAATGAAAACACTTGGTAAATGGAGTATTTAAAAACTTCAAAAAATGTTTCCTAAGACCATCATCCACGTGGCTTATCAAGAAATTTTATAACTAAAAAATGAAAAATAAATAAAAAAGAAGAGAGAGAATGAAGAAAAATTCTTAAACAATATCTATAAGATCTTGTGTCTTGCTAAATGGTGTGTTGTGGTTGGTTGAATGTGTTTTTAATGAATTAAAATTTAAATAAAGAATTAAATAATATTAAAATTACTAAGTTAAACTTTTTGAAGATTTTTATGGATGAAAATGCTCTAAGAGCATCACCATCGGTAAACTTGTTTAAAAAGCTAAAAAAAATTTAAGATTAAATTTAATATGGTAGAGAGAGAGGAAGAATTGTTGAATAATGAATTTTTTTTGTGTTTTGCCCCAATGATGAGTGAGATGACATGTTCCCCATTATATAAGACAATCTCATAATTTTCTCCCACACAGACCATATCAACTTATCAAGCCAAGTCTTTTATCTTATCTATTTTTTTAAAAAATTTTGGCTTAGGAGACCTTTTTTTCTCTCACCGCTCCATATGCACTGAGAGAGACTTTGGAACCATTTCTAAAAATTATATCTTTCTCTTTTCTACTTTAATCAAACTTTATCTACTTCAAATAAACTCATTTACAAACTGCCATTGTATGTGCTTTAGGTTTCTCCCGTGAGAAACGTTTCTCAACTTTTTCTTACTTTTTCATTTTTTTAATTGAAATTTTTTTTCATTTTTCTAATTATTTTTATTTTAGAAAAAAAAAAATCGTTTTTTTAATAGTGAGTCCCCCATTGGAGATATATGTATAATAATAGCTAGAGACAACTTACGTCGCAAGTAGGTGAACGTGACCCCATTCTTAATTTCTCATCGATCTTTTGGTTGGCTGATTTTGACAATTGTTTCGTACAGTGGCTCGGAAGGAAGTGGGTCAATTGACCCCGATAAATTAGTATAAATTTTCAAATTTTGTGTACTTAATAAATGAAGTTAGGCAAAATGGATCACATATGCCATGTTGACCCCTAAAAATCAAGTTCTACACTCTTAAATGATTCTATATATTTTTTATTTTTACATTCACCTTTCTTCTTATACCACTATTCCTATGCCATGCATGATTAATTCTTTGATCTATTAGTTTTTTTGCTTTCTTTGAGATGTGATTTCTTTTGCCGCTACACTAATGACCAATTATTTTATTTTAACTAAATATTTCTAGCTCCCCCACTGGTTTCGTACTCAAACGATATACAAATTATGAATGAGGGTAGCAAATATAACAATATACAAAATCAAAAAGAAAAAGAAAACTTATCATGAGAAATCATACAATTTTTTTCTACTTATACTCGATGGATACCGGATCAAAGAGTCCACACTAATCTTTAGAATATGTGACATAGTTAGTATCCTTATCATTAAAACGTTTGACTGTTGCTATCCAACGAGTATGTTAGTTGTCGATTTGTAGACTACATGCATGAGCAGTGTTAGATGGGTTTATAATGATTTCATTTACAACACATTTATGCTTCCTATATTTTAATGAATCGTATAAAATATAAATATCTCAAAAACGTTTTGGTTGTGTCTCGCGATTAATTATGATGGTACCGGCCTACCGGGTTTAGCATCCATTGTCAAGAGCCGACGTGTATTTGAACCAACTCATAGGACTTGTTAGGTAAACACACAAACCAGCAGGCCTATAAAGACGAGCTCAGGCCATGACGTTCAATCGACCTAGAATTAAAAGATTTAGGGTTTATTCGACTGACTAGAACTTATGTAAATATGCAATGTATTTCTTTTATCGTAAATCTGCAACTTTATCAATACACAAGGTCCATCACAACTTTCTTTCATCGTTTTATTTTTCTTCGAATTCTTCCTCTTATAAACTTAGTATCTCAATTGTCTCCATTGTTTGGAAGGATCTGAATAGCTTACAGTATCTGGATTCACCAAAATTATAATTCGGAGAGTTGCATTTTAATCTTCGTTTTAATTATTCCAAAAGAGACATGTCAGGGTGTTGTGTATGTTTATCATATTCAGTTACGAGAATTGTGTCTCTTTGTCATAATCATCCGTTCTGAATTTCAAAATTGCATTTGCTAATGTTGGAAAATTATTGTATTTAGAAGTGTCCTCATGTCCATGATCATTGAAACAGTTACATGCGTTCTTGAGTTCCTTGATTGAACTTGAAAGAGAATAGTGAGTGGAAAGAGGATATTTTTGTTTGAGCTTAGCTAGGAGTTAAATAAGTCTCTCCCTTGCTCACTAATAAAAAGTAATACAAACGTAAAGAAGTATGCAATATTATCATGAAACATTCGAATAAAAAAGTTCAATACGATATATATTACTTGATGTTTTCCTTATTTCATTACACAAATTCGCCATTGTAGCATATTCATAGTCAGATCTCTCTCTATCGTTCACTAACATACATAATAAATCAACTATGCAATATATCATGAAACACTCGAATATACCAAGGGAAAATTGCTAAATTATGCCACATTTAGTGGTAAAGTGTCCCAATAAGATTTATTTTTAATAAAAAGGTCCCATTAAGCTTTTAAATTTTCAAATCCCAAATATAACCTCGATTTAAAATTACTAATGATATTTATTAATTCTTATAATAACTTTAAAATCAGAAAAGGAAATACAATAATTGTTTTTATTATAAATCTGAAAAAGTAAAATAATTAATAATAAATATTTCAAAAACGAAATTCAATTAAATAAAAAAAATCAGAAAAGTACACTAAATTTTTTGTATTATAAATCTGAAAAAAAGAAAAATATAATAACATATATTTGTTAAAAAAATTAAATTAAATAACAAAAAATTAAAAAAAATCAGAAAAGAAATACAATAAATTTTTGCATTATAAATTTGAGAAAAGAAAAAAAATAGATATATATATTTAAAAAACGAAGTTAGACTAAATAACAAAAAAATTAAAAAATCAAAGGAAATAAAATAAACTATTATATTGTAAATCTTAAAAAGGAAAAAAATATAATAATATATATTTGAAAAACGAAATTAAATTAAACAACAATATTTGCTCCTACATTTTAGGAAAGTGTAACTTATTTCACACAAAAATCACCATTTACTATTATATTTCATATTTTTACGATCAGAAAAGACAATTAATTACTCTTAGCTTAATTGGTTACACCTCCTCCGCGTCTCTGTTTTAAATCAAGAGTTCGAATGTATGGACTGACATTTTGTGCAACTTTTTAAACACAAATAAAACAGTGTTATTTATGTATTTCATAGATGCTGAAAGAACAATAAATAATCTATAGCTTAACTGGTTACACTATGACATGGTTATAACGTATATATCATGAGTTCTAGGAAAAGTTGTGATACATTTTATATTTTTTTAGTTTCGGATTTTTAATTAATATTTACTAACAAAAAAAACGTAAAAGCCAGAAGATGCTTTTGTCTTATGTGTTATAAGGAGATATTTTGCTACATGTGCAATGTGCAACATATTTGTCAAATCAAAAGACAAAATTCAAAAGATTACAATATTATACTGGAAACATGTTTACTGAATAAATAAAAAACATGTTTTTTAAATTAAATATTCAGTAATTAATATTTAAAATTAAAATCATGAAAACGGAAATTAAATATATGTATATGTAGAATATTACATTTTAGGAAATTGAATATTCGTTTCTAAATTTACTCCTACATTTATGGGAGCGGTAACCACTTGGTAGAATGTATGTTCTACAAATTGGTAGACAGAAGCTATACGCCAAACTAAAATTTCCAAAAAAAATCTTGAGAAAAATTATTTTAAGGTAACCGTAATTTGTCCACCTAGATTTTAGGTAACTCTAATATTTTACAAAAACTTATATTGGAGAAAAATCACTGATTATTACGGTTGCACATTATAAGGAAACATAATACTTCAAATATTTACCAAAAACCATTGTTTGTTTTACAAGGCAAATATATCATTCCCAACATAAGTTTATAATTTTTGTTTGTAAACATGTCAACATATACCGTCTTCAGCTTAACTGGTTGTATTCACTTGGTGACTGTCCTACACGAGTTCACCTTCGCAAGTTCGAAGGCATGGTGCTACAGTTTTTTATTATACTCTACGATGGTTAGTATTTTAATTTTTTATAACAAGAGAGTCCAATGAATACATGCAGCTTAACTGGTTATGTATCCTTAGTAGTTATGTGGAGGTCACGAGTTCCATTAGCCTCTTTTTTGCCATTTTTACAAATATTTAAAATTATAAAATAATAAATATTCATAAAATAATTAATATATTACGTGATTAATATTTAAAAATAATAAACGTGAAAATGGAAATTAATATACAGATAATATTATAATTTAGGAAATAAATATTTATTTCTAAATTTACTCCTATATTTATGGAAGTTGTAATCACTTGACAGAATGCCTGTTCTACCAATCGGCAGAGAAAAGTTAAAATGGTAGAAAGAGAAAGTACAATCGGCAAACCGGTCTGGTAGAATTTAGTAAGATTGTAGAACTTAGATACTGCGAGTCGTAGATAGTTGAAAAATGGTAGAATTTAGATTCTAGTTGTCGTAGAATACTGACAATTAGGTAGAATTAACGTTCTGCGCCTGGTAGAATAATAATAACTGGCAGAATCTACTCTCTGCTAATGGTAGAAGGAAAAACTCAAATCATTTATAAAACATGTTGTTTAACTTAAAAAAAAATGTTTTCACAAAAAATACTATGCTTAATATGTTTATAATTATCAGAATTTTTATAATTTAAAATACCTTAAATTTAAATTATTTTTAGTTAAATTAAGAGTATTTTGGGAAAGAATTCTTAAAGGTGTATTAGGATACTTTGTCACTTAAAGGTGTATTAGGATACTAATTGTTTTACTTATTTCAATCTACACACACAAGCTCATAATTGTAGAGAATTGATGAAACGATGTAAACATCATTACATTTTCTCCCAACAAAAAGTAAATATTACACACTTGAATCACCTGATAAAAGCAAAGAAAATAAAATAAAAGGGAAAATCGCATAAAAAACCTTCAAGGTGGCTCGCACTTACACTTTAAACCTCTAAGGTTAAGAACTATTACTTTAAACCTCCAAGATGGCAACACTTACACTGTAAACCTTAAAGGTGGTAATTTCGTATGCGCCGCCGAAATTGTTAACAGAATAGTAAACCTTTTTAACGGAATGTTAACTCCGTTTAACAATCAGTTAACACCGTTATTAAATTAAAAATGTGTTTAGTGAATCGATTAAACTGGAGATTTAAATGAATCAAAATCTTTGATTTCGCTGAAGAACAAAGAACCCTAATTCCCAAATCGATTTTGGGGTTTTGATTTTTTTCCTCCAGATCTCGTTTTTATTTGTCTTATATTTTTTTTTAAAATTTATATTAACTAAACACGTTTTTAATTTAATAACGGTGTTAGCTGATTGTCAAAAAGAGTTAACGTTCCGTTAAAAAAGTTTACTATTCCGTTAACAATTTCGGCGGCGCATACAAAATTATCACCTTGGTGGTTAAAAGTGTAAGTATTGCCACCTTTGAGGTTTAAAGTGTAAGTGCTGTCATCTTGGAGGTTTAAAGTGATAGTCTTTAACCTTCAAGATTTAAAGTATAAGTGCGAGCCACCTTGGAGGTTTTTTATACGATTTTCCCAAAGATAAAAATATCCATTCCCGTTAAATTCATTCTCCGTTAATTAACGCCGTGATTAAACCAAACTTCTCCAGTTCCCATTTAACTTTCTCCATCTCTTCCTCCGGCAACGTCACCGTCACAACCCTCTCCTCCTCCTTCGCCGCCGGCAACACCACCACAACTCCGTCGTCTCCTATCCCCTGAACATTACAGTAAACCGATTTCGGCGATTTCTCCTTTATTCTCGCCTCGTAGAAATCCACTTCACTCATATCCACGAACGTCAATTTCGCTCCGTAAACAATGAAATCCGAAACACCATTATCGCTCTCCCCAATCTCACCGATCCCAAACCTCTCATCGGTCGCTTCTCCGATCGATTTCACGATCTCCTCCAAATTCGCTTCGGCGACAGAAAAATCGACGTGAACGGAGCTAATTACCTGACTGTTACTCACGGATCGAAGTTTCCAACCGTTCGGGTCCGATCTGATAATCGTGATCGTAACCGGATCTGATTCTCCTTTTCTCGCATTTGCTATGCATTTCCATATGATCGCACTGAGAATCTCGAATTCGTCTCCGTTCACCGGAAAATGTGATCGTATCTCGTGAACCGTTAGATTAAAGGAGTATGTTGTCATTTTCTTGTTACTTGGAGCAACCCAGAGGTCTCCCACCGGGTCGACCTGTTTGATGGATTCCGGTTTTTTGCCCGTTGAATTCGGGTTTTGAAAACCTCTTTGTTGCTCAGAGGTTTTGGGGCGGCAGATCTTTTCACCAGCGAAGGTTTGAGTCCATAAGTTGAAGAAATGGGAAAGAGAGAATGGATCTCCCTTTACATGGGCCCAGCTCAAGCCCAATGCTAATCCACCGCATTTAAACCGGGTCATCTACGCCAACAAAACCGGATTTAACCGATGTTTTTAACTTTTTATTTCATGTGTGTAAGAGTATACCGTACATATTTTACATGATTGGTGGGGGTGCTGTAAGTATATTTACAACCAATTTTTTTACTTCAATTTTCTACCAATCATCTTGTAGCTTTTTCTTCTTAAAGTTACATTTTAAATGTTATAAAGTTTTACCTACAAGATTTCGATACATTTTTTTTCTTTTTGCTAACCAAGATTTCGATATATATATATTATTCTTTTAAGACTTACCAAAATTTCGATATTACTATGAGATTTTAAGATTTGATCAGTTAGGGTATATTGATAAAGCAAGCGTAACTTACTTTAATTTGACTTTCACAACAATAAAATAATTATCATAATGCGTTAGGAAAGATTTTCACACTTGAACTGGGTCATTTATAGCACCAAAACCGAATTAAACCGATGTTCTTAGTTTTTGTTTTTATTTTGCTTTGGCTTAAAAATATTTAAATATATATTTCTTTTTTTTGCTAAACAAATTAAATGGTTTTCTCTCATGAAATGAGTGAGTACAGATTTTTTAAGCCATCCCGTTTGACTTTTTTTTCTAATCGTATTTAATTACATAAGCAAGCTGACAACGAAAAAACAATAATTATGAAGGTATGCAAAATATTGTTGACTTTTGACCATTTTGCAATTTATTAACAGTTATTATTTTTTCATTTATTTTTACATGAGCGTTTAAAATTAAATAAAGTTTCAGATTTAAATGAGGTTACAAGGTAGTGAAAGTCCACAAGGGTCGGGCGTTTCATATGGAAATCAATCAAGGTGATATTAGTATTTTTCTCCGTACCTGAATATGGATTTTTACATAAACGTACCTGAATATAGATCAAAGGAGAGAATGCCAACTCCGGTCCAATTGGTTGATGATAAACCAAAGATTCGTCAACGGACCGGTCCGGTATACGGAGCCACTCCTCCACGGTGAGATCGCATTGACTTTCCACGAAACGCATACCACAGTCGTTGCACTTTATGTACGGACGTTCCGACTCATGTCGCCTGAACCTACCAATGATCCAAGGGATCTGCTCGAACACTGCAAACAAGGGCTCCTTCATGTGTATCACGGTCAAGTCACGTGCCGTCTCCGCCGAGTAAATATAAACCGTCTTTAGGTAGTGGAGCTTCATGGCGAGATCTAAACCGGTGGGTTCGTGGGTCGTACCGGTCTCGGTTGGTCTAGATGCCACCACTGTTGATAAATGGAAGCCATGAACCGGACCGCTGCCCTCTTCTTGAAGTCGACCCATGTGCTGATAAGACAAGAGAATATTATAGAAGTATGAAAAATATTGGCAAAAATGATTCTGATCTCTCCGTCTAATGTATATATACAACTATATATAAAGCAAATTTTTTGGTTTACTCGAATTTGTTGATGTTTTGTGACGTGTAATTATCAAGTTGTTGAACATTCTAAGTATGAGTTTTTTGGAGATTTCTAAGCATATTAATGAAAAGAAAAACATTAAAAAAATTAACATAACTTCAATCTTTAGCTTTCTAATTGAGGAATTTCGACAATGGATGACTAAAATAATACGCATAAATATCTGAATATATTAGTGTGGTTCTCAGACTGAACAATTTCTATTTGAGAATCATACAATTTTATGTGAATTGGTGCATGCCAACCTAATTTTTCAAATATGTGAAAAGTTAAGACATTTTTGTCATTTAAATCGTTATAATAATTTTAGTCTCGAAACGTAGAATAAACTAGTAACAAGGTTAAATGAAAAATAGTGGTATATAGAATTGTAAGTTTGTAACATAGGGTGTCAATGGTATACAAAGTAGAGGAAAATAACAGAAAAATTAAGAAGAAAAGAAAAAGTTGTTTTAGAAGAAAAGAAAATCTTCCGTGTTTTTCAAGTGGAAAGAATTCCTCCTTTTTAGTTACTTTTTCATTTTTTTTCAGAAGAATTATGTTTCTCTTGACTGGTATAAATAAAGAAAATATTTTTTTCTTCTCTTTTCTTTTCCTCTATAAATGTCATTCAGTCATACCCATAATTTTCTTTTTTCAGTAACTGACGAAACCGGAGCTCAAACCAATACATTAAATCTTGTTATTTAAGTCATACAAGAGCGGTTTGTGGGGTTCTTTTGGAGGTGTGGCTATGGTGGTGGTTAGGGTGTGGTTTGGGATTGTGGTGGTGGTTCGGGATGAAGGTTGTTGCTCATCTATAGACCGGTGGTGCGCTTGACCTTTACTCGCGAAAACCGCTCTTGTACACCGATCGATTTCCCTCTAGATCTGGCTATGCTTGCCGAATCGGTGGATCTCTCATGATTGTTGGTCGTCTCTCTTCGGTGAGGTCTGTTTTTCTTTTGTTGGATCATGGATTTTGACTTCTCGTGGTTTGGTTCCGGCTTTATCCACTTGGTGTTAGTCTTCTTCGTTTGGCATAGTAGTAGTGTTTCCTTCGCCTTCTTGTATAAGAAGGCTTGTGTAGTGGTGTGTAGATGTTGTTATGTTCCGCAGAAGATGATGGGTTTTGGGAGTTGCTCTGATGGTGATTGTGGTTTGGTCGCTGCCGCTTTTATTACTATTGGCCTTCTCTTTTTGCTTGCGGATTCTGGTTGATGTGGTCCTCGCAATCGTCTTGCCTCCTTTAACTAGTACTTGGAAGATAATGAAGATGGGTTCAAGGCTTTTAACCGTCCAACAGATCAGCGTTCGTGTTCTCCGATGAATCAGTCTTCTTGTAACGATACTTTTCGATAGCTTTCCCTTAACAATATTGGGTCAAGTATCGGGGAAGAAACATCGAAGTGTATTGGATTCTGTTCATATCTTTGTAGTTGGTATTCAATGCCTTGGGTTCAGATGCTTTAAGTTCTCGTTCAGGTTGCTATAAGTTTGGTTTCGTTAGGTGCTTGATTTGGCTTTAAACCAAGCTGCATCTCGTATGTGTGATGGTTTCTTGTGGAGGTTAGATTTGCTTTGTAATGCTTGTAATGTCGAGGACCTTGAGGTAATGGCGTAATATATAAATCTTTCAGATGAAAAAAAAAAATTAAAATGTAGTACAATGATTCAAATTTGGTTATCCCAACTACATAGTAAATCTTTCAATCACTATCTCATCATGACTTGGTTTAATTAAAAAGAAAAAAATGAAAAATAAGAAATTAGTAATCGTTTTATAAAAAATCTTTAAAAATAAAAATTGATAACTATATAATCTCGAAAACTAAAACAATATCGGATATTTTTATCATCGAAAACGTCTTCGGATGGTCGAGTGAAATTATTAATCACAACGGATCTTCTATAAAATTTAATAGTTAAATAAACAAAGCTAACATAAGCGCACCTCCAATGGTAATGGTAATATCTCTATTAGGGTGTTCTCACTTTTGAAAAAAAAATATATACTAATATTAAAATGTGAGGGTATCTGAAAAAATGAAAAAAAATCATCCAAAATATCTCATTTGAGAAAATATTGAGTGAGTTTTTCCACTTTTTAAGATATCTATTCAATTTTATATATATTTTTTTTTTTTTGCAAAAATGAGAATTCCATGAAAAATTACCATTGTACATGCTCTTTTAGCCAAACAACTGTACGAACAACAACCGTCACAAATCAGCCACTTATATCACTTCAACAATTAATGGAATTCCAACCATAATCGTATACTCCCTCTTTAAAATCCCTTACTTTGTAAAATATGGCTCATCTTTGCAAGTTTATATGTTAAGTAGGCCTAGATACGAAGGGGATATCCTTAAAAAAGTTGGTATCCGCGATACATTCCATCTTGGCTGGATAATTGTTTTATGATCCGTTATATACTGATTATTATAAAATAACTCAAATGGTTTTTTTATAAAAAACATAACCTTTTAAATAATCATAAACGATTATGTTGAGAAAACGTAACTATATAATATATAAATAACAATAAAATATCTCAAAAGTGAATAACTCATCACTAGATTTTATTGGATAATATAAAAAGGATCCATGATTGAAAAATACGATTTTTTTTTTTATAAAAATTTTAAACTACGATATTTGGCAAAAGAAAAAAAAAAGAGAAAACGTAACTATATAATATATAAATAACAATAAAATATCTCAAAAGTGTTTAACTCATCACTAGATTTTATTGGATGATATAAAAAGGATCCATGATTGAAAAATACGATTTTTTTTTTTTTGAAATTTTAAAATACGATATTTGGCACTATAACACAAACCATTTCTAATTATTGAGTATATCCTCCCCCATGATTCACTTTCGTATTCATATTCTGAAGCCACAAACCGTACGTAGATACAATTAACAAGGTATTTACCATATTATTATTGGGTAAGAATACACAAAATTAAAACGTATCTTTATAAAATTACGCGTAGGTCGCTTTTATATGACTAGGTGATTTTCATAGAAGTTAATATTGTGTTAAACTATCGCAGTAATTTTTACAACGATAACTTTTCGCCACAAGAACATTCTGACCAAATTTCAACAATTTTAAATTTAAACAGAATGAATCCAAAAATTTTAAAATGTTTTTGATAAATGTATCTCTCAAGAATGATGTTGTAATTTTGTAGCGTGTTAATCATATATATATATATATAGGGGTCATATTTTTATTAAAAAAATATTATGATTGTTAGTGTTCCACCGTATTTCAGTAGATATTAAATTAAAATAATTAAATTCTTCAAGATTTGTGAAAAGCATTGTGTATATGTTTAGAAGTACATTAATAGGTAACTAAGTAGTAGTAGGTTAGCGGTACATTACAAAAATGTCATATTTTTGACTCAATAAATTAAAAATAAACTACTCAACGGATACACTCATATTTAAAAGATTAGTTTGATGGTAAAAATTTGAATTATCTCTGCCCTTCGTTAACCCAAAAAAAAGTCATGGAGGTGAATTTTAGTAATATATAAATAGGTTTCATATCGTAAATATCAAACTGCATATTAAAAAAGTTGCTATATATAAACTACCGTAAATGTTATGGTTGTCGACTTTTCGTGACTTTTTGCGTGTTTGCATCAATCGTTACGAACATTAGGTTTGCGTCGAGATACTTATATGGTTAGACCCATAGTAATACGAAATCATTAGTACATCTGTAATTACATATATATTTTATAAGTTTGTGCATATAAACGTAAATAGTAATCAAGAGTTGGTAGATTGATATATCATTGTTTTACCGGTTTTTATACCATGATATATGTCTGTTTTATAGAGTTTTTTGGTGTTTTCTAGTGTTTGGTGTTTAATATTAGTTACAAGGATGTTTTGGACTCAATTGGTGTTTACTGGAGCATTATGGAGCATAACAGAATGAGCAGTCAAAGTCACAAGTTCGGAGTGAAAATCTGATGTTTGTGTCGAGCGACACGACATTCTGCGTCGCTCGACGCGACCAAATGGCGACAGATTCTTATTTTTTGGAAAATTTCAGTTTTCGCGCCAGAAAAGCCCAGATGTTTGCAATTAGGCCCATGACCGTCCTTGTACTCTATATATACGTTTTTACAGCCATTGTTTAGGCTGAAGCTTTATTTTACTTTGTCTTAGAACTTACTCTTAAGATATATCTCTAATAAAGATATTTTGTGCTTCGTTGAACATGTCTGACTAATTTCTTTGTTAGGTTTAGGGTTTTCAAAGGTTTTGATGAATTGCTAGAACTGATTTTTCTTGTTAGGATAATATCATTAGAGTTCTTCATCTTGACTTGTGTTTATTGCTGATTTTAGCGTCATGAACTAGAATCTGATCTTAGGTTAATTGATAGACACGACAGTGTTATTGGTTGCTTGAACTAGTCTTTGATGAGCAGAATTCCTATTCGCAAAGACATTTGGTTTAGGGTTTTGTGAACAATTGGGCTTGAACTTTAATGCTTGTTTAGATCAATCTGATTTTGCAACGACAGTTGGTTGTCTAGGGTTTAAGCATAGATAATATTCGCAGCGATAGCTGGTTTGTTTTACATTCGTGTTCATGTTTAGGAACAAAGCTTTAATATTCCCAACTATTGATTTATCTGCAATTTTAATTCTCCTGCGATTTCCCTGAACCTAGCTTTTATCTTCATTGTTTTAAAGCTTATTATCCTATCTCTTGCTCTTGTTTTATTTTCTTTTTCATATATTATATTTTGCTTAGCTTAATCTGAAAGTATATAATCTATTGTGTCCCTGATTCCATGTGGATTCGATCCCTAAGTTCTACAACAGATCTCTTAATTTGAGAGAGTAGCTCAGGGTAAATTTGAGCATATCAAATTTTGGCGCCGTTGCCGGGGAATCATACCATTAGAATTTTATTACTAGGATTTTGTCTAGGTTTTTATTTTTCTTTGCTTTACTAACTATTTTGTTTTTCTTTTTGTTTTGTTTTGAGTTTCAGGGCGTGAACAAAGATGGAGCACTTGATCTTGATTCAGAGGGACGAAGGACTGTTTGATCTTCAAGGAAATCCGTACAACGAGCTTGGACAGAAGCTTGATACTGAAGGAAACGTGATAGTTGAGCAGATCGACGAAGAGCAGCCGAGACGTGACAAGGAAATCAGACTCACTCGTAAAGAAGAACGTCGTGTCGAGCGACACAACATGGTTGTCGCTCGACACCAGGCAGATCGAAGCGTCGCGCGACATGGAGAATCGATCGCTCGACACTGCTTTAGCGTCGATCAACACCCTGTCTAGGAACCAAGAATTTTGGCAGATTTCATTAGTTTTGCGCGGTTCTACGCGAATCAATCCGCGATTCGACCTCCATCGGTTCAGAGGAATGACTACCAGAGGAACTATGGTGCTTCAACGTATCAAACGCCTCCACCTCAATCATTAGAAATCAGGATGGAGGCTATGCTTGCGAGGCTCCTCGAAGGACAACAGAAGATGACTGAGGACTTCAACAGAATGCAGGAATCGCTGTACACAGATCTGAATGGGAAGCTCGAAGCTTTGGGAACTCATGTGGAGAAGTTGCATGTTCAGGTTGCTGAAGCTGCTGATTCTATCAAGTGGCAAGAAGAGTTTCTTAATACGAAGACCGATCATAACTCCAAGCATGCTTGCGATACCATTCCAGTGGAAGACGAGGGCTATTTTGATGAGTTTAAAGCAATTTTTGGAGTTGCAGAGCAAGCGTCGATTGACACTAAGGAGTTGTGTCGATCGACACTTGAAGAAAATCAAAAATCCGACGTTGAGGAGCTAGTGTCGAGCGATACTATACACATGTGTCGATCGGCACGTGAAGATGAAGCAGCGTCGCTCAACAGTGAGCTCGACGCAGAAGCTGGGTTTGATAGTGGGGTCGGGCGACACCACTCCAGCGTCGCTCGACACCCTTCCCAGTCCGAGTTAAATCTTCGTGAATCGTCCAAATCAGTCGAGGAAAAGATCTATACTCCCAAGCTTCCATTCTCCTGAGCTCGAAAGTCATCACAGAAAGTTGAAGAGACTTTATCCATGACTATCATGATTGAGAATCCTCCGAAAGAGTCAAGGTATGAACTTCCGGTTTTTAATTCAAATTCTCCTGCTTTCGTCAATAAGAATTTAAATTGTGAAAAAACTGTTTCGCACTTATGCAAGCAACGAGTTTCTCGAAAGCTTGGCTTTTCTATTGATGTTTCTGCAGGAAAGCGAAGTAATCAAACCAAGGTGAAGCTTAAAAGGACCTCAAAGCCTTTCGCGAAAATCAAGATTGTCATCCCTTCAGACTTAGAGGAAAAAGGAGAAAAAGTCATTCAACAAATGATGGAGAACACAATGAAACTTTTCCCAGGAATAGTTTTTCACAAGTCTGGGGGAGCTGGAAAGAAAGGTCAAACCAAGAACAGAGCTGGAACCATCTTAACGGATAAGGGAGGTACAACACTTCCCGATGATCCAAACGCCTAATCGTGTCAAGCTAAAGACTTAAAACAAGCGCTTAGTGGGAGGCAACCCACTTGTGAGTCTACTAACTATCTACTTAGATTTTTGTTTTCTTTTTCAATTTTACGTTTTGGTGTTGTTTTTGGTGTTAATTTTCAGGAAAATAAACGTTCGAAAACAAGTGGGAGTGAACTTCAGACTGTGGTGTCGAGCGACGCCATAAGCAGTGTCGCTCGACACCAAGCACATTCACGTGTCGATCGATAGAGAGCTTAAGTCGCTCGACGCGACCAAATCATCAGTGTCGATCGACACAGAGGTCGTGTCGCTCGACACGACCCCCAGGTACCACATTCTCCATCGTTTTTCGTTTGTTTTGTTTCCTGTTTATCTTGTTTCGCCAATCTTAGGCTTAATAACATTGGGGACAGTGTTGTTTAAGTCTGGGGGAGGCAGTTGCTAACACTTGTGTTTTCTTTTGAGTTTTTCGTTTAATTTTAAAAAAATTTAGAGTCAAAACCTCCTTTTGACTTGCTTTGAACATCACTCAAGGACCATTACATTGCAAGTTGATGGTTTTACAAGGTGGGTAACTGCAAGTGGATCGATTTAACGGGGCGAGTTTGGATTTCTGGAAAACGCCAGAAAAGACGTCGCAGACCCCGCCCTAATGAATCTCTAATTTCTTGTCAAGGGCATTGGAAATCACAAGACTTGATTCAGCTTCCAAACACTTGAAAGCGAGGACGGACCGCTCTTGAAACTTCTTCCCAAATGACGAATATAACTGTCCTAGATCAAAAAGAAAAAGCCTCATGACCCTGTCTCCACAAGAACACCTGTAGTGAGCGCTGATCTAGTGATCATAGAGATGCCAAGGATCTAAAAAAAAATCTACAAAGAGTGCAAGTCCGAAAATCAGAAAAATCCTGAAGAAAAAGTTCAAAAAAAGGCATTGCATCTCTATGATATCCTTAAGTGGATACAGTTTCAGAGGGAAAAGAGAGGGTGAAACGCAGGAAAGTGTTAAAGGAAGTGAAAGAATCTAGAAGGTCCAGCGATCGATATTCCCTCGATGAGACCGCACTTAATTAAACTAGAGGGGTTTGCGGCTGAAAGTCTGAGTTTCTCTAAGGAGTTTGGATTCAATCTGGAGGACTACTATACTTCTAGGGACACATCGAAGTATCACCGGATGACTTTGCAAGGTATGTGGTTCCTAAAGGAGTGAGTACACTGTTTTGCTTAGGGACAAGCAAAAGGCTAAGTCTGGGGGAGTTGATATATCATGGTTTTTACCGGTTTTTATACCATGATATATGTCTGTTTTATAGAGTCTTTTGGTGTTTTCTAGTGTTTGGCGTTTAATATTAGGTACAAGGATGCTTTGGACTCAATTGGTGTTTACTGGAGCATTATGGAGCATAACGGAATGAGCAGTCAAAGTCACAAGTTCGGAGTGAAAATCTAATGTCTGTGTCGAGTGACACGACATTCTGCGTCGCTCGACGCGACCAAATGGCGACAGATTCTTATTTTTTGGAAAATTTCCGTTTTCGCGCCAGAAAAGCCCAGATGTTTGCAATTAGGCCCATGACCGTCCTTGTACTCTATATATACGTTTTTACAACCATTGTTTAGGCTGAAGCTTTATTTTACTTTGTCTTGGAACTTACTCTTAAGATATATCTCTAATAAAGATATTTTGTGCTTCATTGAACATGTCTGAGTAATTTCTTTGTTAGGTTTAGGGTTTTCAAAGGTTTTGATGAATTGCTAGACCTGATTTTTCTTGTTAGGATAATATCATTAGAGTTCTTCATCTTGACTTGTGTTTATTGTTGATTTTAGCATCATGAACTAGAATATGATCTTAGGTTAATTGATAGACACGACAGTGTTATTGGTTGCTTGAACTAGTCTTTGATGAGCAGAATTCCTATTCGCAAAGACATTTGGTTTAGGTTTTTGTGAACAATTGAGCTTGAACTTTAATGCTTGTTTAGATCAATCTGATTTTCCAATGACAGTTGGTTGTCTAGGGTTTAAGCATAGATAATATTCGCAGCGATAACTGGTTTGTTTTACATTCGTGTTCATGTTTAGGAACAAAGCTTTAATATTCCTAACTATTGATTTATCTGCAATTTTGATTCTTCTGCGATTTCCCTGAACCTAGCTTTTATCTTCATTGTTTTAAAGCTTATTATCCTATCTCTTGCTCTTGTTTTATTTGCTTTTTCATATATTATATTTTGCCTAGCTTAATCTGAAAGTATATAATCTATTGTGTCTCTGATTCCCTGTGGATTTGATCCCTAAGTTCTACAACAGATATCTTAATTTGAGAGAATAGCTCAGGGTAAATTTAAGAATATCATAGATGTTGACCAAAAATAAAAACCAAGAGTTGATAGATATTACTAAGGACAAACATCTCACATCGGAAGTTGAAAGAGAATCTAAGCAATATATAAAGGATATGGGTCAATCCACTCATTGTCAATTGGTTTTGAGTTGCAAACTCATATTCTAACATGGTATCAGAGGCCACGATCCACATAGTCCAACCCGATCCATAATCGATTTGACCCAAAATTGGTCTAGCGATCCTTGTCTGAATATTCCAAGATTAACGGCCAAAGAACCATCATCTCGAAGTAACGTATTAGGAACAAAAATCTCACAAAAGAAGTTGGAAGGGAATCTAAGCAATATATAAAGGATATTCACTCATTGCATATTGGTTTTAACTTGGAAGCCCATGTTCTAACATGTATCTATATGATCGATTCATTTATATATTTCATCCGCAAAGATTCACATATTTTTCTTTAACCCAAACAAAAGATTCACATAATATTTTATCGAAATTGTAGTTTCAATAAAAGAAACCCGATGACAAAAACAATATATATACACTGTCAGCACACAGAATCATAAAGTTGAAATTGTAGAGTTGGGTCGCAGTACTCTTTAATTCGTTCCACTATATGTACGTTAATAAGTAGATTGATGTCATTGTGAATATTAATAGTCAATAATATTAGTATAATGTTTTTTTTTGGGTTAAATTATTAGTTCGTTCAACAACAACAAAAATTATGAGTTTTTTTTTTTTTTTAGAGAAAATTATTAGTGCATGTGGCTTGTCAATTGCATTAGTTTATGGTTGGTCCAGTATCGAGTATTGACAACTCAAATGCAATGAATGATGGTATGATCCAACCACTTTTCACGTACGGTAGGTTTATCTCGGGGTTCACATGAACTTATATTGTCGAACATCTATAAAAATAATTGTAGGAGTCGAAACTCGAACAATTAAATTTGTCAAGGGTTTTAAAAGGAGAAAAGATTTCTTAGGTTATGACTACAAACGATCGTTGAAATTGTTGTAAAGAAAGTTTTATTGTTGTTTAGCATAATAAGTTGCGGACTCCCTTCTCAAAAAAGTACAAACATATATATAGCATCCTAAGTCGGCTAAGTCTTCTCCTAAACGATAAAAGAAAATATCCCTAAGTCTTCGGCGATTTCTATTATCTTTCGGATTTACTACGTTGGCGTCCGTATTGGCTTCGTCAGTGACTCTGAAATCTTCTTCCGTTAAGGACTCGGCTTAGTGAACCTTCGGCCCATAAGTGAGACATTCGTTCAATAGTACATCTCTCAAATTTATCATCTTGAAACCGCAGCATCATCATTGTTAAGAAGAATTAGAGATTTTTGTGCAAAAAGACTTAGGCATTTTCCTGCGGAAATGACATTCGTATCTTCCGCGGGAATGACATTTGTATTTCTCTTCATAAATGAAATTCGTATCATTCTGCAGGAATGACATTCGTATTATCCTGCATTAATGACTTAAGCGTTTTCTCAAAAAGAGACTTTAGGGGTCTTTCTGCATAATGATGTACAAGTGTATTTACTTACAAAGACTTAAAATTTAATTGTTGAGTCACTTAGCTATTTTATCCATTATAAAAAAATTGGTTAGAGATGTTGATTTTGAAAGTTTGGTTAGCAATTTTATAAGAAAGAAAAGAAAGAAAAAAAATGTTTTAGTTGATATTTTGCCCGCTAAATTAGTTCTTTATTTATTTTTCTTATTTGACGATGGTGTTTACAATAGACCACGACTGTGAGTTTATTCATATTTAATTGATTTTGTTTTACGTAACTAAATAAATCAAGATCTTCAAGATTTTTTGTCTAAAAGATCGTTCTACAAAGTTTGTAAACAATGACATTTGAATTATATATCACAAAACGTTTGATAGGATACAAAAGCTAACAACTAACAAACTTTATTACTGTTGTTGTAGCTGTTAAGAAAACTTTATTACTAATGTTGTTAAGAAATACAGATCCCCTTTCTGGGTGAATACAATGAGCTATATATAGCTAAATAATTCTAAGTCTAAGTGCTAGATTTGGGCTTGGCTCAGTAAGCCTTAAAAGAGCTTTTAAGCCCATAATTGAATTAAACTCATTTTAAATATGGATCTAATTCTATTACGGGCTTAATTACAAATTGGGCCCTTGTAAGTCTTTTTATGATTTCTTCTGAACTTTTGTAGAATCGTTCTTGTCGTTACATCAATCTCCTAGGGGTGAAATCCGACCCCTACAGTTAGCCCCCCAGCTTGGTAGTATCGAGTTAGATGATGCCAAGGTATAAGCTGTTGAAGTTTGAGATTGATGCGATGGACCATGAAGCAATTAGGCGTTGACGTCTTTGTCATCGATTTCAGGAAGTTGAAGTTATTCCATGTTGAAACAATGCTATCGTGCTTTACTGAACTTGCTTTTGTTGTTTAAAATGATCTTAGTCGGTGCAACTTGAATTGAAATCGTGAGGCAGCCAGGCGTTAACGTTCTTGTCATCGAACTTGGGAAGTTGCAGTTATTCCATGTTGAACAGATGCCACCGTGTTTTCCTGGACTTACTTCTTTTGTTAAGAATAAGCTTAGTAAACTGATGAGACAATAGGGCTTTGTTGTATTAGACTTTGAGGCCCGTCAAAAAAGTTTTTTTAATTTTTCCTAAAAACTTTAGGAATTTTAGGAAATCCTAGGTTACACGGTGTTTTTCTACCAAGTGACTTTCCCTTCAAGTAAAAGGCGGTAAAAAAAAAAAATTTGTCCGTGTAGTGAAGACTTTTTTTTTTAAATAATAATTAGGGTTTTTTGTTTCATCTTCTTCCCTTCCGATATGTGGCCGCCGTCGTCGCCAGAGACCGATCGGCCTTTCCTCCGTCTTCCACGTTATCATCGTTCTGCTCGTCTTCGTCAGAGTTGCGATCATCGTTTGAGGGAGCTCTTCGCTCAACCGTCGGCTCCGTTCGTAGCTTGGAGATCGATCCGCCGTGAATCATCACCAGAGGAGGAGCTTCACTGGCGGCATCGTCGTCGTCGTGATTCACGGCTGCGATAGACAGAGGACGGCAACAAACGGATGACGGAGGAGGCTTCCAGCAAGGCACGGCGACGGAAGCTTCTTCTCCGATCTGCTCGACGGTGGAACACTGACTTCCGATCGGTTTACGATGCGGTGGCTTATGGTGGTTGTGCGCGTGGTGTAGAATCACAGAAATACACAAACGCCAGTATGCAGAAAATGCAAAAATGAAGAAAAAGCAGAAACGCAGAAAATGCAGAAACACAAAAAACGCAAAAACGCAGAAACGTAGACATGCAGAAATGCAAAAATACAGAAAACGCAGAAACACCAAAACGCAGAAATGCTTGAATGCGATTGAGAGCATACACGCGATCTGTCGCGGGAGAACTCTAATTTTCAGTCAACAGTGGTCTCCGGTCAACGGTCAACAATCAACAAGAGTCAACTGGTCAACAAAAGTCAACAAGTCTTCTTGTGAACAAAAGTCAACAAGTCAACACAATTGTTCTTGGTTTCAAATTTGAGTTTTGATTCAGCCTAATTTGGCGAGAATGATTTCCAGAGGTTTGCAGTTTAATCGTCACATAGATAAAAGCGGCTTGAGAGTAGTCCCTGACTTAGATGATTCCAGGGAGACGTTTGTTGATTTGATTGTGTCGTTTTTCTTCTAGATGCTTTTTTTTTTTTACTTTTGGCAATGATTCATCTGTTTTATCCATAAGTTAGTTGAATTTAGACCGCTCTGACCTTGTTTACTATTTTGCAGTTTCAAGACGCGTTGAGCAGCTTTAAGACGACTTAATATATCTCTACGCCGACTACATCGCTGTCGTTAAAAATGTCAAGTAACGGGAAGAAATTGTCTGCACGCGAAAGGAGGGTTGCTGAGGCTAGAGTCGACACCAGCGGAAGGGCGCCGCAACAAGCTCGAATATCGTTATTAAACCCCAGAGCTGATACTACTACCACCATTGTGCATAAGTCGCGTCATCCTGAGCTTGAGCGAAACATTACTGTCACCACTAATTGCATCCAAAGTCATCACCAATGCGTCGTGATGATGCAAGGAAGAAGGGTGATGTCGTAGAATCAGGTCACAAGTATCCCCGAGAAGATAGTAGAAAGAACTTCAATTTGAGGGATTTGTTTGGCAGCCGTGGTATGTCAGCGTCTCACTTGTCAAAGATCGTATTCTTCGAAGCTAAGTTTCCCCATGCAAAAAATATGTCACAAAAAGATGTTTATGTAAACATGGCCTTTCATTGTATGACGGTATGCGTTTTGGTCGAATTCTGCAACATTTGTTTTTTGTTTTGGATCCACTGAGTTGTTTTTACTTTGGCAGTTCCTTGTGTAACATCCCAGAACCAAATAAGTGCAGTTTGGTAAGGGTGTCGATCGACACCATGGGGAGGTGTCAATCGACACCAAGTTCGGGTGATCGGTTTGGTTTGAGTTAAATCGCTCGGTTTGCGACGTCGGTTTAGCGGGAGCCCTAGGGCTTGTATATGAGGGTTTTGTCAGTCTCTTGGGCGCAGGGGAGAAAGAAAATCGTGAGAGAGAGATTTGTGTGCGGTTCGTGATTCGTTCGTGTTCTCGGAGACTTCTCGTCGTTCATTCATTCCGGTGAGCATTGGTGGTGATTCGTGGCGAGTTCTCTTCTGTTTAGCGAGGAATCAGAGACACGGAGCCGTGATCAATCCTTTTTCCGTGACCAAAACCCTTCGATTCTCCGAGGTGAGTGCGTGATTGCGAGGGTTCCTCATAGATTAGCAAATATTGCGTATGTGTGTGTGATTCTCGTGAATTATGTGTATTATGTGAATTTGTTGATGATTTGATGTTGATTGTTGATGATTTCCCGTGTTGTTTGATCGGAAGTGTTGTTCATATAGATTCCGGAGCGAGTCGCGAGAGGATAGACTCAGCTCTGGTTTTTGAAACGGGGTGTCGATCGACACCATTTAAATGATGACACCTCTAGGGTGTGTCGATCGACACCTTGTCTAAAATTTGAGAACTCTGTGAATTTTGTTTGACTGAGAATAAATGGAAAATTGTGGTTAATTGTGTATAAAATGTTCTGTGTTATTCTATGTTAACCTGTTGCGGGATGACTGCTCCACTGAGTATTTATGATAATACATACGCAACTCCTGTTTTCCTTTTGAGTTGCAGGTAAAGGAAAAGTGTGATCGTGGGATCGAGGCCATTGGAAGAGGGTGATAGAGTTGTTGTTATTGCTTTTAGATTAGTGAACCGATGTTTTTAGGTTGCTAGTTTATTAAATGTTCATTCCTGAATTCTGGCATTTGAATTAATTGGTTTAAAGGTTTTATTTTATAAATGGAGTTAATGGATTATTTTATTGGTTTAATTGTTATACTTTCCGCAGTAGAAATGTAAACAAAAAAAAAAGTTTGGGTATTACAACTTGCTTTAGTAAACCAGCTCACCATGGACTATGAGGAGACTACTCTCTCGCAAGGCCGTCAGCTTACTAGTGCTCATGAAGCGTGTGATGAACACAAGAGGATAAAGCGTGTTGTGCTGGCTCGAGTAGTTGCTTTGAAAGCTGGGGTGAAAAAAACTGAGGAGAAACGTCGTGAGATAGACGACACATTTTCGAAGTCTGAATATGACGCAAGAAATCTCTTATATGAATGTCTGCTTCAAGGATGCATCTAAACTTCAAGATGAAACTGTTCAACAAGCTGTTGATCAAGCAAAGAGCAAGTTGGTGGCGGAATACGAAGCAAAATTAAATCGAGATAGAAAAAAGCTTAAGGTGTTCAACAATCAGCTGAGGGTCAATATTATTAATCTCGCCCAAGTTCAGAGCAATATCGAGTTCGTGAAGCTGCTTTAGAGTGACAATGAGCCTGATCTTGGTGAGGAGATTACTGGTCTCAAAGAGCAACAGGCAGGCTTATCACTTACGGATGAGGAATTTGCTAAGCATGTACGCGAATTCGAGGAGATCCTTAGGAGTCTGGGATCCGACAGAGGATCTCCTAATGAACCCGATTTTATTCACAAGGTGGTTCATCTGGCTCTGAGTTCTTCCAGTTCATTCAGTGATGAGGATTCGATAGATTCTGAGAGTTAAGTTCCAGCTGAACAAGTTGTGGAAGCGATTGACGATGCTTGAAGAGAAAATGCCTTTGTGTTTTCTTTTTTTTTTGATTTTATTCAGCTTGGGTGGTGTTTACCCTTTTCAGGCTTTATTTTGCTTTGTCCTGAATCTTTGCTACACGCATTATGATATAATACGCAATTTTTGTTATGTCGAATTTATCTGTTCTAGAAATAAATTATTTTCTTTGTGAACGTCTTTGTTCACAGAAGCGTTGTCATCAACAATTTTGCTCCAACATCGAGTATATTTCTTTGTGTTAAGACCAACGTTTCAGATAGTTGGTTTTTTTAATAAACACTGCGGTTTACAGCTACGTTACTTTCAACACGTCTGCTCTAGCAGTGAATATCGTCTAGAGAAGTTACCAACGTTATGTTAGTTGGGTTTTAACATAAATATATGGGTGTACAGATGCGTTTTTCTCTAACGCACCTGCTCCTGTTATGAACATGTTATCGTGTTGCGACCAACGATTCAGTGAGTTGGGTTTAGAGTAAATATTTGGGTTTACAGACATGTTTTCGAGAATATGTTCGCTCCTGTAATGATTACTTTTAGCGATGCAACGAACGTTTCGTCAGTTGGGTTTCGAAATGAACATTTGAGTTTACGCATACGTTTTACTCTAACGCAAATGCTCCTGTAATGAACATTATAAATTTGTATAGCGTACTGTTTAATCCTGCTAAGGATACAATAGTCAGATCTGAAGCTTGTGAAGTAGACCGTAGCTGTGGCCAGTTGCGAGGTGTTATATCTGTTTTTGGTAAGACTTTTATTATCCACAGAGGATGTCACTACAAATTGATTTGAAAGAAGTCTGCTTTTGTTAAGACTTAGATTTTACAATCGAAACTGTTTTATATAAGTTTGCTTTGTTTGATTTTTATAAGAAATTCAAGTAAGAGAGATGGGGGTATACGACTATATGTACCCCACTAACCCCCCCCCCCCCCCCCCCTTTTAAGGAGGGAGGCAGCTGAACCCATCCGAAGATAAGCTGCCTACGTACCCTTTGTAGGGGTCAAGTCACCTCGTAGTTCAAGTGAATCTATCTTAATGATTGTTAGGTAGCGCGTCCTTGTGTTGCTGGTTCAGCTTGGACTTTGTGTTTGTCTTTTCGTTAAGTTCCGGAATAGGGTTCTTAAGCTTTTGTGCAGCCAAGAAGCAAGTGTGGGATTCCATCTGGTCTCCCCGAATTGTTTTTACACCACTTTGGGGTGGGGAATTTGAGGCAAATATGGTAAGTGGATGGCACAGCGCGCATAAAATTTATCCATGGAGTCCCTAAGACTATGTTGTAGATAGCATGATGATTTGCTACAGCAAATTTGACGATTTTGGTTACTCCGCCACCTTGGACAGGGAGCTGGATAGTTTCCATTGTCGTAGTCATTCCGGAGAAACTGGGTATTGGTGTTGGTCATCCTTCGAGGTTGTTAAGGTCGATTTTCATTTTCTCGAGCATTTTGCGGAAGATGACATCTAGAGAGCTCCATGTATAAATGAGGATCAGGAACACGTTGAAGTCGTTGACGACGAGCCTGACCACGAGAGGGTCATTGTGAGGTCGATCAATGCTAGTTGTCTCATTTTCTTCAAAGGAAATTATGGTGTTTGGCAGCTTGGATGACTTAGCCAGATTTTTGCTAACTTCGGCTCTCTGTTGGTACGCTTTGATGGAAGCCACTGTATCTGAGCAGTAAGGCGACCCTCCCATTTTCATCAGTATGTCAGGACGAGTTCCATCTGCAGCTTGCTCGTCATTTTGCCTTCTAGGTGCACAGTGTTCGTCTTGTGAATGTTGCTGCTCATTGGCGTCCATCTTGAAATCCTTTATGTCTATGTTTCCCTTAAGCTTTCCAGCAGCTACTGCAACAGCAAGTTTCAAGCTAAGGGTACGACACTTTGCTGTAGAATGTCCAATGTACCTATGGTACTCGCAGTATGCTTCTTCGTCGTAGTTGTTCTCATCACTTGTCCATGTGCTTGACCAGCTACTGCGGCCTCGACCACGGCCACGGCCTTGACCTCGTCCTCCGTTGTAATCTTGGGACTCCACTTGGTAATTATGAGCGCCTTCAGACTTTTCATGCGCGAATCCTTGTCCTTTGTTACTCTTTTTAGCGTGTGGTAGATTCTAAGTAGGAGGAGGGTGAGCTGTAGACTTTGTCTTTCCTTGAGCTAGGGCAAAAAAAAATTTCTCGTCTTCGATTGTCGCGAAGTCAGTAGCTCTGTGCAGAGCGTCTTGGATTGTTGCCTGCTTATTCAGGATCATTTTCCTGCGAAATTCAGAGTTGCACCACAAAGACTTCTTGAGCGCCTCGAACGCATTTTTATTACTGATGCCCTCGACTTTGGATAGCACCGCCTTAAAATGTTCAATGAAGCTTCTCAACGTTTCATCCTGACTTTGATATATAGTCCAAAAATCTAAATCAGATGTCTCAGGCTCGATGAAGATGGCGTAGTGCTTCAGGAAGGCTACGGACAACGGCTTGAAATTGTCGATTGAATTCTTTTCCAGCTTGGAAAACCATTGAAGACCCTTAAGATGTTCGACAAAAAGGAGACATCGTCCAACATCTTCTTCGCCTGCTTTGAAGTTAGCTCGTCCCAGTGCGATGGTAAATGCAGTCAAGTGTTCCGTGGGATCGGTTTTTCCTTCGTAAACTGGTACATTGATTCTTTCTGGATCGGAGATTCTGACTTGCCTGATATAATTTGTGAAGGGGGTGTTTTGGACCTCCGTGAGTATCCGATCGAGCTCAGACACCTTACTGACTGCTTTGTGCAGCTCAGACCGAACATCTCTCATATCAGTGGCCGCTCGCTCTATACTGCGTCGTATCTCAGCCAACTCAGCCTTCCGAGCCAGAAAGGCAGCATGTTGTTCCTCTTCGACCTCTGATCGCTCTATCCAAGTCAAGTAACCTTCTTCATCATTGACGCCTTGCTCTCAATCTGCAGTTGCATTGCTTTGCTCGGTGTTGGTCGTTGCTCTTCTGGTGACGATGTTCTCCAGATTACGTGCAGCTCTTTGAATTTCTGTGTCGGTCGTCGTAGTTACTGCGATGGTTGGTTGTGTAGTTTCAGCTTGAGTAGTTACGCCTTGCTCGCCGCGCGGAGTTGACGGAGGAGCAGGCTCACCTTGCATTCCTGGTGCTTTGACTGGAGTCGTAAAGTCCAGGGATGCTGGAATTACTCACACCACGGGTCATATGAACATACCCGCTCTTCTATCGCGGACCCGATCAACTGTTGTAAGGACGCGCAGTTCTTGATTGATCTTCTCTTGCTCCTCTATATTCTTGAGCAGCGTCTCTAGCATTGCCTTCATGCCAGTCAAGAATTCGGACGTTACTGCTACGACTGCCGTTGCTGGAGTGTCGGGGATGACTGTCGTGTTCCGTGTCGTGTTCCCAATTTCGTCGCTGCTGTTGTTGCGATGCTGCTGATCGGTGATCCGTCTTTGTTCAGCGACGTGTTGTTCCTCAGCGATGCATTGCTGCTCGGCGGTGAGTTGTTGATTGTCATCTCCGAGCATGGTTGCTTACGTAGATTGCACAGTGATTCCTTTGAGTAAGAATGTCTTGCGAGTTCCCCTTAGTCGGCGCCAAATTGTAGGAGTCGTAACTAGACAAACTAGATGTACAAACTAGATGTACAAATAAAGTTGAGTTCAACATTTTTGGTAAGCTTTTGTTATACTTTTTATGATTGGTACAATCTAAAACATTACAAGTTGTAAAGTGACGGTATATTAAGACGGTTACTAATCAGAGCCTGAAATTAGTAAGCAAGATTTGTCTGCTCGCTTTATTGTAAGTTTTATTTTTTGTGGTTAGCGATTAATCTATTTAAATCATTAGAAAGTTGGAAATTTTATTTTTACGGTAAACATACTGAAATGTATGACGAATATACTATACTAGGTTAATATTCGTGTTGTACAAGGTTTTCATTGTTGCCGTTAATTTAATTTTTTAATTATGTTATTACATGTAAATGTACATATGGGTAAAAATTGTTGATATTATTAGGCACCAAAAATATCTCATGGGATGAAATGTGTATGTACTTTTGATCACTTTTATAATTACTTACTAATTCGTTTGTTGTAACATGTATGTATTATTGTGATGCAATATTATTTGATTTAGTAAAATAGTTGATCTACATTTATTTTTCTTTGTGCAATTAAAATGATTTTGTTTTTTACGATAAAAAAATTTTGGAATTGTTTTTTTACGGGAAGATTAGTAATATATATATATATATATATATATATATATATATAAAAAATAAGTTTATTTCCTTAAAATAATTAATTGCTTTTGTCATAATATTGGAAGATTCCAACATTGAAGATTATTTATAATTTTAGAAGATGTTTTATACAATTATGTTTGGTTATAGGGAATGTGTCATTGTGGAGTGTTGGGGTAGTAGTATAGTAGAAATTAATTAATTAAATAGAAAATGGTGAGAAAAAATAAGGTGATGACACCTAAACAAAATGATCTCAAAATGCTTTTTTTTATTTGTGGATCTTTATTTTATTTTATATTCTACTGTATTTGTGGATTGAAATTAGACACATTTTTCTATTATTCGGAACCATAGGAGAAATAATCTTTGAGTTGTTTTATTCAACCATAAAATTGGCTTTTAGATCTTATAATGGGCTTTTGGTCACGTTGCTAATATTTGATAGTGAGTGGAAAAATGGTTGTTAGCTACATTAAAGAAGGGGTAATATGTAGAAACCAACCCGAAGTATAGATACGTGTTGTAAGCTACACCAAGTTATTTGCGAAACGAATCGACATACACAAAGTATGTAAATTTATGTTGTGAACACCAAATTGGGTTTTTAAAGCCAAAAACAGGAATTTGGAGCTAAACTGTTGTAAAAAAATTCTTAAACCTTTTTTAATCAAATACTCGACCCAACCAATCATTTAACCGGACCTGGTTTAGTTTCTTATTTCAACCCATCCAATATTAATCGTTTTGATAATCTTCTAAGGAAACAAAGATAAAAAATCATACAGTAGATGAAAAGATCATAAGTTTGAACAAATAAAACAATTTAGCAGAATAGTCTACATAGTTTAGTAGCTCTTAGTAGTTTTCAAACCAATAACAAACTTAGTTCAATAATTTTAGCAAAAGAAAACAAATACATTGATGCTAAGCATCTAGTTTGCTTGGAGTACGTGTAGTTGATGAAACGTCTTCCACTTGAGCTTCCATGTGAGCTTGCACTTGGCGTCAAACTCGAGCTTCCTCGTTGAGCCGCTTTTTCTTTACCTTATCTTCTTGAGACTACGAAATAACCAGCTTAAGTCACACAGCTTGCAGAAATTCAATTAACAAATAATTCAACAAACAAGAAATTAAATTAAAGAACCATTTACAAGATAGAAAACAGGTCACAAAGACTCAAAATATCAAAGAAAGTTACCTCGTATAGACAGTTTCTTATGTTGTGTCCTTCATGCCCACATAGTCCACAATGAGGTACTCATCCTTTGTGACTTACCATTGTCTTACCTTTAGTTGGAGATTCATAGATGCTTTTGATCCTTGCTTTGCCTGGAGGTCTTCGTGGAGGACGCTTAAAAGGTGGTGCTTCAATGAGTTTTCCACAAGAAACTTTTCAAAACTTAATACCATTCAAGGGCCTCAAATCGTGGCGGTATAATTTTTGCCATTTTGATGTCAAATAATAATCAGATATGAAATCCTCCACTTCTAAGCCATGCTCTCGGATACCTCATTCCCCTTCTTGTTGATTGAATCTAATAGTAAACAACAAATAAACCCTCTCAATCGTGACCTCAAACTCTCAAAATAAAATAAAAAATCCTCAAATTGAATAACAAGAACCCTAAAAGGCGACGTAGAAGAGACGACGAAGATGTATTTTTTTATTTTTCTTTTTTGGTGTTTTTGATAATTTTTGGGCCAAATTCAACAACTGCCAGTTAAAATGAGAAACTAAATCGAGTCCGGTTAAATGATTGGTTTGGTCGAGTATTTGATTGAAACGGATTTAAGAAATTTTGTATTACAGTTTAGCCCCAAATTTCTGTTTTTAGCTTTTATAACTCAATTTGGTGTTCACAACATAAATCTACATACTTCGTGTATCTCAATTCGTTTCGCAAATAATTTGGAATAGTTTACTAACACATTTCTATACTTCGGATTGGTTTTCTATACATTACCCTATCTTTCAAGTAGGGGGCTGTTCGTTCGACCATTTGAATGGTCCATCCAAATGATCCATTTAACTTGTCCATTTGAATGATCTATTTCAATGATGTTGGGGCTGTTCGTTTGATCATTCCAATGGATCATCTGAATGGAAATGGAAATTGATGTTATTTTAGTACTAAAAATGAACATCATTCAAATGGATCATTTGAATGAGTTTTTAAAATTTAGGCAAATTTTTCAAACTCATTTGAATGGACCAAATTGGATCATTTGAATGGAGATGGTTCATTTGAATGGAGATGCCAAAATCACGTTTTCCGGCCAAAATCGCAAAATCACATTTTCAAGCCAAAACCGCAAAATCACATTTTCTCGCAAAAACTGCAAAATTACGTCTTCCCACCAAAACCGCAAAATCGTGTTTTTCCGCATAAACCACAAAATCACGTTTTCCCGCAAAAACCGCAAAATCACGTTTTCCCGCCAAAACCGCAAAATCGCGTTTTCTGCCAAAACTGCAAAATCATGTTTTCTCGCAAAAACCGCAAAATCACGTTTTCCTGCCAAAATCGCAAAATCACGTTTCCTCGCAAAAACCGCAAAATCACGTTTTCCCGCCAACACCGCAAAATCACGTTTTTCCGTCAAAACCGCAAAATCACGTTTTCTCGCCAAAACTGCAAAATCATGTTTGCCCGCCAAAACCGCAAGATCACGTTTTTTCGCCAAAACCGCAAAATTATGTTTTCTGCCAAAACCGCAAAATCACATTTTCTCGCCAAAACCGCAAAATCATGTTTTCCCGCCAAAACCGCAAAATCACGTTTTCCCGCAAAAATCGCAAAATCACGTTTTCCCGCCAAAACCGCAAAATCACGTTTTCCTACCAAAACAGCAAAATCACGTTTTCTCGCTAAAACCGCAAAATCACGTTTTTTTGCCAAAACCGCAAAATCACGTTTTCTCGCAAAATCCGCAAAATCATGTTTTCCCGCCAAAACCGCAAAATCACGTTTTCCCGCCAAAACCGCAAAATCATGTTTTCTCGCCAAAACCGCAAAATCACGTTTGCCCGCCAAAACCGCAAGATCACATTTTTTTGCCAAAATCGCAAAATCACGTTTTCTGCCAAAACCGCAAAATCACGTTTTCTCGCCTAAACCGCAAAATTACGTTTTCCTGCCAAAACCGCAAACTCACGTTTTCCAGCAAAAACCGCAAACTAACGTGATTTTGCGGTTTTGGCGAAAAAACGTGATTTTGCGGTTTGGCAGAAAAATGTGATTTTGTGGTTTTGGTGGGAAAACGTAATTTTACGGTTTTGGCGGGAAAACGTGATTTTGCGGTTTTGGCGGGAAGACGTGATTTTGCAGTTTTGGCGAGAAAGTGTGATTTTGCGGTTTTGGTTTGAAAACGTGGTTTTGCGATTTTGGCGGGAAAACGTTATTTTGCTATCTCCATTCAAATGAACCATCTCTATTCAAATGATCCAATTTGGTCCATTCAAATGAGTTTGGAAAATTTGCCTAAATTTTAAAAACTCATTCAAATGATCCATTTGAATGATGGTCATTTTTAATACTAAAAGAACATCAATTTCCATTTCCATTCGGATGATCCATTGGAGTGATCAAACGAACAGCCCCTAGGTAACAACCATTTTTCCTAAACAAAATAGAAAAACAAGCTGGTCATGAGATCTATTGATTTAGAAGAATTTGTGGAGATGAGTATTTTTAAAGAGATCAACAATCGGCAATGGTGTGATAGGAGAATACAACGGAGTCCCAAAAGACATAATTTGGAAACGTCTTCAACAACAATTCAACTAATTTTTCAAATCAAAGCATTTTACAATTTCACTATTTGTATTAACGATTGTATCCAAATGTTTCTGTAATTTGTAAACTTTTCGTAATATATTGAATCTGATGTTAGATAAATCCGGGAAACTTTGATGATTGTTTTACAATCTGATCCGTCAATTCTACTCTCGCACATACTAATACAATACACCCGAACACAGGTGATAAAATTTGGGCAAAATAAAGCATCTTTAAAGAAAAAAAAGAGTGTTTCTGAGCTCTGTATATAAATCCCTTAAACCCTACACTTTCTTTCCTTACTGCCTCCTATTCTATCACTGTCACTTCACAAAACCCTAATTTCCGCATTACGTTTTCGCTTAGGTTTGCCTCATTTCCCCCCTTTTACGCCCGTAATTGCTTATGCGTGCTTTGGTATCTTTGTCTAATGGCTCAAGCTTTGATTTTGATTTTAGATTTTGGTTTCTTTGTGGTCTAATTGGAATCGATTAGTTATGGCTTGTTGATTTTGGTTTTTTTGGGTACAGAAATCTAGAAATGGCGTTCTGTAACAAACTTAGTGGAGTTTTGAGGCAAGGGGTTTCTCAGGGATCAAATGTTCAAGTGACATCTATGCTTGGCTCTCTTCGTTACATGTCCACCAAGCTTTTCATTGGTGGTAAGTTTATGTATATTTAGATTTCCTTGCTTTGTTTTTTTTGTACATTTACTTTTATTATTTAATCTGTTTTCTTCACTGTTTTGTGGTTTCTGAATGTTTTTGTTCTTGTACATTGCCTTTCAAGGTCTCTCATGGGGAACAGATGACCAATCCTTGAAGGAAGCTTTCACTAACTTTGGTCAAGTGACTGAAGGTAAGACATTGGTTCTGTCTCCTTTTCATTACAATAGAAAGTGATTTCTTGATTCCAATTGGCTCTGTGATAGTGTGGTAAACCTTCCAAAATGTCTCTGTTTAACGTTTGTGATATTGTATTGGTGTTCAGTTTTCTTAGTGACTGGAATTGAGCATTGTAATATATTCATCATTCAATCATATCGGAAACTTTGAAAATTGTGGCTTTGGTTTCTGCAACAACAGTGACTACATATATATTAAAAGAAATGTTTGAGTTATGTTAGTAATATGGTATCAGTTTTTAGCTATGCAGAACCCAGGGACAATTTATGTTGTTGACTATTGTTTATGTATTCCTTATATGAAAGTTGTGTCTATGGTTGTGCAGCATCTGTGATTACAGACAGAGAGACTGGGAGGTCAAGGGGTTTTGGATTTGTCAGTTTCAACACTGAGGATTCAGCAAACAATGCCATAACAGAAATGGATGGGAAGGTTAGAAAGAATTTCAGATGCATATAGTAATATTCGATTGTTCTGTTTCTAAAAGCTTGTCTAATTAGTCTTCTTTTTGGTTTTGGGTTCGGGGTATGCTCAGGAGCTGAATGGTAGGAACATTCGTGTGAACCTTGCAAACGAGAGACCAAGTGCCCCAAGATCATCATTTGGTGGTGGTGGTGGTGGTGGCTACTAAAAGTCCACAGAGGATTTGAGAAGCGAGGACGTCGCCAATCTTTCGTTTAGTAGTTAGTTAGCTTGTTTCCTCTTTGTTACTACGACAAACAACCTTAATCGGTTTAGCTGGAACTGAATTAACCTCTGTTTTGGTTTTCTTTCAATGAATATCGTAATGTTGCTTCATTCTCTGCATCGAGTATATTCGATGTTAACGCTTTTTGTTTATCTACTACAATTTTTGTGGTCTTTGGCTTTATTTGTTTAGTGTTTTGTGTTCATTCTTGTGAGCATTATAGAACTGATCTCATCAAAACAAAAGCTTGATAAGCGTATTTGGAAACTTTTGCCTCTAATTTATGATGTCAATATTTTTGTTGCTTATTACAAAAAGGAAAATAGAAAGAAAAAGGAGAAATTCTCTAAAATACCACCAAAAAAAGTTTTTTTTCCAAAAATACCACAACTTTAAAAAAATTCCATAAATACCACTAAAAGTTCCAAAAATACCATTAATTTTCAAAAGTTCCAAAAATACCACAACCTCAAAAATTGATTTTCAAGAGCTTAGAATTTAAATTTTTGGGTTTTGGTTAACTATTGTACAATTAGGGTATAGTTTTAGGGGGTAGGTTTTAGGTTTGGGGTTTAGGGTTTTAATTTTGAATATTTGAAGTTAATTTAGTTTTGTGGTATTTTTGGAACTTTTGAAAATTGGTGATATTTTTGGAACAAAAACTTTTTTGGTGGTATTTTTGAGAATTGCCCAGAAAAAAATTGATATATCATATATGTGATGCCCTTGAGAATATATATATATATATATATATATATATATATATATATATGAATATCTAAAATTGAAGAGATGACAAAAAAAAGGGAAAATCGAATATTGAGCTACATTATATAAGTTGAGAGGTTTTAGAGTTGTGAGGTTTTAGCTAACACCTCATATGTTTCTCATATCATCCCCACATATCCACAATTCTTCATTCCAATGTGATAAAATTCAATATTTTATTTTTCTATTATATAAATTTTTTTAATTTTTTTTATGATTTCACATGTATACTCTTCTTATAACCATAAATATATAAAGAATGATTTTTAGTTAAATCAATAAATAAATTATTTAAAAGCAAGTTTCAATTTTGTTTAGAGAAATTGGGTCTCACAGCAAAGGAACTTATGGTAATTAGGTGTATAGCAATTGCACTGTGGCATTTTTCAATAATCCTATTGTGTCTTCATACATATGCATACCTATACATATATACACATATACATTTATACACAAGATTATATATCTCCGCCGACCACCGTAACCACCTCCGGGGACCACCGTATCCGTCTCCGGCGGGGGAGGGGGAGGGAGGGAGGAATGAATTTTTTCATTTGGGTTAACACTTTCCGGCGATCACCATCTTTTCCGTAACCACCTCCGGCCTCCGGTGACCACCACCGTAACCCTCCGGCCTCCCGCGACCACAACCACACCTTTTCCGTAGCCACCCTCTCTCTCTCTCTCTCTCTCTCTCTCTCTCTCTCTCTCTCTCTCTCTCTCTCTCTCTCTCTCTCTCTCTCTCTCTCTCTCGTAGAAGAAAGGCCACCGTATCCGTCTCCGGCGGGGGAGGGGGGAGGGAGGGAGGAATGTATTTTTTCATTTGGGTTAACACTTTCCGGCGATCACCATCTTTTCCGTAACCACCTCCGGCCTCCGACGACCACCACCTTAACCACCTCCAGCCTCCGGCGACCACCACCGTAACCACCTCCGGCCTCCGGCGACCACCACCACCACCATCTCCATATCCACCACGATTTTCTCCGTAACCATCATCACCTCCACCATAAACACCTTCTTCACGGCGACCAGCTTATCCACCACCACTACCGCTACGTCTTTCTCCGTAACCACTACCAACACCACCGTTTATGTTTATACTTTATATATGTGGGATTTGGGTTAACCATTTACCTTTAGGGTATAGTTTTTTTGGAGGGGGAGGGGGGGATTTACAAAGTTTTGTACTTTCTTTCACGGCGTTGGTGGCCCTCCACGGCGTCGGCGGCCCTCCACAGCGTGGGCGACCACCATAGCTCAAGATAAAAATTTTAATGTATGGTTATAAAATATGTTAACCACGTAGCTCACTGGGTTAACTACTTTTCTATCGGTTATTATACTTGTTAAACGTTTAATATTGGTTTTACTACATATGTGTTCATAACATGATGGAGGATTAGATGGTAATAAACCATAGTTTCTCACTGCTAGTTACTTAATTTTTACTTTCTCACTGTTAGTTTCCTAATTTCATAAAGTTTCTATAATATCTAGCAAAATGACTCTTTTGTTTATTGTTTATATCATAATATTTCTAAATCCACTTTACTTAGTTTTCAAATCCATTTCATTTGATATCCAAATCCTCCTAAATTGATTTTTAAACCAACATGATTTGATTCTTAAATACATGAACCAATCAACCCCATAAATAGTAGAAGGAAAAATGTTGGATATCTATCACGCCCTGGAGAATATAGACTATTGAATAAATTGAAGAGATTGAGGAAAGGGAATATTCTGACTATTGGGCTACATTATTTATAGAAGTTGTGAGGTTTCGGAAAAGAACTTGAGAAACCCTAAACAACTCACCTTCCAAAAATGCCAAACCCAAAGGTGTTCTTTGACATTACCATCGACGGCGCACGGCTTGGTCGGATCGTGATCGAGCTCTTCGCCGACAAGACTCCAATCACGGCCGAGAATTTCCGATGTCTTTGCACCGGCGAGAAAGGAATCGGGAAGCGTAGTGGCTTACCACTCCACTACTGAAAGCTTAATGAATTCCTTCATTATTCACAAAGCAATTACATGGCTTTATAGCCTAGAATCATACAGCGAATCGTGAGCGATCCCTCAAATCATGGGACAATACAAACAATATCAATAGTTTCCTAAAATATCAAAACAGAATATATGACATAACTATCACCCTCCCTCAGTCACAGCGGCGGAAGCACGGTGAGGCTGGAACGGAATTCAGTGTGAAGCGACGTTGGAAGACCCTTGGTGAATATATCAGCGTATTGAAGTGAGGATGGAACATGTAAAACTTTGACTTCTCCAATTGCGACTTTATCACGTACGATGTGAATATCGAGCTCTATGTGCTTAGTACGCTGATGTTTTATCGGGTTTGTAGCGAGGTAAACAGAGTCGATGTTATCACAGTAAACAATGGACGCTTTGTGAATGGGACAATGTAGCTCGAGCATCAGATTACGGATCCAGATGAGCTCGGCAACAGTATTGGCAACACCTTTATATTCAGCTTTGGAACTCGATCGAGAAATAGTTGGTTGACGCTTAGTTGACCAAGAGACTAGATTCGGACCAAGGAACACACAATATCCGGATGTTGACTTGCGTGTGTCGGGGCAGCCAGTCCAATCTGCGTCGGAGTAAGTTGTAAGAGTATCAAGTTGACCGCGAACCATTTGGATGTCGTGGTGTAGCGTGCCCTTGATGTATCGTATGATGCGTTTAAGAGCGTGAAGATGAGGCTGTCGTGGTGTGTGCATATAGAGGCAGATTTGATGAATGGCGTATGAGATGTCCGGCCTGGTCAATGTAAGATATTGTAGAGCTCCCGCTAATTGACGATAAAACGTTGGATTTTCGAGTGGGTCACCATCATGTATTGAGAGTTTGGATTTGAGATCGACAGGTGTAGCGAGTGGCTTACAATCAGTCATACCGGCTCTAGCAATGATATCTTGTGCATAAACAGCTTGAGATAAGAAGAGACCTTTAGCGTTGAAGTCTGCCTTGATGCCCAAGAAATGATGAAGCTTGCCCAAATCTGTCATCGGAAACTCTGTTTTGAGTTTATCGATAATGCGACGGAGAAGACTTATGGTGGAGGCAGTGAGGAGAATGTCATCAACGTATAAGAGGAGATATGCGACATTTCGTCCGTTCCTGTAAATGAAAAGAGAAGAATCGGCTTTGCTTTGAACAAAACCAATTAGTTTGAGAAACGTAGAAAACTTCGAATTCCACGCGTGTGATGCCTGTTTAAGACCATATATGGCCTTATTGAGTTTGCAGACAAAACTCGGTCGATCCTTATCCACAAAACCAGGGGGTTGGTGCATATAAACCGTCTCTTCTAGATCGCCTTGAAGAAAAGCGTTTTTGACATCTAATTGATGTATCAACTAATTCAGTGTTATGCCAACGTTTAGTACCGTTTGGATGGTGACAGGCTTTACTACGGGACTGAAAGTCTCTGTGAAATCAACACCTTCCTCATGTGATTTGTCATTCGCTACAAGTCGAGCCTTATGTCGAGACAAAATCCCATCAGCATCAAACTTATGTTTAAATAGCCACATTGATCGAACGATATTAACGTTAGGAGGCCTAGGTACTAAGGTCCAAGTCTTAGCCTTAATCATAGCACCATGTTCATTTGTCATTGCGGAATTCCAATTAGGATCGGATAAGGCATGAATATGGCTTCTAGGAATGGGCGATTTGGTTTTGGCGAGGAGGGAAACGATTTGTTTTGTTTTTATTATCCCTGATTTAGACTTTGTATGAATTGAGGAAGGGGCTCGAAATAAAGGATCTGGTCGGGTTCTACGGGTCTGAGCTCTAGGTGGCATGGGTGGATGGGAACTATTGCAAAAAGGAGCCTGAAGAACGGACTGAAACAGGGGCGAGGGATCATCTGAAATGTCTAGAAAGTGATAGGGCTCGGATGGGATGGAAGGAGCACCTGCTGGAAACTTATCTTCATCAAAATATACATGACGAGATATGATTATTTTGTTTGTTTTTAAATCCAAGCAGCGGTATCCACGATGTTCAGAGGGATATCCAAGGAACAAACATGGTGTTGAGCGAGGGGAAAGCTTTGGTAGATTGGAATGGTTGATGTTTGGAAAGCATAAGCAACCGAAGACTCGAAGGTGGTCATAGGTGGGTTGTTTTTGGAAAAGGAGAGTGTGTGGTATTTAGTTTTGAATGGCTTTTGAAGGTGTGATGTTAAGAACATGGACAGCGACATGAAGAGCTTCAACCCAAAAAAGGGGCAAGACGAGCCTGTAGCAAGAGAGTTCGGACCACATTGTTGATGGTTCGAATCATTCTCTTAGAACGGCAGTTTTGCTGTGATGTATAGGGACATGAGAATCTCATCGAAATCCCTTGAGATGCACAAAATTTGTGAAAGTCAGTGTTGTTAAACTCGCCCCCATTATCGCATTTAATATTCTTGATCTTTGTCGAGAAATGGTTTTCGACATAAGCAGAAAAATGAAGAAATTTGGAAAGAACTTCACTTTTCCGTCGAAGCGGATACACCCATAAATAGTGAGTGTATTGATCAAGAAATAAGACATAATATCGAATGCCACTTAAACTCATAACCGGGGTTGTCTATAAATCAGAGTGAATGATCTCAAATGGTTTGGAAACAAAGGATTGAGAAGCCACAAAGGGAAGTTTTATTGATTTTCCTAGAAAACAAGGTTCACAGGAAAACGATGAACTTTTCTTATTACTTAACGAAGGATTTGAACGAAAAATGGAATTAAGAGATAGATTATTTGTGTGGCCAAGTCTTTTGTGCCAAAGATCAGGTGTGGAGGCTAGTAAAGCAGAGGAGACAAGCGGCAGTTTATTGAATGAGGCCAGAAGAGAGTATAGGTCACCGGAGCTTTCACATCGGGGCAGAGCTTTCCGAGTTTGAAGGTCCTTCACAGTGAAACCAAAAGGGTCAAAATCCACTGAACACCAATTATCTTTAGTGAATTTCCGAACAGAGATCAAATTCTTAACAATATCAGGAGTTACGAGAACATCGTTAAGAATGAGAGGTTTGGTTTGGGTTCTAAGGGAAGAAGATCCTATGGTTGAGACAGGAATGGAAGAACCGTTACCCACAATGACAGTTTGAGTGGTATTACGTTTAAGATTAGAGTGGAGCATACCTTCGTTGGTGGCTAGATGAGATGATGCACCAGAATCCATGAACCAATCGGCACCAGCCAGAACAGCAACCGTGTCGGATGTATAGGCTTGCATCGGATTGAATTCAACAAGGTGAGCTTGTTGTTGAGGAGCTGGAGATGATCGAGGAGCTTGTTGCCAGTCTTGGTAAGGTTGAATCCAATATGGAAGCGGCGGTGGCCAATATTGTGACGGTCCCCAAGGGTTCCGATTGGAGGGGTAGTTTCCTCTGCCTCCGCGATTGTTTCCACGACCGCCACGATGATTTCCTCGCTGATTTCCACCATTTCGACCACGGTAGGAGGATCGATTCTGCTGCGACGAAAAGGAAGTGAGGGTTGTGGAGGATGAAGTCGTGTCGTTGTGAGAGGCAGTGGTTCGATGGGCTTTCTTGAGGCGTTTCTCTTCCCATTCAAGCATCGATTTTGCAGAATCAAATAAAGGGAATGGATCTTTGTGTTTGATAACGTTAATGATGTTATCAAACTTCTCGTTAAGACCATTGATGATGTACATAACGAGTGTGCGATCGTTGACAGGGGTGCCAACATTGGAGAGAAGAGCCGCCGTGGATTTCATCTTCTGGCAGTAGTCTCCGACACTCAGATCGCCGATCTCCAGCGTACGGAGCTCGTTGTCGAGCTAGATAGGGCGCCACTTTGTTGTTTCAGAATTGATTTTCGACACGCAACCATAGATCACGACCTGTTCCTCTTGGCTGAAAGGAAGATCGAAATAGGGGCTGAGCCATGGTTCCATAAAGCCAAAGCTTTGTGAGACCATCTCGTATGTGCCAAGCGTCATCGTTGGCATTTGCAGGTTGGACGGTGCCGTCGAGATGGCCAGAGACATCGTAGGCCATACAGTGCATGAGAAGGAGCTCTCTCCAAGCATCATAGTTGTGCTCGTTCTCATCAAGAAGGACAGGGATTTGATTTTTGATGTTGGTCACACCAAAACAGCGTTCGATAGGAGCATTTGCAGCAACCATTAATGGCGAATTTGAAGGAAAGAAGAAGCAGAAAGGAGAGAAAAAGAAAGAGAGATGAAGGAGAATCAGAACTTGTGCTCTGATACCATGAAAGCTTAATGAATTCCTTCATTATTCACAAAGCAATTACATGGCTTTATAACCTAGAATCATACAGCGAATCGTGAGCGATCCCTCAAATCATGGGACAATACAAACAATATCAACAGTTTTCTAAAATATCGAAACAGAATATATGACATAACTATCATAAGGGATCGACCTTTCACCAAGTGGTACGCGATTTACAGATTATGGGAGGACATATCACCGGCAATATGTCTGTGATCGATTCAATATACGGTGGGCTGTTTAGCGACGAGAGCCTTTTCAAGAACTATATGGGTCTAGGTCTTGTCTCCATGGCTACCAGTGGTCCAAACAGAAACGGAACTATGTTCTTCATATACTTGGACGATGACGCCACGGGGTTCGACCCAGAGTTAGACGAACAGTTCGTCGTGGTCGGCCAAGTTGTTGAAGGATACGATTTGGTCAAGATCATGAGCAAGTTCGGAAATGAGGATGGACGTTTTATTACTCATGTGGTCATCGCCATCGCGGACTGCGGTCAGATTTCGTAGTTCTCTAGATATAAACAAGAATGGTAGTAGCTTTACTAGTCGTTCTTGATTAATTTCTAGTATGTGTTGTTTTTGTTATTCGTTTGGATTTTACTACTTTTTTGTTTTGGTGTTTCGAATTCCCTCTCCAATTGATTAAGAAATCTTTAGGTGTTATTTATGTATTGATCTTCTTAATGTTAGTCTCTGGCTCTTAAAACATAGAAGTCGTACGAATTTGATTCAGATTAGATGATGTTTAGATGAATGAAGAATGTCCTTTGATGTTTAAAGGATTTGTTAGTTGCGTTATCGGTTAAAGGAATTTCTTGTTCCTGTAAGGATAGCTTTGTAATTAGAGGGCATAAACGGTGGTAATTGATTAGTGCATGATTAAACACAATTTGACGTTTAGAACAGAAGTTTTTTCAAAAGGAGATCTAAATTCCTCAAGCAAAAAGAATGCTAAAACTCGAACTCATGAACATATATAGATAACTAACATCAAAACATATTTCATGGTAATCTCTAGGAAGCTTTTTTACACGTAGAGAGTCTAGTATTGAGTCTCTTAAATCATAACATTCATGAACGATCACGGGAGTCTGAAAACTAGAAGCATGAAATTCAAAGATTGACTCATATATACCTTCTAGTTGGCATGGTGGAACTTCATATACTACCCTTTCAAATGCATGATCTACCATTATTTCATAAGACATGAGCTCCCTCCCTTCAAGTGATGCTTGATGTAAGATGAGAGGTTCAACCGGATCATAATTGCTAGGTCATTCCTTGTCAATGTTGGATTTTCTTTGTAAAGCTCTTCCAATTTCACTTTCTCTTTTAGTGCACGCACACTCTCATCAAATGATAACTCCACATATGACTCATCTTGAATATATTCTTCAATTGTGCCATCCTCCACTTGTAATGTTGCCTTTCAATGAATATCGTAATGTTGCTTCCTTCTCTGCATCAGGTATTCAAGTATATTCGATGTTTACACTTTTTGTTTATCTACTACAATTTGTGGTCTTTGGCTTTATTTGTTTAATGTTTTGTGTTCATTCTTGTGAGCATTATAGAACTGATTTCATCGAAATAAAAGCTTGATAAGCGTATTTGGGAACTTTTGCCTCCAATTGTTCTGCATTGGACGTGTTGAATCGACGGAGTGCCATGTAATGGTGGGCAAAATGACTTGTTTAGGTTTCTACTTTATATACGATTTGATCTACGGTGGGCCATTCAGAGACGAGAACTGCCCATTATAAGTAAAAGAAATCAAACCGTCTTGGACTCCATCATGGGCTCGCTCCATTAGTTTTCTATAGTTGCATAATATGTCTATGAGAATGAGTTCTAACCAATGTTTTTATACCCGACCCGGATGGCGAACCGGAACACTTACCGGATCACCGGGTCATCCAGTCGACCCAAGTAGACCGCGGGTCAACTTAAAATTTAAAATATATTATATTAATTTCTTATAATTACATGAATAACAATAATATTAATCGAACTTTTAATTTATAAAAGTAACTTTTCGTAGTTTTTAATTAACAAATTATTGTAATTGAATATATGTATATATTAGAAAAAAATAAATACAATTCATCCAAAAAAAAGTTAAAAAAAAATACATATAAATATCTGAGCACTATTATTTATTTTTCACAAAAAGATGAAAAAGATTATTATTTTTTAAGAATGGCAAAACCATGAACAAAGAGAAAAAAATAATACACGCATAATTTTACATTTCATTTTACAATTTTAAGAAGGAAAAAATACAATATTTTTTTAATAACTCAATTGGACTTCAAAGGTTCAAAGTGCACAATTAAAATTTTTCAAAATTCATATATAAAAATTGACCCAGCGGTTCAACCGACGGTTCAAAAGCCGGTTCGCCCGGTTCTAACCGGTTTTTTCCGGTCGAATCCGGATTTTAATATCTCCGGATTTTAATAGTTATCCGGACCGGCTTAGTGTCCGGGTCGCGGTTGAACCGGTCCGACCGGCCAGGCCGGTCCGGGTTTCAAATGTAACACCCGCATTTTTTTTTAAAAAAACATTTAATTAAATAGTCCAGATTAATATTCCCATAAATATTAATCTTCAACGACTATTTTCCTAATCGTTACTATGCAGAAGTTCTCAGGAAATAAATCACAGGAAACCATTCTCAAGAAATAACAATCCAATATACAGCAAGACAAGATTCAATAACCAATTCACGAATTATAAACTAACACCTAGCAACATCAACTTAATTCAAATCCAATTCCAATGATCATCCAATCCATTCTAACAACCTAATCACAATTCACAAATTCCTAATCATCCTCTTCCTCTGTCATGATTCCGCGATCACACTTTCTTTACCTGCAACACATGGGAATAAGAGTTGCGTAAGTATTTCATAAATACTTACTGAGTTGCTCATCCCGCCTACTGGCGTAACAAGCAGGCTCAGATGCACACCACAACAACCAATAAATCATCACATAACACAATTCACAACTCAACAATATAGAACAACGATTTGGGTAAAACAGCACTGTGTGTCGAGCGACACCACTAAGGCGTTGAGCAACACTAACAAAATTCCGGTGTCGAGCGACACCACAAAGGTGTCGATCGACACACGACCAAAACCGGTGTCGAGCGACACCCTCCTGGTGTCGATCGACACCCCTCACTGTAACGCAGAACCGAGTCTTCTCTCCTCTCGAGACTCGATTCCGGCTACACGAGTCGCATAACCTGCACAGAAAACTCAACCAATACCACGTATACGCACACAGTAATCACCACAACCACAACACACGGAATCTCATCAAAACAATCACCAAAAACACATCAACAATCACAATTCACAATGAAAACATCGTCATCGCCTAGAAACCAACGGTCACAACTCACCTTAGCCTAAAGACGGCGGAAGAACACGAGAACATAGACAAGGAGGCACGAACAGAGCCTCTACACACCGAAACCGAACGATCGAGACGAGTTCCTCACGAAACCACGAAGAACGACGAAAGAAAACGCAACTAACGAAGAGAAAGCTTCCCGAATTGATTTCTTTGCAACAATCAATCTAGGATCAATGATTCTCTAACTTTCTCTCTCACTTTCTCTTCTTCTCTCCCTAATCACGACGGCTACAGAAAAGCATGCAACCCTAGGTGCTTAAAATAGCCTTAATCGAGCCAAAAACCGCGATTAAAAACTAAACCGAACCAAAATGCAAAACTCGGTGTCGATCGACACCCAAACCAAAAACTGAGTTTTTGGTTTCGGGATGTTACATCAAAACACTGGTTCTAACAGTTTTGGAGGTGGAATTATAAAGAAGAATGTAACTGCATATGATAATGATAAAATAAAATAAAAATGTGGGGAAATTTGTCAAAAATAAGATGTTACCAACATCTTGTAACAATGCAAATAAACCCTTTAGATATTAATATCAATGGTGCAAATGCTTTAATGCATGATAAAAAAAAACATAGTTGTGATACCTCTGACGCCCATAGCGTTTGAGGTTTGTAAATTTCAACTTCAGTGTTGAGAGGCTTTTAGAAGCCCAGTAATGGAGGATTGTATCTGTACAGGTACAGCTAAAGGGTTCATAAATGTACAAAATTTCTATAGTTTTGGAAGACCATTTTTATTACTTGTGTGAACTCAGAACTAACAATTTTACCATATTATTGTCAAGAAGAAATAAATTGCTTAATAAATTAATAAAAAGATGTCCAAGTAGAGAGTCTTTAAACAATTAAATGCAATTGTGGCCTTTTACTTTGCCAAGGCATCGCATCTTCGAAAGCGAATATCTCAATAACTGCCCAAGCTTGTATTATCAACATAGAAATTAAATAAAAAAGTTAACATAAAAGACAAAATAACATAAAAGGAAAACTGAAAAAGGGAATAAAGATAACAAACATTGAAAACTAAGATAAGATTGACAAAAAAGGGGTCCAATGCGGCAATGCCAATGGTCCTCTTCCTTTCTCTTTTTGGTTTATTGCGATTCCGATTACGTCCAAGTCAAATCCGGTTTGAGCTTTAGTTTTGGTTTAGCCGAATTAGCCACTGCTCAACACTTGTGGTCTTTGCATGAAATGGCAAAGAAAGAACATTAGAAGTAGAAAAGTAAAGTGTAACACAAAAATAGCAATACTGTACATATATAATTAGCTAATAGTACTTGTTAAAAACATTAATGTAAAATTATTATTCATTTAAAAGCTTTTATACAATGATTGTGTGACTCTAAATTTAAACAAAACATCAAAACAAATTTTTGAGCAAGAGACCGAGAAAAATAAACATAAGAGATCAAACTTTGTTTGTCAATTTCTTATGGGATTTACGTGACTAACCACATAACTATTCCCTTGTTGTAGAAAATGAGTCTCCTCCAAGGCAAATCGAGCTTAATTTATTTCTGACATTTTAATAACGAGTTTGAATAATTAGCTAGTATGACTTTTATACTACTATTAACTTTTATCGTTTTTATGATTAGTAAATCAGTAATGGTATCCTTTTTTTTACCACAATAATACAATGTTATCAATCATATTCATAAGTAAAAAAAAAAAAAAGGCAAAAAGAAGAAAGTGGAGAATAAAATTTATATGTTACAGTTGGTAATGGATCACAGGTTTCATTCCTTGATTATAAAAATCCAACGGCTAAGATCTGCTCTTTAAACACTTTCCAGCAAGATCATAAACCCAAATCATTTATTACATAACAAACCCACATATATTTCCAGTTCTACCCCCCTTTCCTTTTCCCTTTTTCTATATATCTTTCTGTTTTACAATAACATACAGCTGTAACAATTTAATTCATGATCCCCCTAAAAAAAGGACCACCACAAAAACATTTATGATTTTCTTTTTTTAAAATAAAAACAGAAAAATACAGAAATCTGTCCGTAAATGATTTTTTTTGTTTTTTTTTGTTTTTTTAAAAACAAGCATGTGGTGATGATGAAGCAGAAAGAGATGATAATACACATCAAGCGGATTCTTCGGCGTGAGAACTTTCCTTTTTTACCCTCGGCTGTATCCCATAATAACCAACGTACCACTTGACGAACTTCCTTAGCCCGGCCGCGAGATCCGTCGTGGGTTTATACCCGAAATCTCTATACGCTAAACTCACATTCGCATGCGTGTAAGGCACGTCACCGTTTCTCGGCATTTTGATCAAATGTTTCCTCGCTTTTGTCCCTAACAATCCTTCCAAGATCGAAACCAATCTCCCAACCGGAACCGGACTCGTGTTTCCGAGATTGTAAACACGTAACTGAGCCGGTCCTCGTTTCTTTCCGCCGCTTCCGGTACTTTTCTCCGCCGTGTCTAACGCACCGACACATCCTTTAACTATATCGTCGATGTATGTAAAGTCACGAGCCACTTCTTTATTATCTTGCGTTCGGTAAATATCTATCGATTTACCGTGGAGTATGTCTTTAGTAAAAAAGAAGTAAGCCATATCTGGTCTTCCCCAAGGACCGTACACGGTAAAAAACCTAAGCCCGGTTAAAGAAAGACCGTAAATGTGATTGTAAGTATGTGCAATCTCTTCTCCAGCCTTCTTCGTCGCGGCGTAAAGACTCGCGGGTTGATCCGTTCTGTGTTCTTCAGAGAACGGATTCTCGGTGTTGAGTCCGTAAACAGAGCTTGAAGAAGCCCACACTATCGCAGGTTGTGGATTAGCTGCTTTAGCTACTTCGAGGAGATTGACGAAACCAGCGATGTTTGAGCTGACGTAAGATTGAGGGTTTTTCATTGCGTAGCGAACACCGGCTTGAGCTGCCAAGTGAAGTATGTGAGTGAAAGGAACAACATCGAAGAGTTTACGTAAGAGTGGACCGTCGTTTAGATCGCCTTCGACGATGAACACTTGTTGTTTCTCTAAAAGATCTTGTCTTGCTCTTTTGAGTGATGGGTCGTAGTAGTCGTTGAAATTGTCGAATCCCAAAACTCCGTCCCCGCGTTTTCTCAACGCAAGGGAGGCGTGGGATCCGACGAAACCGGCGGCGCCGGTGACGAGGACGGAGAGACCGTGAGGTCGTTTTGCGGTTGAGGATTGTCTCACACGCTTCTCCCACGCGGCTCCTTGGCCGAGTGAGGAAGAGGAGGCGGAGGAAGAGAAGATTCCCGTGGATAAGAAGCTACGACGGTGGAGATGGTGAGCTGCGGCGGCGCGACTATCGGAGAGTGGTGGGTAATTGATAGCGAAGAGGAGGACGAGGACTAGAGCAACCAGGAGGGTTGCTCGGAAAAGGACTTTAGAAGAAGCATTGAGGACTTTTGTGCTGTGTATCTTCCGGAGGTAGCTGTTGTACCTCTCTAGCTTCACCGTCTTGCTTGTATCCGCCGTCGCCGACAAGGGCATTTTCGTCTTTTTATAGAAACTCACTTTTTTTTATTTTTCTCTCTGTTTCTGGTTTCTTCTCTTTGGATCCAAGAATTGGCTGGAGAAAAATGTTAATATTTGCAGAATAATGAGGGTTTTTCTCTTGAGATTTTTGAGAGGGTTTGAGAGTTTTCTTTGAGCCCTGAAAACCAAGTGAGGAGCGATCTATGATTATAAAGGAGAAAGAGAGAAATTTTGCTGGTCGGGAACCACCTTTTTCCCCTAATATAAAAATCAAAACGAGTTAAAACTATTAATGTGAGAATTAAAGAAAAAGAAAATAGTGTTGTAATTGTGACGATGGGGGTGGTTTTTTTAACGTTGTGTGTGGTTTTACCCGAAATATAAGGAGGAATCGTCCAAGTTAGGCCTATGCCACATTGGAGAGTTAGATTGGTCTCCATTATAGTCTTCGTCTATATGGGAAACTTACAGAGTTTACTTTTCCTATCTTTAAAATTCTTGTGTTATTTTATTATAGTCAAGATATATTTATTAACTATCAAGTTTTTTTCATTACTACTAGATATCAAGCTTGTCGGAATCTCTATCTCTAGAGATATGTTCTGGTTTTAAAATATGTTACGTATTAGAGATCCAAGCACATTACTTTGTGCTCCTATCAAGGTAAGAAGGTTAAATGTAAAGAGGTATTGATAACATTATATGTATATAGTTTGAAATACTATGGAATCTAAATATTAAATTTATAACTGAAATAATTTATGCTCATAATGATAAACATATTGAGGAATAAAAATGTTAAACTGAATCAAAGAAATTTTTTGGTGCTTTTAGAAAAGGGTGTGGAAAGAGGGATCAATAGCTCTTTCACTCCTCAGTCCTCATATCCGTATATTTAATTTCTGACTGTCAAAACCTAAAACATCGAAAATTAAAAGTGCTAACACAATTTTGGTGAAATTTGAATGAAAAAGATGAAAAATTACATTCATTAATTGAGTGAGGAAAATATGTGTGTTTAAAGTCTTTTCGAAATATCGATAACCATACTATTGCAATTTTAATTTAGTTTCGCTGACCAAGTAATTGTGGAGAAAAAGTTCTAAAGCGAAATTGTTAATTTTGGAATACATATATATATATATATATATATCTACATGTGTGTGTGTGTATACAACAAAAACAAATTCACAGCTGAAGAAGATCTGATAGGAAACAATTTTCATGGTAAAAAGCTTTTGATGAAATTGAATATGACTATGTATTTTCGTACGGAATGATTCTTAGATATTGGATACTATATTACCTATACCAGCAAGAAAATATGGCAAATATTATGGATGCCTCTAATAAACCAATTGATTAATCTCGAAAGTAAAGAAAAGAATACGACATATGCTTTGAGAATGTGGTTTCGTAAGATACCCACATGTTAGAAGAATTGCGATAAGCAATAACTATTTTAAAAAAAACAAACAAATTGTGAGATCTTTCACAAAATCCAGAAAAAATATGGCGAAATTAGCTTGCATACAATTTACTATAACAAGATTCAAGTATGGAAACATAAGTACGAAATATCGTACCATTTCAGGGTCAAATGTCCGACAAAACTAAAATTAGTTGATATGCATTGTTCACAATCTGGTGATCCTAATATGAACAATCAACCAAAATATTGTGATGAGATAAGCATGATGAAATAAGAATTAGATTCGTTCGTCGCAAACATTTGCAATAAGATAACAAATTAAATTATTTTTAAATGATATAATAGCCGGTTAAAATTAATATAAGAAATGCCACACTAGTTATTATAAATATAAAATGAAGTAACTAACTGGTTTTATTAATAAAATAGCAGTGACAGTTCTATGACTTAACAGTAAAGTGTGCCTACTTTATTAAGTATATTGCTGGTTACAAATAATATAAAATTAAAGTAAGAACCTTCGTTGTCAAAGTATATAACCAAATGATTCAAATAATTAAAGGAATTTTTACACATTGGTTAAGCAAGAGGACAAAGCCACTACTGTTTGTCTTGTGGTGCGATGAAATGACAGGAGTGAGCCCCATGTGACTCCTTCCCTCTACATGTTCCTTTGTGTGAACATTTGGACCAATTTTATTTGCTGACTTTTTTTTTTCTCCCCACATTGTGTTTTTATAATTATATATTGTGAAATTTTGGGTTCGAAAACTTAATCAAAGAACAGTACAGGTAGAATATAAATGAAGCCTTTTTAGGACAAAAATCGATAAAATTCTAAACTAGCCGACTTGTGTCTACGCGGTTTCTAAATATGCTTATATTGTACGCAAAAGCATATTTGTAAAATATGATAGAGTACTTAAGCTAGAAAAATCATTGTTAGAGATCTGATCAGATCAGCATAAATTATCGCAGTAACATGAATGATTAATGGATTTAAATATATACACACTTGCCAAATTATTTTATGTAGCCTGATTCTCGACTTGTAACCATATATATAAACTTTAAAATTGATTTTATGTATACTAGTATTGGAAATGCTTCTTTTTTTTTTAGGAAAGCGACCGACCATGATGCGCGGTGGATCGAGTCAGTAGAGCGTTCTTTGGGAGGAGTGAACTATATGGGAGCATTTCGGAAATCCATACTATTTGACTTATGCCATGTTATGTATTAAAAACACATCGTCTAACCACATTCAATGTAGATCTAATCTAATGTAAATGTGTACATACAAATAGATATCTATGCCACTTGCCACGGGTTTGGTGGGCACACTTCGGCTCTAACCATAACAAGGACCAATCCAATCTCACATAGCAATTCAATGTGGCATCTCGGATCAACCCGATATTAAACTAAATTACTCGGTCTTCAAATTTGAGTTAACTTATGAAAATATTCATCTCGACAATGAGGGAGAATAAAAAGACTTATATCTCGATCAATAGCTTAACTTTGGTTTGAACAACAACTTCTATTTTACGAACATTTGTTCATCGATCTTTTATTTATTTTTCCTCAAGCATTAGTTCGTCTTTCAAAAAAATGTATCGCAATCCTTGTATCAAGTAAATTAAAAAAAAAAAAAAGAATAAGTATTATTTTTTTCGGACATGAAGAACTATTTAGTAGTGATTTGCCATTATACTTGTAGGCTTGCAGCAAAAATAAGGCATTGTTTTGAGCTTGGATACACCAATATTCATCTCCAACAAAGGCTATATGATAACTTGAGTTCTCATATAATAGCTATAAATCGACATTTGGGGGAAATATTTATAGAAGGAACGTTCGAGAAATAGACAAGAAAGCGAGTAAGTTAATCATCATATGATAAGAATAAAAAAACAAATTAAGTTATATCTTTACATCTCCGCTTTATTCCTAAACTTACTAGGAAAAGAGTAGAGCTAATATTACCTCTTCTTTACCCAATATTCTACCGCAAAATTCAATATACATGTAGAATTATGTGTACTTTAGACGTTGAAATGTATTTTGAATTAGTGGTTCGTAAAACTGATGAATTTAAGGTATCCCGAATTTAATATTAAAAAAAAAACGATTCTAACGTTATAGAAAAAAGACAGGAAAAGTAAAGAGTGGATGGACAAGTTAAAAAAACGTTAGGTCAAACTTCAAAATCAGAAGAAGAATTTAGTTAGGAGAGTAGAAACATGTGGTTTCTTAATGGTAATCATATCTTGTCTATTTTCGAAACTTCTTTCCTTGGATGCGATATTGTATAGGTCCCTTATTATTACTTTTTTTTGTCGTTCATTTTTGGTTGGATACCAATATCCTCTTTAATTACGAGACTTGTACGTTTGATAAGGGAGAGACTTGGGTTCATCCCTAGGGGTGAATCATTTTGTTCACCCCTTCTTTTTAGATCCAATAAGAAACTGCCATGTAATAAAAGTTAAAGAAACAAATTAAAATTAAAAAAAAACTAAATAAATCATAAAAAAATTAATATTATATTATCTAACTAAACAAATTACATAGATCCTAAACCCCAAACTCAAATCCTAAACCTCAAAACTATACCCTAATTTGGGAATAGTTAACCCAAAATAAATTATGAACCCCAAACTCAAACCCTAAACCCTAAACCCTAAACCATAAACCATAAACCTCAAAACTATACCCTAATTTGGGAATAATTAACCCAAAATAAATTCTAAACCCCAAACTCAAACCCTAAACCTCAAAATTATACCCTAATTTGAGAATAGTTAACCCAAAATAAATTCTGAACCCCAAACTCAAACCCTAAACCCCAAATCCAAACCCTAAACCCCAAAACTATACCCTAATTTGGGATTAGTTAACCCAAACCCAAAAAATTTAAACTACAAAAATTGATTTCAAAATTGATTTTGGGTTAACTATTCCCAAATTAGGGTATAGTTTTGAGGTTTAAGGTTTGAGTTTGGGGTTTAGGATCTATGTAATTTGTTTAGTTAGATAATATAATATTAATTTTTTTTTATGATTTATTTAGTTTTTTTTAATTTTTAATTTGTTTCTTTAACTCTTTTATTACATGACAGTTTTTCATTGGATCTAAGAAGAGGGGGTGAACAAAAGGATTCACCCCTAGGGGTGAACCTAAGTATTTTCCGTTTGATAACCAAAATTACATATCAAGCCTTTTGCAAATAGCAAAAATAATAGTTCTTGCAGTATTAATAAGTTTTTTTTTTTTTTTTTTTTTTTGGGTCTAAAACATGAAATTTTTATTGCTTACGTCGAAACCGTCGACACATTACAAACTAATAGTGCTTGTTTCGCTAACGAATCCGCCAACATATTGGCATCTCGTGGAACAAAGGAAAAGGAAAGCTTTCTAAAGTTAGAAGCTAACATACTAATCTCAAAGAGGAGGTTGTGAATTTCCGTGTTCGATTCCTTCTTCCGAAGCAGGTTAATTAAAACCAACGAATCCGAATACACGTGTAAGCACTTCATGTTTTAGACCCAAAAAAAAAAAAATAAGTTTTTTTTTTTTTTGGCCGAGAAGTCAGAGAATTGTAAGTTGTTATTTTAAAAATATGTGAGACTCTACCGTTATAGTGAAGATTATTCAGGTGAAATTGACTTTCGTTTTGCATTGGTCTCTAAAAGTTAGCCCAAAACCTCGTTCGTTGCCTTAGTAAACGATTCACCATGTTCTTCATTTATTGGAGAAGCTCGTGCTTAGTTTTTTAATTTTTCGGAAGACAGCCATAAGATTATAATAAGAATATGTTATTTTTATCGGTTTCTTTTTGTTTTGATTTGTTTTCATAATTTCACTGATGTTAGTGATATGTACTTAACAATAAAACAATTAGTGATACTTGACAATAAAACAACTAGTGATATAATATAAGAACATGTCACCGACAAAAACTTCCAAATTATACACCTTCCAAGATTACCTTAAATCTACTTTTTAATGAAATATCAACTCATTGTTTCAAGAAGATAAATTTGTGTATGCCTCGACACAAATTCAATCACATTTTGAAAAATCGACTCATCAAGGCACAACGCATTAAAATTTTGCAAAATAGGTCTATATACCATAATGCCAAAATTGTTACGAAAATATCAAATTATGGCCCCAGATGTGTTGTAATGCACCCAAGGTCAAGGCTTTGGAATGTCAATGTCTTCGGGTCATGTTTTGAATTCTTCATACCTCACTCACAATGTCATATTCTGGTCTTATAGTCTATGTAGAGATAAGTCTCAAGCCTTTAGCCTTCATACAAATTATCATGCCTTCCCAAGTCTCCAAACTCAGGCTAATATCAGACTCTGAAGAGATCATCATGCCTTCCCATGTCTTTGGGCTCAAGTCTTTGGGTTTTAGAGGATTTTCTATGCCTCCGATATCGTCGAACTTTATTAGGCCTTTTGTTTTTTGGGGTTCTCGCACTCATACATCTCCATACGCAGCTTGCGGCTTTCATGAGTTCCCATGTCCCAGGGATTCATGCTTTGGTCTTCATGGGTTGTCATCCCCTAAATGTGACTCATGCTCAGACCTTCACGGTTTCTCAGGCCCCATGTCTCTTCAGTCCTGTGTCTCTTGACTTGGTTCATTTAACCACGGTTGATGTTTCAGGACGCATTGGTAGGAGATTTGGCGATTCAAACTCCATTTATATTTTCCCTTAGAGATTGAAGGTTATCCCTCGAAATGACACTATGCCACTACTTAGTCTATCACGTAACATGTACAATAGGGGCAAGTTGTTTGGGATAAATTTATTCTCTTAGCTTAGGCAAAAGTTTTAGTCTCACGTGTAACTAGTTTAGGCGTATATTTTAGCATTGTTTGTTTACTTGGTCATTTGAACCTGATCAACAATGGTCCAAATAAGTTAATGGATAAGGTCATATATCTCTACCTCTCGTGTCTAAACTATGTGGCGAAACAGCTAGGGAAAACCCAGATAGAAGGTTGATTGGACAGACGAACATAGAGATATTAATAGTAGGCATTACATTCATCATAAATGTCCATAGATAAAACTAGTATGATCTTGTGTGTGATATTCAGAATTATTTTGTTACTAAATCAATTTTTTGTCATCTAAATTTATTATTAGTTACAAATTACAAACATGATTACAAAGACGATTCCAATATACGATATTTTCTCCCGTGCAATGAATCGTAGTTTAGAACGAAAAAAATAACAAATTGTCATTGTACAAAGGTTTTTTGATTTTGAATATAATTTTACATTCAATAAAAAAAAAAAAAAACTTCCATCCTCCTTTTATTTTGTTCTCCGTTATTTTTATTCCTTTTGTTATTTTATAAGTTGTGAGAAAATAACAGAAGGTATGAATAATTTTCTAACATTTGGGGTGATCATCTTAAATTTTTTGACAATATTTGATACAATTTTCACGTTAATCGGCCATATTTCTGTTTTGGCCTTTGCCAAAATTATATGGAATTGAGACGTATTGCTTAGCAACATGTTCCAATATTTTATTTATTTAGTACATGCTTTTACCCCTTGAGAGATGACATAACTAGTTTTTTTTTTTTTTTTTTGAAACTAAAGAGTAGAAAGTAAAAGGACTATTAACATAGCTAGTTAGCTTGCAAATTTAGCTAGCCATGCACTAATCGAAAATAGGAAGATTAGTTGAACGAGAGAAACTTTTGTTCGCAACATGATTTTTTTAAAGTGTCGGTGGTCTTAGCCATATTACGAGAATTAAAATTAGAATTATTTAGCAATAATTGGAAAGTGACTTGTTAAAGTCGTGGAGTCGCCTATCCCTGTCCCTTCGAAGGCTTTTTAGTTGAAAACGGAACTCTTTGTCGGCACAATTCTTTTGTGTTAATGTTTTGGATCGTTTTGTAACATAAATTTTAAAGTAGTATTGAATCTGGAATATGAGTTTATTCATCTAAAACTATTGTGTATGTATGTAAATTGTTTTGTAAAACAAAAATAGTCAAATCTACTATTCTATCGAAGAATATATTGTTAAAGTAGCAAATTGATTCTGAAAATGATAAGAACGTGAAAGGTAGTCTCGTAGACATTAGTATGGATTTTCCAAAAGTATTCTGATGCTTCAAATTGATATTTAAATTTCGAAGATTCCTAAAAAATGTATACTAACAAACAAACTTAAATAAATCTAAAAACAATTAGTAAACAGATATACAGTAATAAACTTGTTACAACTCTGTGTTCACTTCTATTGTAGTTTGTAGATAGTTTGGATTGCTCATTTGGTCCCTTGTTATCTGAATGTTTTGTCCATGATGGTACTAAATTCTAAGGCTAGCTAACAATAAAAAAAATACACGATATAAAATACATGATGATATTCGATCTTTTCGGATTTTAGACACTCAAAGATTCTAAAATTTAATATATTTCATTACAAAAAGTTTTTAGACAGACACTCTCATGAGTGTCTGCAATAATCATGTTCTTAGGTCCATTTCGTTTATCCGGTTAGAGGGAGGATAAACTAAGATAATGTAAATAATATTAGAGCTATTATATACTGCGATATCACAACAACAATTTATGTATGTAACTATGTACATACGATAGATCTGACATATTAGTAAACGATAATGCTTTGTCAGGAAGAAAAGCTGTGGTTTCGGAAATTCAGTGTCCAATCATAGTTTCATAAAGAATTTATTAAAGTGAAAAGTATCCAATAATTCGATCACTAATTACCCATATTTCTCTTTTTACCAGCTGCTAGCAAAAGCCAAAAAGTTAATTACCCAATTGGGTATAAATAATATGCTATATGACCTTTATGTTCATTGGTGATTTAGTACACCATTTAAAAGGGGAATATTTCAGGTGTAATAGGCGTAGATAAGAGAAACTGATCATCAATCTTGACAAACAGAGAGTGAACTACAATGCAAATGGAAAAATTGTTTCTCATGTAAGAAATTGATTATTTTTCTTATCAATTGAACTAATATCATGTTTCTGTATAACATAGTCACTTAACCATGTACTTAACTGTTTAACAAATTATTAGATTATTAAGCTATCAACTTTTTCATAGGAGGATAATTTGTCGAGGGTAATATTTATCGGGAAAAATGTCGAAAAAAACGCCTACTTTCAAAAAGTGGTCATTTAAAGACTGAACTCTAATATTGTCATTTAAAGCTCAATGTTTTTGTTGACTTTCTATTAAAATACCAAACTTTTGTTGACTCGGCCATAAAAGGCACCACGTTAAGTGTCCGTTAGAAACGAGTTTACGGGGTTAAATCGTCGTTACGGTTCTCCGTTAGGCAAAAAAACGACGACGTTTTGAAAATATAGCAAAATGTCAAAAAAAACATGAACCTTTAAACTATGGATGAAAAAGCCTCAATTTTTCAAAAAATGTCATTTAAATCCTGAACTTTATGACTTCCTTGTGATAACGTACAACGGATGAAGATTGAAGATGTAATACAATGTCTTGGTTGAATTGATCTCAAGGACTCGCTTTCCATGAATGTAAGCTAGTTATCATCAGAGGTTGTGGTTTACCGTCGAAGTGTGTGTGTGGTGCCACACAACCCAGGAAGATGGTTCTTCCGTTGTATGTTATCACAAGGAAGTCATAAAGTTCAGGATTTAAATGACATTTTTTGAACATTTGGAGAGAATAAAAAAATTTGGGATTTAAACATTTTTGATGATTTAAACAACATTGAGTGCAAACATGGAGAGAATTATGTAGTCTCAAACACTCTCTTATACCAATAAACAAGCTTACATGCACAAAAATTATGTCTTTAAAATCATTCCACGACACATTTTTAGGAAAAACGGCCTTTTCAGTCCTGGACTATCCGGAAAGTGCTAATCGAGACCTGTTCGTTTGATATTGGTCATTTTAGACCCAGAGACACCTAAAATTTGAATTTGAAACCCGATCTTACATATTTGTGTCAATTTGGACCTAAAATGTTGTCTCATTCCTAATCCTTTGGCGAGATACGAGAATCATAACTTGATTATTCACGGATATCCGGATTTGTTGTTTGATCAAAAGTCATGGATTGCGTTGAATACGGGGAGTTTCTTGTTTAGGAATTGTCAATGGTCTTTGGATTTGTTGGATGCTTGGGCTCCTATGGGACCAAAAGGACCGATTCAGGAAGAAACCGGGAAGATAGAACTGCAAACGACACAAAGGTAAACAAACATTTCTTGGATTGTCTTTCTTTAATTAGACGAGTAATTGACAAAAAAAAAAATCAATCTTGCAAAATTCTAGGATGAAAGCGTGAAATATGTATCGAGCATCGTGGATTGATCTCAAGGACTCGCTTCCCACGCATGGAAGCTTGCTTGTTAGCATCATAAGTCATGGTTTATCGTTGAAGTGTGTGTGTGTGTGGTACCACACTTCATCCGTTGAGATCTTCATACGTTGTACGCTATCACAAAGAAGTCATAAAGTTCATGATTTAAATGACATTTTTTGAAAAGTTGAGGCTTTTTTCGTCCAAAGTTTAAAAGTTCATGTTTTTTTTACACTTTGCTATATTTTCAAAACGTCGTCGGTTTGCCTAACGGAGAACCGTAACGGAGATTTAATCCCGTAAACTCGTTTCTAACGGACACTTAACGTGGTGCCTTTTATGGCCGAGTCAACAAAAGTTTGGTATTTTAATAGGAAGTCAACAAAAACAATGAGCTTTAAATGGCAATATGAGAGTCCAGTCTTTAAATGGCCACTTTTTGAAAGTAGGCGTTTTTTTCGACATTTTTCCCAATATTTATCTGAAGAAATTAACTCTCTCTAATTGCTTGTCACTTAGTTGGTAGGCGTGTAGTGTGTTCCTTACTAGTTTTGTAAATAAGACTACTTCTTGCCAACTTTGCAATTTTCTGATTATTTCCTTAGCTTTAAATTGTATTCTAACATGAACGTTTGAATCCATAATTTTTTTGTTCAATCTAAATACCTTGCTGCTGGAATCACCAGAATGTCTCAAAAATAAAAATAAAAATTATTTATGTGTATCATATCGCTAAACATAAAAGAGGTTGTAACATATCGCTAAAACCTCGATAAATTAATAACTTTCAGATAAATTAATAGTTATTAATTTTAAAAGATCTTTCTAATTCATGATTTCTTGACAAAATTTTTATATTAAAATAAAAATTTTACGTAAAAAGTTCATAAAAATTATTTCATTATAGTTATTGAATTGTTTATATATTTTTTACATATTCATTATATTCCATATATATCATGTTACAAATCTCCACCATCGTTATAAAATGAAAGCTAATAACCTATTTGACTATTTATAAGCAAGAACAAAATTGTTGCTGCTAATTAATTTTTTATTCACAATGAATTAGAAAATGAGATAATCATAGTTTTATAAGTATTTAGTCATAAGAAAATAATTATCACGTCTAAAATTCTTCAACTTGATGAAGATTAAGTTTACAATACCATACATTTTCATGCAATAAAAACGGTTAGAGTTTAGTTCCAACAAAATTCCAATTTTAAGAAGAAAATATATCACTATGGTCATATTTTACTAAACTATCTTATATATATGCGTATATGATTTATAGTTATTAATTTATAGAATATTCACTACAAGAAAACAGGGGTATTTCCGACGGTCAAAACCGTCGGAAATCCGTTGGAATAAGGGTGTTTCCGACGGATTTCCACCGTCGGTTCTAACTCGTCGGAAATAGAAGATCCGTCGGAAATTTCCGACGGATCTTGGTTTAACGGAAATCTGTCATAAATCCGTTTGAATACGAATTCCGTCACAAATCCGTCGAAAAATTGTGACGGATTTCCGACGGAATTACAATTTTTTTATAAAAAAAAAATTGTCTGCCAGAGAATTTCTTCTTCTTCTTCTCTTCCTCCTCCTCTTGATTAAAATTTATAATCAATATTACTGATTTAGAGATTTAGTGATTTAGGGATTTAGGGAATTGAGGATTTAGGGATTTTAGGATTTTGAGATTTAAGGATTTTGAAATTTATGGATTTTGAAATTTATGGATTTTAGGGATTTAGGCATTTTGAGATTTAGGGTTTTTGAGATTGACGGATTTAGGGATATAGAGATTTATGAATTTAGGATTTTAGGGATTTAGGCATTTAGGCATTTTGAGATTTATGCATTTTGAGATTGAGGGATATAGAGATTTAGGAATTTAGGGTTTTAATAAAATCCCAAAATAGAAAAATCTCTAAATCTCTAAATCCCTAAAATCCTAATATTCAATAAATCCCTAAATCCCTAAATCTGTAAATCTCTAAATCCCTAAATTCCTAAAATTCTATAAATCCCTAAATTCCTAAAATCCCTAAATCACTAAATCCCTAAATCCCTAAATCTCTAAATCCCTAAATTCCTAAAATTCTATAAATTCCTAAATCCATAAATTTCTATATTCCTAAAATTTTCATAATCAATCACAAAAGCACAACATTTGTTCTTCTAATCCGAAATGCATAATAATCATAATCTATGAATTTTTTTTTATCAAGAACAATATTTTTTTATGAAGAACAAACTTTAAAATCATCACAAACTTACATTGGGATGTTGAATTCGTGATGGAGGATGTGAATTGGGATGATTCCGGCGGTTTGTGTGGGTTTTCCGGCGAAGAAATGCGAATTCCGGCGATGAATTTTTTTTTCTCACTCTCTCCTTTCTGGCTTCTGGAAGAAGGAGAGACTGAATTTATACAGGTTTTCCGACGGAATTCCTACTGAATTCCGACGGATTTAGGCGCCTTTTCGATGATCACGAGGAGATTGGCGGGATAAAATTAGGGTATTCCGTCACAAATCCGTCAAAAATTGTGACGGATTTGTGACGGAATTAATTAAAATTAATTAAAATTAATTAAAAACAACATCGTTGGCATTCCGGTCCTATGCAACTTTTCCGGCTGTGCCTTCCTTTAATCATAAAATCAAAGGTAAACAACTCTAAATTTCAATTTCTACAACAATCTATAAGACTATGAATATATAATGTTCTAGATATTGGCTATGCTAAAATCAAAGCTAAATAAAACTAAGATTCAATTTCTATATCTCTAACCAAAAGACTAAAAATCTGTCGTTTAGGCACTTAAACGGCCATCTAGGCGGCGGATGAAAAGTACTAGTTGGGTCACACAACCAATCTACGAAAAAATTGAACAAATTTCATGTTTAAGAGACTAATAAATATATATATATATCGATATATTTTGTTAAATTTACTAAAGGTGGAAAGAAATACCAACTAAATATTTAATATTTAACATCAAATGAATACGGATAAAATAATAATACGAATTCCTTTTTACAATTAAATAATAATGAGTTCCATTTCTATAATTATTAAGAACTACTGATGGTAGTTTTAACCATCATCTGGAGATGCAAGCATGAATACATACTTAATTGTTTGTGTCTTTCTTGGTTTTTGATTTTCATTTTGCAGATTTCGGTTGGGAAGAAGGCTAATTTAATCTTCCTCATTTTTCTTCTAAGCAAGCTTATCCTACCATTTGTGACGGATTTTCGACGGAATGAATTAAAATTAATTAAAAATAATTAAAAACAAATTCCGTCACAAATCCGTCACAATTTTCCGACGGATTTGAGACGAAATTAAATAAAATTAATTTAAAAAAATTAAAAAAAATTCCGTCGGAAATCCATCGGAAAATTGTGACGGATTTGTGACGGAATTAATTAAAATTAATTAAAAACAAATTCCGTCGGAAATCCGTCGGTAAATTGTGACGGATTTCCGACGGAATGCTTCTAGTCGGAATTCCGACGAAAATTTCCGACGGATTTTAGGTCCGTCAGAAATTCCGTCGGAAAAGTGGCTGTTTTCTTGTAGTGATTTATTTATAGAGGTTCTACTGTATTTTCTAATTTATGGCCGGTAACCCTATATTTACACGTTAAAAAACCCCTATATTTATGTAATTGTGACAATGTTAAAAAAAAACCCTTATTTACATGTTTATGTAAATATGACGACCGATTAAGTTCAGGTAAGTTTTATTTTGAAACAAGAAAATAACTTATGGGTAGAATAGAAATGTAATTATATAGAAGAAAATTTTTTTAAGAAAAACTTTAAATATAATTTGTATACAGAATGTGTGTAAGAAATAGGAAAAAAAAAAAGTGTCTGCGATTTGACATACAATGATACAACACCGAGCTAGAGTGGGTTCTGATGATTAAAATATTGACGTTCTAAGTAAGATCATTAACGAATGGTCGTTGTAGTCAGGGATATAACACGTTGAGCATTAAATGTGGCGATTAATTTGCATTCTTCACTTGTAATTTCTTTTACCAACACGTTGGTCACTTGGGGTGGGCAAACGAGAAAATGGAACATAATTTAACGGGAACGGGATTTATGGTACTAGAAAAATACGTCCCATTTATGTCCCATTTAAAATTCGGGACGGAAACGGGATGGAACAGGATGGAACGAGAACGGGACGGTAAGTCCCATAGAATAATCGGACTCAAAAATTAGATTAAACGATGCTTCAATTTGCAAATATGTATACAACATGTTTTTCCAATTTATTAAAAGCATGTTCGAATTAAAGAAAATTCAATTGTATTCCATAAAAGTTAAAAATTTAAAATAAAATCATAATCTTCAAATTGAATCAAACTTAAACCACATAAATATCACAAATATCATGAATAAAACAAAACTGAATAAAAAAAATGATCAATGAAAAAAACAAGTGATATAATACAAACAGAGGAACTCAAAGTCTCAAACTGCAGAAACAAAGTATATTCAAATCAAAAGAACAAAAGCTTTATAGGAAAAGCACCGACAACAATCAAACAACAAGAATAAACAAAGAAATAGAGAATAATCATAATCAAAGTGAAGTGAAAGGATTCTTGCCTCTTCGTGTAGCTCTGAGTAAAGAAGAGCAACCCTAAAAATTGTTCTTTGTAATTAGGTTTACACTTTATTTATATTCTGTTCATTGTCAAATAATCTTGGAATATTGACGTTAATTATTACTTAATATATGACATAATATAATTCATCATTTTTAATATATATATATATAATATATATATAAACTAATACTTATATTTATCTCAAACGGGATTTTCAAACGGGATTTTGGGATATTCCGTTCCAGTCCCGTCCCGTCCCGGTCCCAATCGGGACTTGGAAGCTTGTCTACGAGAAATATAAGGGACGGAAATTATGCCCACCCCTCACTCCGTTTAAACAGAACGGTAAAATAGTAAAGAATTTTTGAAACACCCGTATTTTTTTAAAAAAAGTTAATTAATTAATCTAGATTTAATGAACCCATAATCATTAAATCTTCAACGATTAATTCAGGGTGAAATAAAAAACATAAGCGGAAACATATAACCAAATAATCCATATCAAATTCAATAAACAAGAATTCCAAAACAACTAAATTCCAGCATTAAACTCACGACTAGCAATCCCAAAATAACAATTAACCAGCAACTTAAACAGGCTACTAAAAACATAAAAGTAGAGATCCTATCATCCCCCGTCCTCGCCTTGATTCCACGATCACACTTTTCCTTTACCTGCAACTCAAAAAAACCGGGAGTTGCGTGAGTATTATCATAAATACTCAGTGGAGCGGTCATCCCGCCAACAAGGTAAAACATAAAAAACTTATATTAATATACAACACAGATTACACCTTTAAAAAAACTTATATTAATAAACAATTAACCAAATTCCGGTTCACAATAATTTTACAAAAATCTGCAAACAATTAACGGGTGTCGATCGACACACCACCATGGTGTCGATCGACACTCGATCATAACGAGCATCATTTCCAATCACAGGGTGTCAATCGACACAGCCTTTAGGCGTCGATCTACACTCTGTTCATGTAACCATAGCTCGAACCTATCCTCACGCGGCTCGCCTCCGATTCAACCGAAACAACACACAATCACGGCAAGGCACAAAACAGTCACGAAAACAGTAATAATAGTGGAAATATCATACACAACATCAATACCAATCAAACAAGCGGACAACCTAGTCGAATCTACGTATTACCGCGATCACGCACTCACCTTACCCCAAGAAAGTGAATACGAATCAAACAGCGAAGAACACAACCTCTACAAGGCTAGAAAGACACCGGCTAACCCTTTTCTGACACCTATAACTCATTAACAAGATTTATCCCTAAATCAAATCAGAATTTTTGAAATAAAACATAACGACATACTGACTTCGAATGATCATAAAACATGGAGTTTACCTCGGAATCATGATATAAAACATGATTCGGAAAGTAGACGCAAAGAGATTTCCAACGAGATAAGGATTATTGCCTAACTCGCTCTGAAACTCTGGGAAAACTCTCTCGAAGTGGTCTGATCACAGACCCGATTTTGCATAGACATCACTCACAAAAACACGAATATCTCTTAGCATACAAAACCAATTGACAAACCGATTTGCCCCACGGCTAGCTAAGAGACAGGGGAACTTACCCATAAAATTTCACGATGATCAGAAATGATTTGATCATCCGATCCTCTTCTCCAACATAAGGCAACAGAACTGCCAGATTTCGCGAAACAATCCTTTCCTCGAGAACTCTCTCGAATCTGTTCCTCCCTTCTTTCAATTCTGACCAACACACCATGTTTCACCTAAACGATCAGAACTTGCGGTTGAGTCCTTATAAAGGACCACCTAAAGTTGCGCACCCAAACCGAACCAAAACCGAACAATTTTGATTTAAACCAAAACTGACCCGAAACCTTGGTGTCGATCGACACCCACTCCTTGTGTTGATCGACACCCCTTCCAAATTCTCCAAATTTGGTTTAGGGATGTTCCAATTTTTGATATAAAATATAAAATATTATTTAAAATAGAAACAATAATTTAAAATTTTAGTTTGATTTTTATATATTTATATTAAGATTAAGTATATATCTATATTTTTCAAAAATAAAAATTAAAATATATTATTTTTAAAAAAATTATAAATGTCCGTTTGATAATTGAGGTGGTTGCAAACGCATCTACATCCAAACGAGGTCACCAATTCTGACCCATAGAATCCTATGATCTGCAACGGAATAATGTAAGAAGAATAATAAGGCCTAGATCCATCTTTGTTATTTAATATAAACAACCAACTCTCGTGAATTGAAATCATAGTATATAAGACGAAGGATGTAGTGCCACCAAATATAAAATTCAATTTAATCCATAGTTGTATGATCCAACAGTGACCTAAGCGGTTATTGTTTTGGTGATAAATAATTATAAAAAATGCAAAAATATAAAAAAGTAGCCATAATAATGATGGGATTAAATATGATATTTTTTAAGAAGTATTTGTATTCCTTTAAGAGTCCAATTGGTGATTTAGTTGTATGAATTTTCAGTTGTTTGAGAAAACTGCAAATGGTTAATAAAAACTATAAATAGTTAAAGAGCTCGACTGGAAGATTAAGGATGTGACCGTTAGTACCTGATAGAAAGAAAAAAAACAAATTCTTCCATAATTTTTATAATTTCTATCAGTCAAAAATGAAAGAAAAATAATAGAAGAAGTGAACTCGACTCCGTATATACTAATGGTTGACACTCTTTATTCTACATTAAAAATTTGAAATTTAGAATAAAATAAGTGAACTCGACTCCATACATACTAATGGTTGTATCATTTCGGATGAAAATAAATTTCTTCATGTATTTCATACACTACAAGAGTACAAAGAACTCTAAAATTATACATGCTTATATATTTTAATGGCTTGTCTTCTAAGAAGATCATGAGTGGTTTAAAATTAACTTTTACTTTTCATAGGGAAAATATTGATCCATAACTTCTTTCCTTTAATTTAGCTCCTTCCTCTAACTTCCTATTGATCCGTCTTTTAAAAAGATCATGAGTGGTTCAAAATTAACTTTTACGTATTCCGTGTCACATTTTAGCTGTTTCCTCTAAATTTTTATTGGTTTTTACTTTTTTTTTTTTTTTGTCAAATGAGTTCTATGCTAATCAATTCTTGTATTAAACTTTCCTCTGGGTAATAATATTCACATTTTATCCAAAAAAATAAATGGCAAAAGAGTAAGGTAGCAGCATATCACATATTGTAAAGTAGAAAAACTGTTTTAAATTATATAATCAACCGTTTATATGCTCAAGCCACCAATAATCTATTAGTATGTTATAAGGAAAACAAAAATTGAAATTAGGAAAAAGAAGGACTAACCTTGTCGAACAAAAGTAATTGTAAAGATGTAAATAAAGAGGTTCGAGGATCGAGGTTAAAAGAGATATAAAATATTAATCATTTATATAGCTCTTTTTAAGGGAGTGGAATCATGGTTAAAACGTAATTAGTGCTAAGAGAAGGGGCATACATAACTCTTTTCTTAATGGGTGGAAGGGAATAGCCTTTTGGGGAGACGAACACTTGATGATCTAAAGAAGAAGATTAGTCAATTGGATCTCATGGAAGTATTATCATGTTTTATGAATCGACTACATGTTTCCTCTCTTCTAATTGGTTTCGTTTTGTGAATAATCTAAACATGTAAAAACATCACATTCAAAATCATATTTTTATTCGGTCAATTTTTTCATGCATCACTTATTCCTTTTTTTTGGAAATTAATAGACATGTGTCAAAGATATACAATCACTTATTCTTCTCATGGAGAATGTTAACCATCTTTTATATTTTAGATATTGATATGTAAATTTAACAAATAATAACGCCAAAAAGTAAATAAGATATGTAAATAGAATGGATCAAACAAACAAAATTAATAAAAATAATCACGGACAAAAGCCAGTTGTATGATCTTATAAATTTAATAATCAAGAAAATATTAAATACCAATCTCATATGGAGTGATTTGGTTCTTAGATGGAAATAGATGTCATAATCAGTTTAATTATGCATGTGTCGACCACTATAAATATGTTTTGGATTATGAAGAAGGTGAAATTTTTTTTAAAAATGACGAAATTTTTTTCAATTTTTTAGAATTTTTTGTTTTGATATAAAAGAAAATAATAAAGACACATTACTTCATAAATATAAAGAAGATAAAAATAAAATAAATATGAAAGACTTTTCAGATTTTTTAAAGTATTTGATTTTAAAATAAAAGAAAATAATAAAGATACATTAATTCTCAAAATGATGATGTGTCAACCTCATGGAGAGTGTTGGACATCTATTATATAGTAGATTCACGTTAATTTTTTTTCCTACTTTTCAATGCTTCTCATTTATCCTAATAATCATTATTAAATTCTTCTCAATTACTCTAATGCTTATCAGTAGGCCTGGACAACCGAATATCGGTTCGGTTTCGGGTCGGTACCAATCGGTACCGGATATATCGAGTTTAGATATTTTATACCCATACGATTCGGTATCTAGCGGTTCTGTTACGCCCCGACCGCCTTTCCTATGACCCCCGTCCACTTTCAGGCCCGTGGGCCCACATTCTCCGACGGTTGGTGCGTTAGTCCGGGAGGCTCGAAAGTCATGTTTACTGATCCTGCAAATCACCACGCGATATTTTCCCGTCTTTTGACCTTACTCACACGGTACTGGAAATGACTTCCCAATAGGTCACCCATCCTGAAACTACTCCAGCTCAAGCACGCTTAACTATAGAGTTCTCTCAAGACCTGTGACCGAAACGATAAGTGCACTTTGGTGATATAAGTAGCCAAATCAATTATTTTAAGCCTCTCCGCATATACCGCATATATCATATATGCCCTGAAACCGGGGTGTCACAGGTTCCGGGTCGGTCTCGGTTATACCCAAAATGTCACCAAACATAATATTACGATACTTAAACAATTTCATAATAAAAATGCAAAAGCAACTTAATAGTTTTGAAACAAAATAACAAAATTAAAAGTTGAAATCCTAAGATAGGTAATTCTCTGCCTCATTAAAAAACCATAATGTGAAAATCACATTGAAAGAAAAAGAGTACAATTCGAATTACCTATTGTTTTGAAACAAAGTACCAAACTTAAAAGTTGAAATCCTAAGCAAAGCATTATACAAAAACAGTAGAAAATGACACAAGATTTGAGAGTTTACAAGACAATGATATTAAATAAACAAAATTAAAGAGTTTAAACCTATTCAAAGTGATAAACTTTATAAGTTTCATTCAACTCAAACCTTCAAAATACGAAAATCACGAAACAAGCTGTGGAACATCAAAGTCTTAAAAGAGTGACAGACGTTGTAATGAAATAAATTTTAAAGTACTAATTTAGGTTTCGGTTTGGTTCCGAGTATTTTTATCCAAAATACTCTAAATTATCCGAAAAATAGTATTTGTTTATAATAAAAAATAAATAAAACAATACACTTATATTAGCTATTTTTATCCGAACTATCTACTAATATATAACAACATTTGAACTAACCGAATTAATTGTAAACATAACAAAAAAAATTATAAAATACACTCAAACCATGCATACACATTTGTGGATTAATTTGTGTTTCAGATATTTCGGATACCCTTTCGGTTCTTGGTTCGGTATCAGTTCGGTTCCGGTTCTTTTGGTTCTAACAAAAAAATATCTATCGGGTATTTTTTGAAGTTCAGTTCGGTTTCAGTTTGAATAATTATGGGTCAGTTTCGGTTTAGTTTTTCGGTTCGGTTAATTTTGCCCAGCCCTACTTATCAGTCACACCCTAAATCGTTTTAGATAAAGTAACCAAAAAAAAAAGTAACATAATTAGTTTTCATCGTCCCGTCCCAGTTTGATGCTGATTGGATCATTTAAAGTTATAAAATGGTAATAAATAATTCGATAGAGAAGTGGGAGATTTACCTTAGCCAGAAGCACATTTCCCAATTCATTAGTACTACTGAAAGAGACAGTGGTTTTGTTGACCAATTAAAAATGATCTCGATAATTTGGCTTTTTGCAGGTCGAAAAGACCATTTACTACTCTTCCTTCTTCACTTCCAGATCTTTGTCTCTCTATTTTGTCGGCAGAGATTACTTTCTGGGTTTCTACTTTCTTGAGAAGTATTTTTATCCTAAAGTATTTTTTGGTCTATCTCATCTCCCTAATTATTATTGTATGGAAATATTTATAACTATCATCATGCAGATGCAATCATATTAGGTCGAAGGATACTGGCTTAGTGTTACAATGAAGTAAGTAACTCCAAGTTCAACTGTACGAACTACAACTAGATACGATGATGCAATGAATCCAAGTCTTACCGAATAAAAAACATTATATTTTAAAAACAAAGAAAATTTGATTGCAAATTGTATATGCATGCGGTCATTGTCACTAGATTTCTCACAGAGAAGCGCACATTCTTTTTTTTTTTTTTTCCCATGTTAGATATTTTGGGGTCTTAATAAGTCTTATTATCCCACTTGATTATATCCATACTTCATAATCAAAGTTCGTGGTTCTTAGATTTTAATTAGTTATGTGTCGGCAGATTGGAAATTATGATGAGATAATGACATATGAACTATTATTAATCAATAATTTTTTCTTTGTAAATTGACTATTCATTTACTTCTTTATAAGAAAGGGAAAATTGGCTCAATAACACGTAAAAAAACTATAACTAAAATACTAGTTATTTGCCCTAATTTTAATGGATTAAATTATGTCACATAGATTTATTTTAGTTAGTTTACTAATTTTTTTTTTTTTTGGTTAGTTGACAAATTAGCCCTATAAGAAATGTATATAATTAAATGTACCATTTTACGTGATTTTTTTGCTTTTAATGAATCTTGATAATAAAAAAATGGATATAGTGCTGCGAATATGGACCAACATTTGCTTCTTCTGCCACTTCTGGAGCCAATTATTTGTTCAGTATGATCATATAAATCGACATGTACTCTAATCAATGCACGGAATTATCTAGAGTACTGAAATCGTAATGCAATGCATATATGATAAATTGTGTAATGAAATTTATTACCTATAAGTCTATAACGATCTCAACAGAATTGTAGAACTTGTTTTTTTTTTTTGGAATCTTAACATTAAAACCAAAAAAACTTGTTTTTGAAGAAAAATGTTGATGGAGATAGCTGATTTGATATGTCTGTCGTAGACTCGTAGGGCTTGTAACGCGCGTTCATGAAAATTACATAAAATGATATAGTTGTTGGTTTAAATTTGAAAGAAAATATTAAGAAATTATTGCGATATGGATATTGGGATGTACTGACTCTTGCCCATGTGCCAAGGCAAAGACGAAGGCTCTTTTTAATAATTAATTGACTATGAATCATCGTAGTATCACATTCTTCCTACTAAATCCACTTTACTTTTACAGAAATCATCCTTTTATTCTATTTACTAGAAATTACCCGCGTTATACGCGGGATAAAATAATTATCGAATAAAATCAATAATTTTAGATAAAAAATAATAATTTTGGTGAATTATTATACATAATCTAAGACCTATTTTATATATTTGAAATTTGCGATTATTTTGTATACAAATGCGTTTTACCCATTAAATAACTAAACCAACAAATTTCATTAATAATTATTTTACTTGTAAAATGGTGTATTTATGAAAAATTAAAAACATCTACTTGTCACATTAAAAACATCGACTTGTCAAACAAAATAACACATGTAAAAAAATATATGAAAAATTGTTTTACATGCTCATATATTTTCAAAAAACAATAAATTGTTTGTTTCTATTTTAAATAAAGTTATTTTTGTGTATATGTTAATTGTTCGCATTTAATTCTATAATGCCGACAAAAAAAAAATCTATAATTTTCGAAATATTTTAATTTGGCAAGTTTAAGATTTTCAAATATTTTAATTTTGGTAAATTTAGGAAGATTCAAGTGTGTTTGGCAATTAGAGTTATAGTAAAAAAGAAAGTATATTTAGAAATAAATGTGTTTTTTTTTATGAATGAAAATAAATGTGTTTGGTAACGAGTATAAAAGAATTAAATAAAAAAAAAATAAAGAGGAGAAAAATTGTGGTGATGGGACATAAGCAAAGTGCTCATAAAATACTTCTCAAATAATATATAGGACTCTATTCATAAAAGGAAAAAAACGAACAAAAAATAGATTCTCATTTTTTTGTTGTTGTTGTCAAATATAGATTCACATTTTGATTAAAAGAATTTTATTTTTTCTTTTCATTAAAGGATAATATTCGTTTATTTATATCATTTTGATATGTTTTGCCTTTTACTTGCATAGAGATTTGTTTGTAAACTAAATGCCATCACAAAGCCTAGCTTGTTGGGCTGATGCTACTGGTTTTGTTTTTGAAGAATCGCTAAACTCCCACACCTAAATGTTACAAAAACTTAGTAGCATGTCATAACGAGCTTGAAAACATTGGTTCTCTCTCGTAGGTTTACCATTTTGGAGAAATAACTTATTTGTTGTTCTGATTCTGACCCAATAAAACTTGGGCCAAAGGCCCGCTTAACCATAAACGACGCCGTTTAGGTTTACACAATGATATGTCGAAATGATCGGGAAATCAATTTTAAACGGCGTCTCAGATCGAAAAGCCCTACACGAACGGAAGAGTTTGTCACTGTTCTCTGCAAAATCGTCGATTTCCAGGTCTCTTCCTTTCTTCGATTCCGGGTTTCTTCATAATATTTTGTATTAGGTTTGTTGGATTCTTCTAGATCTTAGTCGAAATGGCATTTGTTGACATAGTTTTCTGGGTTTATGGAATCATGAAACTGGTTTGATTTTCTTAGCTTGTCTGATGTATTTATACTGGGTTTATCGTTTCCAGTCATCTAAAATGACTTTAAGCACGAAACTCGGAGGTCACTTTAAACAAGGGTTCAATGTTCCAGTCACATCAATGCTTGGTTCTCTCCGATACATGTCCACAAAGCTTTACATTGGTGGTAAAGTATAAAACTTTCTATCAAATGGTTAATTTTGATTACTATTGCAGTCTTGAATGTTTTGTTACTGTACATTTTTTCCTTCTTTTGTATTGTAAATCAATTTGTATGGTTACTTTTGGTCCTCCCAGGTCTATCACCCGGAATCGATGACCAGTCCTTGAAAGGCGCTTTCGCTAGCTTCAATGGGGTCGCAGAGGGTAAGTCTCTGGATCTTGCTCATGTTTGCGGTAGTTTTCGTTTAAACCGTTTAAGAATGTGTGGTTGGGTTTAAGACATCTTAGTCATCATTAAGTAGAATCTTGTTGTATCTTTGTGCAGCAAGAGTCATGACAAACAAAGTTACTGGAAGGTCGAGGGGTTACGGATTTGTCAATTTCGTAAGCGAGGATTCTGCGAAATCTGCTATTTCAGCTATGGATGGACAGGTTAGTTTACGAAAGAATCATCAGTCCATCTATTTATCTAATCTCATGAAATTCTTGTGTTGTATTGTTAACTTGCCCTTGGTGATTTATTAGGAGTTGAATGGGTTTAACATTCGTGTGAACGTAGCAAAAGAATGGCCGACTTTGCCATTGTCTTTGGATGAGGGGATTGAAGATGAGACAAAAGGTAGTAAGATGGTGAGCCGATCTGTATGGAAAGATCCATTCGTTGATGCGTTCTTGATGAAGAAGAAGAACGCAGCTCTAAACAGGAAAATATGGTCACGGAGATCGACGATTCTACCAGAGTATGTTGATTCGGCTGTGAGAATCTACAATGGCAAAACTCATGTGCGTTGTAAGATCACAGAGGGGAAAGTTGGGCATAAGTTTGGAGAGTTTGCGTTTACGAGAAAAGTGACGAAGCATCCTCGAGGAAAGTAAGTGTAATGCACTAAGTTTCTTTAGAATGAATTGGTCATCTTGAGAGAGACTTGGAGAAAACCAGAAACGAATCAATAAGGATTACGAAGTCTTTTTTATCGACTCTGAAGTTGTGCAAGTGTTTTCTGAGTCCTGAAACCTGAGGATGATCTAGATAGATCATTTCCTTTAAGATAAGGAACGTTTGTAGCTCTGGATTCTTGAAAGTGCATTGTTATTTTTTCTTCATGATTTTGGTTATACAAAGAATGCGAAATTTGATACACATAAGGCAGAAATAGCCATTGATGACCATATCACACTAGGTTGTGAAGTTTAGAAATGTGGAAGATCAACTCTAGTTCCATCACTTTGCTTAATGCCAAGTGACAAGGACATGATCCATTTATCTACATGAAGATATAGTAATTTAATCATGATGGTACAGAATTCAAAGTTTGAAAAGTAAATATATAACCACTAAACGAATCAATTTACTGGTCAATCAGAAACAGGTTTGAGAAAACATGTCACTTTGAAAGAGACTGCATCATAGAGATCAATACAAAACCAAAGTTGTATAAACCGGACTGCACCGGCCAGTGGCCTGGATCAACCGAGATTCTATCCAATTTCTATCAAAAACCCGGTTCTATCAAACTTAGTCCAGTTTTTTTGAAATACAAAAAGTATATATATGTAAAAATACTAAAGAATGAACGAAGCTGCTTGTTGGTTAAAAACGTTTTTGCGTGATATGTAGTTCCTCCTTTCGTTTAATTAATAAGAGTAATATTTCGACCCAAAAAACAAAAACTGCTCTAAAACAGTAAACAATTTGACATCTCAACAAGAAGAATAGTAAATACGAAAAGTCTAAAAAAAAGTATAGTTAGTGTGGAGTATAATCACATTTAAAAGAAACTTTTAGAGAATGTGGTGGTTGAGAATGAGTACTATTCTCACCGAACCACAAAGTGCCAAAGTTTATTTTGGAATTCGGTTTATGAATGCCAATTATTATGGAGCTGCATCATGCGTGGCCCTTACACTTCTACACAAAAATATGTGTCGACATCGTGACGTTCACTAATGTTGAGTATTCTTACCTTTTCGGCTAAAGGTAATAATTGATTTCCCTAAGCTAATTTTTTTGTTTCAAAACTTTATATTTTTAATTAAATAAGTGCTGAATTAACAGACTCAGGATTTTATACTCTAAAACGATGCAACACGATTTTAAGTTTTGCCACTTGCTGTCATTCATACTCGATAGATCTTCTTACTCGTCAGGTGGACCCACTAGTGTCGTTCTTCCCATGATCTCCACCATTCACACCGATTATTTTGTCAAGAACCAGACCACATTTATAGTTTCTTCTTTTTTGTGTGTGTTTGTGTCTGAAAGACACTTATTGTAAACAGACCACATTTTGAGCGTCGGTGGATCTGATTTTAAAACCCTAACAAAATATAATAAACAAAGAGAAAATAAGGTGAACTCATTAAATAGTAGTACTAATTGTTTTTATTGTTCCTAAATATTTGGAATAGTTTTAAAAGCAAGCAATGAGACGTTGCATTATGCAAGCGATGTCGGGCAAAATATGAATGGTGCTTCGTAGCACTGGCAACAATCCACTTAAATTGCAAAAGTTATTGAAGCTTCCGAACTTTAACAAAATAGCAACATGTTTAAGCAAGCATATAATTATTTTTGGACCCTCTATGGCAATGTCAATCTAACAAAGTTACAAATTTATTTAACAAATTGTAATATTTATATGAACTACAATTTGTCAATTATATACTTTCTGATACTTGTACTGTACAAGTGCTTGTTAAATCACGAGCTAAACTTTTCTATCCATTAACAACATACATTTGTAAGTTTCCAAAAAAAAAAAAAAAACAATAAACATTTGTAGATCAATTTTTTAAAAGAATTATGTGGGTTAGTTTATCTTAGTTTCCAATGGGGTATTCCTAGAGAAATTGCAAGCTGCAAAAATATTTTGTGATACAAATCCCAATTAAAATAGCTAAGCACATCACATTTTGGTATTATCACAAAAATTCCATGCCGGTATTGGGATTGAATTTCTTGGGTCGAGGAAAAAATGGATGAAAGCACTAGGAGCCTTGCATCAGTTTGCATGCACTGGTCACATGCATTGGTAAAGATATATGTGTGATCTGCAAACTAACTAAGATTATTAATTAGCAATCTAACCAAATGTGTATTATGTGGAGAAAATCATAGCCATTAGATTTTTTCAAAATTATAATTGGTGCAAATTTCTCATGATATATTAGCTTCTCTCTTTTTTTCATCAAAACATATTAGTTCAAATATTTGTTGGGCAAAACGGAAAAAACATTTGCCAAAGTTAAAACAATGAAATGAGTAATTTATAAAACTGATGATAAGCATGAAAACTAAGAGAAATTATTTATTTTTACAATCATAAGGAAATATAACATTAGTATGATTTACTTCTAATTTAAACATTATTGTTGTTTCCCTTGCGTTTTGTTTTGTCTCTCTATTTCATTTGTGTGTGTGTGTGTAAAACTAGTAGTGGTAGTAGTACATAAACTTATATTCTTTGAGAACTGCCCATCTTGCTTTGTCCAACTAACCACTACACATAAATTTGAGTGACTTTGGTGAATAACTAAACTTGGATTACTAAATAGAACTCACTAAAAGAGTATTATGTGGAGTTTCCATAACCATAAGATCTTAAAACATTGATTAGTCATTTTTATTCGTTATTGGTGCCAGTTTCTCCAGAATTTTTCGATTATATAATAAGTTATTGCCACAAGTAAAATCCAAAACAGAATAGGCACATTTTCCGTAAAATCTAAAAAAGGGATAAAAAGTCTATTTCTTTCACCAGATCCACCAAACTCTCTCTAAAAGTAATCTCAACCGTCCATCTCACTCCCTCCTTTATCTATATAAACATCACTCCCTACCTCTCCTTCCTCCTCGCACATTCACTTCGTCTCCCACCTCTCACACACAGATCCTTCTCAAACTTCTCCAATGGCGTTGCTCGTAGAGAAAACCTCGAGTGGCCGTGAATACAAGGTCAAAGACATGTCCCAAGCCGATTTCGGTCGTCTCGAAATCGAGCTCGCCGAAGTCGAAATGCCCGGTCTCGTCTCCTGCGTAACCGAATTCGGTCCTTCTCAGCCACTGAAAGGAGCTAGAATCACCGGATCTCTCCACATGACGATCCAAACCGCCGTACTAATCGAAACCCTAACCAAACTCGGCGCGGAGGTCAGATGGTGTTCCTGCAACATCTTCTCCACTCAGGATCACGCCGCCGCCGCGATCGCTCGTGATTCCGCCGCGGTTTTCGCCTGGAAAGGCGAAACTCTTCAGGAGTATTGGTGGTGTACGGAGAGAGCTCTTGATTGGGGTCCTGGAGGTGGTCCGGATCTGATCGTCGACGATGGTGGTGACGCGACGCTTTTGATCCATGAAGGTGTTAAAGCTGAGGAGATTTTTGAGAAGACTGGTCAGTTTCCTGATCCGACTTCTACTGATAATCCTGAGTTTCAGATTGTGTTGTCTATTATCAAAGATGGACTTAAGGTTGATCCTAAGAAGTATCACAAAATGAAGGAGAGAATGTGTGGTGTCTCTGAGGAAACTACCACTGGTGTTAAGAGGCTTTATCAGATGCAGGAGAGTGGTGCTCTCTTGTTCCCTGCCATTAACGTCAATGACTCTGTCACCAAGAGCAAGGTATCAAATTTCTTTAAGAGCTTTTCCACATTTAGTGTAGGATTATAGATCTGGAACTGTTTGATTATTGTGGGTAAAGAATAGATTCATTTGTGTGTGGCTTGAAAGGTCTCTGCTTGATAGATGTATTGTTCTATGTGTGTTATCAGTCAGTGATTGATGGTTTATTTGGTTGCAGTTTGATAACTTGTATGGATGTCGACATTCGCTCCCTGACGGTCTGATGAGGGCGACTGATGTTATGATCGCTGGAAAGGTTGCTGTGATCTGCGGTTATGGAGATGTCGGAAAGGGATGTGCTGCAGCGATGAAAACCGCTGGTGCTCGTGTTATAGTGACTGAGATTGATCCAATCTGTGCTCTTCAGGCTCTTATGGAAGGTCTTCAAGTTCTAACGCTCGAGGATGTTCTTGGGGAAGCGGATATCTTTGTTACCACTACTGGAAACAAAGACATTATCATGGTAGACCACATGAGGAAGATGAAGAACAATGCCATTGTTTGTAACATTGGTCATTTTGACAATGAAATCGATATGCTTGGACTTGAGACTTTCCCTGGAGTGAAACGTATCACCATCAAGCCACAGACCGATAGGTGGGTGTTCCCGGACACTAAGTCGGGTATCATTGTTTTAGCTGAAGGTCGTTTGATGAACTTGGGATGCGCTACTGGACATCCGAGTTTCGTCATGTCGTGCTCGTTCACCAACCAGGTGATTGCTCAGCTTGAGCTTTGGAACGAGAAGGCGAGCGGGAAGTATGAGAAGAAGGTGTATGTTTTGCCTAAGCATTTGGATGAGAAGGTAGCTGCACTTCACTTGGGCAAGCTTGGTGCTAGACTCACCAAGCTTACCAAGGACCAGTCTGACTACGTTAGCATACCGATTGAAGGGCCATACAAGCCTGTTCACTACAGGTACTGAGAAGAGAGAGCCAAGCTTTTTGGTTCTTCGTTTTCGCCGTTTTATTGGCTATAAATCCAAAGGGCAATCGTTTTGAGTCGGTATTGGTCTGGTTTGGTTCGTGGAAATATGAGATATTGGTCTTCTGATGAAAGGTGACCAAATATTGGTATGAATAAGGGGTTGTTCTTGTTTTTTTTTTGAATTGAGAGGTTGTTTTGTGTTTTTTTTTTCATTTTTCTATTTATATATCTAAATATGATTTAGCTTTTGTTAGGCTTATTTATGCAATGTTCTGTTTACTTTCTCGTATAAGTGAGAAAACAAAAAATGTAAAAGCTATTTTCGGCTTCATATTATTACAAATCTTTTGTCTTCTTTGAATTGTAAACTTAAGATAGTCAATCCAAAAGTAAGACTTTTATACTTTGAATTATCTTATGACAAACCCTGAAATCAAACAAAAATTGTGTTCAAATCTGAGATATTTTGCTGCGCATAAGAAGCCAAAATCCATCATAATTAGACAAGTCAATGACCAAAGCCCAAGCCCGGCCCGGCCCAACCCTGAAAATTAGCGGATTCGGGCTTAAATATATAAGCCAAAAAAGGCATTTCGGGTTTAACCCGTTCGGGCTTTTGAATTTTTGGGTTTAGCCCAGACGGGCTCGGGCCGGCCCGGAAAACCCGAAAAATATTATGTTGATTAAAATTTTAACAACAAATTTTGTTTAAAGACACTTTCTGAAGATATCTTCATTAAAATATTATATATATATATTATTCATAAATCAAAAATTTTAACTTTTTAGTTCTATTTTACTGTATGTTTTAAAAAACAAATCCGATATTCCGACTTTTAACTCTATTATCTAGAATTTTAGTATTTTGATTTATGTCTTGTTTGGTAGTACTATTTATTTAGAGTTAATTGGATTCAGTTGATATTTACATTCGTTTGGTGTAATTTTTGTTTTTAGTTAAATTAGATTTTTAGTAAGGAAAATTATTAGTAGGTATTTAATTCTCTCTATAAAAGTCAGAATATAATTCTTATAGGTTGTTTGACGAAACGAAGCTCGGTTTTATCGATAAATAATTATTATTTTTTATTTTTTTGTTTCAAAATTAAAGCTCGAAAAACCCATAAAACCCTGAAGCCCGAGTCGGGCCGGGCCGAGCTTTAAAAAGTAAGCCCATATATTTTTCGGGCCGGGCCGGACCGGGTTATGATGGTTTTACGGTTTTGGGCCGGGCCGGGCCGGGTTGGCCCGTTTGACATGCCTAATCATAATTGGCCTCTAGTTACCGAATCTACTATTACAATTCCTTTTATTCATCATATAGCAGAGGATTAGGCAGTATTGATTCAGAAGAAACACGGCTTAAAATTTAGTCTTTATGATAAGCTATAACAGTCTTGTTTAGAAATTATTTGTTTGAACAAGACATAGGTAGTAATATTTTTGAAAAGAAAAACAATTCCTTCTCTGAATCACACAACACAAACTTAAACTGAAACTCCTTATGAGTTAAATGAAGAACTCAAAGAGTCAGGTTCTTGAGCTTGCAAGAACGACCAAATCCAGCTTTCTAACAAAATGATCTAAATCCAATCTAGAAATCAGAATTGTCCCATTGCAACTTATAGAAGAACCACCTCAATTATTCACATACCTTGCCAAAAAACTTATAATTTTGGTCCATAAGTATACCACTAAACAATCTTAAAAACCTTAACTTTACCCTACAAACTCCACAATCTTCAAAATCTATCACAACACCATTCAACACTTCCAACAAAATTAGATATCAATTACTTCAACATTGATAACCCAACAATACCAAATTACAATAAAACTACATAAAAGACTTCTACTTTAAACAACAACAATACAATACAAAACACAGGAACAAGATTACATTATCAAGATCCGTTTTTTTAAAACATAAAGCGAAGAACTTGAATCAGGTCTTAATGTCACTAGTGTCTCTAGCACACCTAGTAATGATACTGCATCCTCTACTGTACGAATTAGCTTGTCCTGAGCGACAAGCGTAGTAAGAAGCACCTGGTTTCTGACATGGAACCATGTCTCTTCTTAAAGTTCCGTAGCTTATGTACTGTTTCCTCATCATCATTACTCTCCGGCTTATCTCCGATGGCATCATCGTCTCTTCTCCGACGATTACGCCGTTCCGGTCAAGCATTGCGTCGATTTCTCCGTTCACCGACGAAATGGGAACGGAGGAGGAGATAGAGAGATGGGTCTGAAGGCAAATTAAGGATAAGTAAACGAGAGCTAAAGATCTCAACATTGTCGGTGTTTGAAAAATTTGGTAGATTTGTTGTGATTGTTGATCTCTGTGTTGCAAATTTCTTCAAGTAGGGGTTAAACCGGTCGGTTTAAGATAGATAAGAGTCCATGTGAAAAATTGTTGAGGTCGAGTATTTAATTAGTCAGAAACATTTTTTTTCTACATTTGGGATTTTTCTTCAATTTTTTATTAAATTATCGTGGTCCACTACCAAACACTTGGTTCCTTTGAAAATTCATGATTAAATGTTGCTTTCATTTCCAACTGTACTAAATTATAAGTTTTGGTTCTAAATTTTGAACAATGTCGATTTAAGATGACCATACTTTTATATTAAGTCGATATAAATTTTTCAAAATTAACATGTGGTATGTACTGATATGATTAGAATACTCCAACCGTCCATATAGTTTTGAGGGTCATTAACTCATGAAGATTAAATGTGTGGGGTTTGGGGAGTAAAAGATAGTATAATTAAGGAGTTAGTGTAAATGCCACCAAACAAGTTTCAACAACCCAACTAAATATGCTGAGCTGTTTTTATTGACCCACACACTTAGAACACTCACAATGGTGACTTATTTTGGGTCTCATGAGGCTTAAAATAAATAAAAAATGGATATAAAACACTTTTTGTGCTTGAGCCGGCTCTATACACTGAGCTTATTGAGACGGTCTCAATAATACAGGTGGCAAGTTGGCATTGGTCAGATTGTTTTCGTCGTGGGCACAGTACATAAATTTTTTTTTGCATAATTCACCGATCTGAAAGTCAAATCGGAAAGTTACCCAGATTCCGATTTGGTGTAAACATAGATGATTTACCGATCAATCACTGGAAAAATCAAAACTTTTGAAAATCAGATCGAAATGGGTCCAATCGGATCGAAATCAATCCAAAACCCAACAAATCAAAATTCGAAATCGTCAAAATCTGATGATGAAACCCAAATCGGAACTTGATTTAAATAAGGAAGAGAAGATGAAATCGAATATGGTGGAGAAGTCAGAAACGTAATTTGAGATTCATGAAAGAGGACAAACAAGGAAGAAATCTGAAGTCAGAGAAATTCAATACGAAAAAGGAAAGTTAAATTCAATACGAATTCAATATGCGTTAATTAGCCAATAATCCATAATTTTATTTTTTTCCTTTTACATTTCCAAATAATTTTACTTTCATTATTCGGATTACCCAATAATTATCTTTCTTTTTTTTTTCTTTTAACATTTTCTATTTTGTTAAAAACCATATGGCATTTCATCCTCATATTTCTAATGGTAATTTTGTTGAGGATTTTGATGAAAATAATCACACGTTTTCTACACAACCATCTACGACTATGAACAATATGATGGTCAATCGAACTCGAATTCGTGAAGAAAGAATGCATTTACAATTGAAAGAAGATTTGGTTGACCATATTTGGCAAAAATATGGTTGAAATGAAAACTGGAGCCGACTTAATTCTTTTTCTTCATGCTTTTTATGTTTTCTTGTATTTTACGTTTTTGCGGATTGTAATATTAATTTTTTTAATCTTATATATTTATATATATTACTTTGATTATTATCTATTTTTCAAACATTTCAAATTTTTTTTTTTTTTTGAGAACGATATCGGTCTCACCATTGGAGACAAATTTATTTACAGTCACTTATTGAGTCTCAAAAAATAAATTAATATTAAAATTAACACTAAAATATACTTTATGAGACCCAAATAAACTCACCATTGTGCATGCTCTTAGGCTGTTTTTCGCTTCACACCAAAGCATCAATAATTATTTTCACATTATTGCTCAAACCAAACTAAAGATAAAGCAAGAAATTGGGAAGGTAAAAAAAAAATGTTATTTTTGTCCCTTGCTTTGTTGCTAACAAATGCAAGTAACTCAAGAAAACGTAAGTTAAAGTGTTAGACTCTGCTTCCTATTCTCTTCTCTATGCTCAAATTATGTTAAGTCATCAAGTTGTCATGTGTTTATAACTCAAATGAATTATGAGCTAAACCAAAGGTCAACCGTAGCTAAAATTCGAGTGTGACAAAGCCGGATTAGCCCATCCATAACCAAACCCAAAAAATGGACCATCATTTTACTCAAACAAAATTCATTTGACTGGTGCGACTAAAACAACTGGTTTCAATACATTTTTAAAACATAATCAAATATAAAACGAGAGGATGCAGATTTAGCACAAGAATTAGCTAACCTACCATTGAAACAAAAACTTGGTTGCAAATGTTTCCTTGGTTTTCCAAGAATTTCACTTATGTAACATCTCACTCGTGGCCAAGCTTCTGGACTAATGAAGACAGAAGATTTTCCGAAAATAAAAACGACTACACATAGCTATATAGATACCATTGTTGTTCATAGCTAGGATCTATGAAATCTGACCATCGCCTGCTACTTGAACCCTTTATAATGGTTTTAATGTTATATGTGCCATTTAAGATGGAATGGCTTACCTATTTAGTTGTGGATAAGAAAGACACAAATTTAGAAAGATACTTTGATGATTTCATTGATGAATCTAAAGAGACAAAAAGCTTTGTTGTTTGGTTTCTTTGAAATTTGACATCTGCTTCATCACATCATTAGTTTTAAGTAGTACTTAAATTTAACGAAGAAAGAAGATTCCCCAAAAAAAAAAAAAAAAAAAAAAAACACCAAACTAGGATAATTGATTTTCCCTAAATAGATCTAGGAAAGTTGACCGCAATCGGCGATGACCACCTTCTTAAAGGGCTCTCCGCTCACAGATCCGAACATGCCAATGACCCTCACAAAATCATATCCTTCCACAACTTGGCCGACCACAACACTCTTCTCGTTTTGCCATGAGCGCTCCTTCATGCTTATGAAGAACTGAGATCAGTTGGAATCTGGACCAAAGTTAAGCATGGAGACAATACCTAGACCGTTATGGCAACTAATGAATTTCTCGTCTTTGAACGCCCCACCATAGATCGAATCGATTATCGTCCCGTAATCGCCGTTGATATTTCCTCCCTGGATCAATAAATCGGGGCTCACATGGGGGAAGGTTGACCCCTTGTAGTGGAGTGGCTTACCACTAGCTTCCCTATTCCTTTCTCGCCGGTGCAAAGGCAACGGAAATTCTCCGCCGTGAGTTGAGTAGTATCGGCGAAGAGCTCGATCACGATCCGACCAAGCCGTGAGCCACCGATGGTAATATCAAAGAACACCTTCGGGTTAGCCATTTTCGGATTAAGGTCTTATAGTCAAACTTTTTAATTTATAGAATGGTTGTTTTTGTTTATGACTAAAAGACGTTGTAGTTCAGACCGATACAAAACGTACAACGTGATAAGGTGATGCTTGCTTTACGTTTGTAAAAGGAGGTCCAAACTTTATATGTTAAGTTTAATGAGGATAATATATTTAAAAAAAAAAATATTATCTAATAGTACTAATTAGCAGGAGAAAATATCTATGTACATGTTCTTATATTAACATATATGATTGATTTGAGTTGGAAATAAAAGAAAGAAATAGTGTAAATTTGATGATTGTCTATTCCAATATGTAGTAAATTTGTAGACACGATACCATTGTTGTAAATTGTAACATGTGACAAAAATTATTGAGTTAATAGTTGACTAAAAACATAATAATTTGTCATATGAATTTGTGATGGTACATTGTCTAAAGGATTAATAATAAGTAAACTAAAATGATTAGATATAAAGTTGTACATTCAACATGTATATTCCCAAAGGGCATTAGAACTATCAAACTTTTTCCTATTTACCTTTTTGTAATGGGTATATGCAACCAAAATATTGACAACATTTTACATTTGACCATTATTATTCACAAGTGTATCTTGCATTTCAAGATTAACATTATTATATTTAACACAAATCCATTACAAACAGAAAACAGTTGAGTTCCGTTCCCATGGTAATCGCTTGTTTAGAGTACAAAACTAAACCCAGATATCGGAAGTGCAGTCACCACCAGGATATCTCATCTCGTGAGCCAACGCAGGACCATCAGGTTCGGCCCCGAAGTCGACGAAAAAGTTAGGGTTTATGGAGAGACCACCTTTGTCCGTATCAACATCAATCTGCAACATGTGTGAGCCTTTCTCCACAAGCTCAGCTGGGTAAAACTGTTTGTCCCACACGCTAAACAGCGAGTTCGTCACGTATAATCGCTTACCGTCTAGGCTCAGCTGAAACATCTGAGGACCTCCTCTCAGACGTCGACCCTGAGAAAAATAAGAAACCATGAATAATAACTACACGAGCGTGTATAACAAGTAACATGATCAATACATGTTCAACAGACCATGATCTCTGGGACGTCAACTTGGAAAGTTTTGTCTTCTTCTCCTACGGCCAAGACATGGCTTCCGTTTTGGATTAGTCCGCCTACGTGTAGTTGACCGGTTAAAACAGGGTTTTCGGGGTCCTCGATGTTGTACTGACGAATATCTCCGTGAAGCCAATTGGAAAAATAGAGGAACCGGTCATCAAGTGATATGAGGAAATCGGTGATAAGCCCTGGCATTTCTGGGAGAATCCAGTTTTCGACTTTTAGAGGTTCCACCGAAATCGCCACCTTAAAATTGGAGGTTTTTGTTAGGAAAAATCTAAAAATATGAATGAGATTTCATCATAGTGTTGAATATCTACCTCGTGGCTCCATGTTTCATCCTCGTTCTTGAAAAATCTTACTATAGTACTCGACAACGCACACCCGGCAAAACCCGTAGCTTTAGCCGGGTCGTGTAAGAATCTTACCTGAGAGCAAGAAGAGTAAGAAGCGGTTTCTTGTGGAAGAAGAAAGCACTATAAACTTAGATTGCGAGATTAGGATTTACCTCTAATGGTAAAAGTCCGGTATCACCAAGGTCAAGTATCTGTTTCAATTCGCCTTCGGGCCAACTATAAACATGTAGATGCTTTCCATACAAGCCATCAGAGACGTCTTTTAGATCAAAGCCTTTGGTAAACGCGGCTGGTGCTCCCCAAGAGGAACTAATCATTGTCTTGTGCTGAGGTTGGTACCAGAAATCATATCCAAACAAAGGACTATTTCCTTCTTTGTCCCACCTATTACAAAGATTTTAAATACCATGTTACTAAAAACCCTAAGCGAGAGATAAGGTTTGGCCTCTTTCGTGTGATCCAAGGAACATGACAATTTTGGAAATTACCTACCTTCCTTTGATGTTAAACTCGGAGTCAAGTAAGAGAAACCCACTTCCTTCTGCGTTTCCATCTTTGTCCCCAAGACAAGACACAAGAACGTCTCCGGAAGCTAAGCAGTGTGGTTGATGCGGATAAGCCAACCCTGTCTTCTCCAAAATCTCTACAGGCTGTACCACTCTGTGAAGAGATGGTTCCATCGGGTTTGTTTTCGTATCGATCACGTAGATGCGACCAGACCTTTTTAAACATATGCGTGAGACGGAAGACAAAACATGAGAACATAAACAGAGGAAGGATGTTGTTTAGTAACTTACAGAAGAGAGGGCAAGATGAGATAACGCCTTTCGCAAGAAGCATCACTATAGCAAGAGCTACAAGAGTTCCAGCCTGAGTGATGAAGTTCGTCTCCAAGATAAGGCATTGGTAATCTATGGATGACACTAGAGTATGTCTCTGAACTCGGTTCCACATCCACCGTTGCTAAGTAATCTGGCTTCTCTTGTCCGGTTCCTGAACCAAACCAATAAGCCGACACAACGAAGTTGAGACCGAGTATTGTTTGACATTAGTTGATCTTTATGACTCTTAATTCTAGTCTAGATTTATATGAAGGGCAACAAATCTATATAAATTGGTTTACCAGTGTATATGGCAGCGACATAGATGAGTTTCTCTCGAGGACCAGACATAGCGAGGAGGGGCGTGGCGTAACCTGGCCCGCTCTTGCAGCAACCTTCGCCTTGGTTTCTCACGGCTACTTCCATTTTCGTATTTACTCTATCAAGTTGTCTTACAAATGCAGCTTATGTTGTTTTTGTGTATTGGCTTGTTTGTACCTATATTTGTATGTATATTCTGCAAGTTGGAGTCAATTAATGCATAACAATATTTTAAAATAAAGGCACTGTCATGTATATCTCTTACAAGTTATTGAAATGCGGAAAGTGATAATATTATTCGTCTCAAGGAGTCACTTATTAGGTTGGCGCCATATTCTAATAAAGGAAACTAATAATTTTGTCTCTTACCTAAACAACCATTTCACTCAACATAGAATATTAGACAGCTCAAAGCTTCCAACTACTTTGGTTTATACCAGTTTAATCAAATCTTGTCCTCTCAATTATTGGTTCTCTACTACTCGTAGTTAGTCCACTGGCCAGGAAGATCCATTGAGGATCTATGGTACAAATGGAATAAAGTCTGACGAATCCAATAGTCCTCGGTGTGCTTTACTAGTTTTAGTAACACTTGAACCGACATCTATAGTTAATATCAACAAGGGAGTGAGAACCGGTCGGTCCAGTGTTCTGCTAATCCTTAACAAGATAAAGCTAAAAAATAAGGGCGCTACACTAAATGTTTCATTTCTATTTGTAGAGTCTATCTATCTCATCCTTGTATTTATCCACCACCTTGTCCCGTCTTATTTTCATTGTCGGAGTCATCAAACCGTTGTCTACCTGTAATGATAGAATGTTTACATGAGGTTGAAATCGTTTGAGTAGCAAATGAAGAGAAATTTTAATGAAAGCCAACAACAAAAACAAGGCAATAAAGATTGTACCGTAAAGGCCTCATCCACAATGAGAATCGGTCCAACTTGGAACGAGCATTCTGATGTCCTGCATCATGGTTTATACATACAAAAATTAAATTCTCTGATATCCTTTTTAAAGAAAAACATTAATAGCTATTTATTGAGTTGAATTCATTACCATTTCCTCAGTTCTTCGTAGACCATACTCGTTAGCCTCTCCTTGCTAAGTTCGTTGACTTCAGGATCTACAGATGACATTTTAATTTTTGCTGCACCTTCTGCTGCTTCTTTGTTTGGTTTAATAATAGCTCCAAGGCGTCGTTGATCCTGAGAACGCAATCACATCAGAATAATAAAACAAGTGAAAAACTGCCCGAACCATTGTTCCTTAATCGAAACTCTCAAACATGTACCTGTCCAATAACCACTATTTGTTGAATCAAATCGCTTCTCATGGCCGCTTCTTCAATCTCCAATGGTTCCACATTTTCACCTACAACAATCAAACAGCTATCAAACCGTTTTCCGCAATATTTTTAGAAGCAAGACGGTTTCGAGGCGGATTCCTGATGAACCAAATTACGCGGGCACTTAAAGCAAACATGATATACATATATACCTGTGGAAAGTACAATTGTGTCCTTGGCACGGCCTTCAAGAACGATGACACCTCCACAGCTACGACTGCGTCCTGTTGAGTGCTGAGGAGCAATCCAACCCATATCTCCAGTACTAAACCATCCATCTTTATCTATAACTTGTTTGGTAGCCAGTGGATTCTGAGCTAACCAACAACAATAATATGAGTCAAATCTGATCTAATCACCAAATCAAAAGCATTCATCCAAAACACTGAATCATTGAGAAATTCACAAATGTTGAAATAAAAAAGTGCGAATCACCTTATAGTAACCTTTCATAACCGGTGGGCCTCTAACTTTGACAATGCCCTTTGAACCAGGTGGGAGAACAGTACCAGTCTCATGATCAACAATTTTGAATTCTGTACTTTTAATAGGATGCCCAACTGAGCCAAGAACCTTCATACAAAAATAATAAGAATAAACAATATTAAATAGTTAACATACTCCAAGTAATTATACTGAAACAAGAAAAGACACAGAAAATGATGAATTAATAAGTAAATGGAAAAGATAGTTTAATCTTACATTACAGCTAATCCTCCGCGCAGAGACAACGGGTGAGGTTTCCGTCAAACCATACCCATTTTGTAGATTCACACCGATGGCCTGCACGAAAAACAAAGTTTGTTTACATATGATCGAGTACCTTGTTTGAATGCAAAAACATAAATTTATCTCTAATTTCATGAAAAAATATTTGCGGTCAAACCTCGAAAAACTTGTCAACATGCATAGGTAAACTGCCACCTCCGCTAACACCAGCCTAATGGAACAAATAACATACTGCAAGTCAGTCTTAAAGTCTCTCTGTATATAAAACTAGAAAACGAAAAAGACGACGTAGAGTGTTATAATACAACCTTCGATATTCCAATAGACGAACGGATTTTTTTGTACACAAGCTTTTCAGCCAACATATGCAACGGCCATAGGACAAACGCAACTACTCTCGCCCACAACCAATCCACCAAAGAAACAATATACATCGGAGGCTTTTGATTTTTCGTCAAACAGAGACCCTGCAGACAGAGAGTAAGCATCACAAATAGTAGCTAACAGAAATACTCTTTTAACCAAATTTTTAGGCAGGATGAAATACAAAAGAGGAAATCATCTTGATCATGAACCTCATAAATTCTTCTCATCTCCGTATATGCCAGGCTGACTCTGATCAATGTAAGCGCCAAAAATTTACGAGCAGGGGAGGTTGTAGAAATTTGCTTTTGAATCCCGCTGCAAAACGTTTATCAATTCATATGGGTGAGGATGCTGAGAAAGATTCACGTAGTTGAATCTAGTGAAACGACTTTACTTGTAAAGTAGCATACCTGTAGAATGTCTCGTATACTAAAGGAACTGAAATAAGATAGTGTGGTTGATACCTCTTGAGATCATCCTATAAAAGAATGTTAAAAATATTCGAAAAACATGGCTCAGTGTAAAGTTACATCTTCTCTTATTTTCAAGGCTAAAATGCTTCTTTCTAATGTCACTGTGTAAGATAACATAGATACTTACCTTTAAGAATCTTATCGACGTATACATTTGCTCAACTCCACATGTAAATATGAAATATTCACAAGCCCGTTCATACGCATGCCATGATGGCAGCATACTTAGAAATCTTTCGCCAGCTTTAGCAGGCACAAATCCAGATAAATTTCTTATCTGTAGAATAATTCAAGAAAGAACAAAGAATTTTTAATAGAACATATTAACAAACTCAGTGTTTTATAAATGATGACACAAAGTAATGGCTTGTACCTGGTGTAACAAATTCTGATGTGTAAGCATAACACCTTTTGGATTTCCCGTGGTTCCGCTCGTATACATAATTGTAGCTATATCATCTGGATTGATGGATACATATTCATACTTCCCTGCAGTCATTCGTTTGTTAGCACTGCCAAAATCACGAAAACGCTCTGTAAGAAAATAGATCCGCCGCTTACCAGCATTGCTAGATCCTGCAAACGTTGCACGTCTCTCCTGGCCAATTCTTTTAATGTCATTGTAACTATATACTGCTGTCTGCCTACCCACTGTAACCAACGACGATTTCTCTCCCCAGAGAAGAATCACAAATCTTAGAGGTGCCTTGTATGAAAATGGCTCAGCAATGCGGTTGAAAAATTCAGGGTTATCCACAACAAGAGCTACACTGCAACACATATCATTTGAAGTGCGTATGAATAAAGTAATTTGCTAGCCTCTCTATAGAATAAGAAATTCACTTGAACAGCTAAAGAACAGAAATTTTTAGGCGTACCTTTCCGAATGACAGTATATCTGCAATAACTCTTCAACAGAGGATCTGGATCCTCTAACAACATTGACTGCTCCTGTGGCCATTATACCTGGCATAAAGTAGTAAAGAGTAGGTAAACATACCAATACCTGCGTAGAAAAGGCAAAATCGAAGAACCAAATGAAATAATTAGAACTATTGCAGTAAAGCAAGGAAGTTAAAAACAACTTAACATAGAAACATCATGAAGTTATGGCAAAGTGAGAATGCAATTTTTTCCATGCTTTATTCAACTGAAAAATTCCAAACAAGATTTCACTTCTTTGGTCATGAAATTTAGCCGTAGACAAATATTTTTCAAACGAAAGGCCTTTCTAACTCGAGTAAGACCTTTAGAAGCCACATACCTTGATCAGCAACAAGCCACCGACATGAGTTATCAGCAAAAAGTGCAATCTTCTCGTCTGCTTTCACTCCAAGGACTCGTAAACCCTCAACAAAGTCCAAAATTTCTTGTTCCAACTGCAGTTTAAGATAATTAAAATGAAAGTTCCATTGCTCATCCAAATTTAACATCACTTGTAAAAAGCAACAAGTAAAAATGCAACTCAACTCATCCAAATTACCTGTCTGTACGTGAATTCAGAAGGCGGATCGTGATACGGATCCACCAGCGCAACTCTGTCGCCGTACTTCTCCACAGATGATCTCCAAATATCAGGGACAGCTTTCCACTCATTAGAATGCGAAGCAGCCTCCTTTGGCAGTGACGATCGTTCCAAAAATGACGAACTCCGCCTCAATTCCTTCTCCTGAATCTATAACAAAGCTACACAATTAATATGTTACAGATCATTCAGGATATGAAAAACAATAACAACAATCTAATATGTTCAAAGTTTTTTGAATAGAAACTTATCAAAAGCATTTCAGGAATCAAAAAGCAAATTCACAAGACCTAAACTACTAAAATTGACCAGCTCGAAAGTCGAATCCTTTCCTCTAATTACTTCACTAAACTTCTATAATCATAAGTAAAGGAGCAATTTTTATTTGAATTTCCACAAACCAATATGGTAATTTAATCAAAAAGCACAAAAATTTTCAAGTGGGTCCTCGCCGTGGACTCGCAGTGAACTCGAAATCGCCGTCGTGGAAAACCCTTTTGATTTAACGACAATCGGAGCCCAGAATCGTGAAATTCACGAGCAGAGGAGAAGGAAGAGACGAGAATCGAAGGTCCAAGAGACGTGGAGGCCATGGATGAAGCAGGAGAGAGAGGAAGAGAGAAGTAAAGAAGAAGAGATTATTGTGGCATTGAGTAGAGAGAAGAAGAAGCAAGTAAGGTCGAAAGAGACGAGAGCATGTCGATGTCGTGATTACGATTTTATCACCAGTTGGTTGGTATTGCTGCAGAAGCATGGCAACTTTCACAGAGAGATTATAATAATAAAAACAAAAACAGAGACGATACTTACACTGATATAGAAACTTTCTTATCCGTATATATATTTACTACCCTCTCTTTCTTTATTTCTTTCTTTCCCTTTTTTGACATCATTTATTTACCCTTCATTTCGAATTTTCTTTAATATTGTTTGTGTTTCTTACCTTTATTATGATGATGCTAAATTTAGTGATTGTTTTGTGATTATTGGTTATTTCCATATTGCAAGTACTTTATAAGATTTTATTGAACTATTAATGTATTCTTAAAAATAAATTATTGTAGATTTGTTTTTTTTAAAAGAAATCAAACTTTGATGTGAACTTACATTTATGATGACTGAAATGAAAGCTTCCATTGCTAAATCTAAACTAAATAATATATATGTAAGAATTTGTTGATATCCTAAGTGTAAAATATTCTAAGAAACTTTATGGGTTCGATGGTGACGTAAGCGATCGTCCAATTTGGATTTTCTTTGTAGTAAATGGATGCAATTTTACAAAACAAAAAAAAAAAAATGGATGCAATTTTACTTTGACATAAAATTATATTGCGGGTTTGTTTTTTCATGAAGCGGTGGCTCCGAATGCTTTGTGCTGCGCACGGACTTCAAGAGAGATGGTCTTTCTTTTCTTAACAAAACAAAAAAACAAAAAAACAATTTGTATAATACTACTCTTTTTTATTTTCTGGTAAACAAGAACAATTGTATATGCTTTGTTTTGATTTGTATGATTAATATATATATTTTTTTCAATATGCACTACGTAATTTAAATATAATTTTTGGAAAAAAAGAGAGGAGATTTGTGACAAACTAACAGGAAAGAGTCAAACTAAAACCCCTTAAATTTTTATGCGACGCGATATGTCATTTATATTTGGAGTTAAATTTACAGGTTTGGTGAATATAGTGATGATCAAACCATGTTCTTGAATCAGTTTACTCTCATAATTATCTAAAAACATTAATGTATTAATGGATAGATCAGAGATGAGACAGAGAGGATGATGTAATCTTCGCATCAAAATATTTGTAACAAACTTTTATTGATTATTCGATCTTTCTCACTCAACAATGAGTAAGAACTTACAATATGAAGATTCGTAATAATTCATCTAATATCAAGAATTAGATTGACTTAATTAATACGAATAATCCAGCTTTGATCCTTTCTCCACGCGCTTCAGTCCTTAGGTGGTCTCACAGGGTAACGCTAGGGAACTTGCAACGTTCGTTTCCTGTAGAAAATATTCATTACAAGAGTATTTTAACTTATTCCATAAGTAGCCTTGCTCCATAAAGAGACCACAATTGCAACAAAAGGGTATTTTCGTCTATTTAGAGTTTCCTTGTAAGAAAAGTTTTAAATAAAAACTCACCAGGGTTTGTAGTTGTCTCTCGCGCCAAGCCATTAAAGTAGCATTGAGAGCTTTGGTTCCGAAACTGAGCCCAGTACGAGCTAAACGCATAGCTTGCATGCCAAGCAACCGAGACCGGCTGGTAACACTCTCTCCCTGGTGCTAAAGCTGCACAAGTACCGTTGCCTCTTCCGCAAGCAAAGTTCAGCGCTTGCCTTAACTCCGCCTCGCTGACCCCATCGGCCACAACACACCACACATTTCCCTTAAACGGAACGTTGTTACTCGGTTTAGGCAACGAACCAAAACTAGAAACCGGTCTTGTTCCGGTAAAATCGATTTCGTAGATCGGTGTACCGTCAGGATTCAAAATCCCCCAATGCCTCTCAGTTCCCGAACCGGGTTTCTGGTTTTCATTAAACAATGAGAACAAAAATGTCGGTATAGGTGAACCACGTCTAGCCGGTGTACCAAGTGGCGGGTTAGCAGACATCTTCCTGATCAAATTCCGGTTATACGTCGCCGCATTGAAAACGTTAGCCCCGGTTTCATCGACATCACCGCCATTAGGCCACCCGGTTTCGGAGATTGCAAGACGGATCTTGGGGTAACCGAGCTTTTCCATCGCAAATATAACCGAATCTAGCATCTGGTCTAAAAGATTAGTGTAAATATAACCGGTTTGAGGATCAGTATAAGTCGAATTTGATTCTAACATAGCATAATCCAAATGGTTATTAACCGGATCAGTAGACCAAGGGAAGTAAGGGTAAACATCAAGGAAGAAGAAAGAGTTTGTTCCGTTTAAAAATTTCAGCAACGGTAACATAACCGGAGAAGCGATTTCTTCCCGGAATGTACCACTCGAGGGAGGAAAACTCGATCGAAGAACGTCCATAGCGAGTGGTGTCCCGACTTTGATGTTGTGAATGGCTCTTGCTCGAAGAGAGTTCACGATTTTACGCATCGCCGGGACAAGATTGGCCCATATTTGCTTGTCTTGGTCGGTATTGTAGCTGAGGATTTCGTTTCCGACGAGGACAAATCTGATTCGGGTTTGCGGGTAGTAAGGAAGGACACTAGTGGCAACCCAATTATCTGCGGCGGTTTGATCCGAGCCGATTGAAATGACTTGGTCGTTAGGGACCATGATTGTAACGTAGAGATTGGTCTGACCGAGGAGCATTAGGGTTTCGGGGTCGGCGTCGTAGAGCTTTACGTGACCTGCTTGGATTGATTTAATTAGGTTGATTGATTGGTAAGGAGTTGGGAGATTGTTTCCTAACTTTCCGTAGTTGATTCCAATTGTGCTTGCAAGTGCAAACGCTGTTTTGTTAGGACCAATTGCAAAGCAATATGAACCTGTAAAAAATACAAGATTAAATATGATTAGTAAAATGTCTTTTGATTATTAAATTTGTCATAAGTGTAAGGAGACTTACTTGAGAGGACAAGGATAGTGAAGAGGAAGAGAGCAAAAGAAGCCATTAGAGAAAATGTTGAGTGGATTTTGTGATGAATGAGAAGAGAATTGTTGGAGGGGTATTTAAGAGGAGATTAAGGGATTGTGTTTAAGGAATGGGATATAATCACTCATGCAAGAAAAGCTTTTGATCAAACTATTAATTGTGTTTCTTGAACGTTTCACAGTTCTTTGGTGTTTCTTTTTTTGGTTTTTAATTTGTTGGGTCTTAGTGAGTATGAAGGATTAAAGAAGACTAGTTGGTTGGCTGGTTCAAAGGAGACCAGGAACGCTTTCCCAAATTTATTCATTCATAATTTGTAAATGTAATGCTATTTTTTTTTTTGTAGTGAATGTTAAATTATTGCCTATGAAGAAAACTGTTTTTGTTAAGTTATTTTTCTTAAAAAAGAAAAGAGTGAATTTGTGCAATAGTATTTCCATGAAAATGAAGAAATATTGCTCTTTTCCTTATAACGCATTGGTGTGTACTGTGTACATGCATTATCCCAGCTTCGAGTTATTTATGTATTTTTTTAACATTAGTGCGTATTTTTACTTAGAGCATGCAAATTGGTTAGATTTTTATGGTCTCCTAAAATATATTTTAGTGTTAGTTTTAATATTAGTTTATTGTTTGAAACTCAATAAGAGACTCTTAATATATTTGTCTCCAATAGTAAAACCGGTGTCGGTCTCATAAAAAAACATTTTTTTTAATTGTTTGCAAAATGGAAAATAATCAAAGTAGTACATATATAAAAATAGAGGATTATAAACAAAATGGTAATATTACAATCCGTAAAAACGTTGAATGCAAAAAAACATATAAAAACATGATGAAAAAGACAATTAAGTCGGCAGTAGTCTTCACTTCTATAATATTTTTGCCAAATATATTGTTCACATTTGAAGAAATTCGACATTTGATAAAAAAATACCAAAATCTCCAAAATTTCAGGAAAAAAAAATCAATACTCAAAACCATATCAATCGAATTCTAGAAAATAAAATAAAATTGGGCCACTGACATTGCGTCACGTAGCCCGTAGAAACGGACACAGAAGTCTCTCCTCCGAAAGACCGGCTCATCAACAATCTCACCCAAATTTGTTTTTTTCAGTTTTTTTTTTTAATTCTCTGAGAGTATGAAAGTCTCACGGATGGAGATGCTCTAAGAATGGGTCTTTATACAGTCAGTCAGTCAAGCTCAGAAATCAATTTTAATTTCGAATTTGAATTTGCATTTGCTTTCAAGAGGAATCTGATTGAGATTTTTGTTTGTTTGTTTCCGTCTTTCTTGTATCGAACACAGTAAAGCAAAAAACAACATTCTTCATACAAAAGATAAAGAAAACACTTTTTCTTTTCAACATTCTTCCATACGAAGATAAACTTTCCAAGTTTATAAATCTTTCAAAGTCCACCGGAGGAAGCAACTCACTACCACCAAGGTAAGGTTTATCTTTCTCTCAAAGCTATAAATCAAAGAGAAGCAATGGGTTTATCCGGGTCGAGTAATCCGAGTTCTCCTCCTCCTCAACAAACGTTTGATGGGTCACAAGGGTCAAAACAGGAAGCTGGTGGATCCACCGGATTCGTGCCTCAGGTTATTGGGGAATCAAGTAGGCGTAGGAAGATTGAGATTTCTGATGGAGAAGGAAATTCAAGATCTTACCACTTTCCGCATGACCTTCTGATGAAGGTAGCTACAGGATTACTGGTGAAAAGTTTACTAAGATTCCTGTGCGTTTCGAAACAATGGGGATCCAAAATCCGCTCGAAAGATTTTAAAGAAGAATATCTGACCAAGTCTCTGAATCAGGCCGGCCCTTGGTTCCATGAGGCTTAAAGCACAATTTCAAAATGTGGCCTTTTACATGGAAATAAATATAAAATTTTTTATTTGGTTTAAAAATTCTTTGTATATGTGGCCTAAAAATTTTATTTATAATTTTTGGCTTAAAGCAAAAACTTACTTTGCTTTACTGATGGGCCGGGCCTGCTCTGAATCGACAACAAACGCAAGGTCTCCTCTTCTCATTCTCTTGCGAAGACAATGTTTTGTTTTCTCATCGCCTCGCTTAGAAAATTCAGACGAAGCATCATCCTCTTTAGTAGCTTCTTACCACATGACTTACACCGTGGAATCGTTTATAGACGCCATTGTCCCTTCTGCCCACGGTCTGATTTGCTATGGACCAACTTCTGGTCTTGTCATCTACAACCCTTGTACTCGAAGATCAAAAGTCTTACCCGGGATCAGCTCAAGGTGTAGTAAGACGATAGTAAATCGCTACGTAGGCTATGCTATCGATAGTGGTTACAAAGTGTTGTGCGTGATGTGTGGAAGACCTCTGATAAGAAAACATGCTTTATTGGAAGAGATATCGGTTTTGACACTAGGAACTGAGCATTCATGGAGAATGGTTAAAGACGTTCCTTCTCATTCTCCCACGAGTTATGAGATTTGTATCAATGGTATTTTCTATTATGGAGTTTTTATTGGGCCAAATGAAACTCAACCTGCAATCATGAGTTTTGATGTTAGCTCTGAAAATTTTCATCCCGCAAATGTCGGTGAGATTTTTGGTTTGTCAAAGCTTCTTCGTTCTTCAAATCTGACATCCTACGAGGGAAAGCTTGCTATACTTTACGCTGAACATCACCCTATCGACACGTTTGCTTTGTGGGTTCTGGAAGATGCTGCAAACGAGGAATGGTCGTACAAGACTTTTCCTTTGCCTAGTTTAGTCGGGTGGACAGAAAACCCGCTTCTTCGACTGTGTAGCGCCACCAACGCAGGTGAGGTTATTTTGGCAGCAGGTTTAGTGCGTAAATCGCCATATCGGGTTGTCTACTATGATCCAAAGAAAGAGAGCTTTAGAAAAATTGAGATGGAAGGACTCACAGAGCGCGACGTTCCAGATGAGGTTAAGTGGAATTTTAGCTATCCAGTCTCTGTCTTCCCTGATCAAGTTGAGAATCTTATGGGTCTGTAAGGTGATAAGTTCACTAATAGTTTGTTTATGTATCATCAGTGTTTCTTTTTATGTTGAGAATCTTATAATCTCTGTCTTCTCATATCTTAGTATTTGTTGTAAGAACTTCTCGTACTAATGTTATCTTCCCATATCTCTGTCTTCTCATATCTTACTATTTGTCTGTCTTCTCATATCTTAGTATTTGTTATACTAATGTTATCTCATACTCTCTGCCGCTAATGAGCCAGACAGACCCGGTACCTGCACCATGGCCAGAGCCATGACCCGGTATCTTTGTTTTGTGTTTTAATCGGAATTGAAGCGACGGAAGAGGAGGCGGCGGCGTAATGGGATCAGCTGGTATCGGAATATCTCCAGCGGTACTTAGCAGCCTGATTCGGGATGTAAACGGATTAGTTCGATGTTCCTTGTTTCCTCAAAATTTGATTCATCTAAAGAAAACTAGCAGATTCAATGTTCCTTCTTTTGTTAAATTCAAGCCTAGAATGAAGCAATGAGTCTCTGGAGTTATATTGGATCTCTTGTTTTGTTGAACAAATGGTTTCTTGATTCTTGAGTAATCCTGAGGTTGATGTCTCTGATTGTGTGTTACTGGTTTATAGCTTTCTTGGACTTTTGAGAAGATGACAGTTGGACTTTCATGGCGATGGAAATGTAAACCATCACATGACAGTTGGATTTTCTTATGGAGGGTAATATCGGGCTAAGTGTACGTTCTCGGAGTTTTCGTTATGTTTTAAGAATGAATCCTTTGATCTACATTTTTTCTTAGGCTTATTAGTCTTTGGAAGACATGGCAATCTTTCAATAGTTAGTGTTTACGCAAATTTCGTGATAAAAAGCGAAGCCGAGAAATGCTTAACGCAAGGTGAAAAAATAGAGTTCGAGAGTGAAACTTATGCAAAGGCACGTATTGTCCTTGTTGCTTAAATTAGAACCATTGGCTTTACTTATTTGTAAAAGAATCTTGTCATGGCATTGATCTTAGTCCCTTTTTTTTTTGTCAATGCACTTCTTTTCTGTTTTAAAGGCAAAACTCAGAGCACTAAGGGACAAAGAAGATTCAGGGAGAGCTGTCGAAGAGGAAGAGTCGACAGATAAAGCTGAAGGCCTTTGAGAGTGGAAGATGCGATAATGAGCATAGCGAGGAAGAAGCCTCAAAGAAGGCAACAACCAGTAAAGCCAAGAGATTCCCCTGCCTTGTGATTTCAGGTCAGAGAGTATAATCTTAAGTTTTGGTCAAGCTCATAGCTAGGGAAAGAGAAACATCTTTTTGCTGGAATTTGTATTGCTTGTGAAAGTATGCAATAAACTTGGAATCTAGGCCTAAAGAGCTTGAGAAACACTCAAATTTTCCAGTGGATGTTCAATGACCTGAGTTTTTTTTTCTGATCTTAGATCAAGTTCCTAACTTGTATTTCTTGGTTTGGATCTATCAAGTGTTAGTTTGGGTACTTAATGCTTAAATTTTAGTGAAAGGACAAGAAAATTTGAGATTGTTAAGGACATAATAAAGGTTTAATTGGAATGAGATTCCTTGACGAATGCTATGAAATTAGGATCTTGATGCTTTTGGACCTCTTTCAGCATTTTGGATCTTATCATCACTAGAGTCAAATCAAACCCATGTCAGGTATCATAATACTTTTAGATTGAGTTAATTGCTTTGTTAGATTGTGTGAATTGTGAAATCCAGATTATTTACAAAGACTCTTTGTTCGTCAAGTCATAATACTTTTACAATAACAATCCTAGCATAGACTGAAGATATCTCATTAATTAATTATTTGCAGACAAAACCTCAGCTTTCATGAGATTACAGGTCCTTGGAGCAATCAGGTGAATCCTTTATTCAACTACTAGTTCTGATTCGTGTGTCATCATGTCTAGAATCAGACGGAAATTGACTTTTTCCGTACCTCGGGGTCTCTGTCTTGTCGACAGGGGTAGAGGAATAGACTTGAGGCTGGAGATGGTCGTACGTCAGGATTCCGATGCGTGGAAATGAAGGAGAACAAACCTTGGAAGTTTCAGGTTACTCTTGTTTACCCCATTGTTACATAAAGACTTGGTCTTTGTATGATTAGGCTCTAAACAATAATTCGAGGCCATTGGAACGTGTGTTATATATATAGGGACTTTGTGTAATCGTCCACATGATGCTGCGCAACAGCTACAGGGGAACCGGAAAGAAAGAATCACTTGACGGTGGTCGGTGGCCACATTAATACTTGCTTTAAACGGTTGGTTTATTTCTCAAAAATCAATGAACCTGTAAATCAAAAACATTATTGTGATGAAATAAAGATTTACTGTGTTGTTTTGCTTGAGCTAACGTTGCAGATATTGGAACGTAGATATGTGGAAGGAACTGTTCACGAAACAGAGAGACGTGTGAAGATGACACTGAGTCTACGGAAGAGTAAGTATGCTCGTTAAGCTCATGAACAAGCTTAACGAGTTTCTTGCCAAGCAAGGCATCTCCTAATTATGCTCTTCCTAATCAAAGAGTCTCTCTGTAAAGTCATTTGTGTGAAGCAAAGGGAGAGAAACATTCAGAGACTATGATTGCTTGTAGCTAACAGATCCATATATCGCACTTTGTATTTTGTATTAGGCGATTTACTAAACAATTTCATCATATGTATAATATATTAGATACTAACAAACTACTTGATCACTAGACTACCATAATATACTTTTTGTAGATTTTGCAAACTAATTTCTGAAACTGCATATATATTTTTAGATTTCATATTCATAAACAAGGTCTAGCTTTTGAGACACTTGCTCTGTTTTGTTCAAAGACGAAAGAAACGGAGAAAAAATGTTCATATTTACGCCAATACGCATTTTCAAGTGTTGAACCTTATTGGATGAAGAAGAAACTTATGGATGATCGTAATTCATGGTAGTGGGATTTATGGAGAACATTAAAAACTTTTGTCGAATTCCTTACACAATTTTGTGTTCGAAAGCTTTTCTCAATCTTTTCTCGGATTTTCACTTGGAACTCTCCTTCCTTCATAGTAGTTTATTAATCAATTATCGATATTCATCTTTCAAGGAGAAAGCTCCTTCTAATTATTTTGAAGGAGTTATGTCTACTAATTAGAGAAATCAAAAAAGTAATCGCGTCATTAAAAAATATAAATGATTCCCCTCAGTTCTTAAATAAAACTTTTATTATAATCAATAATCATAGTTAAACAACATCAAAATCTTTTCAAATAAATAACTAGAAAAAAAAAAAAAAACATATGTCATATTCCAAAGTCAGAAACACACAAAAATTAAATTTGCTTAAGCAACACCCAACACCTTGACGTTGAACCTTCCAGTGGACATATCCCAACAAAGTCCAATTGTATCTCCTGCCTTGAGTTTCCTCGATGTTACTATATCGTTCCATCTTCTGATGAAAGTGTAACCACTATAATTTGGTGGTCCGAGTCCTTGAGCGAGGACTAATCTTATTTGGTGAGGTTCTTTATCGATATCGACATCGACATCTTTTACCGACACAAAAGTACCTTCCAATATGTTTTTTTTGGTTACAGTATAGGGCCCAGAATTTTCCATCTGCGGAATTATATACCATTCCATCTCGTTTTTGGGTAAATACGCGCTAGCCACTAAATCATCAAGTTTTAAAGTTATTTTTATGGTCCACGGATCATCTTGGACCATCGTTATTTGTAAGCTATAAATTTCTCTCTCCTTTTTTGAATGAATTGGAGAAGTATAGAGCTCACCACCCTTATATATATATAGTTTTACGTGGACAAAATCTTCCATTTTTATTTCTTACATTTTCTCAAATCTATTCCATAAATGAAAATAATGTTTTTGTTATATGTGTTTGCCAAAAACGTATTATAAGCATATTTTACAAAAATTGAAATTTTATATTTTAGATTAGGAAGAATACTAAAGCGCATTCTATTATTGCTTTTTTTTTACAAATGTAAATTAATTGTTTAACATATCTATTACTGTAAAGATTTTTTTTCTATTATTGAAAAGATTTTTTACAAATTTACATTCTATTATTGTAAATATTTTTACAAATTTATATTCTATTATTATATTATATTTTTTCTATTATTGTAAAGATTTTTTATAAATGTTTATTAATTATTTAATATATCTATATATTATTGTAAAGATTTGTTTACAAATTTACATTTATTATTTAAGATACCTATTATTAGGGATTGCCCACTCTTTGCGTGAGTTTAAAGTTAACGTGGTAAGATATGGGATAATTTCTAGTTTATTGATTTTTTTCTGTTTAATTCTATATAAACTTGGTGTTTATAGTAAATATCACACTTTTTATTAAAGTTTCTATTTTATGATTTTTTTTTTTGGTTATAAAATCACATTTTACCTACATTAAAGCCAAAGTTTTAAATGATTTGAGTATAATTTATTATTGGGTTTAATAAATTAAAAAATTATTTTCCACATCTTTAAAATTTTGCAATAACAAATTTAATTTGAATTTATATTTTTGGTGAACTGAGTATTAAATTGGAATTAATCATTAAAGTTATGAAAAGACATTTAATTTTTTGTTTCTCTTCAATGAATAAATTTAAAAAGACAAATGTCAAAATAGATGATACATAGCAGCCCTTATTAATTGAGTTTAAAGAAACCTTAAAATATGATATAAAATTGTTGAGTTTGATTTTTCAAAATATCATTAAATTTGAACTTGTTTATATATGAACTTTTTTGAATTAATGAACTTACATTAAATTTAACTACTAAATTGTAGAAATTAACTGATTGAAGTTATAAAAACATTTAATTTAATTTTTCTTTTCAATAAATAAATAAAAAGATAAATGTTAAAAAAGTAAATGACACGTGACATCCTCTCATAACTTGGGTTTAGAAAAACCTTATGTAACACCCAATTTTTTTTTTTTTAAATGCGGAAATTCCCATAAAAATAAATCCATAAATGTTAATAAATAAACCAACAAATCAATCCAAATTCCAAAGTAATAATAAAATCTAGCAACCTAACCGGGTTCACTAGAACTTAGCAAAACAGGAAAACCAACAACAATCCTAATCATCATCTCCCTAAAGCCATTATCCCGCGGTCACACTTTTCCTTTTCCTTTACCTGTAACACAATTGGGAAAAACGAGTTGCGTAAGTATTTAATAAATACTTAGTGGAGCGGTCATCCCGTCTACCAGATATATAATAGGAATTAAATTATCAATTCTACGCGAGCAATCAACAGTTCACAATAATTAAACAAATTCAATAAATTAAACAGAGAGTGTCGATCGACACCACCACTTGGTGTCGATCGACGCTTCACAAAGCAGACGATTTTTCACGATCACATCACAGTGGTGTCGATCGACACTACCTCTAGGTGTCGATCGACACCTCTCGGGAGAACCTGAACCGAGTCTGATCCTCTCGCGACTCGAGTTCCGTTCTATCACCCGATCAACACGATTCCAGAACACAATAATCACACAGAATCAACACAGAAACCAATTCAAAACCTCACGAATAATCAAACAAATCCTAATAACCTAATTCCTCTACCCACGATCACGCACTCGCCTCGATTACGCGAAGGAAAGTGAATAATCGCGAAAACACGAAGGACTGAACGGGACTACGAAGAATCAGCGATGAACCTCGCAGGAAATCACCGAGAAAACACAAACACTCTCCCGAAAACACCACACAAGCCTAAACCACGACGAACGGATCACGAAACCTCTCGATTCACCCTTGAGAACACAAAACCCACTTTCTTTTCACTTTTTCTCCCTCACCAAATTGTGAACAACGGCTAGGACTTTATAAATCCCGAACTAGGGCTCTGTCCCTAAACCGCACCACAAACCGAATGATTTAAATCAAACCGGTTTTGCTCGAAAACATTGGTGTCGATCGACACCCTCACTTGGTGTCGGTCGACACCCCAAACCAAAACCGATAATTTGGTTCCGGGATGTTACAATTCTCCCCCACTAAACTGGATTCATCCTCGAATCCCGCGAAAATACGTCTACACAGGACCACCCTCTGGCCCGCACCGGCCAATACCACAAGAGATTCTCACATAATCCCCGAGACTCATGGACCAATCCTATGTTTATACGCATGTTCCTCAGACATTTATTACGTTTAACTCATCCACACACTATAGGGAACCACCGTCCTCTCGGGAGAACCACCGTCTCCCCGCACTATAGAGGAACCACCGTCCCAATATAGGCACTCTGTACTATAACGGAGACCACCGTCTCGGTATAAGTACTCAGGAAACCACTGTCTCCTAGAGAGAACCACCGTCTCTCAACATGTATAAAGGAACCACTGTCCCCGATACAAGCCCTGGAAACAACTGTCTCTAGATTATGAGTCATCCGTAATAAATTCAAAAACACCTATAAACATCAGCGACTAGGTCACCTCACGTGGTCTAAACTCGATACTCCCCAAGCGGAATATCCACAAAAATACGACCCACACTGGTCCTCACACTCATAACATCAGAAACCACAATCTGATACACTAAAATTATAAGGACAACACATCTCATAAATATCAAAAAATGTATATCGCTACAACAAAACGAAAATACAAGAATCAAAAACAACAACACCGGCACCAAGGCCAAAAGAATCTAGAACCACAAAGAAAGCTAAGCTCAATCGGCGACCTGCTTGTCGAACCACTTCCTGAACTTCAACTTCATCTTTGCCTCTGGCTCCCAAGTCTCCTCATGACAACCGCCACAATCCCACAAAATACGCAACAACAAAATCTTCTTCCGGCGCAGTTCCTTGACTCTCCTCCCAAGAATCCTCACAGGAACCGCCGGAACCGTCAAATCGGGCTGAAGATCCGCAGGAATCTCAGGCACTAACACATCCGACTCATGCATGCACTTCCTCAACATCAACACATGGAAAACCTTATGAAATGCCTTCATGATCGGTGGTAACTCAAGCCGATACGCTAACTGTCGTTGGTTACACACCAATTGCTCACCAATGGGTTATCTAGCAACCTAGAGCACTTTCGTGAATAAGTTCAACTTGAAATCAGAGATTAGGTGTACAGGCTAACCTAAGCGTTATGAATCCCAATTGATGAAGATGAATGATAATCTATCCTATTTGGCTCAGTCACTAATCAATCCTAAATCACCATTGAAATCCCTCAATCTAGCTAGAGGACTACTCGAACATAGAGAATGAAATCGCAGCAATCAACGAGATAGAATTCATAATGATAAATGGAAAAGATAAGGAATTAGAATTCTTCTCAATGGGTGTTGTGAATTTATCCTCCAATTGTTACAAGCAAATCCAAAAGGAATCAATGAGGAATAGTTTCAAGTGTTGAGGAACCCGGCAAATCTCCAAGAAAACGTAAAAAGAACTGTTTTAGAAAAATGTTTCAGAACCCTCTTTTCAGAGGTGGCTACCTCTTATTTATAGAGAAAATAGGTTAAAATCGGATCAGGCATGGGACCGGTCGGTCTGAACCCAGACCGGTCGGTCTGTCTTCAGGTGGTTATGATCTTTGAGCGTGGATCGGTCGGTCTCCTCACGTAGACCGGTCGGTCCGCTTTCCAGAGAGTTACGGCTTCTTTGATTCTTCGGGTGAGCAGGTGCTCGATCCAAACCGAGCAGGTGCTCGATTATGAAAATCACCATCTTTTCTCCAGATTCGTCCATTTAGCTCCAATGACCGCCACTGACTCCAATCCATGCTTGAAGGCCTCCTAGAACCTGAAAAGACACAAAAGGAACTAGAAAGAACCAAAAAGACTAAAGAAGCAATACGTAAAAGAGACCAAAATACTAATATATCAATTCCCCCGGACTTAGATCTTTGTTTGTCCTCAAACAAATTCAGAAATAAGTAAAGGAGAAAGATTTGAAAACGCGGGAACTCTTTTATCCTCAGTGAACCGAATAACCTTTCAATCTGCAGACCACATAATCCAAATTACGAATAGCAAAGCTTTACCAGAACAGCCTCAACACATTTCTCCTCCAAGCCATTTCCCAAACACAAACTCAACGCATTTAAAGTACGCGTGAGGATCTCGCTAAAGGCACACTATTAGGGAAGACGGCGCTAAGGGTTTAACGGCCATTTAGAGGTGGAGTTCAAGGTGTTTAGAGTGTTTGAGGATTACCCGATGTTTCGTAGAGGATGCAGGATATCGCACAAAATTGCAAGAGAGAATGAGTACGTTGATATCCACATTATCTAAACCACTCTTTCTTCTCCAAAACTCTCTGTCGTCTCATTCGGCTAATCATCCACCTTGGGTATACTCGCTGTGTAGAGAGACACTTTTTCCATTTTACAGAATAACCATTTCTTCATCATCGTTTTTTTTTTTTTTTTTTTTTTTTTTTTTTTTTTTTTTAGAAATTAATAATGATGATGAAGAGGGATATACATTACAAGTGTGTGTCTCTCAAACACGAATATAAATAGGAGTGTTGTACGTACCCAAGTGGAGCTCATTATTGCTGTCCCTTCCTTAGTTATTAAATCATCTTTCAAAACCGAGCAGGTGCTCAATTATGAGTGAGCAGGTGCTCGTTCTTCTGAAATCTTCTGAAAGAGTGATTTAGATGCAGTGTCGACTCGATTCTCTCCGGCCCTTTTGCGCATATGCTGCACATGTGACAATAAAGTAACAAGAATGCAAGGAGTTTGAAAAGAGGTAATGGTTAAGGAGGGTACTAGCTAAAAATGAGCTAGCTATTCAGGAACAACAAGAGCGGTAAAAAGAATAAGGAGTCCTGAATATGGTTCGTTTCCCTAATCTAGTGCCAGTAACGAGAGGAAATTTGGTCAATCTGAAACCTGGAAGATAGTGCGTCGAAGTGTCCCAGCTATTCCTTGTACCCATGCTATGTAAAAATAGTCACTAGAGAGAAGGTTAATCATAGATAGTTCAAATATCATCATAAGATAAAGTCCTAATTCCCTACAAAGTTTTGACATAAAAATAAAAATACAAACTCAAAAGCAAGACCGCTCCCCCGGACTTAAATCACACCGTCTCCGGTGTGAAAAAGTTCAAGAGATTGGAGACTCAATAAAAAACAGAAACAAATATGGAATAATACAATGATGAAAGAAGGGTGAAAGAAAATATCACCGAGTAGAAATTCGTCATCAGAACTCTGGAGACTCCTCAGAATCCATTGGATCCTCGGAGTCAGCTGCGTCATCATCTGATCTCGGCTCAGTGGAAGGTCCAGCAGGCGGAGGCATGTGACTTCCAGCAAAGTCTGATCCTCGGACCGCATCTGTGCTCCGTGAACAAGAAATGGCACTCCAAATGTTAGACATCATGTTATGGAGTTTCTGAAAACTCCTGTACTGCCAATCAGTGCGCTCTGGTGCAGTCCAAGTCTCTCGAGGCGGAGAGATGGCGAACTGGTTCTCGTACGGTGGAAACTGGAACCTCGTCTCTGGGTTGGCGGGAATACTACTAGGACCTGCATAGTCTGAATCTCGTCCGATGTGGCGGCGCTTCCTGTGCCGCATTGGAACAACTGGATCGGTATCCTGAGGTGCGATTGGTGGCAAGAATCGCACATTATCTATGGTGGTGAGAGGCACATGCTCACTAGGTAGCGCAATAGACTGCGGGTTTCCAGCCAAATCAGTGTATTGCCATCTATCCGCAACTAGCCATCGGCTCTGAATGAGGTGTTGCACATCCAAGAGTGCAGGTGCTGGGATTACCTCGGTGCCTACAAAATCAATCCCATGGTGGATAAAAATTGGAGTTAAAAGACTTCCACAAACCTCTTGCTTCTTCTTTCCCGGTCCTCCGAGAGCCCTAAATTTCCTCTCCGTCAGGAAATGTGCAAATACCGCTCCAAAGTTAGTGCGCTGATCGCTAGGATACTCGTTGTAAATCTCTGATACTAAATCTGGCATCCCGCAATGCAGTAAGACTAACTCATCAAGACGCAGAGCTCCCGGTTCCTCCTTGCAGAACATAGTAGTGCTTAGAGCCTTGGCGACGATACGGATGATCGGGTTCCTGATCAGAGTGAGCTTCATGCTGCGCGATGTTGCAGGACCCGAACCGATCAAGTGCCACAGTCGATCGATCTCACGGAAACCATGACGATCAGGGAATTCCAGACGTTGAGAATATTCATCAAAACCATATAATCTACACAATCTTGTGAGCGAAATCTTGTATGAAGTCCCATTGATCTTATACCATAAGCGACCATGCTCGGCTCTTCTGTGATCATCCGATGGGTAATAAACCTCACAGGAGGCAAGGAACTGTCGTACTAATTCAGGATAGAGAGGATATTGGTGTGTAGCCATGGTTCCAAAACCCATACGATTGAGAAAGTCTATAACTTCATCCAACATACCATATTTCTGCAGCATCTCATGACATATAACTCTAGTTGGCAATATCTCAACATTGAGAAGACCATTGTAACAGATGCTGTTGTACTTAACCCAACCGTCTCCTTTTTGCTTGTTCACATACGATGGTTCTTTAACTAAACCCTTCCGTTCTAATCTAGGGTGTATATCTATTCCGGGGAAGGGAGTACCGTTTCTTCTTGGCCATTGAGCATTTGAATTGCGCGAACTGTGCGATCGACGCGGAGGGTCCGGTTGAGAAGAGGTCGCTTTTTCTTTAGCTTTTTCCGCTCTCGTCAAGCGTCTTTGTTTATCGTGAACGAGCTTCGTTCGTTGCTCGTCTTCTTCATTCGGGTCAATTTCGGGTGGTGGAGGTGCAGCACGCGGATCCATTACGCGAACCATGGCTGCAAAACGAACCACTTTAGAGTGAAAACAAATCGAATTGAACTTCAAAATCCAAAGAGAACATAACCCAAACCCGGAATTTTCTCAAAATAACAACTTCATACCTTGGTAATCGAACGAATTGATGCAATAATCGGAATAAGCGTGTAAAATCGAGTGGATTAGAGCCAAAAATCGTCAAAAACGAATGAGAAATCAAAAACTTAAGGTTTGAAGAAGTTGTGAAGAAAATTTCCAAGAGCACAAAGAAGAAGGGGAGAATTCGGCGGTTTTGATCGGTGAAAGAGGTTGGGGTCATGGTTTTTCAGTTTATAGGGTTAAAAACCGGTTCAAAACAAGTGAACCAAACCGGTTTTTACCGAAAATCGAAAGAATTTTTACTTACCTGGGTGCGGGACCGACCGGTCCTGATACTAGATCGGTCGGTCTTGTCTACACGGATCGATTTGTTCAATTCGGATCGACCGATCGGTAAATAGGACCGACCGGTCCTATTTCCAGAGACATTTGGCTCTTCGGGTGAGACGACGGGATCGACCGGTCGGCATATGGGACCGACCGGTCTTGTTTCCAGAGACCTGGCCATTCTTGTGAGACGAACAAGATCGACCGGTCCTGAGATAGACCGACCGGTCTGATCGTCTGAGTCCCAATCCAACGAGTTGTGGCGACAATTCTGAGGAAAAATAAAGAGAAAACAAAAAAGGTAAAATTGAAAAACCAAAAATGAAAGAAAGTATGTACACTTACCGGTGGGTTGCCTCCCACCAAGCGCTTGTTTAACGTCGTTTAGCTTGACGTGTGTTTCCGTTTTAGGCTTGAGACGAATCCATATGAGGATTAGAGACCTTCTTGTCCGGATCAGGGCTCGGTTGAGGTGGGTTGAGGCATGGTCCATTTGCTCCTTGACCACTCACATTCAGTTGTATAACCTTGCTCATCATACTAGCCATAGCTGCTTGACCTTTCTCTTTAAACTCCGGAGTGATGATGGCCTTAACCTTAGAGAAAGGCTTAGACATACTCTTGCTCTGCACTTTATACTCGATCGTGTTCCCAACACATCTCTGTGGTGTCAAAGTCACAGGCGAACTTGTACCATTCTTCTCTTGATTTACTACGTCCCGCTTGTTAATCTTTTTGGGCTTCCATGTTACATTGTCTATTGCAACACAAGAGCCATACTTACCGCTATCTCCGTCCGATATGGCATTGTAGGAGACTTTCTTGTCGACGTTAGCGAAGACTATTTTTTTGTTCGGTAAGTCCACAACCGCTCCTACTGTTGCAAGGAAAGGCCTTCCTAAGATCAAGGGCACGTGTGAACCATTGTTCATCTCCACAACTTGGAAATCAGTCGGGATCAAGCGATCCCCAATCTGGATATCCAAATCCTCAATGAACCCTTGTGAAGTTGCCACCGAGGCATTCGCCAACTTTATAGACATTGGAGAAGGCTTTATACCAACAATGCCCAACGATTTTGCAATAGCCCTTTACATGAGGTTAACACTAGACCCGGAGTCACACAGAGAATCTTCAAAGTTGATTCCGAAGATGAGACATGGGACAACAAACTTTCCTGGATCTTCAACCTTTGGCAATCTCTTCAATGGTGGTCGTGCTGCATTACTCCTCGCCATTTTCTCAGGAATATCTAGTTTCTCCGAATTGATTGAATCTCTCTGATCTCTAGGTGAAACTGGGTAGGGGATTGGGGGTTCATAGATACGCGACTGAATCTTGTTAACAAGTTCGTTCGGTTGAAGCACCGTAGAAGAAGGTCCAGCAACCTCTTCATCCTTTTTCGGTGGGAATATCTTTTCCTTACCAAGCGTGATGGCATCCACAGGCTCCCTAGTGTTTACAACCGGTTTGCTTGGGAGGATTCCTTGTATATTCTTGACTGCATCGGCGGTGTGAGCGACTATAATATCAAGCTCCTTTGCATGAGCGTATATAGCTTCAAACTTACTGTTGAGATCATTGTACATGCTATCCACCTTGACATTGATCTCACTAGCGTATTTCTGCTGACCAAGTAAAAGCAAATGCATAAGAGATTTCAGCTCGTCTTGAGAATTAGATGCATAGGATTGAGAGCTCTGATTCTGTACATAGTCTTCGCCTACGTAGTTCACCTCAGCATGCTGTTCATCTCCTTTGTCCTCACAAAGCTCAACACTTTTCTGATTTCTCTTCAAGAGCATGTTCACTTTTTCTGTAAGCTCGTCTATCCTTAGTGACTCAACTCTTCTTACAGGTGTAAGGTCGTCATGATTGTGGCAACGATTCCTGGAACTTGCAGCCAAGTTCTCTATCAATTCATATGCTCCTTCCCTGGTTTTGGTCATAAAATCACCATTACTCGCAGCGTTCATAGTGTTCCTACAATCCCGCTCAACACCATTATAGAAGACGCCAAGCATACTCTCATCAGTAAATCCATGGTGTGGACATTCCCTCTTGTACTCCTTGAAACGTTCTCATGCCTCACAAAAGGATTCTCCTAAATGTTGCTGAAATGTGGAGATCTTGTTCCTTATACTAGCGGTCATGGTTTTAGTATAGAAGTGGTCCAAGAATGCTGCTCTACATTGCAGCCAAGTCGTGATGGATCCGGCTGGTAGCGACTTGAGCCAACGGGAAGCTTTGTGTGCGAGTGAGAACGGGAAAAGCTTGCACTTTAAGAGGTCCGCGTCCATCCCATTAGAGCTCGTCGTGGAGCAAATCTCCTCAAAGTTATCCATGTGGTCCATCGGACTTTCAGCAGGCAATCCGTGGAACATACGCTGCTTAACCAGTGATATCATCCGCGGTTTTATCTCGTAATCATCCCGGTTATCAAGAGGGGGAACTATAGCAGCTCGGTTCCGGTAGAAAGCGTGGGGATTGTCCATATCCCCAATGGTGCGATGCTGCTCATGCGCACGCTGTTGCATTTGAGCCACTTGTTGCTCAAGCCTTCGAATAGCAGCGGCTACATGACCATTTGCAGCTCGGATGTCTGTTTCGTCGCCCATATTGGCTGAGTTAGACACCTGAAACACACGCAAAAGAAAACAAAAAATAAAATTAGCAAAATTCTTAGACTATAAATAAAATCAAATCTCAAAGGCAACGCAATTGGTCCCCGGCAACGGCGCCAAAAACTTGGTGTGTATAAGTTTTAACCCAAAATAAAATCTGCAAGTGCACAGACAATTGCAGTAGTATAAGGGGTATCGAATCCACAGGGACCAAGGTTACACTATGAAATTACGAGATTTTAATTTAAAGCTAAGATAAAGTATGAGTTGGTGAATTGTAGTGAAACAAGAAACGGAACAGCAAATTAAACGATATGAGACTCAATAAAGAAAGGCACTAGATCAAGGTCATTCGCTGGTGATTTCGAATTGAGGACTGAGCATCTATTCAGGATTCAATTTAAGTGCGGTCTAGAACTCAAACAAGAATGTAATATCGCCTCACTGTCGTGATGCATCAATATCTTTATCTAACATCCTAAATGCCTAAACTGTCGTTTGGATCCAGTGATGAAGACAAGCAGTAATGAATTGGTTCAAATTGTTCACAATTGATGGTAACAATCAACTGTCGTTGGTTACACACCAATTGCTCACCAATGGGTTATCTAGCAACCTAGAGCACTTTCGTGAATAAGTTCAACTTGAAATCAGAGATTAGGTGTACAGGCTAACCTAAGCGTTATGAATCCCAATTGATGAAGATGAATGATAATCTATCCTATTTGGCTCAGTCACTAATCAATCCTAAATCACCATTGAAATCCCTCAATCTAGCTAGAGGACTACTCGAACATAGATAATGAAATCGCAGCAATCAACGAGATAGAATTCATAATGATAAATGGAAAAGATAAGGAATTAGAATTCTTCTCAATGGGTGTTGTGAATTTATCCTCCAATTATTACAAGCAAATCCAAAAGGAATCAATGAGGAATAGTTTCAAGTGTTGAGGAACCCAGCAAATCTCCAAGAAAACGTAAAAAGAACTGTTTTAGAAAAATGTTTCAGAACCCTCTTTTCAGAGGTGGCTACCTCTTATTTATATAGAAAAATAGGTTAAAATCGGATCAGGCATGGGACCGGTCGGTCTGAACCCAGACCGGTCGGTCTGTCTTCAGGTGGTTATGATCTTTGAGCGTGGATCGGTCGGTCTCCTCACGTAGACCGGTCGATCCGCTTTCCAGAGAGTTACGGCTTCTTTGATTCTTCGGGTGAGCAGGTGCTCGATCCAAACCGAGCAGGTGCTCGATTATGAAAATCACCATCTTTTCTCCAGATTCGTCCATTTAGCTCCAATGACCGCCACTGACTCCAATCCATGCTTGAAGGCCTCCTAGGACCTGAAAAGACACAAAAGGAACTAGAAAGAACCAAAAAGACTAAAGAAGCAATACGTAAAAGAGACCAAAATACTAATATATCAGCCTCACCCAAAATCTCCTGCCTCAACGCCTCATCTCGAGGTACACAAACACGACCACGAATCAAAATCGTCCCATTCGGAGAGACAATAAACTTAGAATCCTCAGCTCGCGACGCACCAACCAAACCTTGATCACTCTGCTGAGCCACCCTGATCCTACTGAGAAGATCTGCCTGATCAACTGCCTCTAAGCCCAAAGGCTCCTGCAAAATAGCACAAAGACGCAATGTGCTAATTTCGCCTACCAAATCCTCGATATCCTGCTTATGAGCTGAATCGAACCTCCGTCGACTCGAGGCATCTACTACCTGATTAGCCTTGCCCGGATGATAGGTGATCTCCAGATCATAATCCGCCAGCAGCTCAACCCAGCGCCTCTGTCTCATATTCAGCAATGACTGAGTGAAGATATGCTGCAGATTCTTGTGATCCGTAAAAATCTGCACTCTCCCTCCATAGAGATAAGACCTCCAGATCTTCAGAGCGAACACTACTGCTCCCAACTCTAGATCATGCGTAGGCCGATTACGCTCGCTACCCTACAACTGCCTCGAAGCATACGCGATGACTCGACCCTCCTGCATCAAAACATAACCCAGACCAACTCCTGAACCATCAGTGTACACGGTATAAGGCTTCCCCGGCTCGGGTAATGCCAATACCGGCGTACTAGTCAACATCTCTTTGAGCTTCACAAAGCTCTCCTCGCACTCCGGCGACCAAACAAACAGAACATCCTTATCGGTCAGCCTCGTCATCGGCTGCGCCATACTCACAAAGCCCTTGACGAACTTCCGATAATAACCTGCCAAACCCAAGAAACTCCTGATCTCGGTCGCACTGCTCGGTCTAGGCCAATCTCAAATAGCCTCAATCTTAGTCGGATCCACAGAAACTCCCTCTGTAGAAACAATATGGCCAAGAAAACCCATCTCTCGCTGCCAGAAACTACACTTGCTCAGCTTAGCATACAACTTCTGCTCCCGAAGCCTCTCAAGAACCAACCGCAAATGAGTCTCATGCACCTCGGGACTCCTCGAATATACCAGAATATCATCGATGAAAATGATAACGAACACGTCCAGATACTCCTTGAATACGTCGTTCATTAATCTCATGAATGCTGCAAGCGCATTTATCAACCCAAAAGGCATGACCACGAACTCAAAATGCCCATAACGCATCTTGAATGCCGTCTTGCAAATATCTGCCTCGTCAATCAGAATCTGATGATATCTCGAAGCCAAGTCAATCTTGGAGAACCAGGTAGCACCCCTCAACTGATCCAGCAACTCATCTATCCTCGGGAAAGGGTACATATTCTTCACAGTGACTCGGTTAAGTCCCCGGTAATCGATGCACAACCGAAAACTCCCATCCTTCTTCTTCACAAATAGAACCGGTGCTCCCCACGGCGAAACACTCAGACAAACGAAACCCTTACCCAAAAGTTCCTCTAGCTGCTTCTTCAGCTCCGCTAACTCTGCTAGGGTCATCCTATAAGGAGCCTTAGATATCAGAGCTGTTCCAGGCTCCAGCTCAATCGTGAAAGGATCAGACCGAGATGGTGGTAACCCTTTCAACGACTGGAAAACATCCTCAAAGTCCCGAACAACTCGAATATCCTCAAAAGCGACCTCACCACTGGACTCTGCCATCACAATCGTCGTCAAAAATGCCTTGCAACCTCGCTCTAACATCTGCTCTGCCTGAACACCCGAGATCACAAGACTACTGGAAGTTGGTCTCAACCCCTGAAACATCAACCTCCCACCATCACGCCCGAAGCACACTCTGCCCCGGAAACAATCTAGATGAACCCGGTAAAATGATAACCAGTCCATCCCAACAGTCACATCATACAGCGCCACTGGAGTAATCACCAAGTCTGCCGGCATCGAATGCCCTGCGATCTGAACATCCACAGCTCTAGCACGGCCCAAAGTAGCCAGGAAACCTCCTCCCGCCACCTTGACCATGCCTGCTCGGATGCCACTGCTCTTGGCATACTCCAGAGTAATGTAGCAGTTCGATGCTCCAGAATCAAACAGAACGTGGGACTCAAACCCGCCCACTAACAAGGTCCCTACACAATTCACATGCATTAAGAACCCTGAGAACCCTGATAACCCGACAACTAATAAAATAAAAGAACTACCACAAACCTCGACAACAAATTCTACGACTAGAATTTTACCTGTGATCTGCCCGGTGCCACCTTTCTGTCCAACATCCGTCGGAGGATAAACATGCGGTGCTAGACCAATCTGACCAATCGGCTGCTGCACTGCCGCAATTTGACCCAAGGGCTGAACTCCAGCTGGCTGAATCGCTGCCACACCCAGCTGCTGCAACTGGGGACACATTAGCCTGAAATGCCCCGGCTCACCGCTCTGGAAGAGAACCTTAGCCCCTCGGGAGACCTTAGGACAATTCCCCACCCGATGCTCTGAACTACCGCACCCGAAACAACCCTGAGCGCCATGGCTACCTGAACTCGCCCTAGAAGGATCATCCCACCTCCTCTTCTGGCCCTGCGCAGGCTTACCGCCCTTGCCAGAACCAGAACCTCTACGGTGTTGCTGCTGCTGCTGCAACTGCTGACTCCTCGGCTGAACAACAGGAACCACAGCAGGCTGAACGATAATCGGACCAGACTGCTCACGCTGATCCTCCTCAATAGAAGCTGCTAGCTCCACAAGATTCGCCCTCGAGACGTATCTGCCACCCCTATATTGGGTCTTGATGCTCAAACGAAGTCCTTGCAAGAACCTCTAAACCAGAGTCCGCTCGTCATCCAAACCGTGCCAAGTATGAACAACCAACCTGCTGAACTCGACGTCATACTCACGCATTGACTGCTCTCTCTGCGTCAAAGACATAAACCTCATCTGGAGACGATCTCGAGCCTCCTGAGGGAAATACTTGGTGTTGAACTCAGCCAAGAATTCGCCCCAAGTCCACTCCGCACGCCTAGCCTCAATAGCGGGCCACCAACAATGAGCATCACCACTCAGATAGTGGACAACCAACTCGACCTGATACTCGGCAGGATACCTGATCGATCTGAAGTTACGCTCTAACCTCAGACGCCTCTCATCAGCCGCCTCTAGACCAACTCTGCCCTCGAAGAACGGCGTAGCTATCCTTTGCATCTGTCCCATCATCTCAAGATAAGACGGCACATGCGCTGCAACTACAGCCCTCTGCTGCAAACCGGCCACTGGAGGAACACCCGGAGCCTGCTCAGGAGTCACTGGCGGGAAACGTGCCAACAACTGCGTCAGTAATCCCACAACCTGGTCATCACGACCTGGAGCTACAACAGTACCCCAACCAGGAACACTCTCCCGAAAACACCACACAAGCCTTAACCACGACGAACGGCGAAGAACGGATCACGAAACCTCTCGATTCACCCTTGAGAACACAAAACCCACTTTCTTTTCACTTTTTTCCCTCATCAAATCGTGAACATCGGCTGGGGCTTTATAAATCCCGAACTAGGGCTCCGTCCCTAAACCGCGCCACAAACCGATTGATTTAAATCAAACCAGTTTTGCTCGAAAACATTGGTGTCGATCGACACCCTCACTTGGTGTTGGTCGACACCCCAAACCAAAACCGACAATTTGGTTCCGGGATGTTACACCTTAAAGGATTATATAGATTATTACAAATGTATATTAATTGTTTAACATATCTATTACTAAGGATTACCCATGCTTTGCGTGGGTATGAGAATTAAAGTGGTAAAATATAAGATTATATTTCGTTTATTGACTATTTGTGTTTAATATTACATAAATTTGGTGTTTATAGTACATACCACGCTTTTTATTATAGTTTCTATTTTAGGATTTTTTTTTAAATCACATTAACCTACATTAAGGCCACAGTTTTAAACGCTTTGAGTATTATATATTGTTGGATTTAATAAATAATATATCTATTTTTCAAACCGCTAAAAGTTTAGAGTAACACTTTTAATTCCCTCCACATTTAATTTGAATTCATATTTTTGGTGAATTGAATGTTAAATTTTTCGAATTAATTTTTAAAATTAGGAGAAAAAAACTCTTAATGATTCTCTTCTCTTCAATGTATAAATTAAAAAAAAAACAAATTTCATACTGGCAGTCTCTCATGACTTAAGTTTAGGAAACCTTAAAATATTATATAAGATTGTTGAGTTTAATAAATAATATATCAATATCATAATAACACATTTAATTTTGAATCATATTTTTTGGTGGATAGCAAAAAGAAAGAAAAAAATAAGGGAGAATATATTTTAACTTTTGGAGTTAACTTACAATTAATTTAGCTATTAAATTGTAGGGATCAATTGTTTAAGTTCTAAAAACATTTAATTTTACCTTTTTAATAAATAAATTAAAATGATAAATATCAAAAGAATAATCACGTGACATCCTCTCATGACTTTGTGTTTAGAAAAACCTTAAAATATCATAGAGATTGTGAAGATTTTTACACATGAACTTTGTCCTTAATAAATGACTCGTTATGCACGAAACCGGAAGTTATAACTGAAATGTAAAACTCTGAAGATGGAAACTATCAAGTATCAAGCCAAAAACTTTGATCGAAACGTTTAGCCAAAAAAGGAAAAATTAGATTAAAAGGTCTTCCAAATTTAAATTTGTCTATCTACACTTTTTTTTATATTGCCAATTTTTTCCACAATTACCCCTTTTATATAAATAATAATTATTTTTTTCAAACTTTTTTTTTCAAACATGTAACAAATGAAATAATAAGACTTTTTATCAAAGGTGAAAATTTTAATTTGTAACCAATAGATTAAAATTTAATTTAATCTATTTTGTATAGAATGTATAATCTGTTGTCTATACATATTGTAAAATTTTTAGAAAATGTAATCTACCGATTGTACATGTTCAGCAGCTTTTAGAATTCATATTTTTAATTTTGCTCTTTGTTCTAAAAATTTAGACCACACGCATATTCCAAACGATTTAGGAAAAAATATCAGAATACGTCATCTGCACATTGGTCTGTGTTCTAAGAAATTTAGAGAAATACTAATATTCTAAAAGTTTTAGAATCAAATTTCAGAATATGTAATCTTTACTTTGCTCTACGTTTTACAAAATGTAGAATATGTATTCTTCAGTTTGTTCTATGTTCTGGAAATTGAGAATAATAATTATAAAATTAATTTTAAATTCCAAAAATTTAGAAAATTAAATCTTTCAGTTAAAGAAATCAAATGTTTAGTTAGATTACATTCTATATAATAAATTATTAAATTGATTTTCCGAAAATTAAGGAAATAATAGAATATGTATTTTTTTTTCTTTTGATATAAATCTCAAAAAGTTTCAAATAGTGTTTTTTAACAAATAAATGAATTTTCTAAATAAAATTAAAATAAATCCAAAATTTAATTATAAAATAAAATCAGAATAAAATTTGAAAATCAATTTTTATATCCTACAATTAAGGAAAAAAATCTTATATTTAGGAAACAAATCATACAATTAATAAATTTAAAGGTATTATAGGTTTCAAATTCTAAATAAAGTATATGTCACCAATCTAAAAAAATAAAAGTGTAGATCACTAAATCCAAAAAAGTTTGGCCCAAAAATCTAATTTTCCCCCAAAAAAATAAAGTTTTGATCGATATGATAAATTTAGCTTTACTGAAGCTGAGTCAGCACCCACGTAAGCAATACAAAAATTCATGTCGTCTTCACACATGTCTCCGACTTGAAATCTCCAGCGCCGATCCGTCAAAGGCACTTGGCACCATTACATAAAATAGAGTTTTTTCATCAATACAAAACTATTCATATAGTTCATGCAATCTTTTTAAAGATAAAAAAAACCCATGTATTAAAGAAAAATTATATCTCATACCACTTTTCTTCAAATTCTTTATAAAATCTACCACATTTCTCAAACCCTTATCAAATCTACCATATCCTATATTTGAAATACCTTTTTACCTATTACACATCTTCTCCCTTTTCTTTCTCTTTCTCTTTTTCTCTTTCTCCTTCTCTCTCTTTCTCTCTTTCTCAAAACGAGAAAAAATGGAGTGGTACCGGAGATGGTGATTGACGGCGGCGGCGACGGAGACGATGATCGTGGACAGCGACAAAGATGGTGGATGTGGACGACAACAGTTAGACAAAAACGGTGATCGTGAACGGCGACGGTGGTCGTAGACAAAAACAGTGATGATGACGGTGGCCAAGACGAAGACAGAAACGATGGCCGTGGACAAGACGACGACGATGAATATGGTGCCAGAGACGGTTGTAAACGGCGGCGACGGACAAAAATGGTGATCGTGGACAACAATAAAGACGGCGGTGGACAAGACGGAGATAGGATGACGGAGACGATGATCATGGATAAAAATGTGACGGTGGTTGATGACGACGGTAGATATGAATAGAGACGGTGGTCGTGAACACGGCGGCGACGGTGGTTAAAGACAAAGACGGCGACGGTGGATGTAAACAGATGTAGTGAACAAACATGGGTTCGTGGACAAAAACTAAATAGATAGATAAAATTTAAGGGCAATTGTGTCATTTACACATATTACAAGACAAAATGTGGTAGATTTTGTAAAAAAATTTGGGTTGTGGTACATTTCATAAGAAATTAGGAAAAAATGGTAGATTTGAAAATTTTCCATAATATTAATGTGAACAACAAATATGCAAGTTTCTAAAAAAAAAAAAACAAATATACAATATTTAAATACTTTAACAAGATATTCCACCGTGGAAAGATATCATCTAATCTAAAACAGAGCTCATACATTGGCTTTAGCCTAAATCGACATGGTTTCCTCACCAATCCACTCCTTCATCGTCCTTCTCTTCCTCGTACTCTCCGCCGCTAGTGAGCCGGTACCTGCACCATGGCCGGAGCAGTTCCACGCGTTGCTTTTGATGAACAAATCAGGGTCTTTGGAAATTGTGGACCTTTGGTACGACTGGGTCAATGGACGTAACTTCAACATCATTCAGAAACAGCTTGGTAAACTTACCTACGACCTCGAATGGAACAATGGCACCTCTTTCTATTACACTCTCGACGCTTCAAGGACTTGTCGTACCGTTCACTTCGAGGTCAGTATATACCACTTTGTTATTGTCACTTGTGGAATGTAATGTGGATATATTAGGTTACATGTCTGTTTCTTGCTATTTTCATGTTTACTTCGAGGAGAATTCGTAGCATAATTCATCAAATTTGTAGAATTCATACCAAAAACATTTATCAAATTTTGAGACCTGTGAGTTTTAATTGTAATATACTTTAGAAATGCCTTGGTCTAAGTAAAGTTCCACATCATTATTTTCGACAATAATAGCAAGTATATGCCTTGGTCTGAGTTCAACATAAGCAATGGTCATGATACATTAGACTTTATAGATTTTTATTGGTTTCAGTAAGTTGTTGAGACTAGTCTCTGGTTTTTTGTCTACCCCGATCGATCAAGGTTGGAATCCTGAGGCCAAACTGGCTAGATGGAGCAAACTATATGGGTCAGCGACAAGTGAATAGATTTCTTTGCAATGTATGGGAGAAGGTTGACTTCTTAACGTATTATGAGGATATAGCCACCAAGAGACCTGTACAGTGGATCTTCTATACAGGTGTGAAGTGATGGATACTAATATGACTTATGACTCGGTCATCTTTCTCTTTGTTTAACCAAAATATCGAAAAATGATCGCAGGTAGGGAAGCTCATGTGATGACATTTGAGGTGGGAGCTGTTCTAGAGGACGAGAAATGGCAAGCTCCTGACTATTGTTTCCACAATGAGAAGAAGAAGAGTGAGTAATTGAGATTGTGTTTGTAGAGTTATGGCATCTTTGAAAGGCAAGCTCATGTCTATTGTTTCCACAATGAGAATAAGAAGAGTGAGTAACTGAGATTGTGTTTCATTATATGTTTCTAGAGGAAATTAAATATGAAACGTTCAATGAGGAAGTCTTTTTCATCTTTATGAACAAAAATTGAAGGGGTTTTTTTTATAGTGGAGCATAAATAAAAGTAGATGTCTTAATCCACCACAAGCCTATATTGAGCTTCACTAATTTCGAATTTGACCTTCTTTAATGTGGCTAAGGTCTAAGAAGCACCTTCTTATTTGGTCCTCAAACCATAAACCATTTGCTCAAATTATCTTAAAAAGTTGTGGTTAAAAATTAAAATATAGTACAAGACCAAACTAATCTAACAATTAATAAGGGACCCAAAGATATAAGTTAAAAAGTTGATCCGACCACATTAAGAAGAGAATCTATGTGACGAATGATAAAGCACGAGAACTCTAATGTGGGTTTAAGAAAAGGGTAGTTTCGTCTTGTTCATGACGCGTTTTCCCTTAATCAATTATATTAACACCACTTTTAAAATTTTAAGTAGACAATACTTTTGCGTTGTGGATTGATTCACTATGCAGAGGATAGATACCAAATCACTAATGCACATATGAATATGATTTGTTTCCTAAAAATATTTAGACATAAGAAACCGGTTTTAGCCTTTTTGGGACTTTTTGTCTTCTTATTAATAAATCAAAGATGTACATTTCTTTAAAAAAGGTTATGAGTATTAGAGTATACTCCCCTCTGTTTCATAATGTAAGATGTTTTAGCACAAATCGCGAATATGAAGAAACTATTTTTACTCCAAAAAGTAGCATTTAAAATATATATTAAAAACAGTTTAATCAATTATAAAAAAAGACTGCAAAATACTATTGGTCACACAATTTTCAATAAAGTTAAAAGTACCTAGTATTGTCAAAACAGCTTATATTTTGAAACAAATAAAAACCTTCAAAACATCTTATATTATGAAACAGAGGAAGTATATGATTATGATGTAGATATCTATAATTAAACATCTCAATCTTTTAGCTGTTTTGTAATATAATCATGTCTTTCAAATATAAAAATAATCACCACACGCTGCCAAGTTGTTAATGTGTTTGTAAATTTAAATATATCAATGATATTAACACAAAATGTACATAGCAATTTAAAGAGGATGTAAAATGCAAAATTTTGGAAATGTAAAAGAAACTAAAAAACCAAATATGTATGGAGACGTGAGAAAAAAAGAGAGTACAGTAATAACCTAAGTCTGTAATCGCTAAATACGTTAATTAGAACGAGAGTGACTAACACGTCGCCGTTTTGTCTCGAAGAAGAGCATTTTTTTTGTTAAGAAGAACAATTTGGCTAAGAAAAAGATTTCGACCAAAAAAAAAAAAAAAGGCTAAGAGAAAGAAGAAATAAGAATTTAATCTCCAAAGTTGTTACTTTGAATCTCTATATTTCTGTGAATTATCTTTCTTTCTTTTTTTGAAAAATTTATGTGAATTATCGCATGTGTGTATATGTTTTTGACCACTTATGATTTTTTTTTTGACCATGTGTGTCTCTCTTGCTTATCTGCTCAAGCAATGGAGCTCAAAACAACACTTTCAACTGTAATTAATAGCTCAAACCCACATTACATCACTAATTGGAGATTTATTAGATTTCTAGTGAGTAGTTTTTTAAGATACTTAGCGTGAACATTTTCTTTTTTTCTTTTGGTCGAAAACTTAGCGTGAACATAAGAACAAGAATAATTACTTATTCGATCCCCCCAAAAAGTAGTTTTAGATTTTATTCATCTGTTGTTCAAAAAAAAGAAGATTTAATTAATCTTTTAACTCATTGATTAATTCATGTTATAAGTATTATAGTTTCGAAAACAGATTTGAAACAGAGAGTGAGAGAGAGAGATTACAGTCAGTCAGTCAAGCTCAGAAATCAATTTTAATTTCGAATTTGAATTTGCATTTGCATTTGCTTTCAAGAGGAATCTGATTGAGATTTTGTTTGTTTGTTTCCGTCTTTCTTGTATCGAACACAGTAAAGCAAAAAACAACATTCTTCATACAAAAAGATAAAGAAAACACTTTTTCTTTTCAACATTCTTCCATACGAAGATAAACTTTCCAAGTTTATAAATCTTTCAAAGTCCACCGGAGGAAGCAACTCACTACCACCAAGGTAAGGTTTATCTTTCTCTCAAAGCTATGGATCAAAGAGAAGCAATGGGTTTATCCGGGTCGAGTAATCCGAGTTCTCCTCCTCCTCAACAAACGTTTGATGGGTCACAAGGGTCAAACCCGAATCCGAACCAGGAAGCTGGTGGATCCACCGGATTCGTGTCTCAGGTTATTGGGGAATCAAGTAGGCGTAGAAAGATTGAGATTTCTGATGGAGAAGGAAGATTGGGATTTTCGCATAAAATTATGATGAAGATAGCTTTAGGATTGCCGGTGAAAAGTTTACTAAGATTCTTGTGCCTATCGAAACAGTGGAGATTCACAATCCGCTCCAAAGATTTCAAAGACCAATACCTAATCAAGTCTCTGAATCGACAACAAACGCAAGGTCTCCTCTTCTCATTCTCTTGCGAAGACAAGTGTTTTGTCTTTACATCGCCCCGTTTAGAAAATGCAGATGAAGCATCGTCCTCTTTAGTAGCTTCCTACAACATGACTTACAACATGGTAACGGTAGTAGATTCCATTGCCCCTTCTGTCCACGGTCTGATTTGCTACGGACCAACTTCTGGTCTTGTCATCTACAACCCTTGTACTAGAAGATCCATTGTCTTACCCGGGATCAACTCAAGGTGTAGTAAGAATGTAGTAAATCACTACGTCGGCTATGCTATCGATAGTGGTTATAAGGTGTTGTGCATGCTGAATGGAAAACATCAGTTTGGAAGACCATGTGCTTTTGCGGAAGAAATATGGGTTTTGACACTAGGAAATGAGCATCTATGGAGAATGGTTAAAGACATTCCTCCTCATTCTCCCACGAGTTATGAGATGTGTATCGATGGTGTTTTGTATTATGGAGCTTTGACTGGGGAAAATCTAACTGAACATGCAATCATGAGTTTTGATCTTAGCTCTGAAAATTTTCATCTGATCAAAGTACCCGCAAATGTCGGTAAATTTCTTAGTTTGTCAAAGCTTCTTCGTTCTTCAAAGCTGACATCCTACGAGGGAAAGCTTGCTATACTTTACGCTGAACATCATCCTACCAACACGTTTGCTTTGTGGGTTTTAGAAGATGCTGCGAACGAGGAATGGTCTTACAAGACTTTTCCTTTGCCTAGTTTAGTTGGGTGGACAGAAGACCCGCTTCTTCGACTGTGTAGCGGCACCAATGTGGGTGAGGTTATTTTGGCACCAGGTTTAGTGCACGCATCGCCATATCGGGTTGTCTACTATGATCCAAAGAAAGAGAGCTTCAGAAAAATTGAGATGGAAGGAATCACAGAGCGCGACGTTCCAGATGAGGTTAAGTGGCGGTATTGCTATCCAATCTCTGTCTTCCCTGGTCAAGTTGAGAATCTTATGTTTCTATAAGGTGATAAGTTCACTAATAGTTTTCTCTGTACATTCTCACTTTTGGGCATTTCTTGTGTTGTTGAGAATGAAATGGCTAAGGATTTTACCATTCTGTTTCGGGATTTATTATGATTAGAGATTAAGTCCTTTGATTTGTCTTTTAGCATTTTGGAACTTATCATCACTATAGTCTAATGAACCCATGTCAGTTTCGTGCATGTATTACACAATAGAGATGGGATCGTAATACTCTTAGATTGAGTTAATTGCTTTGTCAGATTGTGTGAACTGTGAAATCCAGATTATTTACAAGACTCTTTGCTCGTCAAGTCATAATAATTTTACAGTAACAATCCTAGCATAGACTGAAGATACCTCATTAATTATTTGCAGACAAAACCTCCTAATTATGCTCTTCCTAATTAGTAATCAAAGAGTCCCTCTGTAAAGTCATTTGTGTGAAGGAAAGGGAGAGAAACATTCAGAGACTTTGATTGCTTGTAGCTAACAGATCCATATATCGCACTTTGTACTATTTTGTATTAGCTACTAGCAAACTACTTGATCACTAAACTATCTCTGAGTGTGCAAACTCTTAATCAAAAGTTTGATGTGTTGAGATAATGTTACAAACACTTGTTTCAGAAATAAACATTGAATATTTTTTTTCAAAGGTCAAATTGTTTGTTATATGTAGTGATTTTGGTGAAAGAATGACAAAAACACTACAAGAAAACAGCCGCAAAACCGACGGAATTTCCGACGGAAGTGATTCCGTCGGAAAGTTACCGACGGTAAACCGACCTATTTCCGACGGAATTGAAATTTTTCAATTCCGTCGGCAATCTGTCGGAATTATTTCCTACTGATAAGAAGACCGTCGGAAATCGGTCGGATTATTGGACCGTGTAACTAGCCGGTGCCGACGCCGGAGGAGATTCCGGTTGTTTGTCAGAAATCCGTCGGAAAATACGAACTTCGATATTACCGTTAATATTTTCCGACAGACACCCAACTAGATGTCGGAAATCTGTCGGAAAAATAGCCGTTATGTAGTTGTTATTATATCTGTTGGCTTTCCGACACTTTTCCGACAGATTTCCGACGGTCAGCGTATTTATATATATGATTCCACACATCTTCATTCACTCACAACAACAACAACTTCCAACCAAACATTTGTTAGAAAAAAATCGTTAAGAGAGGGAGATGTCATCTTCTAGATATTATAGATCTTGGATGGATGAAGAGATGTATGATCCGGAGTCGAAGACATTAAATGAAAGTTATGCACGAGGTATATGCGAGTTCATGGCGGTTGTCGGGAATCGACCGGAGATAAAATGTCCATGTTTAAATTGTTGCAATTCGCGTAATGTTAAGGTAGAACAAGTTTGGCATCACTTGTATACCCATGGTTTTATGCCGGGATACAAAATTTGGTTTTTTCATGGAGAAACTAATTATGATGGTGGTAGTAGTAGCAGTGCACCATATGTTGCGGATAGCTTAGGCGAACATAGAACGGATAGCTTAGGTGAACATAGAACGGATAGCTTAGGCGAACATAGAACGGAAGTAGATTTTGGTGTAGGTACCGCTGAGATGGTTCATGATGCGTTTAGAGAGAATTTGCCATCGATCGTAATAGGGGAGAATTGAGTAGAAGAACCATTGATAAATAATGATATTGTAATTGCCTAAATTAAATATGTTTGTTTTAGGTATGCTACATTTCTTACCCTAGGGTAACACATCAAGGAGATCCTTGGATTACAGTGACTCCAATTAATCCAAGAGGGAGACTATATGGAGTTGCTGAGCAAGATGCTATGCAACCAACTAGAATTATTCCGATGGATCCAGTTGATCATTATTCTGCGGTGGACCTTTTTGTTGATTTCACAGAATTTGGTGATAATATAGTACATTCAGAATCAGAAGAAGAAGTTGGAGAATTTGATGAAGACGAAGACACAATTTTTTCGGAAGGATCAAAATCAGACTCAGATTAGTTACATTATATGTTTGTATCTGTAAACATAAACAAGAATTTCAGATTATTTATATTTTTGTATATATTTTTTTAATAACTTGATTTTGCGTCGGAAATCTGTCGGAAATATATATATTTCCGACAGATTTCCGACGGATGCTTCATATCAGGCTAACCTTAACGGACGACACGTGTTACCCTTAAATCTGTCGGAAATCTGTCGGAAACGTATCTATTTTTCCGACAGATTTTCGACGGGTTTGGGGATTTGAGGTCAAATTCCAGAATTTCGAGAAGACAAAGTCTCGGCATACAATTCTAACAACAAAATTAAAATATAAGAGAGTAAATAACCTTGTCGATGTTATACAGAACATGATTTGTGATTTTGTCATATTTCAACCAAAAGCGTTTCATACAGTTACATATACAAAACAATAGATGTTTACTGAAAATACTAAAAATACTAACTGTTTAGAATTTGAAAGTAACAATAATATTATCGAGTATTTTATCTTCTAAATCATGCTCCAACCGTGCTATTAACTTGTAACTACGAAAACGGATCGTTAACAAGCTTAAAACCACAAACCTGTCAGAAATCTGTCGGAATATTGTATATTTTTCCGACAGATTTCCGACGGATGAGCCAAATTTTACCCGCGAAATGAAAAATAAATACCGCGAAATCAGTCGGTCCAAAACACGCGTTAATTTGATTTAATTCGATTTCCGACGGATTTCCGACAGTTTTAAATCTGTCGGAAATTCTATTTATTACCAGAGTCATCTTCCCCGCAGAACACATTCGGGAATCCAACAAAATTTTTGATTTCTCCTATTCTCCGCCGGATTTCGCCTCCGCCTCTCAGCCCACTCTTCTTCGCCAGATTTCGGCCCGATTTCACCGTTTCTTCTTCTCTTCTTCGCCGGAAATCCGCCGGATTTCGTCTCTCCATTTTCTCCCCTTCTCCGGTTGATTTCGCCGCCGCCGCCACCGCCTCCGCCTCTTCTCTTCACGTTCCAATTTAGATGGCGGATCTTCCATCTCATTTGTAAGTTTCCTCAATTTATCAATGGATTTTTGTTAGATCTAGGGTTAGGGAAATTTGAGATGTTAGATTTAGGAGTATGGAAGTTAAATTTAGGATTAGGGTTAGATTTAGGATTAGGAAAGTTAAATTAATCAAATTTGTTTTTTTTGGAAATTTAAGAAATTTTTTTTAAACAATTGTATTTTTATAAATATATATTTAACCAATTTCGAAATTTTAAGATAATGAATTAATTTTTGAATTTATATATATGTTTTTATAAATTTTATATAATTAGATTTAGGGAAAATATATTTTGCATATATTTTAAAAAAATTGTATGTAACAATTACTTAAGAATTTTTAGGGAAAATATATTTTTCATATATTTTTAAATATTAATTTCGAATTTTAGAATTTTAATATTTTAGAATTTTAAATTATGTAACAATTACTTAAGAATTTTAGAATTTCCTAATAAGTTTACAATTATTTCGAAATTTGAAGATAATGACTTAATTTTTGAATTTATATCTATATTTTTTTAAAAAATTATATAATTAGATTTAGGAATATTATGTTTTATATATTTTGGAAAAAATTGTTAGCATTTTCTACTAATTTTTAAACAATTTTAAGGATTAATTTAGAATTTTAGAATTTTAATATTTTATTTTTTTAAATTATGCAATAATTACTTAAGAATTTTAGAATTTCTTAATAATTTTAGAATTATATGAAATATTTATTATTTTTTCATAACTTTATAATATATTAATATAAATATAGGGATTATAGTGGTTTCGTTGCATCTGCCAGCGGCCAACGTCGTCGTCGCACGAGTAGACCTCCTTCGAGTACGACGTCTACACCTCTACCGTCGTCTACACCTCTATAGACGCCGGAGACACCACCAACCACCACAGCACCGTCCCAGCTTAGCGTCGAGGACTTCATGGGTCTTCCTGGACGAGAGAGGTTGACTAATCTTCATCTAGACCAACGCGGTACAGACACATGGTAAGTGTGTTGTTACATTTTTGTAAGTTTTTTTTTACTAATTTAATTTAAATTAGTAAAAAATGTAATTATATTGTTACATTTTTTTCCGTAGGTTTGGTGATTCTTGAAGCGAGATTTCGAAGTCCCTCAACAAGATGGAAAACTTTTTGCTCAGCCGTCCGTATCCGACGTACACCGCCATGCCACTGGAGGATCAAGAAATGTGGTTTCGCCAATTTGCGGTAAGTCATCTGTTTTCACAATTTTTACTTTCATTTAAAGTATTATTTTTTTTATTTAATTTTTCTTTTTGCAGCAAGAATTTAGGTGAGAACCACACTTGACCGCTACGGTAAGGAGGGAATTCGACTTGAAAGCGGGACGGCACTACTCGAAGAAGGTGAACGAGTGGAAAGATAAGTGGCAACACGAGAAGGTGCCAAAGGAGATGATTGAGAAGCCAGACTTGTGGAACGGGTTCGTCGCCTATCGGAAACGAGAGGATACCAAGGCGAGCTCTACATATCACTCTACCAACCGGAACAACACGCGCAACAGCAAGGGTTTAGCCACTCACAACCTTCGAGAGGATACCAAGGCGAGCTCTACATATCACTCTACCAACCGGAACAACACGCGCAACGGCAAAGGATTAGCCACTCACAACCTTGGAGCTACCAGCAAGAAGACAAAGGCTAGGATTTGGTAAATTTTTTATGTACGTCTTGATTTTTATTAAATTTTTTTTTAGTTTTATACATTTATATTATCAAATAAATATCTAATAACAGCAGGCTAAGGAGTTGGGTCGGGAACCCAACAACTTGGAACTTCTGCTAGCAACACACACCGACAAGGATGGTGTCGTCCAAGATCAGCTAGCTCGGGAGATTCAGGAGAGCGTCCAAATAATGGAAGACGAGTACATTCTGTCTCAACCATCCCCTCACCCAAGCCCCGGACGACATCATCAACCAATTCGTCTTAAAGGTATGTAAAATTTAAAATAGTTTTCAAAATTGTAACATCCTGAAACAAAAATTCTGATTTTGGCAAAGGGGTGTCGATCGACACCAGCTGTGGGTGTCGATCGACACCAAGTTCTGCAGTTTGGTCGGTTTTAAAATTAATCGCTCGGTTTGCGTCGCGGTTAAGAAAAACCTAGGGCTCGGCTATAAAAGAGATTTTTAAGCCTTGGCCATGTTTTTGAGAGGCAGAAACAGAAATCTTTTAGAGAGAGAGATTTTAGAGAATTTCCTGAAGGATTGTTGCAAGAAATCCCTCGGGAATCTTCTCGTTCGTTTCTAGATCGTAGAAAATCATTGTTCGTTGTAGTTCTTCGGGTTAGAGGATCGTTCGCAGTCGTTTATTCGCTGATTTTCGTTGTTCCTCGTTGTTTGTCGTTTTCAATATGTTCCCTTCGTCGATTCGAGGTGAGTGCGTGAACGTGGTTATAGGTGTAGAGTGTTAGGTTATCGATTGATTGTTGTATGATGATTTCGTGTAGTTTGATGGTTATCTCTGTGTGATTTCGTGTGATTATAGTATTGAATTATCGTGTTCAATTCGTGTGATGAAACGGAATCGAGTCGTGTGAGGATTGACTCGATTCTGGTTCTGCGAAAGTGGTGTCGATCGACACTTAGAGGTAGTGTCGATCGACACCCACTTATGAAATCGTATTATTTTGGTTATGTGAATGTGGTGTCGATCGACACCATGATGGTGTGTCGATCGACACCGATTGTTGATTTGAGGATTTTCGATTGTTTGTTCTCGTTTTGGTAAATTGTTTGTTGACGGTAAATGATTGCGTAGGTTTGGCATTTTATACCCTTATTATGTAACCGGTAGCGGAATGACCGTCTCATTGAGTATTTGTGATAATACTCGCGCAACTCTGTTTTTCCCTTTTGAGTTGCAGGTAAAGGAAAAATGTGATCGCGGAATCGAGGCATAAGAAGAGGATGATAGGGTCTTTGGTGTTGTTATTTTAGTTAGTGAACCGTTTGTTAGGTTGCTAGTTCATTTTATTCCTAAATTTGATGTTTGAATTATTTTGGATAATCGGATATTTATTTTATGGAGTTATTGGTTTGTTTATCTGGTGTATTGATTTATTGTTTTCCGCAGTAGAAACTATTAAGGTTAAGAAAAAAAAAATCTGGTTGTTTCACCCAAAATTACAGCCTAAGATCTTTGTTAGGGAGCACTATCCAACGGGTTCAAGGGTTAATTCTTATTCTAAGCATGCGTATCTTGCCGACCTTGCATTAGCCCTCAAAGGGACTCCTGAGTTGAACATGATTCTCGATTCTCAATTTGGGAAATTGTTTGATATTCTAGCGCGAAAAACTGCTTTTTCTAGCAAAATTGTTCATAACATGTTATGTCGCCAACTGTGGACAACAAAACCCCACGAGTTGTGGTTTGTTTTTGGGGGAAAACCCATAAAGTTTTCTATGAGGGAATTTCAGCTACTGACAGATCTAACTTGTTATGTCCACATTTGGTGTCACTGCCGAGTTGTGTTTCTTAGCAACATTTCTTCGCATTGCAAACCAGCGCATCATTACTGTTCTGATGTACTCTAACATCGATATTATGGAGAATCCCTTGGCTCGTTCTACCACTGCATTGAACGATTCTGCAATATTGCTGCTCATGAGGTTATAACATTTCCCCGTACAGTGTACTCTGCTCCAGTGTCCAACGCTAATCTTTCTCAAGTACGTCGCGCATTTCTCATCCCTCTTTTCAATTTCAGCCATTAGTTCATCGAATTCTCCAGGTCAGAATACCTTACACGCAAGGCCTACAAGGTTGGATTGACCCTTAGGCTTAACTTTAATGCCACATTACGTTCTAGATGTACATGGCAACATCCATGGGTAGCTTTTGGGAAAAACGTTTGAATTCCATGTTGGATCAATGCGTGTCTGTCGAAAACAAAGTACAGCTCATTGCATCCACCCAAAACTCATGTTAACTGATTTGAAAACCACCTCTATGACGCATCATTCTCACTGTCGAAGACTCCAAACGCAAGCGGAAATATCTGGAAATTTCCATATTGCATGCATGTTGGTAGCAGTGCGTCACTACCTTCAGCTGATCCTTGATTCATCTCTAGGGCTATTTCCTTCACCCTCTACGCATTCCAATATGTAACTGTTACGTGCAATTCTTGTGGGACTATGTCTGGGATCTCGCAAGCCCGTGGACCGGGTGCTCTGTTTACAAATTTAGACTTCATCAACTCCGCAATAACCTTTGCGGTTGCGTGCTTCGTGTACTGCGATCTCGACATAATGTCGCACGTATGGTCTAACAAAGCTTTATGAATCTCAAAGTAGTCTGAAGTATAAATTACTGTAGCCACCACGTAGAAAGAACATCTCGTATCAATGCATGTACATACAATCTTTGTTGGGGTTGACCGTATCTGTTTGAAATGGAATAGCCTTTTTATTGCGTATATTGCAAGCGTCATTTGATATTCTTTTTTGTTTTTGAAGGTTCTCCCCTTGTACACGGCATCTTCTGTTGCTGCTATGTCTATATCACACAGATTACGGTCTGCCTCCTACAACTCGTCAAACACCGGGGCTGCATTTACAGCGTAGAACCCTTCGTTATTTCTTATATCTGCGTACAAATTTTGGAGAGACAACGGTACATAGCCATTTTGCATTTCAGTGAGGTTCGGCGTCACTACATCACCATCCACATGAGCTTCCACACTGTCCACCTCTTGGCCACCCCTTCCAAAGCCGTACTCACGGTTAATCAATTCTGGCCAGTGTTCCATATCATATTCAATATCTTCCTCCTCATCAGAATCTTGCGGTGAATAACATCTATCCGAATCTTTGAACTCGTCGTCAGAACCTGGTTCATAACCATCATCACCATCTGCATCCACTCCCACTTCATCTTCGAAAATGAAATCGTCATCTCATGTTAGGCTTACAATCCTCTCCTTATGGTACACACCTTCCCCACCACCGTTCACCTTTCTACATGCTGGTGTTGTCTCACCTTCTGCATTTGTCACCGAGTCTAGCTGCCCACTGGTTCCACCTACACGCACACCTGAGCCATCCACGCTTCCTCCTGTACCATACATGGGCGAGTTGAACAACCTACGACGGGGCGTTGTTAGGTCGCTACTCACCTTTCTCTGTTTACTGGCCTCGCCATGTACAACAAGTGGATGTACTTCAATAGAACCATGTCCACTTATCTCAACAAAGAGTGTCACCCGCTTGCCCACGGCTCTCATAGCTCTGTAGTTTGTGAACCCTTCGTCTGTCGCAAATGCAACTGGCGAGTCTGAGACAACATTTTTCACCTGTTGTAGGTGGTACCCAAAATGTCAGCAACACCGGCGTTGTACTTCGAACTTCAAACTCATCTCTAATGTGTTTCGTGAAAGCCATGATGCAAACCGACCGTTCACGTTCACACATCTGCTCAGACGCGTTTTGTCAGCGGTGAAGGCCCATTCTCCGTCTTCAAAACGTCGTTTTCCGCTCATAACAACCACATGATCTCTTGGAACCTGCAAGGAGTTAATCTTATTAATAGTTACTCACCCATCGTACATATTCCTTTATGGATGCTTGAAAACCAAAATCATAATATATACTCATTTACACACTAACCTCCATCGTGTTGTGCTCTCCTGCCATTAATGCCAAAGCTTCCCAACTATTGCAACTAATGCATTCTAAAATTTCTCTATAAATAGCAAATACAATACTTCTTACGGACTCATATTTCACGGCATTAAGTATTAATTACACCATATACATCAACTTACCTTGCATTTAATGATTCAATGTGGACGCAAATCAGACCCGTCAAGTCGTAGCCGCCAATAAACATTTCCGTTACTTCTTCCATCCTCTCCACGCGCCTCGCCTTTGGGGAATTTCCTTCTCACCGCCAATCATAAGTGACAATGTGGCACCTGTTTTTAGAAAGTGCTATAATTCCAACGAGGTTTTTAAAAAGTGCTATAACAGACCATTCACTCTTAAATAAACGACTCGTTAATCGTTATCCACAAAATAAGAAGTTATTAGTGAAATGTAAAACTCCGAAAATGGAAACTGTTAAGTATCAAGCCAAAACATTTTGATCGATATTTTAGCGCAAAAAAGAAAAGATATTTGGATGGATATGTAAAATTTTGACTTTACTGAGGCTGACTCAGCATCCACGTAAGCAATAAAAAAATCATATTCGAAATCGTCGTCTTCACACATGTCTCCGATTTGAAGAAATGGTTGAAGAATCGGAGAGAAGGAAGCAGACTTGAAATCTCCGGCGCCGATCCGATTTTCGTCAAAGGCACTTGGCACCATTCTCGTTTCGATATCTCCGTCACTGATGGCTCCTCCTCTAGGATTTGCAATGGTACACAAAAAAACCCCTAAATCATTGAGCCTCCTAGGTTTTCGGATTTTGATTTTGTTTTGGGTTTTAATCGGAATTGAAGCGACGGAGGAGGAGCGAGCGGCGCAATGGGATCAGCCAGTATCGGAATATCTCCAGCGATACTTAGCAGCCTGATCCGGAATGTAAACGGGATAGTTCGATGTTCCTTGTTTCCTCAAAATTGGATTCATCTAGCAGATTCAATGTTGCTTCTTTTGTTAAATTCAAGCCTAGAATGACTATTGGATCTCTTGTTTTGTTGAACAAATGGTTTCTTGATGCTTGAGTAAGCCTGAAGTTTTTTCAGTGATGTCTCTGACTGTGTGTTGGTTTATAGCTTTCTTGGAATTTTGAGAAGGAAGGAACTAAACTCGAGCGGCGATGGAAATGTAAACAATCACATGACAGTGGGGGTCTTGGATTTTCTTATGGAGGCTAGTATCGGGCTAAGTGTACGTTCTCGGAATTCTCGTTATGTTTCAAGAATGAACTAGGCTTTTAAGTCCTTTGATCTACTTTTTTTCATAGGCTTAGTAACTTTAGATTAGTCTTTGGAAGACATGGAAATCTTTCAATAGTTAGTGTTTACGCAAATTTCGTGATTATACTCCACAGGAAGAAGTTGTGAACAAGACGAGATCGTTTGAGAAGATGCAAAGTGAAACCGAGAAATGCTTAACGCAAGGTGAAAAGCTCGGCAACGAAATATGGATTTTGAGAGTGAAACTTATGCAAAGGCATGTATTGTCCTTCTTGCTTAAATTAGAATCATTGGCTTTTCTAATTTGTAAAAGGATCTTGTCATGTTTTGAGAGTGGAAGAAGCGATAATGAGAAGAGCGAGGAAGAAGCCTCAAAGAAGGAAACAACCAGTAAAGCCCGTGATTGGAAGAGTTCCCCTGCCTTGTGGTTTCAGGTCAGAGAGTATGATCTTAAGCTAGGGAAAGAGAAACATCTTTTGGTTGAAAAACTCGCTAGAATTTGTATTGCCTGTGAAAGTAAAATGCAATAAACTTGGAATCTAGGCCTAAAGAGCTTGAGAAACACTCAGATCTTTTGAATCTTCACAAATTTTCCAGTGAATGTTCAGTGACCTGAGTTTTTTTTCTGATCCTAGATCAAGTTCCTAACTTGGATTTCTTGGTTTGGTATTGGATCTATGAAGTGTTAGTTTGGGTAATTAATGCTTAAATTTTAGTGAAAGAAATAAAGGTTTAATTGGAATGAGATTCCTTGACCAATGCTATGAAATTTGGATGCTTCCTTTTCTTGATACTATTGGACCTCTTTTAGCATTTTTGATCTATCATCACGGGAGTCGAATTAAACCCATGTCAGTACACAGTAGAGATGGTACTTTTAGATTGAGTTAATTGCTTTGTTAGATTGTGTGAATTGTGAAATTCAGATTATTTACTAGACTTTTTGCTTGTCAAGTCATAATACTTTTGCAATAACAATCCTAGCATAGACTGAAGATACCTCAATAATTTATTATTTGCAGACAAAACCTCCGCTTTCATGAGAAAATAGGTCCGTGGAGCAATCAGGTGAATCCTCTATACAACTACTAGTCTTATTCGTGTGTCATCATGTCTAGAATCAAACGAAAATTGACTATTTCCGTACCTCAGGGTCTGTGTCTTGTCGACAGGGGTAGAGGAATAGACTTGAGCCTAGAGATGGTCGTACCTCAGGATTCCGATGCGTGGAAATGAAGGAGAACAAACCTTGGAAGTTTCAGGTTACTCTTGTTTACGTCCATTGTTACAAAATGACTTGGTCTTTGTATGATTAGAGGCCATTGGAACGTGTGTTATATATATAGGTGGACACTTCGGGACTTTGTGTAAATCGTCCACTTGATGCTGCGCAACAGCTACATGGAAACTCGAACGAAACAATCACTTGACGGGGGGCCACATTCATACTTGCTTTAAACGGTTGGTTTATTTCTCAAAAATCAATCAACCTTTAAATCAAAAACATTATTGTGATGAAATAAATATTTACTGTTGTTTTGCTTGAGCTAACTGGAACGTAGATATGTGGAAGTAACTGTTCACGAAACAGAGAGACGTGGGAAGATGACACTGAGACACTGAGTCTATGGAAGAGTATGTATGCTCTGATCCAAGCTCATGAACAAGCTTAACAAGTTACTTGCCAAGCAAGGCATCTCCTAATTATGCTCTTCCTAATTAGTAATCAAAGAGTCCCTCTGTAAAGTCATTTGTGTGAAGGAAAGGGAGAGAAATATTCAGAGACTTTGATTCCTTGTAGCTGACAGTTCCATATATCGCACTTTGTATTTGTATTTGGCGATTTACTTAACAGTTTCATCATATGTATTAGAAAACTACTTGATGACTAGACTATCTCTGAGTGCGCAAACTCTTAATCAAAAGTTTGAGGCAGGAATAACCTCTTGGTGTGTTGAGATAATGTTATAAACACTTGTTTCAGAAATAAACATTTGTCAAAGGTCAAATTGTTTGTTATATGTAGTGATTTTGGTGAAAGGATGACCAAAAGAGGCCGTGAGGCAATAATGAAAATGCAATATTTTATTTACCTTAAGAGCTACATGGAAAGCAGCAAAAGCAAATCTTTGAGAATCAATTCATCATCAGAGCTAGCTATCAACAGAACATATGACTTGCCTAGCTAAATCATCAGTTCCAGAAATTATCACAACCCAAGCTTTCCTTCCTTGATCATACCTAGAATACGGAGAAGAAAACACAACACTAGGGACAAGAACAATAATAATTACTTATTTGATCCCCAAAAAATGCAGCTTTTAGTTTTAATTAATCTCTTAATTAGTGTTATAATTTTAATTTCAATTTCGAATTTGAAATCTGATCGATACGCCTGAAGGAATCTCCTTCCTTCATAATAGTTTATTCATCAGTCAATATAATATATTAAGTTTTACATAAACCAAAAAATTATGAGAAGATGACACTTGTCATCTAATTTTTTTATAATTAATTAATTAATTTTTTTTGGTCAAATAGAATTAATTATTAAAATTAATATTACTACTAAATTAACTACAATATCTTAAATAAATTAAATAACAATCCAACATAACATTTTTCGATTAAAAACACATATTCATAGCTAACAAAAGTACGACTATATAATATGTTTAGGTTTACAGAAACCAAAAAGTTATGAGAAGATGACATGTGTCATCTAATTTTTCATATAATTAATTAATATGTTAAGGTTGACCAAAAAGTGAAGTTCTGAGAGGATGAACACGTGTCATTTTTATTTTATTTACAACCTTATATTTCTTTTCGTTTAAACATTTGTCCTCCTAATTTTCTTTTTTGCGGAAATTTGCCCCATTAAATTTTTTATTTATGTATTGATTTTTTAAAATAAAAGTGTGATAGTAATATTAATTTTAAAGCAAACAATTAAAATAAATTATTTTCATAAATTAGTTAAAAACATGTAAAACAATATTCTCATATATAGTTTTTTTTTTTTTTGTTTATTCATGAGGTTGCAACGACGAAGATATTTAGTAGTAGACTATAACAAAGATATTTAAAAAGAAGAAGATTTAAAATTTTCGAACACATTTGAATGGTGTTCAAATAAAGCACATGTGTATATATTATCATATGGTTTATTTCATATTATGATTTTAAAAAATATTAGTTGTGAGAATATTTCTTAAATATTACTTATGTATAGTAAAATAATTTTAAAATTTATCTAAATATTTTGTCCACGCAACGCGTGGACTTTTCTAGTTATTTATATTCTTCTTTGAGGAGGAGGAGGAGGAGGAGGAGGAGGAGGAGGAGGAGGAGATTTGTTTTCAAACACAAACGAGTGTAAATTTTCGAGTTTGGGTTGACTATTATGCATTGTAGCATATAGATTTTGGAGAGGGGGAAGAGGGTAGGGTTTTGCCTTTACATTATAAAACTGTTAAAAAAACCTTATAGACTATTTAAAAACCGTATAAAATTGTTTATAATGTTTTTGAAAAGTTTTGTAAGGTTTTTTTAAAGTTTTATAAGATTTTTAAACAGTTTTATAAGGTTTTAAAACAATCTTATAAACCTTTTAAAAACTTTATAAACATTATAAAAATTTTATAAACCTTTTAAAAACCTTATAAATTATTAAATTGTTTAGTTTTTAATGACATGTAAAAAAGTCTTATAAAACTGTTTAAAAACTTTATAAAAACGGAAAAATCCTAAAAACAACCAAAACCCAAATTTGACCAAAAAACAACCAAAACCCAGATCTGACCAAAAAAATAACAAAAACTCATATCTGAACAAAAATCGAATTAAAATATCAAATTTGTAACCAAAATCGAATAAAAAGCTTAGATTTGTAACCAAAATCCAATCAAAAATTCCAATTTGTAACCAAAATATAATCTAAGAAAACAAAATTCATATAGTAACGATTTAGAATCAAAATCAAAATCAAAATCAAAATCCAATCCAGAAAATCAAAATCCATTTAGAAGAAAAAAATTTACAGAGATTTACGTTAACGAGAGAAAATTAAAATCCTAGATTTATTCTCGATGCTTTTGTGTTCAATGGAGTCAAAGAGAGAATAAAAAACTTTAGATTTATAACCCAAATCCGATTTGTAATTTTAGAGAAGAGAAGTTTGTGAGAAATGGTTTTTGGATATGGGATCGTGAAAGAGAAGAAGAAGAAGAAAAAGTCAAATCTGTTTTTTTTTAAAATGTTAGTGAACAGTGGCACGCCCGTAATGATTCTGTGAACAATGACATATTTGATTAAAATTTTGCCAAATGTGGCATATTTGCAATTGCCCTTTAGAAAATTAAATAAACTAATCGCGTCAATAAAAAATATAAGCAACTCTCGTCAATTCTCAGATAAAACTTGTATTATTATAAATAATCATAGTATAATAACATTAAAACTCCTCAAATAAATAACTAAAATTAAATAAAATTAAAAATATTTATCATATTCGAAAGTCGAAAAACACAAAAATAAAATTTGCTTAAGCAACAGCCAACACCTTGACTTTGAACATTCCAGTGGTCCAATTGTCCAATTGTATCTCCTACCTTGAGGTCCTTCGATGTCACAATATCATTCCATCTTCTGATGAAGATGTAAGTACCATAACTTGGGTGTCCAGATCCATCGGTTAGGACCAATCTTATTAGATGTTCTTCATTGTTATCGACATCTTCTACCATCACAAAAGTACCTTCCCGTATGGTGTCTTTTGTTACAGAATACTCTCCAGAGTTTTCCATCAACGGAATTATGTGAAATTCCATCTCGTTTTTGGGTAAATCCGCGTCAGCCTCTAAATCACCACGTTGTAGAGTGATTTTTATGGTCCATGGATCATCTTGGACCATCGTTATTATAAGCTATAAAAAAAATATATATATATATATATATATATATATATATCTTTTTAGAATGAATTTGAGAAATATAGAGCTCACCACCCTTATGTGTTCATATATATATATAAGTTAACGTGAACAAAATCTTCCTTCTCTATTTCTTACATTTTCTGAAATGTACATTAACTGTTTAACATATTTATTATTGTAAAGATTTTTTATAAATGTACATTAATTGTTTAACATATCTATTTATTATTGTAAAGATTGTTCAATATATCTATTATTGTAAAGATATTTTACAAATATACATTAATTGTTTAACATATTTATTATTATTACAAATGTACATTAACAATTTAACATATTTATTATTGTAAAGATTTTTTTATAAATGTACATTAATTGTTTACATATCTATTTATTATTGTAAAGATTGTTCAATATATCTATTATTGTAAAGATATTTTACAAATATACAATAATTGTTTAACATATTTATTATAATTACAAATGTACATTAACTGTTTAATATAGCCCATGTTTTGTGTGGGTATGAAAATTAACTTGGTAAAATATAAGATAATTTTGAGTTTACTGACTATTTGTATATAGTATTACATAAATTTGGTGTTTATAGTATATATTACCTTTTTTATTAAGGTTTCTATTTTTTAAATCACATTTACCAACATTAAGGTCAAAGTTTTAACCGCTTTGAGTATAAAATATTATTGAGTTTCATAAATAATATATCTACTTTTCAAACCGTTAAAAGTTTAAAGTAACACATTTAATTTGATTTCATATTTTTGATGATCTGAGTGTTAAATTGCTCAAATTAACTGTTAAAATTATGATAAAAAACACTTAATTTTTCTTTTCTCTTTATTGAATAAATTAAAAAGACAAATTTTTAAAAAAGTAGATTTTCATTTTGGAAAAATGCTTTTTTGAAAATTTAAATCTTCAAATATCATAATATTTTTATCTTTTTATTCAACAAAAAAAGTTATTTTTCAAAAAATTGATAACAAGAGTTAGTTTTCAAATTTTATAATTTTTAAAAAATATTAAACCAATCATCCCTTAAAAAAAACCTCATTTAATGTAATATTAATGTGAACAACAAATATACAATATTTAAATATTCCACCGTGGAAAGATATCATCTAATCTGAAACAGAGCTCATACATTGGCTTTAGCCTAAAATAAATCGACATGGTTTCCTCACCAATCCACTCCTTCATCGTCCTTCTCTTCCTCGTACTCTCCGCCGCTAGTGAGCCGGTACCTGCACCATGGCCGGAGCAGTCCCACGCGTTGCTTTTGATGAACAAATCAGGGCCTTTGGAGATTGTGGATATTTGGTACGACTGGGTCAATGGACGTAACTTCAACATCATTCAGAAACAGCTTGGTAAACTTACCTATGACCTCGAATGGAACAATGGCACCTCTTTCTATTACACTCTCGACGCTTCAAGAACTTGTCGTACCGTTCACTTCCAGGTTAGTATTTACCACTTTGGCACTGTCACTTGTGGAAGTGTAATGTGGATTTATTAGGTTAAAATTGGAGAGTTTTGGCCTACTCTTCCTTTTTAGATCGTTGTATTTGTTGTAAGAACTTTGCATTTTCGTGTCAATGTGAGCGCTTATAAACATGTTATGCCTATGTTGCTTGTTTGATTTTTTTGAATCCTATCTTCCTCTGAGATTTACAATTTACTCAAGTAAAGTAATGGTCACAATGATAAGCTCCAATGAGCCAGAATGGGAATCTAGGGCTAGTGAGTAGGACTTAGGGTCTTTTTGGACTAAACGATGTAGAGATTTCAGATCATTTATCCTTGAGGACTTTTGGATAGGCTAAATTTGATTGTGCTTATGTAGAAAACGTAAGGTTCCAACATCATTGTTTAGCGATGATACTCTCAAGTAATATGCCTTGGTTTGAGTTCTACATATGCAACGGTCATATGCATTAGACTTTATATATCTTTCTTTGTTTTAGTAAGTTGCTGAGACTAGTCTATTATTTTTTGAGGTTGGAATCCTGAGACCAAACTGGCTAGATGGAGCAAACTATTTGGGTCAACGACAAGTGAATTGATTTCTCTGCAACGTATGGGAGAAGGTTGACTTCTTAACGTATTACGAGGATATAGCCACCAAGAGACCTGTACAATGGATCTTCTATACAGGTGTGAAGTGATGAATACTAATATGACTTATGACTCGGTCATCTTTCTCTTTGTTTAACCAAAATATCGAAAGATAATTGCAGGTAGGGAAGCTCATGTGATGACATTTGAGGTTGGAGCTGTTCTAGAGGACGAGAAATGGCAAGCTCCTGTCTATTTTTGAAGCCCACACGTTTAAAGTTGCCTTAATTGCAACTACAATCTTAGGAGTTCGAGCTTTACTTGGCTTCTGGAACTCTAAGTCTCTTGTCATGCCACTCGATTCGAATAGTGTGGGCAATGAGTTGAAACCGCTACTTCATGACCTTCTTTGTCTTAGCACGGTTTTCACATCTATCTTTTATGCTTTTATCTTATGTTTGGCAATTGTTTTAGCCAATGTTTTAGTAATATGTGGTCTTGTATTGATGAACACTTCCTCCATCTTTGGAGTTTGAGATTTATAAGATCATTCGGTTTGATAAAAAAAAACACTAGAATTTAAATTAGAACTTAAATTCATTCCAGTTCAATTGAATTCCTTAATCAAATAACACAATCACTAATCCCTGAAACGTTAATAGAACGAGAGTGACTAACACGACCCCATTTTGGTCTCCAAAGTTTGTTACATTGAATCTCTATATTTCAGTGAATTGTCACATGTGACTATGTGAGTGTATGTTTTCGACCAATTAGTTTTTTTTTTAATTTAACAATATTATGTGTGTCTCTGTTGCTTATCTGCTCAAACCCCACACTTTCAATTGTAATTAATAGCTCAAAGCCACATTACATCATTAACTGGAGATTTATTAGATTTCTAGTGGAGTATTTTTGTGTCAAACCCGAATCCGAACCAGGGAGGTGGTGAATTCACCGGATCTGTGTCTCATGTTATTGGGGAATCAAATATGTATGGAAACGTGAGAAAAAATGAGAGCAAATAAAATGTTTAATAACCTAAGTCTCAAATCCCTAAAACGTTAATTAGAACGAGAGTGACTAACACGACGCCGTTTTGTCTCGAAAAAGAGCATTTTTTCTTTGTTAGGAAGAACAATTTGGCTAAGAGAAAGAAGTAATAAGAATTTAATCTCCAAAGTTTGTTACTTTGAATCTCTATATTTCAGTTAAATATAGTATGTGTGTATAAATTTTCGACCAATTAGGATTTTTTTTTTTAACTACATGTGTGTCTCTGTTGCTTATCTGCTCAAGCAATGGAGCTCAAAACCACACTTTCAACTGTAATTAATAGCTCAAACCAACATTACATCACTAATTGGAATTTTATCAGATTTCTAGTGAGTACTCCCTCCGTTTTGTTTTGTTTGATGTTCTAGAATTTTCACACCTATTAAAAAAACACATTAATTCTTAGTTATAAATGTCTTGTTTTTTGCACTAAACAATTTTCTATAACTCTAGTCCAATAGTAATTCAATAAAATCAATAAATGTGTCTTGAAATTTACAATTTATCATTATTTTTTCATAAAAATGCATTGAGAATGTAAAAAATCAATCTTTTAGAAACAAATTTTTTTCCTAAAAATCAATCATAACAAAACGGAGGGAGTATTTTTTTAGATACTTTGCGTGAACATTTTTCTTTTGGTCGAAAACTTAGCGTGAACATAAGAATAAGAACAATTAATTAAGTTCACCAAAAAAAAAAAAATAATTAACTTATTCGATCCCCAAAAATAATTAATTCATCTTTTAACTCATTTAATGAGTGTCATAATTCTTATAATTTCGAAAACAGATTTGAAACAGAGAGAGAGAGAGATTACCGCCAGGCTCAGAAATTAATTTTAATTTCGAATTTGAATTTGCATTTGCTTTCAACAGAAATCTGATTGAGATTTTTTTGTTTGTTTTCTGTCTTTCTCGTATCGAACACAGTAAAGCAAAAAACAACATTCTTCATACAAAGATAAAGAAAAAACTTTTTCTTTTCACCATTGTTGAAGCTTCCGATTAAAGAATTAAAAAAACTATCTTCTGGATTTAAATGAGTGAATTTGATAAGCTTTGAGAGATTTTAGTTTGCATATTACCTTACTCTCCAAGTTTATACATCTTTCAAAGTCCACCGGAGGAATTAACTCACTACCAAGCGTGAACAATAATCCTTCAAGGCTCATCAGTTATGCACATAACCTGCAAATTGAAAAAAAAAAGACCAGTGAAGATAAAATGACAAATCAGTATACTTAACTTTCTTTGTCACGTACAAAATCTCTGCAAAAACAGAAACAAGGAATTAGACAAGTGTGCTTAAAACGATCCACAAGAACAAAATCTGACAATACAAATCAAAACGTAAATATCCAATCGATTACCAAAAATCTGTTTCCCTAGTTTTTTTTTTTTTTTACTTTCTCGTTCACGACTCTAGTTCATTGCTTCTCCTTTTTACTCTCGAATCTCAATTGCTTCTCCTCTCTACTCTCGAATCTCCCCTCGCATTTAAGCTTCTCTCTTCCTTTCTCTGCCCAAATATCTGTTTTTTTCTTCCCATTTACTTCCTACAACGTCTCTAGGTTCATGAGATTTGGCTCCGGACCTCAAATTCGGCTCGGAATATGTCTCGATTCTTTAATTTTGTTTGCAATTCAATCAAATTTAGGGTGAATCCGTACTTCTTCTTTGAATTTGGAGCTTCCGTTTATGTTTCTATGTATACGTTTAGGCTGCTTGAGAAAAAAAAAAAATTAAAAAGAAGGTGAGGATGATAATTGGGATTGCAAAATAATGTCTTTTGTGTAAGCCTTACCTTTGAGAGAGTTAAACTGTTTGATTCTCGAAAGTTGTTTACATGTATGCTCATCCCTTTGCATATAATGATGTAAGATTTCTTGTCTTTGTTTGTCGTTTGGTTTATGCAGATCATGGGGTCATAATTTGATGACTCAAGGTAAGCGAGGATAATGACTGGGATTGCAAACAGAAAACTCAAGTGAATAAACAAACAAGTAGATGCCATTGTAGGTGAAGCATCATCCTCTTTAGTAGCTTCTTACAACATGACTTACAACATGGTAACGGTAGTAGATGCCATTGCCCCTTCTGTCCACGGTCTATTTTGCTACGGACCAACTTCTGGTCTTGTCATCTACAACCCTTGTACTTGAAGATCAGTTGTCTTACCCGGGATCAGCTCAAGGTGTAGTAAGAACGTAGTAAATCACTACGTTTGCTATGCTACCGTTAGTGGTTATAAGGTGTTGTGCATGATGAATGGAAAACATCAGTTTGGAGAAGTGTGCAAAAGAAATATGGGTTTTGACACTAGGAAATGAGCTTTCATGGAGAATGGTTAACGACTTTCCTTATCATAATCCCACGAGTTATGAGATGTGTATCGATGGTGTTTTGTATTATGGAGCTTGTATTGGGGCATATTTAACTGAAGATGCAATCATGAGTTTTGATGTTAGCTCTGAAAAGTTTCATCTTATCAGAACGCCTGCCAATGTCGGTAAGTTTCTTAGTGTGTCAAAGCTTCTTCGTTCTTCAAAGTTGACATCCTTCACGCTGATCATCACCTTATCAACATGTTTTCTTTGTGGGTTTTAAAAGATGCTGTGAACGAGGAATGGTTTTACAAGACTTTTCTTTTGCCTAGTTTAGTCGAGTGGACAACAGACCCTACTCTTCTTCAACTGTGTAGTGCCACCAACGCGGGTGAGGTTATTTTGGCACCAGGTTTTGTGTGTGAATCGCCATATGGGGTTGTCTACTATGATCCAAAGAAAGATAGTTTCAGAAAAATTGAGATGGAAGGACTCACAAAGCGCGATGTTCCAGATGAGGTTAAGTGGTGGTATAGCTATCCAATATCTGTCTTCCCTGATCAAGTTGAGAATCTTATGGGTCTGGAAGGTGATAAGTTCACTAATAGTATAGTTTGTTTATGTATTTCAATGTTTCTTTTTATGTTGAGAATCTTATAATCTATGTCTTCTCATATCTTAGTATTTGTTGTAAGAACTGCTCGTACTAATGTTATCGTCTCATATCTGTCTTCTCATATCTTAGTATTTGTCTGTCTTCTCATATCTTAGTACTTGTTGTACTAATGTTATCTCGTACTCTCTGCCGCTAATGAGCCAGAGACAGACCCAGTACCTGCACCATGGCCTGAGCAGTTCCACTTTTGGTGAACAAATATGGAGCTTTTGCCTGCAAATTGATTCCATGCCTATATATTCACATCTAAGATTCCCTTGACACTTTTCTTATTCAGGCACTGGACAAAGTGGCACATGATATCATCGAAACAGGTAGATTCAGTGTGGTGGGATATGCTATTAGCACCGTTAATAGAATTAGAAATAAATGGAGGTGTAGCTTCAAACAAACACATTGGTCTGAGAAATTCCAGTAGCCTAAATTATGTTGCTAACAGAGATTCCTTGAGTACCTCGTCCTTTGGTATAAGGAGTGCTCTTGAAGACGTGGAGTTAGCTACGCGGGCTTGGTAAACTCACCTACGACCTCGAATGGAACAATGGCACCTCTTTCTATTACACTCTCGACGCTTCCAAAACTTGTCGTACCGTTTCACTTCCAGGTAAGTGTAGAAGTTAGAACCAGAAAGAGTGAACCTATTTCACACTTAGACTCAAGAAATATTTAAGCTTTTTCTATGAATCTAATGGAATTCTTTCTCACTCCTCTCAATCACTCGTTTGTATGATTTGTAACTTGAAAAGTAAAGAACACACAGCAAATTAACGAGTTCGGGTCGTTAACCGGAATCCCTACTTCTCGCCGAGACTTTCCTCGGCTCGGAAATCCACTAAGACACTTGCTCTTATCTTGAGCCTTTAGGGTTCTTACAACTTCTCTCTTTCATACAAGCTTTTTCTAACCTCTTTTTTTTAAGCCTTTCTAGTACCCATTATCCCTTCATATATAGAGAAATTACAAAAGGACAATGATACTAACCCAACAACTTGTTCACACACATCTCAAGAGTGAGTTGTTGGTTTGAATCTGTAAATCACAGCTTCAATCTTGGCCTATACACTGATTCAGAAGTGTTTGGTAAAGCTAGCTGGGTAGTTCACCAACTCTGGTGCTTGCACGAAATCTGCAGAGAGAGAATGATACATTGGACAGAAAAAGCAAAACCACGTTTTCTGCATAAAGCAGACCTTCTAATCCAACCAGAAACTCTTATCTCTTTGTTTTTGTTTTCTCATGTCTTAGAATCCTCTGAACCATACATAGTCTTTCTTTAACTTAATGAGTTTTAAACCAAAAAACCCACAGTAAGTATTTACCACTTTGTCACTGTCACTTCCACAAGTGTAATGTGGAATTATTATGGTAAAATTCAACAAAATTTGAAAGCAAGAAGAACTTTGATCACCCTGTAGAAATGTGCTATTATAGTGGAGCATAAATAAAAGTAGATGTCTTAATCAACCAAAGGCCTATGGTGAGCTTCACTAATTTCGAATTGACCTTCTTTAATGTGGCTAAGGTCTAAGAAGCATCTTCTTATTTTGGTCCCCAAATCTATCTTACTTATGTTACTCCGTAATCCATTTGCTGAAATTATCTATAAAGTGGTTGTGGTTAAAATATAAGACGATTTAATGCGCAACTAATAAGGGACCCAAGTGATGAGTTAAAAAGTTGATCCGACCACATTAAAAAGAGAATCTATGTGATGAAATGCATTAGTGGCATGATCCGATTCCGACTCCCAACTATAAAGCACGAGAATTCTCAAGACAAAAGGGTAGTTTTGTCTTTTTAATTACCCGTTTCTCCGAATTGATTATCCTAATTCCCTTTTAAAATAGGCTTTCAAGTATCCAATGGTTTTGCGTTGTGGATTCACTATGGAGAGGATAAAGTCAAGAGACCAAATCACTAACGCACATGTGATTTGCTTCCTAAAAGATTTATTAGGCTGAACAAAAAGTTTTTTAGCCTTTTTGGGACTTTTTGTCCTCTTGTTAATGAATCAAAGATGTCCATTTCTTAACAAAAGGTTATGCGTATATGATTATGATATAGACATTTATAATTAAACATCTCAATCTTTGAGCTGTTTTGCAATTACTTTTGTAATATAACGATCTCTTTCAAATATAAAATTGTTTTGCACCACAAGCTGCATAACTTGCAAAGGATGTTTCACTGCCCAAGTTGTTACAATATTCTGTTCATGTTGTCAATAATCATGAATAAACTTTTAACACATAAAACCCCAGCTTTTCGAGCTTTTTTTTTTCTTTTGAAAAAGAAACATATAAACCTCACTTTTTATTCCTTTTTTAAAATAGTACTATGAGAGTTTTATGGGAACATAGTAAGTACATATTCAATGGTAACTTCCTAGTGTCTTATGTAGTGTTTTTATAATATAAAATTATTAAAATAGTTGTAAAATGAAGAAAGAGAGTGTTTTTGTGGGGTATATTGAAATATAAAATTAATAAAATTTGAGTAAAGAGAGTAGATAGTGAGTGTGTTTAAATATAAAATTAATAAAAGTTGAGTAAAATGAAGAGAGAGTGTCTAAAATTAGATATTTTGGAGAGTGTTCTTAAAAGGAAGAGAGAACGTTTAAATATAAAATTAATAAAAGTTGAGTAAAAGGATGAAAGAGAAGGTATAAAGTTGAGTAAAAGGAAGAGAGAATGTGTTTTAATAATTTTATATTATAAGAACACCCCATAAAACACCATGGTGTTACCATTGAACATGGCCTACCATGCTTCATGACTCTTTTTTTAATCTAAATAATTAAGTTGGATCTGACTTTTGACATTCTTTTACATCACCCATATGCTTCACCTAAAGTTATAGACTTGTAGCTGTTGTTTCCATATCAATTTCCAGCCCGATCTATGCTTTCTTTTCCCATCACTTATTTTGAATACTTTCCCATGCGATTATTCCAAAATTGATAAATAAACATTTTCCAAAAAATATCCGACTCCTTTTATACTCTCTTTAGCACACTATATTATCTCTATAAGATATCGTTACAATATTCATTTTCTATTAGGTCGCCGTAATAATTCGCTAACCTTCAATTAGAAAATCCAGATAAATCAGACCACCTTCCATTTGTAAATAACTGATTAACAAAATTAGAACGAAAACAAAAAAAAGTAGATAAGATTAAGTAAACCAAACCAAAGATGAAACTCGAGCTTATCAACACAGCAAACGACAAAATTATCCAAAATTTGAGCCATGAAAGGTGGCAATAAGTCTTTGGGTTCTTTAGATTCACAATTAAACACAGCCTGTAAAACTCAACAAATCATTAAGACGTTTACAATTTTTAAAGTCATATCCGTTTCACGCGGCATAACAAACTAGGAAACTAACAAACAAAAAATACTACAAGACTTGTCACAAATCACAACTAAGTGAAGATTTTTGTTTTTTTGGTTCAGAGCAAAGCTACGTAATACAATTTCCCTTAGAAAGAATGAACAAATGCAAAAGCTATCAAGTGGTCAGACGCAAATACATTACATATATATTTGAATTAATAAAGGTAAAACAAAAAGGAAGAAATTTAGTAACATGGATTTGGAAACAGAGTTTTGGTGTGTCATCGAGCATCAGTTGAATCAAACGTATCAGGAAAACCAGAAGATTTTGGAGGAATACTAGAATGTGTTTGAGAGTAAGAGAAGTCTCCATGGAACATTGACGACGATGCTCCTTCGTTTTGCCATCTTTGTAAAGCTTGAGGTAAACTCATGTTCACATCGATCCCAAAACTCTCTTCTTCTTCTTGGCACGATGGTTTCCACTTCTCTACGAGTGGGCCAAGCACGTTTACCGCGTGTCCCATGTCTGGTCTTTGTTGAGGCTCACGGGCCGTACAATGTCCTGCAAGCTCTGCAACCCTGTAAATGCTCTCCAATGTTTCCTCGTCTTGTTCTAAAGTTTGGTCGAGCGCCTTTGGGATGTTGTCTTTGTTGATTAGCATTCTTCTGAACCATGTGACTAGATGTGATCTCTCGTCTGGTAAACTATCGTCTAATGCTTTTCTTCCCGTTATCATTTCCATAAGAACCACTCCGTACGCATACACATCCACCTTCGTCGTCACTCTTCCCGTCGCTGCAAACCATATTATAACATCAAAAATCTCAGAAACATCCAATTAACTTATATAGGCACAAATAGACTAAGCACATTATGAAATTAACATGAGTAGACATAGGAAGCATGAACATACCGGCGTATTCTGGTGCTAGATAGCCGAATGTGCCTGCTAATCTCGTCTCAACGGAGTATTTACCATCGGGAGCGTTCTTAACCAATCCGAAATCAGCAACCTTTGCTCTCATGTCATCTCCAAGAAGGATGTTAGAGGGTTTTAAATCTCTGTGAATGAAGCTCTGCTGAGCCAAGCTATGGAGATATTCTACACCTCGTGCAACGTCTAACGCAATGCTCACTCTCTGTTTCCATGTTAAAGGAGAGTAACCGAGTTCTTCACACTCAAACAAATGCTGTCCAAGGTTTCCTTGTGGCATGTACTCGTAGACAAGCAATCTCTCGTTCCCGTTCACACAGTAACCCAATAGAGCAACCAAATGTCTATGCCTGACCTTAGTGAGTACAGCTATCTCGGCTTGAAACTCGTTCATTCCTTTATTACCCATTGCTGCACATTCCATCCTTTTAACCGCAGTTTTTGTTCCATCGTGTAATTCGCCAGCATACACAACACCAAAACCGCCTCTGCCCAATATGTTTTTCTCACTGAAATTATTCGTAACCTGACGAAGAACCTCCATTGGAATGGTAACGCTTCCAGCTTCAAGAAGGAACCTGTCACTACTATTACCACTACTAGGACTGTTCAACGCATTGAAGTTATTCACTCCATGTCCATTACCATATCCACCACCATTACCATTAGACACAGCATCACTAACCATAATCTTCCCAGCTTTCTCAGGATCCGTCCGAATAAACTTCCCGTACTTCCTCTTCATAACGAATTTGTAAACCACAAATCCTAAAATAGCAAGAAAAACAAGAACCGCCACTATCACACCAATGATCACAGCAGCCTTACTACCACCACCATGACCAGAAGAGCCACCAGAACCACCACTACCACTAGAACCACCTCCAGGAGTTGAAGAATCTCCAGCATTAGTTCCAAGCAAAGAATTCCCCGGTTTGTAATTAAACTTCACCCCGTCTGGAAACTTCGGTATCTCTCCGGTGAGATTGTTGTTTGATACATCAATCAACTGCAAACTCGCCATAAACGTCAACTCCTTAGGGATAACACCACTTAAATTGTTATCATTAAGGTAAAGGCTCTTCAAAGAAGTGAGATTTGCAATCGCCGGAGATATAATTCCGACGAATCCATGTTTAGCAAGATTCAACGTTACAGCATTCTTCCCAGCTGAATCACAGGTCACATAAGCCCATCCACTACAAGCATCATTTCCTTGCCAAGATTCAGATAACATTGACGGATATCCCAAACCTCCGGCCACCGCTAAAAGCGTCATCACCTGAGGACTACAACTCTCTCCTGCTTTACTAGTACAGAAATCGTTTTTCCCAAAGCTTACTTTAACATCCGTTGGAAACAAAGGAAGAGGACCTTGAAATTTGTTGTTGTCAAGAGAAATGTTCTTCAAGCTTCCGAGTGTGAGAAGTGACGGAGGTACGATTCCGGTTAATAGATTATCCCGGAGCTGTAGATCGAAGAGATTCTCGCTTTTCGATAGATCTGGAATCGGTCCGGCGAATTGATTCTTATGCAGCCACGCTTGTGACAACGACGTCATACCTGAAAGGACCTCGATCGTCCCTGACATTCCCGAGTCCTGATTGTTGATCCAGAGATTCTGAATCGACGATTTCGCTAGCGACGACGGTAACGGACCGGTGATGTTGTTGTACGACAGGCGGAGATTCTGGAGAGAAGCGAAGGAATCGAAAATGTTAGGTAAAATACCGATGATGTTGGTGTTATCGAGGTAAATGGTGGTGAGAGAAGTCGAATCGGCGAGCTCCGATGGGAAACTCCAAGCAGTGATGTTCATATTATCGCTCAAACTCAAGATCTGGAGACTCGTAAGTCCGGCGAAAGCACCAGGTTCGACTCCGGTGAAGAGATTCTCGTCCATATAGATCTCTTGAAGAGAAGAGAGTTTAGCGAAGGACGGGATTGTACCGGAGAGTTTGTTACGCTGGATTGAGATAGATTTAAGCTCTGAGAGAGTCGAGATCTCAGGTGATACACCGCCGGAGAGAGATTTATCGGCGAGGCTGATTGAAGTAACACGGCTGGAGGTACATCGTACGCCGGACCATTTGCAGTAATCGGTGGAGGAGGTTGTTGACCAATCTGACGGCGGAGGGAGGAATGATTTAGCTAAAGCGAGCATTGCGGCTCCGTCGTCGGCGACGGATGGGGAGAGGAAGGTGACGGAGAAGAGGAAGAAAAGGAGGAGGAGAGGCGTAGGAGCCTCCATGGCTGAAAGAACACGCGCGGCGCGTAGAGAGGAGGAAGAAGGAGATGGTAGGAAGAATGGAAGCAAGCGAAGAGTGAGGTGTCTCATAAATCGCTATTGAACAGATAGATGATTGCTATTATAAACCTAACCATTATCATTCTGTTGCCGTCCCGTTCCGTTGCCCTTTGCCCACCTCCATTTCTTAATAAATTCACTCCAAAACAAATTATTTAAACAGAAAAAAACGCGTTTTTTTATTTTTTAAAAAAATAGAAGTTTTTTTATTTTTTCTTCCAGAACATCGTTTGGAGAAATATATTTAGAAAAAAAAAACAAAATAATGATATTTTTATAAGTAAATAATATAGTTGATTGCATATGTAAAAAAATACAATATTTCTATTCTCGTATCATCAAATAATATGTAAGAGAAAAATATATAGTTTATTTATGAAGAATTAATTTTGTAGATAGAAATTATACTAATAACATCATTTCGTACATTTTTATTCAATCTAATAAATTGTCCATAACAATACCTCCTCTTGAGTCTTGAATCAGTGTGTGTATCAGTGTATATCAAGTTCGTATAAAAGTAAATACTAGTAATGAATAACGGGATCCCGTTTGTAATAAATTTATGATACGGATGAATGTATGATAATAATAGAAAGGTAAATTGATTGAGATAATTATTGAGGCTGGTGGTTGAAATAATGGAGATAAATGGAATCATAATTTCTGTTTGGTAGTTTGGTTGGTAATTAATCAATTTTAAGCACAATTAAAGGAGCTAATATAGAGTTTATTTACGAATTGGATGACTCTTGAATCTTGATGTGGTCGAACACGGAACCTATAGGCTGTTGAAAGTGTGGACCCGCAAACTCACTGTCTCCGCCGCATTCATTGCAATGCTTGGTGCAAGAGTATTTCTTCTCTTTCTTCCATAAATGGAAAATGTCATATTTTTTCTGTTTCAAAATGAAATGTTTCGTTTGAAATTCGAATACACATCTATACAAAAAAAATATTGCAAAAATTAGTAGTCACATTATAATAGTAATGAATTGTACGGATTAAATGATGATAATGAGTTTTGATTTTGTTTTGAAGATAAAATATACTTTATTTTGAAACAAACTATTTATACAATTCAAGGGGTTGAAAAATCGTTTAGTTTTTGTGATTACGGACATGGCTAGCTATATCGCTTTAAGTTCACAGATAGTTTCTGAATTAACACGAGCTGTAGTATGGGTGTTGATGATGAGATGATATATTTACATGGCAATGTTTATTGCTTTATGATAAATTGTGGTTTTGTGTCACAAACCTTGCGCATAGTTAGATATTGCATTTCCCACTGTCTTATAATATGTTTTACAAATGCAATCGCTGATTTTGATCGTTGATTTTATGGGTTAATTGCTATGGAGTTCAAATAAGGAATAAACCCATAAATTACTCATCTTTTTTTGCTATTCCTTTTTAGAAATTCAGTTTGCAATTGATGAGAAACGTGAAGCATGCATGCAGTAGTTTTTTGGTCCTTGTAAACGTTAATATATAGTGTGTTGTAAAAATATAACAGTACTCTATTAGCCAAAAACGATTTGTAATCCGTGTTTTGATTACTTATAAGTTATAACAATTTAAAAGTACTTTAATTTAAAACTCATGCTTCGTGTAGTCCTAACGAAATTAGTTCGGTTGATGAATTTTCTCAATAATGTCTAATACAAACACCATTATAATGTTTATGTCTATTTGTGTGCCATGTAGCATTGGAATTGTTTAGCAAAAAGAAAAATGTAGCATTGGAATGGATATAACGTCGTCTAAATGGATGAGTTTAATTAAAACAGAATTTAAATATACTAATATAGATTTTTTAAAAAAAATCTATATTAGTATATTTAAATTCTATTTTAATTAGTCTTAAATACTTTGCAAAAAAAATTCAGCAGTTCATTTAAAAAAAAATGACGAATTATATATAATAAGCAATTTTTTTGTGTGTTAGTATGGATCATGCACATCTAATAAGGATAAATACTATACTAAAATAGCTACTCTTTTCAACTATAGAGATTAGCTAGGAAAATCGAATTAAATTTCAGTTACATATATCTTTCATTATACCATTAACTCAAAATACCTTATTTTGTAGTTTTCTTCATAGTCAAGTAGTTATAGAAATAGTAGACGAATGGAATTTGATAACAGTAAGCAAAAAGTCAATGGTTTTTTAATCTTCAAGGAACTCTCAAAAGGTTCCCAAAAGAGAGGCTCTATTTGACCAAAATTATCAAAATATATTTTGAATATAAAAAGATAGAAGTAACTTTAAATTGGTTTTGTAATGCGACCGACCTAGCTATCTTAGTAATCTATATAGTTAGAAAAAAGAAAATAAATTTATGCAACTTTCTGGTTTTCTACGATGTATAATGAACTAATATGTATTTAGCTTTAAGCTTCGTTTTTGGTCTCTTAACTAGTTTTTTGCCAATTTATCCCATTTTATTGAAATAGTTGATTTAGTCGGTTTGTCGGAGAATTTCTTCTGCAATGACCGTGAGTTAGTCATAGAAAATGCTATAAGCTCAAGACATCGGTGTTATGAAAAAGGCTATAGCTACAACAAATTGGTAGCGTGGATGAAGGGTAGATAGTTCATAAACTAAAAGATAATAAAGTAGATAAATATGAGCATAAAAGCAACGATGAGCTGTGTATATTTTTTGTAAAAAATATACACCAGTGAGCTGTTACTAAATCATTGTTAAGAATCTTGGCGGCGATGCTGGATTTTGGAAAAAATATTTTCTAAATATTTTTTTTCTAAATTTATGTCTATATGGCCCATGGGGTTTTATGTGCATAGAGATTTATCCAGTGCCGCGTTGTATTTGCATGAATATATATAAAAAATGATTAGAATGTAATATCTGCTTTTATGTATGTGGACATGATAAGATCGGTAATAATCATCATTTGCATGTGACAGTCTCGTCTTGTGTCTACTCGGTAAGAGCTTTTCTATTTTCTTGAGTATCCCGACCCCAATTCAGTTATTGTTTTGTCGACCGTGTAAGTAAGTATTGCGTTATTGAATATTGATTGACCTTCTTAGTTTAACACTCTATCAAGAAGTTTTTCGAAATCAAGAGAATTTTATAGAACTATAAAAATTGGAAAATTTCGAAGGAGACAATGGGAGTGGGAAACTTATAATAAGGAGTGGGAAACAAATGTGTTGATTAAGTAGAGTTTGTCAAATATTATGGCTTCGAATGACGACATCAAATTAAGCGATGCGGGTGAATATATTATACGGGGTGGTACGGTACGGTACAACTGCGGTTTGTGCGGGAAAAACGTAATTGCGGAACAAATACGGGTTGTGTCAAAATACGGAACCAAACAATGTTTGATTGGTGAACAAATAACATATACAATGCAATATTATACTACTTCGTGTGCAATATTATACTATTTCTTGTGTCTAAATTTTTTTTATTTAGTATAATGTTACTCTTCAATAAAATTAATTCATACAATCTTTTTGTATTTTTTTGAGATAAAAGTAAAATAAAAACTAATGTACCGCATACAGACCGCACCTATTTTGATGTATGTTAATAATGCGGTGCATATCAATAATATTGTTCGGTTGACAAAAAAAAAAAAATCAATAATATTGTTCACTAGCTTGAACCGCATGTGTTGCATCCAATTTCTTTTACTATTTTATTAACAAACCGCACTTATGTTATTTTGTTGGTAAATGGTGAATTAAAATATGGATTTGTTACAATATCAAATGAACCATCCCGCAAGTGTTTCCCAATCACAGCTCATGTAATAGTTTACCGCTGAAAATTTTGTACCGCTGAAAATTATGAATTAGAACTATTGTCATACATGTGAGCTGAACCAAATGGAGAGGTATTCTAGAGTATTGATTGATAAAAAAAAATAGATGTACCGATCGACTATACTTGTGGCAAGATCACTTACGAGTGATGTCCAAATGTTTGTGTGGGAAGAACCTAGGACACTAGTACTCATGACATGACTGTTACGATCCACCTGTCTAGGACTTGATTTTGGTACTACCCCATAACGATATCAAAGTCAAGTCGAGAGCAAATTCAATGAAACAACAGCAATTTCTAAACCGAACCGGTTCACATAAAAGGACTGAATTGGACGTCCCGGTCCACTGAACAATCCCGGTTTGGTTTCGAAAATACAATAACCGAGACAACTATTTCAAGAATTATTAAAAAGGAGCCTATATTCATAATGGGCTACATGGGCTTAACTAAACAATACACTCGAGGCCTTTTATGCTATTTTCCCGCATTAATCTCAGGCTTTACCATTTTCCCGCCAACTAGTTTCCCGCCAAACATCCACAAGATAAGCCACCTGGTTTCTTTACCCGCGAAATAAATTATTAATCAAACAATACTCTCCCTCTCTCTCTCTCTCTAGACGAAGGTTTTCAATTTCACCTATGGCGGAATCGAATCAGATCTCTCGGAAAAGGATGCGATTCTCGTCTTCTTCAGCTAGCGAGATCCTCACGAAAACCAAATCACAAAATCAGAGGAATCACTGTAGCCGAATCGCATCTCACACCGGAAACGGATTTCACGTGAAGCAATCGCCGTCTCTCATTGGGAAAATCGAATCGAAAATCGTTCGGACTTATCCTCGTGTCACCATCAAGGATCTGCGTCTCAGGCGCGTCTTCTCTCCGAATTCGATCTCCACCGACTGGGAATTCAAACTCAAAGGGGAAAATCTAACAAAGGAACAAAACGTGGAATATCCTAGCGAATCTCGAAATTTGAACAGTAAGTTTTCTCGATCTTGTGATTCTGAAGATTAGGTCTTATTGTAAAGCTTAGTGAATCCTGAATTCCTGATAGAAGGTAGAGAAAAGCTTAGTATCTATTGTATGATCTGGATTTTCTTAGCAATTTGGTGGAAACAAAATGGACCAAACGTAGAAGAGATTACTATTTTGAGAAATTGTACGGTTCGATGATGATGATTTTGCTGGTTAATGCAGGTGGATTAAGAAATGGAGAAGCTGAAGACTCTCTAACGACTCCACTTGATTCAGAATTGTTAAGCAGTGAACCTATATGTGAAGAGATCAATGTACAAGCAGTGAAGAAAAGTGGTGCTAATCTCGGCAGCAAATCGGTATGTGTTCTTATGAAATGATACATTTGAGTTGCGTTGTTATCTTCTCTTTATCAGTTGTTAAGTTTGCTTTTCGTTGCTGTGTACTTGTACAGGTTCTTTATCCGTGTTCTCGAGCGAAGATATTCAAGAACCCTGGCTCCTTCAGCTATAAGAGACTGCTTCCATACTTGATGCAAGCTGCAGATGGTAATTTTTTTGGTTTATTGTGCATCAAAACTTAAATTTATGTGTGTGACTCGCAGAAGCTGGAATTCGATAAGCAAAATTGCTAATTTGTCTCTACAGATGGGAAATCATCAAGCCGGTGTTCAAAACCTGAGAAATCTGTTGGTCAGGATCCTCAGAGTATAAATTTGTCTTGTGACAAAGAATTTGGGGAAACTAATGAAGATCCAAAGGAAGGAGTAAGTGAAATGATGACAGCCAAGTGCCAACTTCCCGAAATCGCCACACCAGTTTTGCAATCTGTGGACAAGGTAGTTAATCAAAATTTAGTTGAAAGCGTGTGTGGAAACACCAGCCCTTTGAAAAGGGTTCTTGTGTCCAGCCCCAACAAGAAATCTGTAAGACTTTCTTCTTCTAGCTTATTTTAATGAATCTTTCATGTTGGCCATATAAACTTTCTGTTTTCCTTTGTCCAACATGAGTTTCTTTTTGACATGAAACAGGCATGCTCTAGGCGTAAGTTATTTAAAACACCAGGTTCCTTTAATTACAGGAGAATGCTTCCATATCTCAGAGATCTTCAACAGGATAATCCTTGTAAGCCTATTTCTAGTCCTAGAACTCTTGAGTTGTTTATATACAGGATTAGTAATAAGAATGTATCGGTTCAGTTAGTTGCGAAAGCATGATTACTTTGTTTTGGAAGTGAAAAATCTCGATAGACTGAGATACTAGTGGTTTGCTGGCTTTTCTAGGTGTGCCTGAAACAGTTAATCATCCTGATCATCAAAAGAACACCAGGGAGAATACTCCATCATCGATGTTTCTTGCTGAGAGTGAAGGGACACAGGAAATGGTGATACCAAATGTTGCTAGAGAAAACCAAGAGCCACTTTCTCGTGAACGATCTGATCTCGACAAGGAACTAGAAACTCAAGTTAAGCATGTCATCTCGGATACTGGAAGGAATTTGGAAACTCCTCACAATGTTTTGCTCTCTGAAGTCTCATTGTCATCTCCTCGCAATGTTTTGGTCTCTGAGGTCCCTTTATCATCTCCTCTTGTTGATTCAAGAAGTTTAAGTGAGGTTGCTAAATCTCCATTAAACAACACATTTCTCGACAATGTGGTGGGCGAAGAAAACACGAATGGTGCAGAGAGAACAGAAGCTAAAACCAGCGCAGAGCAACTAGAGGCAGATAGTTCAAATCTAACAGCTGAGCTTCCAGACCCTTCTGTTGAATTAGAAACTCCTTCCTCCATTTCTCCATCAAAAGGGATTCTAAAAAGAAGTATAAGAGGATGTAGAGGGATATGCTCTTGTTTGAATTGCTCCTCCTTCCGCCTAAACGCAGAAAGAGCATTTGAGTTCTCAAGGAATCAGTTACAAGATACTGAAGTAATGGTATTGGATCTTATTGGAGAAATATCTCATCTCAGGGATATGTTGGACAAATATGGTTCAGCAGATGACAATAAATCCTCCAAAAGTCAGGTGTGTGCAGAACAAATTTCATAAACAATTTTTTTAGTCACACCAATCAATCTCTTTTGTTTCACTTTATTTGTGACACAAGTTGTTAACTTTATATTGGGAACTTAACAAGTGTTCTGCTTTACAATTGTGCATATCTAAAAACGTACGCAACTGAATCGGATTTTGTTGTTTTAACAGGCTGGAGAAGCTTCAAAGAGAGCTTCTGAGGCTGCAGAGCTTGCAAAAAGTCGCCTTCTCCAAATGAACGACGATCTTCAAGTACACTGCAGAATCCCCGTGAGTTATCCATAATCACTTATCTTTTTATGAAAATCATTCTGCTTTGTAGTTGAAAGCAGTTAAAAACACATGATTCTCACTCTCCATGTTTGTTTCCAGAACGAACAACGAGCAAGAGGGAAATTCGCTCACTACGTCCACGAAAAGACGATCCTAGAAGCATCCGAACTTAACAACTTGATCAATACATCACCTTGAAGCAACTAGGATCCTCTTTTTTTAGTGTAACCTGTCTCCAGATTATCCAGTTTCATGCTCTTTTAAAATTTTGTGAAAAGTGAAAGGTATTAGCTGTCTCTTTCAATAGATCAAATTGCCGTTTTACATATACTACGTGTGATCAAATTTATTATCTTTTTTTTAAAAATCACTTCTCTTGTTCTTTGTACATACGTAACAAAGACTGTAAAAAGCAAACCTCCTGTGATCTCTTGTCAAGTTGCAGATGACAACAGCACATTGCGTGTTAATTATTTACTCCACATGTTAACTTGTGATCTTTCTGCCTTTTAATTTGGATTGTTGTATTTGTACAAGTGTTTCATACTTATAATTATTAGTATATACTACTTGTTTTGGCGTCTGCGAGTTAAAGAATCTATCTATGGCTCTGTTTAGTAAATTGTCCGTGAGTCTCGTTACACATTTATTGACCCATAAGAATGAATATGCATTGGAGTAAGCAAATTGGAATAAGCAAAAGCCAATAATTTATTAGAATAACAACAAAGAGAATTTTCACTAAACAACAAGAACAATAATATTTTTAGACTCTAGACCTCCTACACTCTGGTGGGAAACCTTGAGAAAACCTCTTGACATCAGAGCAATAATCATAAATCATGAAATATTTTTGGACCCATCTCAATCTTCTTCTACCATAAGCATTAAGCTCATTAGCCACAACTTGAGATTCACCATTAGTGAATGAGCTCTTGAACTTAGGGTCACAGTAAGACGACCCTGAAGAGACGGTGCAAGCCGCAGCGTTAAAGCCTCTGTAGTAAGCAGTGAAAGGAGCCTTTGACCAATCAGTCTTAACCAAACCACCTCTCGTAGCCCAATCATCTGCATTCCATAAACTCGAGTAAATCCTCATTGCTTGTTTCTTTGGAAACGGAACACCGAGATGCTCTGCATTGTTGAATACCCTAATCGGAACATTATCTACCATGAATCTGCAAACAAGGAAAAAAAAAAAAGTCAGAAACTAATATAAACTAATATTCGAGCTTGGTGAGATTACGGGTTTTGGCCCAAACCTCTTAGTTAAAAAAAAAAAAAAAAGTGCTGAGTTTTAGATTTTTTTAAAAAATTTAATTACATGATGTGTTGAGGTCTCCAAACAAGTGAATAAGTGTGGAAGTTCTTGGTTGGGTCGAACCAGAGATAAAACTGTTGCTCCCTGTTTCCTTTGCCTTGAGCAAATACATTAGTGTGAAGAACGTAAGGCTTCCCTGTCTCATTACCAAGAAACTCGAAATCTATCTCGTCGTGTGTTGGTCCTTCCGATGACAACTGCAACATTTTCATTAAATCTTGTTAAAAACCAAAACTAAAGCTTTCGTTTTCCTTTAAAGTTTCGTTACAAAAATATTATGTAAAAGCTTACGTAGTAGGCGGTGACGGTTCCGGCGGAGTTACCAGCGACGAGTTTAAGCTGCATGTCGATTCTTCCGAATAAATATTCTTTCTTGGATTTAAAACCCGACCCGGAAACCCGGTCTAGTGAGAGTGAAAGCATTTTCCCTCCACCGAAGATTTTGCCTCTGTGTTCACCCCAAGTTAAGTCAAACTCGTCGTTGAAGTTACCGGAGTAAGCAGTTCCGAACATTGTCAGAACAAGAACAGTCACCAACACGGTGAAGCTTCGACCCATTTGGGGGTTAGATTGTGAAAATGAAAGTTATGGGTTTTTTTTTTGTATATTTTGTTTGTTCGAGGAGTTTTGATGTGAGATGGGTTCTCAAAGAGGATAGGGTATTTATAGGTGAAGCAGTCTTGGGAAGCCAACTACAGTTGTCTTTTTTTCCAGTAAATGTATAATTAAAATCGATAATCCTTAGTAAACCACAAATTCACAAAAAAAAAAAAAAAAACAGGAATTGTCTTTTGGATATTTTTCTCTCTTTATAATAATCTCTTGTAGATAGTTCAAACTCTTATCTAATGATCATTAAACATGCATGCGATTTGACGAATGAATCTTAAAGTAAAGCATAACTCTAAAATGTGGTAGAGTAATTAGCAAAAATAACCAATAATGTGTCAATAAACAGTTTGTTGGAGAATTCTGTCACTTATTTAAATGTTTACGGGGATGCATTGCTATTGAAAAGCTAATTTGTGTTGTGATTAAACATTTAGTAAGTAATTAGTAGTTTTGTTGTTTTACTTTTTTGTTTTTTTTGGTCGTGTTGTTTTACTTTCTACATATATATATATATATATATATATATATATAGTTGTGTTGTTAATAAACAGATTATTTATTACATACACAGATTTGATCTATAAGACTGTAACAATATTCAAAATTTAAAAAATGAAAGCTGTCGAAAAGAAAGAAACAAAAAAAATAAAAGAGAAAGTGCGGGACAGAGGAGAGTGATCTCTATCAGTGAATAGCTGTTGCCAGCTCTGTTTCTTCTCCCATCAAACCTGGAGCCCTCTTTTTTTTCCTTTTTCTTTCTTCAGATTTAAATAAAGTTCAGATTTCAATGAAAAAGATAATTATAATTTCAGAGTTTATTAGCGTGAATCAACAAAGTTTTCCATGCCTTATATATTTTGTATGTACAAAGTTAAAGGGTGTGCTAGTCTTGTGATGGGCTACATAGGTGGAGTATTAAAGATAGGAAAAAATAAATTAAGTTTAGAATAATTTCTCTCTTATAGAGTATGCTAATCATGGTGATTTAAAAATCTATAAGTGTACTGCAAATTTTAATCCTTCTTCTATGAACAGGGAATTCCATGAACTGAAGGAGTCATAAACGTAGCCTACATAAACGTTTGTTAGGGATTATCCACATAGTTAATTAAAATTATGGATAAAAAGATATTCGCCTCAATGTTTTTTTCGATATTTCTTTTATGTTTTGATCTTGCAAGACCAAATCCACGATAGAGTAAAAAATTTGCTGTATATTGAAAAAAGATTTAAAAAAGTTCAGCTTGATTGGTAAAAAGATTAGAGTAAGAATTATTTTAGTTGGAAATAAGATTCGAATTCTAAACGCCTCTCTCTACCAAACAAGAGAGACGCTAATCCTTAACTAGAGATTGTGAATCGATATTTCAAGTTTTGAGTCATACATAAACTGTTCATGTTGGGCTATATGAATTCTTTTGGTACGTACGTAAACCGAGTTCTAATTATTTCATTTAGAGAGACTTGAATAGCAAGTTATCTGATATAGTCATGTATTCAATCTATTTAGATCTAATTAGAAAGTTAAATAGAGTAATTAGTAAATACTTCTTAAAAACAACCTAATTAGATCTCGGCATAAATAAATCATAACTAGTTTTGCTATGGGAGTGGAAGACAGTGCTTTTTTTTTTGGGATCACAGTGCTTAATCATTCTTAATCTGTCGAATTATTTATATAATGTACAAACGAGATGTTGTTGTTACACCTAATCCATTGAAAGAAGATTACAAACCCTTCATTTTTTGGGAATATACTCATTATACTTTCACTAATTATTCCACTTTAAACAAAATTAATTGCAAGTGGGTACCTTAAGATAGAGCCCCTTCATTTTTAGGGAATATACTCATTATACTTTCACTAATTATTCCACTTTAAACAAAATTAATTGCAAGTGGGTACCATAAGATAGAGTTTAGCTAACAATAATAGTAATGAATTAAAGCTGTAACCAGATTTATCATTATGAATTCTTATCTCATTCAATACCCACTATTAATTAGCGTTTGTACTGTATATTTTTTGTGTGCAAATGATGAAAACAAAAACACTGATAAATTTGTCAGAAAGTTAGTATATGCGAATTAATTATGTATATTACTCAACACTATATTCCTTCTGTGCACATGATGAAAAATAAAACCACTGAAAAAGTATAAAACTTGTCCATCTAAAGAATATAACTAATGTGTGCCAATTTACATCCCTTAGCTACTTGTTTAGAGAATTTACACATTACAATTAGATATAAATTGCTGGATTACATAAAAAATCGTGATAGATGCAATTCAAGGGAAAAGTAAACGCATAACCTACTTTCCATATCAAGAAGATCAGGAGAGTGAAGTTGATTTAATGGCAATATGAAAAATTAACCTTAATTTCATTTGATTAATACTAACTACTAAACCATACAGTGTATTGATGCATGGAGAGAGAACTAAAAGTAGAACAAGGTGTTATTAAATAAGAGGAAAAATTAAGAGGTAACGAATCCAGTAATGTGGAGTAGTATTAAAAAGAAACGAATTTTTGGTATCTAAGTTGCCCTAACCGATTTAGACAGTTAAAAACTAAAAACAAATCTGACACGAAGTAGTACATAAACACGTGAAATTGAAAACATGGGGTTTGCAGATTAAAATTCCGACATTAATCACCATAAATCTTGGAATTCCCTATTCGATATTACTTGCGAATTTGTGTACACACTTCAAAGTCCTATCAGATCTTATCTGCTCTCGTTAATTGCGATCTAGCGTGGGAGAAGATACAACACATAAGATAATTGTAAATTTGAAAAGAACAAAAAAACTGTAAGCAAAGTTCAACACGAAACTTTATGATCAACACGATAGTCGTGTGAATTGTGCATCAGTTGAAACCAATGGACTTATACGTTGAATACTTGTCTGGCTTTGCTCCAAAAATATTAAATAAGGAATGGTTATGATCTCCAAAAATATATTCAGATGGAAACGGAGGGGCGTTTGATGAAGACGAGGACGAGGACGAAGGATGCGAGGAAGATGAAGACGAGTATGGTTTTGGAGGATATCCTTATGTTTCCGATTTTAATGAATAAATTTGCTAAATTGTTGTTTGTATGTATATTTTTTTTTCCCGAGATTTGGGTATTTTGCGACGGATTTGCAACGTTTGCGTCGCAATTTCGTCGCAATTTCTAACTTTTTGCGACGAATTTGCGACAAAAACGTTGCAAATCCGTTGCAAAATACCCAAATCTCAAACCCCAAACCCTATACCCTAATTAACATTATATAATTAACTAGTTACCATCTAACATCAATGTAATGTGTTATTGGTTGCATTGATTTTGCGACGTTTGTGGTGGTAAAAACCGCGAAAGAAATAAACGTGTCGAAGTAATAATTTTTTCATTTGAGACGAAATTGCAACGTTTTTTGGCAGTAAAACTTGAATTTTGCAACGAAATTGCTACGAATTGAGGCGGTAAATCTTTCATTTTGCAACGAAATTGCGACGGTTTTAAGCGGTAAAACTTCAAATTTTGCATCGAAATTGCGACGTTTTTAGGCGGTAAAACTCCAAATTTTGCATCGAAATTGCGACGGAATTTTGCCCTATATAAGCCTATCTCCTTGTCCCCTCCATTCCGCACCATTCACACATCTATTCTCTCTTCAATAATCATTTCTCTCTTTTACACAAAAAAACCGATTTTTTTTTCATTTTTCGATGGCGACAAACGATTACTAGACTTTCGTTAACAACACTAATCGTAGAAACAGACCGGCTCAACGGTCGACGGGTCCTTCTTCTTCCTCCGGCGTTCCGGTGCCCGAGACGCAACCGAACAACCTATTCAGTCTATGGAGGACATGACTCTGCAACAACTTCTTGTTGCACCCGCACGCCGCATTCTACCTCTACTTGAACAAAACCCGACCGGAAACGCGACTTGGTAAATAAATTTTCCAAAATAGTTTAAATTCTTCTTTTTAAAAAAATTGAACATGATATTTTTTTGTTAATCAAAATTACAGGTTTACGAAAAACAAGGTCGGTAAAGATATTAGGAAAATCATGGCGCATGATTTTAAGGAGTTACACACGAGTTGGAAGTATGTTACAACAGAGACGCGAGATCGGTGGTACAAACAATTTGCGGTAAATAAATTTTAATTTATTTTGTTGAAATTTAAATTTTAAAAATTGTAGTATTTGAAAAATGTAAAATTAAATGTAAAAATAAATTAAATAGAAATTATAAAACATATTTTTACATAAATATAATTTATTATTAATTTTAAAATTTAAATAAATATAAATTAAATACATATATTTATTAAGAAAATGGGACTGTTTACTGTTATAATTATTTTTGTAGCAAAAATATTATTGGAATCCTGCAATCAACGGTATGATCCAGGCTGAATTTGAAGAGAAAGCGAAGCAACGTCTTGGAAACATGATAGGACGGTGGAAAGAGAAGTGGTTAGCAAATCCGGATCCGGAAGTATGTAAGCCACCATACTTTTCTAGTACTATTTGGGAGGGACTTGTCGCTTTTTGGGAGTTGGAGACTTCGAAACAAAAATCGGGTAAATGTTCTAAGGCTCGGTTGACGCTGGTTTGCGATGGCAAGCCGGCTAAGCATTGCGCGGGACAAATTTCTTATGCTGAACATGCTCACCAAATTGTAAGTTAATTATCAGTATTATTATTAATAATATAAAAATTAATTTATATTTTATTTTCAAAAAGACCAAGAATTAATATACTTTCTTATATATAGTCGGAGGCATCATGAAGTTCCGCTACCATGCCAGATGTCTGGAAGAATACCCACCGCAACAAAGACGGGATTTGGGTTGATGAACGAGTCCACAAGCTCCACGATGATGTGGTGGCCCGAGTCGACCTTCTCTCTTCCCAACCTACTCCAGATGGTCAACCAACTCAAATGACACCGTTGCAGATTAACCGTGTCGCATTAGAGGTAAATTAAATTACTTATTAATTTTATAATAATTTTTCAAGATGTATTATATCATTAATATTTAATTTATACTATTAAATTTGTATATTTATTTTCAAGTTGGCTCCAAAAAGCCGTAAGGGAAAGATGTCGTTTACAGGATCTATCCCGATGGATGACCAGGGACTACCGTATTGTCCCGTCTCGAGATATGGTACGGATCCTAATGTCACTCAGGACCTCCAACAAACGAAGAAACACCTAGGCAAGGCGGTAAAGAAGATCGGAAGGTTACAGATGTACTTAGAGGCGAACTCGTTAGCTTACGATACTATGTTCGCGGAGTTGGCGAAGACAAACTCGATAATTTCCGATGTAATGCAAACAAAGAAAGAGTTAGAAGAACAACGGGCAAGAGGAGGAGGAGGAGGAGGAGGAGGAGGAGGAGGAGGAGAAGAAGAAGAAGAAGAAGAAGAAGAAGAAGAAGAGGCAACCCAAGCTCCGATCGAAGAACAAATCAATTTTGATGCGTAGTGATGTTTGCGGTTTTCGGTTTTTGGTTTGTTTTTTTTTGTAATTTCGTTTTTCGGTTTTCTTTTTAATGTAAAATATGAAATTTAAATTTTTTTTTTAAAAAAAAAATCAGTAATAAAACGTCGCAAAATCGATGCAAATGGACGTCCCAATTACGTCGCAACAATTTTCGTCGCAAAAACGACACAAAAAACCGTCGCAAAATGGATGCAAAATTTCTTAGCCATTTCGTCGCAAATTCGATGCAAACTGAATCGTTGCAATTCCGATGCAAAATGAATCGTTGCAAATCCGATGCAATTTTGACGATGCTATTTCGTTGCAAAAACGTCGCAATTTTGCGTTGAAAATAACCGATGCAAATTCGTTGCAAATTTGGTCGATGCACTTGCGTCGCTAAATTTGCAACTAGTTTGCGACGAATGACATTTTGCAACGAAATTGTGACGATTTTTGGTTTGCGACGAGCCAGCCGCGACGGAGTGAAAAGCGTCGAAAAGCGTCGAAAATCAAACGCTGACCGTCGGAAATCTGTAGGAAAAGCGTCGAAAATCAAACGGATATAATAACGGCTATTTTTCCGACAGATTTCCGATAGCTAGTTATGTCTCTGTCGGAAATCCGTCGGAAAATATTAACGGTGCATAATTTCCGACGGATTTCCGACAGCAAACCGGAATCACTGCCGGTGTCGGCACCGACTAGTTACACGGTCCAATAATCCGACCGATTTCCGACAGTCTTCTTGTCCGTCGGAAATAATTCCGACAGATTTCCGACAGAATTGAAAAATTTCAGTTCCGTCAGAAATCGGTCGGATTACCGTCCGAAAATTTCCGACGGAATTCTTTCCGTTGGAAATTCCGTCGGATTTGCGGCTGTTTTCTTGTAGTGTGTGATGTGTCGTGGTCCACGCATCCATTCAAAAAAATATTTAAGTTTTGTTTGATTATATATGGATTATGGGTACGGCGAAATGTCATGAGTTCAATGCCACTCTTTAAAACAAAGGGATGCATGCATATTTATGGAATTTGTAATCGACACATCATCATTGGTTTTCCTCAGCCATGATATCAAATTATGCTACTCGTCGCACACCCATACTTATGTACATGCATATATAGCAACTCTAAATCTATGACATTTAACCCTTTTTAGAGACATTTGTACCAGCGGAACTATTAACAATTTTGCAAAATTAATTGGCCTCCAAAGGCAATAAACTCTTCGGCTCCAAACACATGGTTCATCGGTTCTCGTCAGGCCTACATTTGCAAGGAAGTTTAGTATAACAGTAGCAACTATGGCGTTGTTGACATTTTAGTGTCATTACAGTCACATCGAACAAATTTCACGCTCTTTCAACACTCTAGCTTCTCACGAGTTGATTCCGTTAGGGCCGCATTTTGCAGGGTAATGACCGTAATAGCTGCACTTGGGGCCGGGTATATTGTGCTTTCACCTCCACTCTTTACACGAAACCGCAAAAAAAAGGAGAATGTTACATAAATATTTATACAAGTTTGTAAAGTTAAAAAAAAAAAAATTAACACTAGCCTTTTTTTGATAGGTGTAAATCAAATTAAAAGAAGAATAACATCACCTTTAACATGGTTCAAAACAAAAAAACACGAGAGCAAATAAAACTACAAACAAAGTCGTAGTCTTCATAAACTAATAAAAATTGTTATGGTAATTGCAGAAATTCTTGTTTTTCTTTCACTCGGACTAAAAATACACTTATTCTTTGTCAATACTCATAACATATATACTACTAAATACATGCTAAAAATAAACTTTCAATTAACGAAGAGAATGTGAGTGATGGTATCCTCTAAAGATCGCACTACTATTCTACAATTTCTTCTTGATAGTCTCACAAAATACAAGGGACCAAGCACTTACAACGGATATGTTACAACAAAGGCTTAACTGGTAATATTTTAGGATTTTGAATGAATTGCGTGTGTAACAAGAAAATGTGAAGAATATCTCGCATCAGAAATATGATTTGCTCTTGAATGATGTATAAAGAACATGGACCGCAAGCCAAATTAGGATTAAGCCAAATCAGGATTACATTTTAGTGAATGTTATAGACTTCATGTTAATAAGTAGAGATCTCTATAGCATGATACATGATAAACTTTACTTTTGGTAAATGAGAAGTTCATGTACATTATATAAATAGAGCCGATCATGTATTTTTGGTAAAGAACTTTTGACATTTCTTCACGCATCAAAAAAACTTTTATCACGAGGTTAGAAACACTTTTCACCAAAATAAAGCCAAACAAATTGATATGGAATTTAAGGTCACAAACCCAAATTTCGTTTGTTGGGTTCATGGCAAGACGATATAATGAAAGTTTGAGTCGGTCCTGGCCAGACTTGTATTAAGAAAAAACGTATTAGAGAACATGGTATAGAAAAAATGATATACTAATATTTAGTGAAAAGAATGAAACCAAATTTAACATATTTAGTTCCTGATTATTTTATATACGGTTTACGAACCCATACCAAAAATATTTTGGTTTAATTCCAACGGGCTTGGATTCCGGTTCGGGTTGCGTTTGAACAAACGTGCTGCTTTACCCAAACGCCAAACTTGCTGCTTTATCGAATTATATCTTCACCAACTATTCTACCTAACAAACTCTTTTACCACTCTCAGTCGCGATCAAAAAGCAAAAAGCTCACCCCACAAAACGCCGAAGGAGAGATATGCTTTGCGTTAGAGCTCGACCGCTATTTTCCTCCTCTCCATTATTCTCTCTCGCTTTCTCCGCAACCAAACACTCCCCAACAACTCTCCACCTCCGTCGACTATCTCTCTCCGCCGTACCCACCACCATGTCTTCTTCCTCTCCTCCGTCTCAGATCATCGAACACATCGTCCTTTTCAAAGTCAAAGACGAAACCGACTCCACCAAAATCGCTTCCATGATCAACGGCCTCAACGCCCTCGTCTCTCTCAACCAGGTCCTCCATATCTCCGCCGCTCCTCTCCACCGTGTCAGATCCGCCGTCTCCGATTTCACTCACGTCCTCCATAGCCGTTACGGATCTAAGCAAGATCTAAGCGATTACGCTGCACATCCTGATCACGTTCGCGTTGTTAAGGAATCGGTGTTACCGATCTGTGATGATGTTATGGCTGTTGATTGGATCGCTGATAAAATCCCCGGAACCCTAGCTCCGCCGTCTGGTTCCGTCGCGAAAATCACTTTTCTTAAACTGAAAGAGAGTGTCTCCGATGAAGCTAAATCGGAGATTGTGGATGTGATTAAGGGGCTTAGTGAGAAATTTCCAGGGATTGGTGGTCAGATTACTGTTGGGGAAAATTTCTCTCCGGCTAGAGCTAAAGGTTTTTCGATTGCTTCGATTGCGTATTTTAAGGATCTGGCTGAAATGGAATCTGTGGATTCTCAGAGTGAGTTGGTGAATTTGGAGAAGGATAAGGTTCGTGAGTTGATTGATTCCACCATTGTTGTTGAGTTTGTGGTACCTCCAGCTTCTAGCTTGGTTTCTGGATTGTAGTGTTTTCTTACTCTATGAACCAATTACCTCAGTAATGGATATTGCATCTTAATTTGTTATAATTTGAAAAGACCCTTTTTGCTATTGAGTGGTCTCTTGTCTCTGAGAAGGGTTTTGGTTTGTGTTGATGCAAAAGTTAGTTTTGATTATAAATTAGAAGAAGCTGAGAAATTTAACAAAAATTTGTGAAATCCTTGATTATTGGAGTAGTCGGATCACCACCGTAGGATTGCGATAAAAGTTTGACGCACTTGTTATGTATATCTAATTGTGTTGCTGCAATTCAGTTCTGGTTATTAGGAGTAGCTGGAAAACTTATAAACCCATTCAAGTACCAAAGGTGGAAAATAAAGTCCAATAAATCATTGAATCTTCTAACTAGTAGAGCCTAGCAGAGGTTATTCTCACTTGCACTCTGTAAAACTGAAAGTAAAAACCAGGAAAAGTAGAAAAAAAAAAAAAAACTCAAATCTAAGGGCGTACTTAGTAGACCAATTGGTTTGTGTTGATGCAAAAGTTAGATTTGAGTTTTTTTTTTTTTTTTTCTACTTTTCCTGGTTTTTACTTTCAGTTTTACAGAGTGCAAGTGAGAATAACCTCTGCTAGGCTCTACTAGTTAGAGGATTATACTCATCTATGCAGAACAGAGCAGGCTGCGTTTGGTTTAGAATCAATAAATCTCAAGATTTTGTAGGATTTGGTGTTCTTGTCGCATCCAAGGGCGTACTTAGTAGACCAATTCGGTCTATCGAAATTATGAGTGGGCTCGATCCACCTGGGTTGCCCCCAATACGGGTTCCAAACCACGAGCCTAGTGTTGTCTTTGGTGATGCATAACAATAAACCATCGCAGTGAAACACTTGACATACCTCGATTTGATCTGAATCGTCTAGACTAATTACTTTAGCTTCACGTTTTATACACGATTCAACGTTGTTGTTGTAAAGATTGACTCTGAACAAATAATCCGTAAAATCCATCATCATCGAGACTAGCATAAATTCTTTTGCTTCGGCTGCTAGTTTTGCTTGAGCACCAAGGTGCTTCTTTGCAAAGTTCTTATCTTTGGATAAAGTGTTCCAATTTTTGCAAGTTGATCGGACTTTTCTAATAGATGTTACCGGAACCCTAGAGAGCACCTCCTCCACCAAATCCCTTGGAAAATTGGAAATCTTCGTCATCGTTTCAAGTCTCAACGTGTATGATCGATGTAACTTCAGAGAAAATTCTTTATGTTGCCTATGATTGCAGATTTGGCCGCCTGTGCGCTTAGTGTTTTTTCATCTTTCGAAGCTCCAAAACCTAACCAACATGGGACGAGAAACAGATTTAGACCAATAAGCGCACCTTCAATGCTAAGATATTCATTAAGTATCTCATTAATAGAATATTATGGAATATGGATTTTCCGTTTATTTAAAATGTCACAAATTTTATTTTAATTTCAATCACTAATATAAATTTATTCTTTAACACTCATAAAAATTATTTTGAGTTTATAAAGATCTAATCACAAATGGTCCCAAAATAAATTCCTTCAAATCTAATTTATATTCACGTGTTTCTTTATTTTTTTTTTGTATTAATTTTTTTTATATTTTATGTATATTTTTAATAATTTTTTTTACTTAATCTTATATATAATAGCAAACCCAAACAAATGAATATTTTTTTGAGATTTCTTTGGTTTATTTATAGTGGTTATTTCTAAAGGTTGTGTCTTTTCATTTGGGTTTCAACTTTTCGTAAGGTTGTATCTTTTCATTTGGGTTGTAACTTTTCGTGAGGTTGTGTCTTTTCATTTGGGTTGCGACTTTTCACAAGGTTGTGTCTTTTCATTGAGGTTGTGTCTTTTCATTTGGGTTGCTATTTTTCACAAGGTTGTGTCTTTTCATTTGGGTTGCGATTTTTCATAAAAATAACCGTTTAGTAGTTATTTGTTAAGTTGCGTCATTTCATTATGATTATTTTGTCAAGAGGTGCAAACCAAATAACAGTTTTATGATTACTTTTAATCATTTGAGTTGAACTTCTCGTTTAAAAAACCCATCTAGATCATTTAGGTTGCAACTTTTCATTAAAAAAACTGTTTGGTAGTTATTTAGGTGAGTTGGTTTTACATTTTGATTTATTTTGGTTGTGACTTTTCGTAAAAATAACTGTTAACATTATATTTTTTCGTCAAGAGCTCCAAAAAGATAACCGTTTTATAGTTATTTTTAAAATGTGATTTTTTGTTTACAAAACCGCTATATTCTGTTTTCCAAAGTCTTTTGTAATTAATCGTTTTAATACTTTTTTAAATGGTTGCGACATTTCATAAAAAACCATTATGTCTTATATATATGGGTGTCTTACTAATTGTTCTATGTATTCTTAATCATGGCTTCAAATTTTATAACTAACTTTAAAAACAATAATCGTCAAAAATACCTTTCTATTTTTTAAAAATTATTTAAAAGTTTTGATCTTTTCATCATTCTAGAAGTTCATATAACTCTTAGTTTGTTTAAATAATTTTGGATTAATTTGTTAAATTATCCAAAAATTTCAATGTAGACAATGTAGGATCGTGTATTTTTGAAAATATTTTTTAGTGTCGTATTTTTTTTCCAAAAAATTACTTTACAATATATTAGTTTGAAAAGTTGTGTCATTTGAAATTAGTAAGGTCATGTATGCTTGAATTAATTTCTAAAGTCGTATTTGTTTTTCAAAAAACCGCATTATGATTATTTTGTAGGGTTGTATTTAATATATATAATAACAAACCCAAACAAATAAATACTTTTTGGATTGTCTTTCTCGTAAAACAAAACTGATTAGTTTTTACTTTCAAAAGTTGCGTCTTTTCATTATGATTGTCTCGTCAAGAGTTGCGAATATGATAAACGTTTTAATGATCTGGCTGAAATGGAATCTGTGGATTCTCAGAGTGAGTTGGTGAATTTGGAGAAGGATAAGGTTCGTGATTTGATTGATTCCACCATTGTTGTTGAGTTTGTGGTACCTCCTTCTAGCTTGGTTTCAGGACTGTAGTATTTTCTCAGTAATAGATATTGAATTTGTTCTTCTTTGATGCGTTTTTTTCTTTGAGTAGTTTGGTTTCTGATTCTCTTGCTTCTTTCTCGGTTTACAATCTATTATGTTACCTTCTTTGTTTTTTTTTTTTTTGCTAAAATGTTACCTTCTTTGTTATATTGAAAGAGAGTAAAAATGATGGCATTTGTTGTTATGTATCTCCATTTGTGTTGATGCAAGTCAGTTTTAATTATATACTGGAAGAAGCTGAAAAATTTAACAAAAGATTTGTGAAATTTTTGATTATTGGAGTAGTCGGATCACCCTAGGATTGCGATAAAAGTTACTTGTTATGTATATCTTATTGTGTTGCTGCAATTCAGTTCTGGTTATTAGGAGTAGCTGGAAAATTTATAAACCCATTCAAGTATATGTGCTTAGACACTCATTGGGTTCAAAAATAGTTTTAAAGTTTTAAAAAAAACTTCTGCAAGGAGGTTTATCATATCAGTTTTGACTATTTGAGTAGTTAGTTGTGAATCTGCATTTAGTTCCGTATGTTGTTGGAAACATTTCTTGTTGTAGTTAACTCAAAGTTGATGTTCTTAATTCAAACATAGTTTGAAATTACGTTAAGTCTTTTTTATCTTCCAACATTAAATCATAACTTAAAATGAAAATTTGAACAATAAAAAGATTGATTGATATTGATATCCTCAATAAACTATGATTTAAAGTTTAATTGACTAAACAAAATTAGACCCGTCGTTAAAGTCGTACATCTCGAACTCGATAAAATTGGGGAGATCAATAAATCTCAAGATTTTGTAGGATTTGGTGTTCTTGTCGCATCCAAGGGCGTACTTATTATACCAATTCTCTCTATCATAATTATGAGTGGGCTCGATCCACCTGGGTTGCCCCCAATACGGGTTCCAAACCACGATCCTAGTTTTGTCTTTGGTGATGCATAACAATAAACCATCGCAGTGAAACACTTGACATACCTTGATTTGATTTGAATCGTCTAGGCTAATTACTTTAGCTTCACGTTTTATACATGATTCAATTTTGTTGATTTTCACTTTTAAATCTTAAACTTTAATTGACTAAACAAAATTGGACCCGTCGTTAAGTCGCCTAACGGAACAGTTACACAGAGTTAATCTCCGTTACTGTTGTCCGTTTAACACAAAATTCCCAAATCGATTTTAGGGTTCTAAAAACTCAAAATTTCCAAATCAATTTCTTTTCTTCTTCTCTTCTCAATTTCTTCCAAAGCAATCTCTGATAATCTCAAATCAATTTCGATTTTGTCACAAAAATGGTCTAGAAACACAAAGTTCCCAAATCCATTTTTTTTTTCTCATACTTAGGAGCTTGAGATGCATCAATGTCGGATTTTTAATCGAAGCACGATATGTAGCAATCTATAGCTTTTTAGAAAGCTCTTTACAAGGAATATCGAAGCCTTCTCGAAATCTCTCTCAGGCACTGTACTCGAGAGAAAGATTAATTGTTGGACCATTTGGTTTAGCATGTTTTACCCAGTGGGTTTTTACCAGTTTTAGCAAAAAGTTCAAATTCTACTTTTCATCTGCCAAGCCCATCCACTTTTCTTTACTCATATTGGAAAGAATTTTGAGTTCCTGAGCTCCGGCGAGCGGTCTGCCGTGATTGCGAGCTCCGTACTCTCCGCCGGAGAGGATCCTTTATCGTCTAGCTCTTATACTTCGAAATGAAACAATCATGGGTCCATTCATTTGAAGCTGTGTTTGGAGAGATGAATACTTGAAAAATCTTCCAAAAAGCTCACCAAGCAAGTCGGTAAATTACTGCCTTATGCAGCTGGTTCTGGCTTCTTTAATAAGCAATTACTCTATAATAGAGCTTTGAAGTACTCTGTATCTAGAGAAAGGTTCATGGCTTTAGTCGATTTCAAGGATTTATTTACTCTAGTGTAGAGTTGTGGTTAAGTCGATTTCAAGGACCACTAGAAAAAACAAATAAAAAGAAGGGAGGATGGAAGACGAACCCAGATCGTGGATCTCTCCGGTTCAGCACTGGCCCAAGCCACCGTTCATCCACCGCTCGCCCCTCCACCACATGTCTCTCCTCCACCGCATGCCTCTCCAACGCATGGTAAAGCTCTCTCTCCCCCAATTGTTTGTCTCCTCACCAACTTCCACCGCAATGACAAATCATGCAGAGCTGCTCAATCCCGTTCACCGTCGGAGCGTGGCCTTTATGTCGCCTATGTATCCTCCATTACCGCCGGAGCCACCGGATCTACCAGACCCGGTGCGATACACGGTTTCTCTTCACCAACGGCTCCTCTAGTTCTGTCGCCACCACCTTCTCACTGTCCCCACACCCCCATCTCAACCTCTACAATCATCTCCGGCTCCGTCGTCGGCAAGATTCACCACCTCGCCGAGATCTCATGTCATTCTATCCATCTCAGGAGAGCTGCTTCTCGCCGGTCAACACCTCTGCTCCGGTTTGGGAATCACCTCTACACCTCCGCCACCACCGTCAACCTCTGCCTCACCGCTGAGGAAACTACCTCCGCCGTCAAGCTCCTTCCTACCCTCTTCAACCAATAACGGCGGTGAAGATGCTTCGACTCTTACGGTTTTGGAATTCGATAACCATATGGTGATATCAAAGTTCTATGCCTTGATGTTTGAGATATCTTGTGGCCTTGTGGGACCCTTTACCACCTTGTGCGGATTATGCTCTCTGTTTCTCGAGAAGCTTGTTTGGTTAGGTGTTGCCTCTAGAATATTGAGTTTGATTTCAATACATTTCTTGCTTAAAAGATACATTTCTTTAGGTATTATTCATCTCAATAAGAGATTCAACATACCTCAAGATGAGGTTCTAAGGCTTTCTAGCCGTCTATTACCTCCGTGTGAGGATGTCACTAAGAAATTACTTCTCGGCCACCGGAAGACTCTTCTTCAATGCTTGGTATCGACTTTGGTTGTAGAAGCTTCCACTATTAAAGCTGCTTTAATTGCCGCTACCATCGTAGGTTTCCGATCACTCATGTGTTTCTCGGATCCTCTCTCTTTTGTCACATTGCTCAAGTCGATCTTTGTGATAAACGAGTTGAAATTTCTACTTAGCGACATATGTTGTCTTAGTATAGGTTTTAAATCTATCTCTATTGCTTTTATTCCGCGTTTGGCAATTGTTTCCGCCAACGCTTTAGCAAAGTTCGGTCTTGTATCGTTGAACTACTTCTCCATTCTTGGAGTGTAAGCTTTTTATTTATAAAATCTCGGTTTGGTAAAAAAAAAAAAGAAAGCTCTTTACAACTGGAATTTAATGATAACAACCACAGATGGTAATTCTTACTAAGTTGACCGGAATTACACCGAGAAGTTTTCGTTCTCAAACTTTAAAATGAAATTCCCGGAGTTCTACAATGAATCTTGAAAAATCGAGACTAGTTCCAAACTCCTAAGACCGTAATTAAGAAAGCCCAATAGTTTATTTCAAAATCAGAGAATATTTGATTTTCGGATCCAAAATTAATTCAGAGATTTTGTGTTTCTAGGGTTCTAAAATCGATTTAACGGACAAGATTAACTCTGTGTAACAACTGGAATTTAATGATAACAACCACAGATGGTAATTCTTACTAAGTTGACCGGAATTACACCGAGAAGTTTTCGTTCTCAAACTTTAAAATGAAATTCCCAGAGTTCTACAATGAATCTTGAAAAATCGAGACTGGTTCCAAACTCCTAAGACCGTAATTAAGAAAGCCCAATAGTTTATTTCAAAATTAGAGAATATTTGATTTTCGGATCCAAAATTAATTCGGAGATTTTGTGTTTCTAGAGTTCTAAAATCGATTAAACGGACAAGATTAACTCTGTGTAACTGTTCCGTTAGGCGACTTAACGACGGGTCCAATTTTGTTTAGTCAATTAAAGTTTAAGATTTAAATGTGAAGTCAATAAAAGTTGGAGATTAAAATGGTTTAGTGATGAATTGAGGTTTTTTTTTGGCTTCCGCCATATAGTTGAGGGTTTGTTTAGCCATTTTCTCAAAAGAAAACATAGTTTTGATCCGGAAAAAAAATGAAGCCGAGCCAAGTCAAAATGATAAACAAGATCGGTGGTTTATTTCTTGATAAAATTATTTTCAATTATTTCGTTTTGTTACATTTAGAAAATTATAGTTGAGTGTCAGTATAAATATACAAAAAAATTGATTGCATCAAAAGTATGTGGTTAGTACTACAGTCAGAAATGATATTTCTTTTCCCATATCCCTTTACTATTAAAAGAGAAGTGGTTTTATTGAAAAAGCTTAGGTGTTTTAATTTTATTGGTTTATTCTAAAAAAACTATGATATGGAATGATGACATGTCTTACCATAAAAGATGACATGGTTTAACTAATTAAATAGATGGTTTCTTAATTAAATTATCGTTATCTCCTTACTATTAAATGAGAAGTTGAATTAGTGAAAAACTTAATTGTTATAATTTGATTGGCTAAAAACTATGACATGGAATGATGACATGTCATTAGGTAAAAAATGACATGGCTTAAATCTCTAATTTGTTTTTAAAATTATTATTATTATATCAATAAAAGAATATATTAGGGTTTAGTTTTTTGGGTTTAAGTTTTGTTAGGAGTCAAAATATTTTTAAAAAATTGAGAATTTTGAAATATAAGGTTTTTAAAATGATTTTTATGGCATGTTGGTAAGAAAATAATTCAAATGGGGCATATTTGTAAAGTGACATGTTAAAAGTGGCATTTTTGTAATTGTCTCTTTTAACATATTCATTTACCATCTTTTGGAAAATAGTTTAAAAATTAAATCATTTACATATCTTAAATTAGTATGTATTTGAGTTTTCATAATTTATTTTTTATTATGTGTCTATGCACAAGACCTCTTATATACTAACTAGAAGAGAAATGTAAAGAAAAAAAAAAGATATAAAAGGAAAAATAAACAAATTTTTTTTTTTAAAACTATTATTTATTAACAAAACTTATAGAAATAAATAAAAAATGCTAATGAATAATAGCAAAACATAGATAATTATTTATTATCATTAGAAGAATTTCCAAATTGTTTGTATGTGTACATATTACATAACGTTAGTGACTCACCCGAAAAGAAGAAAAAAAAATTATTTGTTTAATGTTATGTTTTTTCCTTGAAATTTTGCATTTGTATGTGTCTTCAATTTTTCGCCATATCTAAGTTCATTTTTACTGATTACAAAATTATATATAATGTTATTTACCATTTGCGTTATATTTCAACACAAATTCAAAACTACTAATAACAACACTTCTATTTTCAAGAGACGACTCAAATATTAGTAATATATTATACAACATATATTATTTTAAAAACAAGCAATCATGCATATTTAATGTTTCAAAATTTGCTAATTCTCCTTATTAAATTCAAAAATCATCTTATATATCTAAAACATTTATACCCGCACACGGTGCGGGCCATCTACCTAGTTGTTTAGTAATTCACATTTAAGAAAAAAAATCTGCACAATTAAAAATATCATTATCAAATGAATGAGTTACTGTCCAATTCACAATTTTTTTTTCAATTCATGGCAATAAATAATAGGATTTGTTGATGATAATAAAAAAAACTAGATTGTCAAAGATTGGTTGATTATTTATCCCCATTTATTTTAGTTATCACTTCGGCTAAGTTACTATAACTCCATTCGACCAAAAAATAAGTCATTAAAACTCCAATGGAGAAAAATTGATCCGCAGTTTCTTTTTCCTTTTATCATTCGTGTGTATTCGGTTAGTTGGTTCGGTTTGGTTAGGATTATTTGAGTTTCGGTTTATTACATTAAATTTTGGAAATTATTTTAATTAACTAATGTTTAAACAAATTCAAATTTTTTTTATGTAAGATTATATATCAAAGATTACAATTTGGAACTAATATTTTATCCAAGGAATATTTCTCTTTGGAACTAATCTTTCTCTGAAATTTTGTAAGAGTTACGATTTATTTTTTATTTTGCATATGACAAATCTGTATATTAATATAAAAAATTCTTAATTTCACAAACTAGAAGAATCTCATAATTAAAAAATATTTAGATTTTATTTGTAAAAATTTCACCACCAACCCTAATTTTGCTAACTAAGATATGCTCCCTATATATATACAAAGGATAAATACAACAAACACTATTGTAGATGATTTTGTATAATTTATCTTTCTTTCGCATGATGTATTTACTCTTTTTTTTTAGCGATTCTAATATGATTCATTGGTTTTTTTCATTATTAGGAGCTTGACCTTTATGGCAACTATTACTTCACTCTAATACTTTCATTTTATTATGTATCATGTTCCATAAATAATTTTTTTAATTTCAATTTCTTTTCACATGTTTTTAATGGAAGAAGAACACGAAAAATAAGTTAATTCCCTATGTTCGTCGTTATCTTTAATTATGTTATAATCATTCTTTATATGTTTAATTATGATCAAATTATTATTTTAGGTTGTACTGGGATATTGATGTTTTGAAGGGGGAGCTTGGTTCAGTTTATAACTTTTCTTATGTCTAAATGGAATTTCAATTTATGTTATGATTTTGGTTTAAATTCGTTCTCGATCAAACTATTTTAATCCTAACAAAATTTTTTTGGCTAACGTGTACCTTTTATATTTTAAAAATGTATGGTGGCGATTATTAACATCCGTCGATCGATTAAAGATTTGTATAGGTTATATCAGCGGAAACTGTCATATTTGTTCTCAATCGAACCATATGTACTCTATGAATCAATGACATTTTGTTATTCAGTTCTGTTTTTCTTTTATCCATTTACACTTATATGACTTTATGATTTTATATTAGATTGTATTTGTAGGTAGAGGATACATCATTAAAAATCATTAAACTCATCAGAGTCTTTGATTTCTTTTAAGTTACTTTTGCAATGTTTGTATAGGTTCAAATTTGATTACCAAAAATGCCTTGGTATATGAGTTGAGTTGTATTCAATCATAATTGTTTATTTGTATGTTTCGGTTGGTCATTCCAATAATATATATATGATGTTTTTATAACTAGAAAAGAGTATTCTCAATGACAAACCAATATGCAAATTTTAAAGAAGGTTAGCTTCTAACATTATACTCACAAAACCCATTACTATTATACTATTATAGTCAATAAGATATGATTGGTTTCTATATTGTACCGGCTTTAATTTTTCTACACATATAGTTTTTAGTTTTTGGGTTAATTAGGGGGATAATTCATCTTTTTATCATCCGACTAATCTCCCAAAGTGAGTGTAGCCATCAAATAGTCCATTCACCAAATTCAGTTTTGGTTTGGGTTATTAAGATTTTCTTACAAATATTTATATCTTAGCTTTTCATAATTTATAATACTTTTAATATTAAAATTCAATATGTTATAAAATCATATTTATACCCGCACATGGTGCGGGCAAGTCACCTAGTTTAATTATATTTTCGATAGACGCAAAAAGATAATTAAATTAAATGATGGAATATAATTTATAGAATTGATAAGAATTTGATTCTCTATTCTATTCGGTTAGTTTTTACTAATCAAATTTAAATGATAAACCGATAAATTAATGAACCAAATTAAGATTAAACCGATAAGTCTACTTTGTCTCCATTTTTTGCTCTCACAAACATTTCAATGGCGTTGCTCCTTTCTTCTTCCTCTCTCTTATCTCTCCAACCACCGTTTTCTTCTTCGAAGCTCCAATTTCTCAAAAATGGAGTTCGAGATTCATTTTCTTCTTCCTCGGTTACATCGTCTTGTATCCCCAGTTCGACTCCGCAAGTTGTCGTTACCCGAGAACGTGGAAAGAACAAAGAAATTATCAAAGCTTTGGTAAATGCACTTTACGATTTTCGAATCAGTTTGTTTCTCGATGCTCTTGTTTGGATACCTATTGAGTTTAGTGTTCATTGGATCATGAAATTTTTGTGGATTATGGTTGATTTGTGAGATTAGTGTATTGAATCCCTAATTGTAATTTGTATGTTACTCTGGTAAAAACATTGCAGGAGAAGAAAGGGATATCATCTATAGAGCTTCCTCTGATTCAACATGCTCCAGGACCTGATTCACATCGGCTTGCTTCTGTATTAAGTGGTGATTTTTCTGATTGTAGTTGTTTTAGTGACTTGTTACTATTATGGAAAAAGCTCAAGAATTTTCTAAAGCAGTGTAGATTTTGTGATTCTGAGGTGTTTTCATTTTGCTTTGCTTAGATAAGAGCTTTGATTGGATCATTATAACGTCACCGGAAGCAGGTTCTGTGTTTCTCGAGGCGTGGAAGTAAGCTCTGGTTCTGGCTCAGTTTTAGTATGTAATGTGTTGTTAGAATATGCAATGGGTTCCTCATTGGTTTCAATTCCTTAGGGTAGCTAGCTCTCCAAAAGTTAAAGTAGGTGTAGTGGGAGCTGGAACAGCTCGCGTATTCGAAGAGGCAATGCAATCGGGAGAAGGATCGCTTCATGTTGCCTTTACACCATCAAAAGGTGCAATATCTTGTTCTAATTCTGTATGCTTGATTTGTGTGACTATGGAAGATGTTTCATTGTCTTTTGTTTTCATTCTTTCAGCAACTGGGAAAGTCTTGGCTATGGAGCTTCCAGAGAATGTTGGCAAAAGGTCCTCAGTCTTATACCCGGCTTCTATGAAGGCAAGCAATGAGATTGGTGTGTGTTGTTTGGTGTTCTCAATTCAGTTGAGCCTATTGTGTTATCCATATAGAATTAAAATATTAGGACTGAGTCATGAAAATATAACAGATAATCCAGATCCTGTACAATTTTATTTAGGCATTTGGACAATACCATGTTTCTTGAGATGCAGTAATACTATTTACTCTGGCTAACAAAAAGTATTCCAAAAACTTGCTAAGTATTGTATATTCTGCTGTATCCTTTAGTGTGTACTTGTGTGCATTTATCCTTGGTACATGGACAAATGACTAGTAATTTTATTTTGGCCTGCAACCTTATTGGAAAGAAATCAATTAGTTTATTCTACTATTGTTTCGTAAATTTTATAATCCATGACTGACCAGCTTACGCTGCTTCCTGTTTTACTTATGAATCTTAGAGGACGGGCTGTCCAGTCGTGGGTTTGAAGTTCTGAGGCTGAATACATACACAACAGTAAGCGTTTTCACATTTCCTAGATTAGCAATATTAAAATTAACATATTGCATCTATTATTTGGCTTTAGCAACATTATATATATGGATTCTTACTTCTCAGTCCTTAGTATGTGTTTGTTTGAAGATGTATATGCACTGTAACAGTCAGGTTTTCTTTTCATTTTTGCTAGGTTCCTGTGCAGAGTGTTGATCAAATGCTCCTGCAACAGGCAATGTCTGCGCCGGTTCTTTCTGTAGCTTCACCTTCTGCAATCCGGTAGGTGTCATTAGATGTCCTCCTATTGCAACTCATCATCTACCCTTTCTTTATCTCGTGTCGCAAAAGTTATGGAAAAAATGCTGTTACCAGTCACTCGTATAAATATCTTCTAAATGGGTTTGGTTCATCATTTACTTGTATTCAACAGGGCCTGGATAAGTCTGATTCAAAATGTGGAGCAATGGAACAATTATGTTGCCTGCATTGGGGAGACAACTGCTTCAGCAGCAAAACGACTAGGATTGAAAAACGTGTACTACCCAGAGCAACCAGGACTTGAAGGGTAATTCTTGATCTTTTCATACTGTGGAACATGTCAACTAGGCTCTTAATTGAGTCCAATCGCCAACTGGATTTTCCATGGGTTTGTGTGTGTGTGTGGCAGGTGGGTCGAAAGCATCATGGAAGCTCTAGGTGCTCACGCAGATTCAAGTGCCTCTACCTCTCTCCCCTTTGAAAGTTCAAGTCTGCGTCCTTCGTCATCAACACCTCCCATGACTGTGCCGAGCATTCAGAAGGCTTCAAAGAGAAAGAGGATAAAGTATAGGAAGCAGCACCCAGGGGAGAGCGTTGGAATAACAGAGGAAATGAGGTTCGTCGCCATGAGATTGCGCAACGTTAATGGAAATAAAGTGGATCCATGCGATAGTGATTCCGAAAGTGACAAGGTAGAAGTAGAAGAAGACGATGATGAATTGGAGGGAGAGAGTTGGAGGCCAAGCAAGGAAGGGTTTCTTCAGTTCTTGGTCGATAGCAAGCTTGTCTTCAGTACTATCGAACGAATTGTAGACGAATCAGAGGATGTTTCCTGTAAGAAACCTTTTCATATCCCCTTTTCGGTCTATATTCTGAATTAATTTCACTTTCAAGAGTAGGATTCTCTCTAGTATTATAGAGAAATTAGTTGAAACCGCAATTGGTGGAAACAGTATATATTCTGTGGAGAATTTTGTGATTTGTTAATGATTTGGGCTTATGGGTTTGACAATGTACAGATGCTTACTTCAGGAGAACAGGACTAGAGCGAAGTGAAAGTCTTGAGAGAGATCTACAATGGTTTACAGCACAAAATTTGGCCATCCCAGAAGCAAGTAACGTTGGAGTTTCTTATGCAAAGTACTTGGAAGAACAGGCTGCGGCAAATGCACCCTTGTTTCTTTCTCATTTCTACAATATCTACTTTTCACACATCACTGGTGGTCAAGTTATAATAAGACAGGTAAGTTTCTTGAGGATGAATATCTGATATGCGTGCTTTTCAAAAGTAACCGGAGCAATTGATTCATTAAGGTATCTGAGAAGCTTTTGGGTGGGAAGGAGCTGGAGTTTAATAGATGGGAAGGAGATGCACAAGACTTGCTTAAAGGCGTTCGTGAGAAGCACAACGTTCTTGGGGAGGTGAGAATGTTTAACTCTTCATTCCTCCACTTGCTAAAACTAATTATTTCTTAATGTTTTTGATCTGATGTTATGCTTTTGGGTAATGAAGCATTGGACTCGGGACGAGAAAAACAAATGCTTGAAGGAAACAGCAAAGGCGTTTAAGTATATGGGGCAGATAGTTCGCTTGATCATTTTGTGAGAATCTCTGTTTCAAAGTTAATGGTTTGTAGCCACCAGACCCGTGTTCGCTATTGGTAACTCTGGAACCATTTCAAAACTTTCATTTGTCGAGTATTTCATCACAGGCGAAATTCATTCCTCCAATTGGCTTTACTCATGCATTTGTGCTTTTGCTCATTCAAGACACTGCTGGAATTCAAGCTTATGGCTGAGAGAGCAACCAAATTGCTAATTCAGATGTTTTTATATATAAAACAAGTGTAGCCAAAGTTTGTGGCCTTGGTCTGAGAGATGCTTGATGAGATATTGATGTAGCTATTTTGTTTCATATATTTAATTTTTGGCCATATGACTAACACTGGCTATTTTGTTGTCATTTATCTGTTTTTTACATTGTGTCCCTTGTGGCTGATCTGCCAAAGCTGAAGTTGAAGGGCTTCAAAGAACTGGTTTCCAAATCATTTTAATGTACCAATAGATCGATATGTTATGTGTTTCAAAAGCTTAACCAAGAGGCTGATACACCTTGAGTTTAAAAGAGTAGGCATTGGATTAATAGGAACTTCTAGTCTAATTCACCGAGTATCCGAGCTACAATGTAGAAAAGGGACTTTAAATAAAGTTTCTTATAAGAAAAGAAAAAAAAAACAAAAGAGATGATGAATGAATTAAGTCACAAGAGATTAAGGTTATTGGGTGGCTCGACCCAAGCCATGTTGGTAAAAAAAAAGGTTCCTCGAGGGGGATAAGAGCGATTCACATCACCGAGGGAATAGTACATGCCATAGAGCCCATAAGTAGTAGTAAATGATGGACATATTTTGTTCCTCTCCTCGGCAGAGAGACCTACTCTAATAAAAGTAGCAGGGAGACTTGCAAATACAGTCAAGCCTTCAAGATCTCTCTTCTCTTCCCACACATTTTGTTCCAAGTTTAGTTTCAACAGGGTGGGGTAGTTTTTGTTGCGTGTATACAAAGCAAAGATGTCTCCATCATGCTCCGTCATCAACACTTGGCTATACAATTCAAAACGACAAACAGCGGGATAGGGTTTCACTGGAAGAATGTCCCAGGTTGTTTGAGAGGGGTTAAAAACACCGAGGTAGCCGCAAGCACTTAGCAAGTAGGACAAACCATTGGAGAAGACGCATCTTTGCCATCTGCGATAGGGTTCACAGTTTCCAAAATGGTGGATGGTCCATGCGGTTTGACCAGGCCGCCAAGTACTAATGGCAACACAAGGCGATGAATGTAGGTGGGTGAAGGAGATGACGAAACAGTTAGTAGAGGTAGGAGCGGCTGAGAAAGCTAAGGAATGATCAAAGTAACTGTATTTGCCTTCGGGTAAGTAGAAGTGGTTCTTGGTAAATGGGTTAAGAAAGAGTGCAGAGTTGTGACTGTGTGATCTCACAAGCACCCAACCATCCCTAGAACAAGAGATTGCATGGCTGTTGTTCAACTCTGGGAAGTCAAGCTTATATGTTTGAGATTGTGAGTTAGAGCGTAATGGGTTAACAAGAATGTAGGGTGACACTCTTCTGTCTAATGGGTATAAAAGCCAGGGACAAGGCTTTAACTTACGGACGGACACAGCTGCTTCAAACCATGCCTTGCAGACAGAGGAAGCTTGTATGTTGGCTTTTAATCCAAGGCGGGACAGTATCTCCTGCAGGAGATCTGAGGGAATAGTTACATCCCACAATCCTCTCACACACTTGCGATTTCTTGTGCATCTGACCAAGGAGAATAAATTCAGGGCAAGTCAAGAGAAACTAGAATGGAATTGGGACATGAACACGAACCTAAACCCTAAACTGAAACCCTAATAAAAACCAAAAAAAAGGGAAGGGAAAACTCACGGTCGGAGATTTCTTGTTTTTGTACCGGACACTGGAACTATGGACGTTGCTTCCGTGTCGTATGTCCTCATTTCCGGTTAAATTTGTGTCCTTCCGTTGTCAACCACCGGAGATTCCCATCGAATATATACAAACAAGTTCAGGAACACACACCAAACCCATTCCAGGGTGGTGTGGATTCGGGCATGGGGGGATACGGGCTTCGAGACTGGTAATCGAGAAGAGCGTAAGGGTTCAACAAATGGAGAACAAATCAACCGATCATAAAATATGTTATTTCATCTGGCAAGATAAACATGAGAGATCTCTCGTAAAATATGGGCTACATTGATAAGAATAAACTTGTAAACTCTCAAAGATGAATAAAAGAGAAGATTTTGATAACACTTTTCACTAGATTTCCGATTCAAAACAGAGATACAAAGGAAAGTAAGAAACTTAAAAGAAATGCAAAACCAAAAGATAAAACTCAAAGATAAGCCCTAGAGGATCAAAAGAGCCTAGCTCTCCTCCTCACACTAACAACCAAAATGATCAGCTCTCTGATAAAAGAAAACGTTAACACACTTGGTCTTCTTATAGACCCTTGAACTTTGCTTTATTCACTTTACCGTTGCTGCATCTTATCCCCTCTTGTGACGTGTCCCTGTGACTCATTCCCTTCTAGATTCTTCTGAGCTTTTGCTGAGTAACTGTCTCTGAGTCAGACTTTAGCTCCTTCCTTCCCAACCTTGTTGTTCCTTCTCTTGCAAGGGTGTAGAACCAGAGACTGTAAAGAACCTTACCTAACATACATACAGAGACTTAGACTGATAGGACCACGGTTTGGATATCAAAAAACCAATGTAAAGAAACAAATCCGAAAATAGTGATTTTGTCATTGGCTAATCAAGTGATTGAGTTCGAGCTCAATTTCCCACTTATCTCTTGTTATGTATGGTTTTCCCGTATTCCCATAATTTAATTAAAAATTCAATCTGTCTTAACAAAAGGCACGGGCCTACTAGTTCAGGTTTTACAATATTCTACTAATTATTTTAACCTACTCCTGTGTTTGCTCAGTTGAAACCTCCAACCCAGGCGGTATAAACACAATGTCGTCCCAGTTTGATGTCGTGTTTTCCTGCAATTTCGATCCAAGGAAACAGATTCAGCAAACTAGTCAGTCATTCTTCAAGGACCTAACAATGAAAAATGCACTAGTGTATACTCTTCTATTCTTTACCTTCATTCCCTTGACGATTTCTTCAAAAACTGCAACCTTCATAATATAAAATCACGCATTTCAATATATTATGAGATGAGAAAATCATGGATCGACGAGAGATTAAAAGTGAAATAACAATAAAAACCTGAATATCGCCTAGCTTCATAGCAGGGTTAAGTCGGTTCTGTTGGCGGGAAGCTCGTATTAGGGATTTTTCCAAGTCCTCCTGTCAGAACTCAACACACAGCTTCAGCCTCGCCGATCGTGTAACCAATGTATGGACAAAAACGATCATTACACAAGAAAATGTAAGTTTAACTAACCTTTCTAAAGAAAACAGGGCGATAACTCTTGTTTTCACTTCGTAGTATCAAGCTCTTCGACTGAAGCGAAACAAGCCAGGTCATTAGAAAAACTGGACATTAAAAGGAAGCAATGGTTTCCCTACACATTACCTGGAAAACTGGAACACCATTGAAGTCATCATCAGCAAAACCAGCTGTTTTCCTTTCCTGTATACACAAATAGAAGAGATGTATCATTTTACTTATAAAGCAAAGCAACTAACCAAGATCCTACAGAATGAAGAGGCGACGTCTCAGAGAAATAACGAAACTTAACAATATCCTCACACAATCTCTAGGAAGGATTTGCATCCATAAGACCTATATGCTGCAAAGAAAGAAACCCTACCAAACTAAATGCAGTCCAGAAGAAAACCAATTAGCCCTAAACTCTTCTAAGCACTTGTAATCTGTTACCTTCCTAGCTAACCTACTCAACTATAGTTGCTGCTAATTCCAAAACAGCTATAGTAATTACAATGCTCCTGCACTAAACTAAAAACAACAATGCTTATGAGTATCCAAAAAAGATATAACCTTGAGAGCATTCTTCACTTGAGTAGACTCTGGGACTAACCTAAACGCCACACCATCAACTTTTAACTGAGCAACCTGCAACAACAACAACACAAGAAACTCAGAAAATAGCTAAACAAAGCGACCAAGAACACACAAACCCTAATTGAATTTTTGATTCATTTACCTTACTAAGAGCAAGAGTTACAACTTTAGAGCCTTCTTTCCTCATACGAGGATCCATAATCTTCATCTGTTTAAGAAGAGACTCTGCATCTTCCTCTTTACAAAACAAAAAACCTAGAGATTTCCCACTCGAATTACCAGTAACCAACACAAATTCCTCATTCGAATTACACAGTGCGTAAACAGGAACTCCCGCCAACCTCTCCTCGATAACATCGGCGGATAATCCCGCACCGCTTCGACGAACCGGAGCCGTCTTCACGCCGGCGTCAGAGATTCTCGCCCAGACGGGTGCGTTACCGGAATTGAAGCGCGAGATTTCGGAATCTATGGCTTTCTTAGCTTGGTCTCTCAGAGAATCGAAAGCAGAGAAGACGTTGGGTTTCTCAGTGGCAGATGAGCTGCTCTCGTTGCGGTTAAAGAGAGGATTTAGGGTTTTCGAAACGTTCCTGAGTAAATCGGAGCATTGAGACTGGATATTCGAGAACGATTGTTGCAGATTTAGCTGATTCTGCTGTTTCGACGGTGAGAAAATTTTCGAATCCATTTTTTTTTTGTCTCGAGAAAATCCTTTGCTTGCTACTGAGAAAAAAACCCTAGTGGTATTAATTAAGGGTTTTTGCGAAGAAGATTGACTATCCTCTGTTACTGGACCCATATATCCTTACCTACATCAACCACTTAAATATCACCACGTGTAAAAACGAAGACTTTTTTAACTCTCTGTGTGAGCTGACTAGTGCCACGTCACCTTCATCTCCAGTCTCTCAGTTTTTTCCCTCTCTCTCCTTCTTATCCAAACAATCCATTTGCTTTCATCTTCTTCGCGGCTTTTCTTCCTCTGCCGCGTAACAATGGCGGTTTTCGGTGGTGCTAATTTGGGTTCTATCTCTTTCTCTTCTCATCTATTCGATCAAAACTCTTGTTTCCACTCTTTCCCTCTTAAACTCCTCCCTTCCTCGTCTTCTTCCTACAGAAATTCTCTCCTCTGCGTCGTTAAATCCTTCTCCGGTTCCGCCGCCACCGCCGATACTGACCGGAATTCCGATCAATCCGCCGTAATTTCCACCTCCGACGATGCTGGACCCTCTCGGGTGCGTTTTCTCTTTGATTTTCTGAGTTTATGTTGTAATTAATGATGATCGAAATTTGTAGATCTCTAGCGATTGGAAGATTGCAAAAGGTTATTGTAAAAGTGGAGATACATTTGAAGGTATAGTAGAAGGATTTAATGGTGGAGGCTTGCTTATTCGTTTTCATTCTCTTGTTGGGTTTCTTCCTTATCCACAATTAAGCCCTTCACGTTCTTGTCAAGGTAAAAAAAACTCTCTTTATTATACATTTTGGGAAGATTCATTGATGGTTTTTTTTGTTACATTTTCATTGAAGAGCCTCAGAAAAGCATTCATGAGATTGCTAAGACTTTGGTTGGTACTACACTTCCTGTAAAGGTAAATTCTTTTCATTATGTGTGTTTGTGTTAAATAAACAAAATTTGATTTTGAGGTTTAATGTATATATACTATTAGGTTGTTCAAGCTGATGAGGAGAATAGAAAGTTGATTTTATCTGAGAAGTTAGCATTATGGCCAAAGTATTCGGAAAATGTTAGTGTGGGAGATGTGTTTAATGGAAGCGTAGGTTCTGTTGAGGATTATGGTGCTTTTATCCATTTGCGCTTTGATGATGGTATTTTGCTTTTAACCGAATTCTTTTGAATTGGTTCTTGTTGTTCTGAGTTCTGAGATTGATGGAAATGTGTGGTGGTTTTTTATAGGTCTTTATCATTTAACTGGATTAGTACATGTCTCTGAAGTGTCATGGGATTATGTTCAAGATGTTAGAGACGTGCTACGCGATGGTGATGAGGTTCGGGTTATAGTCACGAATATTGACAAGTGAGTTTCTTCTTTTTGGTTACTGTATGTTATTAGTCATGCATACATTTTGATCAAGAGTGGTTTCGATGCAGAGAGAAATCGAGGATTACGCTATCTATTAAACAACTGGAAGATGATCCTCTTCTAGAAACATTGGATAAAGTCATTTTGAAGGTAAACAATCCGAATGTGTTCATGTCTCTTGTGATTCGTAGTGGTTTATAGTGTAGATGAATTGAATATTATTACAGGATAGCTCTACTGGATCTCCTTCGCTAACCTCGAACAATGGGGATGCAATTGAACCTCTTCTTGGACTGGAAACAATACTTGCAGAGCTATTGCAAGAAGACGGGTATAGAAAAATTTTCCTAATCGTTTTCTCTCTGCATAGAATCATGACTAGAATCACCTCTTGTATTCATTTGTTCGTAATTATTTCTACATTGCAGAATAGAAGCCGTGAAAATCAACAGGCAAGGATTTGAGAAAAGAGTGGTTTCACAAGACCTACAACTTTGGCTCTCAAATGTTAGTTCTGTTTTCTTGGTGTTTACCATACCAATAAACTATTAGCTGCTTACTTTGTGAATATATACCCATTTGATTCATCTCTACTTCACGCAGACACCGCCTTCTGACGGGAAGTTTGTTCTTCTTGCCCGTGCTGGAAGACAGGTAAAGTTTCAGTAGCTATCCCCTGAAACAACTTCTTTCATGACCATAGATAGATAAGTGTTCTTGATAGTAAAATGTTGTTAATTCAACAATTCAGGTTCAAGAGATACACTTGACAACATCTCTGGATCAACAAGGAATCAAGAAAGCGCTTCAGCGAGTACTAGAACGCGTCCCATGAGAACCCTACTACTTATTGGCCCTTAAATCAGCTCTATGCATCTCAACTTTTGGTCAATGTACTTTAATTCTTCATTACCACAGGCTAAAAAGGCAATGCATATATTCATTTGCATGTCACAAAACACAAACCTATCAAAATATATGTTTATACTCAAACATGATTTAGGAAGTAACAAAATAATCAAGATCTAACCTACAAGTCAATGATTGACTTTTTGACACCAAACTAACAGCTTCCATGTTTTTTATTCTTAAACCAAGGATAATTAAAAATACTAATTACACTTTTTTGTTTGTTTCTCTCCCACAACTTTCCTGTCTCTGCCATGCACATGCTCTCTACTCAACTCTCTCTCATTCCAATGATTACAAGAGTCCAGCCTAAGCAGCCTACCCACTTTCACCATCTAATGTTCCCTCAATTAACATAATTAATCTAATCACACGTAAGATTCTTCTCCTTTTGAACTGTAAATATTCACTCTTTTTTTATATTTTCTTTAATAAACTTTTCCCTCTTTCCCTCTTTCTCTCTTTTCTCTTTTGTCATTTTCTCTTCTTCTTCTTCTTCTTCTTCTTTGATCAGTAAAAAAAGTCACCGCCTTCTCTCTTTCCTCTTTCTTTGATTGATCAATCAATCATATGCTTCTTCTTCATTTCCATCTCTCTCTTCTCCATTCTGCAGATTCTTCTTGACTCATTTCCTTTAAACGTTACAAAACCCAAAATTTTGCATACATTTTCCTGGGAAAATTCAATCTCTTCCTCTGTGGGTTTAAACAGAAAAAAGTTTGTCTTTTTCTTACTTCTCGATTTAGTTATCTTTTTTTCCAGGAAAATCTCTCAATTTCACTCGTAGAAGCAGCTTTCTGATTCAGATTCTCATTGTTCATCTGGGTTTTCTTCAGAATTCCCAGAAAGAAGTAAAATTTGACTCGAAATTTTGTTCTTTAGATATGAATATGGATAAGGAAACGGAACAAACCCTAAATTACTTACCTTTGGGTCAGAGCGATCCCTTTGGCAATGTCAACGACGGAACAATCGGCGATTTCCTCGGAAGATTCTGTAACCCTCAAGAGATTTCACAGTCCTTCTCCCTCAATTCTCAGATCTCAGAGAATTTCCCAATCTCCGGCGGAATCCGATTCCCACAGTATCCAGGTCAATTCGGATCTGATCGAGAATTCGGGTCGCAACCAACAACTCAGGAGAGCAACAAGAGCTCGTTGTTAGATCCAGATTCAGTTTCGGATCGAGCTCCGACTACGAAATCTAACTCCAGGAAGAGAAAATCGATCACTACTGGAAATGGCAAGGAATCTCCAGCTTCTTCTTCTCTTACAGCTTCCAATTCCAAGGTTTTTAATTCACAACTCTATTTTTACAGTTTGTGAAATGTGTTTGATTATAGGAAAGTTTTAGTCTTTTATGATTTAAGAAGTATTTGTATAGTTGAACTGTGATTATTAGTATAGACATTTTCATGATTCATGAACCTAATTTAGTGGAGATGGTTTAATTTAGTTGGTTTTGGATTTATGATTAGATTTCATAATCATATAATCAAACACTTGTGTAGATATGTGTTTGAATATAGGAAAGTTTAGTCTTTTGTGATTAGTGTAGACATTTTCATGATTCATGAACCTAATTTAGTGGATTGGTTTTGGATTTATGATTAGATTTCAGGAGAGAATGGTGGATCAAAGGCTGGGAAGAGAAGTAAGCAGGAGGAAGCAGGGAGTAGTAAAAACGGAATAGAGAAGTGCGATAGTAAGGACGACGTAAAGGCTCCTGAGGCGCCTAAAGATTATATTCATGTTAGAGCCAGAAGGGGTCAAGCAACAGATAGCCATAGCCTCGCTGAAAGAGTACTAAACTTTTGCGAAAACCGAGCTACTTTTTTTCCGTATTGTGATGTTTTTGGTTTTAGATTTACAATGTTGTGTGTTTTGGTATCAGGCAAGAAGAGAAAAGATTAGCGAAAGAATGACGTTGCTTCAGGATCTTGTTCCTGGTTGTAACCGGATTACAGGGAAAGCAGTCATGCTTGATGAGATTATAAACTATGTGCAGTCCTTGCAGAGACAAGTCGAGGTAGAATGCGCGATTTGTAAACAATGTATTCTCAAAAATCGGAGTTTGAGTACTTAAATAACTCGCGATCTGTTTTTCTTCAGTTCTTGTCGATGAAGCTGGCTACTATAAATCCAAGGATGGAGTTTAATCCTAATGCTGCTTTATCTACAGAGGTAAAATTCTGCTTTTAAAGCTGTAACACCATGTTGCTGTTATCGAAATGTTCTGTATTTATAATGTGTGAATCTGTATGTGTAGATGATACAACCGGGGGAATCTTTGACGCAGTCTCTTTACGCAATAGCTTGCGCAGAGCAAAGACTTCCATCAGGATACTATTCCCTTGGCAAGAATATGCACACGCAATTCCCCTCGAGCGATGGATTTGTTCAAGCTGAGGTAGTTAGTAATTAATGTCAGATTTCTAGAAACTCGTTTACATGTATCGTAAACTCAATCTTTTTTGTGTTTGTGATTGATTTCAGACACCGGGATTCTGGGAAAATGACCTGCAAAGTATTGTTCAGATGGGTTTTGGAGATATGCAACAACAGAGCAATAACAACAACTGTAAGAGGAATTATAATAAAAGTCCATTGAAAAAAAATTAGAACCAAGAAGTCTGATGCTAAATCTCTCATCTTTGATGTTTCAGGTTCTGAGTCAACACTTCAGATGAAGCTTGAGCCATAATAAGCTGAGTAAAAAGGTGTTTTATTATGTAAAAAAATGACTAGAACCTTGTATTGGACCATCTATGTATTATTTACAATTGTTATTTATTATTTGCTCAACTTGTAAGAATTGGGAATAAGTTAAGTATTGGCGCTCACTTCTTAAATAATTTTCACTTTTTTTTAAGAGCCGCCTTAGTGTGATAAATCAAATTCTCTTACAAGAAATCTAACAAAGGCATCTTTCATTTGCGAGATAAACGAATACAAGAATGTATAAATTGTAAAATGAGTTTGTAGGATACAAAAAATACAATGCAAAGAAGACAAGTTATCCCACAGATTCAGATCAGACCCCAACAATGTCTTGTTTCCTTTCTATACACATTACAGAAAAAACAAATCTTGTGGAGACGAAATTATATGTTGCATCGGTCATACCCCGAGAACCAAGATGGCTCGGCGAGCTTTGACAAATCTGCATCTTTCTTGTAAAACGGCTCAAACTCTTCTCTCCATTGCTGATCACCACCTCCACTTGCTGATGGTTCCACTTGTTCATCATACTTGGCATTAAAAGAAGCTTGCAAAGATTCTACGGAACTGTGTGACTCTGCAATGTGTTGTTGGTTGAGACTGCTGATTCCGGTTTCGTCTTTCCTCTTCAATTTATCGATCTGTTTATACGCTTCTGATGCTTCATATTCTGCAGCCATTGCTCGTTTCTGTGAATGAACAAACCAAATTTGTTAAAGAGTTATACATCACAATTTAGTTAAATGTTTAAAAATGTAACTTCATATATGTACCTGTGCAATTTTCAATTCTTCTTCAGTTTCTTTAAGTCGAACAAGTAACTCTCCTGCTGCTTCAACAGCTTCAGCTGTATCTCTTAGTTGTGACTGGAGACTCTTGTTCTCATCTCTGAAGTATTGTGCCTCCTTCTCTCTTTGCACCTTCAAAGCTGAAATTTCTGCGGCAAGTGCGTTGATGAATCTGGACTCTGCTCCCTTGACTCCTGCTCTGGCGGCTGCTTTCTTAACATCTTCTATTCCTTCTCGGATCCTCGTATGCCTTGCAAGCAATTGTATATGTTTCTCTTGCAGGTCTGCATATTGTTCAATCATCCGTGCATGCCCTTGCATAGCCATCTGCATTGCTTCCTTCAACTCTTCTGCACATCTTTTCTCGGTATCCAGTTCACGTTTCTGCTTTTCCATTAGAACTCTATTGGTATCAAGCTCAGTTCTCAGTTCTTGTGCGAGAGAGATCCATTTGCTCTCTGCTTCAGTCCAACAAAGTCTTTCCTGTTCTAATGTCTTCTCAGGACTCTCGTCCATTGACTCAGGAATGGTATTAAGCGGCGGAGCCTGATTAGGGTCACAAGTGTATGTCAGTCTAAGCTGTGAACCTCTTCTCCGAGATGATGTAAGAGAAGGGTCAGTGTAACATTGTAGCTGAGCCTTTAAATCCTGAATCTCTTCCAGTAATACTTCCCTTTCTCCCATGTCACCGTAAAAGTTCTTGAAACTTTCGAGCTCTTCTTGCACTCTTTTCATCTCAATCCTCGTCTGCAATACCTCAGGGTGGTTCTCATACATGTCCTTCAGAAGCTGCAGCGTTATATGTCAGGAAAAAAATTGTGCATCGAGTCAAGAATCTTCTAAATAACAGAAACCGAAAACATTACCTTATGCTCATGCATGAGAGATGCAAATTCTTCATCTAAGAAATCATCTTTAGATAACACGCCGTCCATGAGGCTTTCAAGGCGAACAATCTTGTCCTCCCTCGTTTGTCCTATGATGGCATTGCACTCTCTCTCATGTTTGTATTGTTGCACCTATTCGATTTGTTATAGACTATTAGAATTTTCTCTTGTTATGTAGAAAGTACTGAAGCTAACAAAACAGAACATAAGAAAGGATCATACCAGCCGATTAAGCTGTGATATTTCAGAGGCTTGCTTAGTGCAGTACTCTTCCATAGCCATTTCTCTTCTGATTGACCCTGCTAGAACCTTTTCCACTGCCTGTAAGGTGCAGAAGATTCCCATCATTACACTATACAAATGCGGAATTAAAAACCTACTCTATATGAAAGCCACAATTCTTCTTACCTTAGGGACTAGGAAATGGGACTTTTCTGAAGCTTCTGAGTTCTCAACTGGTACTAATTGAAGATTTGAGTTGTTACTTGTTTCTTGGGCATCACATTCTGCTATGCATTTGCATTTACTACACAGTACTTCTTTGGGGTTCTCTTCCGCTATTTTATCAGCTTCGGGATATGTTTGCACACCTACATCAACCTTACTTAACACGGTTGAAGGCTTGAATTCTGGAGCTCTGTAGGATAACCTGAATGTCGATCGTCTTTGAGCAGTACTTTGGCGATAAGAGTCAAGAAGTTTCATGCCTTTATGGAGGCTAGCCGCCAATTGCTTAGTTGGCACAGGAAAAGCTCCACTTTTCTGTGTAGACAACGCACTCGGGAGGTTTAACATAGCCGAAGAAGGTTCCTCAACTTCTGTAGTTAATTGGTTATCTTTCTCAATATCTTTTTGTGATGCGGTGGACATTGATGATGTCTTCAAGCTTTTCCTGCTATGTCTAATCCGTGGAGAGACGCTCTCCGTGGGAGGTATTAGTACAGGAGAAACACTTACTGGCTCTATGCTGAGGCAAGGTGATACAGGATTTACTGAAAAGTGTTCTGTATCATCTAGAGTAGCAGAAACATGAGCTTCCGGAACCAAGTCTTGGCATGATGGAACATTCTCCGCCTTGCTTGGTGAATTGCCATGGTTTATGCCGCTTATACAAGAATGAGGAGAATTGGTTATCAAAGCAGGCTGTACACTTGAACCATGATCCATAGTTTGCACAGCTGCGTTGATCTGATTTGTGACGATGCCAGTTTCTGCCACAGCTAATGCATTATCAGTAGCCGCTACCCCATTGTTCTCGGTTTGGCAACATGCGTCCTCCATATTAACATCTGTATCCTTCAGGACCACAGTTTGTAAGGATGAATTTAATTTCTCTACTCTGCTCATGTCCTTATTGTTCTCCTCGGCAGGTGGACATGATTGAAAGCCAATTTGGACACAAAGCCTTTCAACAGCCTCTTCATCAATTTCCATCTCAGTATCTCCATCATCATCTCCATGAGGTAATGACTTTGGGTGACCCAGGCCAAAGCTTTTTAACAAACTCAAACTTCTACGTGCATTCCAGGAAGTGGTATAAGCTGCATTTGGGTTGGTTGGGTTGTTTCCATTATCTTTCACCCTTTGCAGTTCGTCCTACACATTTTACATTAGAAGTTTACACCACATTCGTATTTGTATTTTATGAGATAATCTGAAGAATGCGTACCCTCAGCTGGCGTATCACTTCCCGCAAGAAATTAACATCATCCTGCACTACTTCATTGACAACTGCCTTGTTCTGTATCGCCTTTGCTCGCTGAGCAAATCTTAAAGTGCTGAAGGTTTCACTCCTACAACTGCAATTTATGATGCAATTTTAATTTACAGAAAACTGGAAGGATAAGATAATTTCTGAAAGGGAAATTCAGATTCTCGATTTACCTTTGCGAGGGAGAAACTGCACAAACCATAGCTAATTTTGCATTCCCACCAAGAGACTCCTGCAACAGAAATGTCAACCTGGAGTCTCTGTAGGGTATATGCCTTTGCTTCCCTGTTTGTGAAATTTCTGCTAGAATGTTGATTAAATTCCTGCAAGTAAAAAACTCGAATGGTTTACATTTGTCTACGATTCTCAATTTCAGACTCTATAGGATCACATCTGTAAAATGTCACTGAACAGATTAAAGGTTTAAAAGTTTCCAGTGCTTATGCTTTCATAAATTGAATTGAAGTTAAACCACTATATTTTAGTTCTTGTCATCAATATCCAGATTCAAATCGACGCAACAGCATCAAACATACATACTTCCTAGATAAACGAAATGCAATATTTACTGGAAAGAACAATCAACAAGTGATTTTACCCGAGTTGAGAAAGTGATCGATTGATATTCCCAGCTTCCTTCAAACGTTCTCCTGCTGCACCAGTTAATTTTTGTCTTTCGGAACCAGCCAGATCAACAAGATTAATTCTACTTGTTTTGAAGCTGCTTAGACCATCTGCAGCATTCTGTTATAAATTACATTCAAATCAGTTAGATATCAACGTCCATCACATTATAATAAATAATGAATTAAACTATTGCTAATCTAGTAAGCATCTGAGTATCTTAACCGATTCCTAAAACTTGCAGTCGCCAGTATATATGAACAATTCAATAAAGGAGAACAACTTACCTTGCAGTGGGACTCAACAACACAAGTAAAGACACAATGTGACCTTGAGCTCTCTGCATTTACACTTGTTGCACCAGTCCTTCTGTTTGCCAAGCCCTGCACCAGTTTCAGATTCAAGCATTACTAGTGAAGATACTCATTTCCAAGCAAAAAGTAGCTCAGATTGTCTATACTGCAAGACTCTTGACATATTTTGGCGTATAAAGATCTTTTGTAGTCATTTTCTTTCTTTAAAGTCAATTTACGTAGCATCACTACCAAAGCTGTAATGTTAAAGTCCCAAAATAGTCTTTCAAGTTCCTGTAGTGAGGCCACCTTTTCTTTGTAACAAAGCAAAGTTTCGCATCCCATGGTTAAAAGTTAACAATGGTATCACACCTAAAAATCCCCAAGTGTCCGTGTACGTTTTGAGTAATCACTCTAGAAAGCTCTTTCAGAATAAAAAGGGATTAATTTCCAAAGAGGAATAGAAAGGTGTAACAAACCTTAATCAGAAGCTGTGACAAATCCTTCATGTTTTTCACGTATCCCTCAGTCAGATTTTCAACATATACACCAGACTTGACATCTTCTCTAATCTGGTACCATATCAATGAAAAAACGATGAACCCAGTTTTTTTTCTTAAAATGTAAATCAAACTGAAGGTGTAAGTTCCTATACCATCAGGTTTTTTTGGCTCGGATCCAAAAGATCTGTGATTTGCTCATTGTATATCTGCAACGGAAAAGAGAACCATGAATATCAAGCTTTGAGAAATGAAAACATCAAACAGACCCAAACGAAAGAAGCATTCACTCATTGAACCTCGAGAAATGAACATCGGCACTGGTAATTGAGCTGCCTTTCAGCGTGTTTCACTTGCTCCTGCAAACACCAAAAATCAAGTGTGAATGTGCTATCCCTTTCACAAGATGAACCAGACTGAAAGTAAACAACACCAAACATCACCTCATTAATACGGGCGAAGAGCAGTTCAAAGACACGCGGAGTCAAACCTCTTTGGTCACTACTAAGGTGCTCTTCCAACAATCCATTCGCAGGCCCCCACATGGTATACGTTTTCCCACTACCAGTCTGATTAATAGAGTTCAAACAGTTCAAATATTAGAAGTTAAAATCACAAAAAATCTGATTTCAAGCTCGAAGAAACACATTGCAAAATGATGACTACCTGTCCATAAGCAAAAACTGAGCTATTGAAGCCAGCCAGACAGTTTTCTACAAGAGGGGCTCCCACAAGCTGAAATATTTCATCCTGAAAAAGAATACAAGAAAGATAAGGACTTAGCCTAAGTAAATCATACGATACCACCTGAATCATGAAAACTAAATTCTTACCTGTGTTGACTCCGGGTCAGCAATTGAGTCAAACGTGAAAGTTTGGTCATTAATTGTGAGGGCATCGTTTGAAATCTTTTTAACTATCATCTCTTCTTCCTCACCTTTGCTTGGAGGCTTCATTCGTACTATAACCTATAAAACGAGACAAAGGAGCTTATGAGGTGCCACTAGAATTGTTGAAATACTCAGCAACAAAAACTTGGGGATTAGCTTGAACACTATAAGGTCCCATTCATCAAAAATTCATTTCTCACTTAGCATAGGGTTTATCTTCATTTCACTTTGAGAAACTGAACTAATTTGCAACTAAAAGCCAATTCCTAATTGAAGCCAAATGAAATGAAACTAAAACCTTCTAAAAATACAAGCGAATCTCCAATTTTAGCAACTTATCCAAGAAATTAGGGCTTTTCGTCGAGATTCACCAATTTCTGAGCAAGAAAAGCAAAACATCCAAAAGCTTAATCTGACCTTGACACCAGAATCTGAAAACCCAGCTACACCATTCTCCGCCGCAGCTTCCGCGATAAGTTTCCGTTTAAGAGGATTCGCCGACGGTGGACGCGGAGGCAACGGACTCTTCAATTTCGCCGGAGACGATCTGTAATCAGACACCAAAGAGTTCAGATCTGGAGGCGGAGCGTTCTCTTTGGCGGTTCTAAGCTTCTTTTGGGATTTCGATTTCGTCAAGCTAGGGTTTGGCGATTGCGACTCTCCGAAATCTCGCAAGACAGCGTTTCTTGGCATCATGAAGTGCTTCATCCTCGCTGCGAAACGAATTACAGAAGAAGAAGAAGAAGAAAAATTTGTCGAATCACAGTGTTCAGGCAAAGAAACGAGGAAGAAGGGAGAGAGAGAAAGAGAGAGAGCCGTTAATGGCGAGAAATTTAAATTTCTAGATCGAGCGATTTGTTTACATAAACATCACATGTGTGTGTATTCAATCTAATCTCTGTGATCGCGAGATGAATCCAACGGTGGAGATAAATTGGATTTTTTGGTTTGACTGTTTAGGTTTTCTTTTTCTTTAGGATTTTAGGAATTTTTTTATCTCACGTGTGGCACGTGCTTGTAGACTGGATTGGTTGGGCTTAGAAAATGAAAAGACAATTATGAGGCCCGGATTGATCAGAAGGAATTTTTGGTTTTGAACCGAGGTTTCATATTACCTCTAACTAGGAAAGAAGAGAAATGTAGCAAATTTTAATTTTTTTCAAAATCTGTAATAGGGAGGTTACCACAAACATAAATAATATTTTGAATAAATAATATTTTGAATAAATAATATAATTTGAGTGACACTATTAGATTTTTACGCTTTAGTTTTTTTTTTTTAGGTTAATTTATTTCATTAAAGGTTAACAGTTAGCTAATGGAACTCGAGGCAAGACAAATAAGTAACCAAGTGACTCTTGGTCTAGTGGTTTCCTCATCAAAAGTAAGAAAAAGTCTCTAGTTCGAGTCCACTTGGAAAGAGGGGGATTTCAAAAGAAATTGACAAAAAACTGACTCCGGACCCAAGAAAATTAAAGTTTCGGCATGAACTTTGAAGTTATAAAAAAGAAAAAAAAAAAATATGTTCAAATGGTCAAAGTTCAAGTTAAAGTTCCCCATATCTGCGAATTTTTGCATACTTTGGGTAACTCAATTGCTACTCATAATTACACTTTGTTTTTGCGAACTATGAATTCAAGAGTTATTTTACATCACAAAATTTATATTATTTGAAAACTAAATTTTGATTCAAGAAAAAATATTGAACATATAAGTTACTAGGGTAATCGGTGAATCTTTTTCACATTTTGTTTTGTCATATGCCTTGAGTCTTTATGCGCTTTCGATAAAGACTCTCAATCTCTCATTCAAACCAGCAATTCAGTCTAAATGATATCAAGACAAGTTAACTAATTAAGAAAATCCAATTTATAACCATATACTAGTAATTATTTTAATACATTGCAATATTAAGAAGCACAAGATTTATAATATTAGTTATTCTCATGAATAGATAGAACGTTGGAGTAATCCAATTCCCTTCTCTGATATCATGTAGCACCAGGAACTTTATAAACTGAAACATCAATAAATAAAAATTAGATGAAGATCAAAATGTTGAGAATTGAGAGGGTGAGTCTAATGGCACTTACTTCCGCAGTAAGATCCAGAGACTAAAAGGTTGCCGCAAGCTTCAGAGAGTTCGGGAAGTTTATTTACATCATAATTTTCCATGAATTTTTTTGTGACATTTTGGCATAGACATTTCATTTTGTCCTTTTGTATACTTTGGCAACATATATTTGGTGGAGCAACCCTTGGAGCATCAAGAAGAAGAGAAGGACTACAGTAAACTAAATCATTATACATTTCTTGTTGACTACACATAGCATCAATTTGGGATGATACTGATCTCGTCATCAACAATGTTAACATAAACATATAGATGATAGTATGAGCATTCACCATTGTCTCTATGTTATTTTTTCTTTTTCTTTTTCTTTTCACTTTATGTCCTACATCTTCACAGATGTTTTAGTATATATATATAAACACATTGCAAGTCCTATTTATGAAAAAACCAAATTTCACAAATTTAAAGAAAAAGATATCTAAGACTAGTCAAACACAAGACTCTAGAAATTACTCACTTACCATTTTGATAGTCAATATATAATATTGATATACTTACAAAACTTAAATTTAAAAAAGTCAAAAAACAAGACAAAACAAAACACAATATTGTGAAGAGTAAGATCATTATGCAAAATAATATTATTTAACTAAAAAGGTACTAGATAATACTAAAATATGCAATCTCATTCCGATATATATTTATTTATATTCCGAAAGTGGCCAAAGGCGTTACACTCCGAAATTGAAGTGGCCAAAGAGACAAAGCTCATAAAGATATCTATGTATTAATATCCCTCAAGTTCAGATGAGGATTAGATCGCACGGAGGTGAAGAATAATAGAATATAACTGTGAGATCACAGAAACAATGTGTTTGGAGATGGAATATCACTCAGATCTTGCATGGTCAATATTCAAACTTTATTTACAAGGCAACAAGTTAGTAATAATATAACAAAAACATACATACATTTTAACGAAACTCATTCACTTATTCATGCATTAAAAATAAAAATGGACAACCCAAGTTAGTTAAGTAGAACAGGGGCAATGAGTTGAAATCGTATCAACTGTAACATATTTATGAGAAACTTGTGACTTGGTATTCATGCTCTATTATCAGAGGTGATTCCTTGGAAACAGGCCGGTCTTCAGACCATAGCTCCAAGTTAACGGTCACAAAGTCCCAGTGGACAATACACTTGAAGACCTGACTAATATTGAACCTGTTTACCAACCGTAGATTAAGGCTCTTGTCCACCAGCATCCATTCACCTGAAGAAAATTGTTTGCACAAATGTTCCATGATCCATGTGTTTTTGGATCCATGAGTAATATTGATCAGCAAAGAAAGGTTTTCACATATTATAATTGCCAAGCCTCTACTAGTGTGTTTTTATGTTCTTTACTTAAGCTCAAGTGTTTTAATCTTCTTTCTATTGATTAAATATATATATAAACAATATGAAGAACATACCGGTACTTACCATCTGGGAGGTTGTTTCCTTCAAATAATTGCTCTCCAGATTCTGGCCAAACTTCATGTTTTGAACCATCAATCGACGTGAATGAGACAAACGATTCGGCTGGATGAAATAGAGTGAAAGTTGGATGGACTCTCAAGTATACCAGCCTGCGGTGTTTAGTGACACAAGAAAAAAATAAAGACATGGTAATTTGAATCATAATCTCAACTTAAGCTGTTCTTATACGAACAATAACCAACGATTCAAACCTCCTAGTGGCTCAAAAGCCTGAAGCAAGAAGACAAACCTTGAGAATCCACCGGAACCAGCACCAACACTACGGGCTTCAATGCTAGACGCAATACGAAAAACTTGGGAATTGTCTTTAGGTATAAAGATTTTACGCACAAGAACTAGTCCACCGCCTACATTTCCTTCTAGGATAAGAGATTCTTCCTCTCTTGCATGTTCCAAATCCCTCCTACACAAGATGAAACAATAAAAACAAAGCAGAGAGTGTTGCTTGATATAACAGAGTAACTGATGCATGTGTGTACTTAGCATTCATCATACATGCCATATGCATGTGTGAGAGTGAGAGTGACCGTGAAAGTAAACTCACTCAATGATATTATATTCCTCATTACTCTTCATAGTACCAATGTACTCTTCATAACCATTGACGTCTATCCTACTATGAAGCCATTGAACTCCTGCAAAATTGTAATCTTTAATATAGAATAATAGATTATATAAGAAGAAATTTATTATTAATTAAAAGCCAGTCATTATTCTTGGCAACAAAATGACTTGTGTATGTTTTTGAGTCTCCTCCACAAAAATGTTGAAAGTATCTCATTCATGAGAGGTCTATAACTTTTTGGAACTTAATAGTAGACGGAAATTAGCAGTTCATCGGTATGGTACCTGATGGACCATGTGTCATAGATATTATTCTTCCACCAATCCAAGGAACTATATTTAGTTTCCAGTCGCCATTGTTTAGCTCAATCGGGACTCTTGAAAGTTCAATTCCCGTTTGCCCCGGTAGCATTTCCTTCTCAGGTATTAGTTTTGTACTTTCTACATTTCAATAAGTTACATGGAAGCAATCCATCTCAATAACTACTAACCTGATTGTAAATGTAGCTACATACACATTTAGAAGAAGAGGATTTAGATTTTACCCATATGAAGTTTAAAGCGCTCAATGCTCGTTGATATTAATTCTGAAACTTCACTTTCTGAAGGCAGCTTAATCTGGATGACTTCTCCATACATTCCCCAAGCATCAAGCTATTCAAAATTTACTAGATTCAAATGTTTTGACCTTATAGTTACACTAGAGAAGAGAAAGAGAAGTACCATTGCACCGCCTTCTAGTAATAATTGGACATGAACACGACGCTTTGGCCTCTGCCAGTCTCCTTCAGTTTTTGAAACTTTAACGGTGACAATGGAAGAGTGCCGCTCGGCAATGTAGTATGTAATTAGAAATTTGTCTTTAGTGTAGCCATATCCGTCTCCATCATCCTCGAACAAGAGTCCTTCAGCTTTTCCTGAAAGAGAAAAATGAATAAGTTCACCGCTTAAGTCGAAGCGTGTTTCCTCTGTCTGGATCAAGATGCTCAACTACTTACCATTTTCATCTAATGAAACAAGTAGGGTCAAGTCATCTAACATACTAAATTCCCCGACATGCATATGTGGAGGAGCCAATGATATGATGGATCCACCTTTTAAATATAATGTCGGTAAATCCTGACATCATGCAACGAACAAGCAACGTGTGGAAAGCATAAAGCATTATTGAACTTATTTCCCGAAGAAAGGAGATACTACAATCAAAACTGTCAGAAACCATACCGGATGTGAATCTTCGAAATCAAACCTCAACCAAGTTCCGGTTGGCAGTATGTGATGCAGCTCGTGTGATCCCTGATTAGATAAAGTGCTAGAAAATGATAGAAACAAACCAGAGAAAATTTGATGAGTACAAATGTTTGGAAGATTAAACTACAGAAAAACTCACAAGAATGCACAAACAACATTTTCATGAAAGCATTTACAATGAATGACTTAACAAGCAATGAGAGTGATATTATTATTCAACATTGCTTATATATCAAAGAAAAGCAATGACTGAAAATCTACATGCAAGAATCAAGACCCATCATCGTTCCATGCATGAATGGGAAGAAAAAAACCCTTGTATATATAAGAACTGGACCCAAAAGAAAGGCGTTTTCAATAGTCCTTAGCCGGGAATCTTTAGGATCTGCATTTACGAAGACACGGAAGAAAAGAGCATAAGATAATATTTCATAAGTTCAAGAAATGGAACACGTTTTTTACACAAGCCTACCAGCAAAAAAGATTGGAGCTGCAACTGGAGAATTAGTTGTGTGGGCAATGTAAAATAGGGTGTAAAAATGTGGTAGGAGTTGGTAACGCCTCTTCAGTGCGGCACGACACACTTCCTCACACTATTTAAAATACTAGAGTTCATAAGTAACATAATTAAGATTGCAATTTAATGAATGTATCATAGTTAGAAGGTGTTGAAATTGTTCATATATGGTAGGAGTTAGAACATTCTAAATCCAACATAGTTGTTAGCCAAAATCGAGAAATCCTACCGCAAAAAGATTTTTTCCCCACTCATTCCCACTGCTAACTCTACTAAAATGAATAAATTATAGCTTCAATGCAGCTAACACTTGAAACTCTTACCAGCTGAAGTACCATGGAGATAGACATATGTAGATGCTCCCAAGTAGATAGGTTATCTCCTGTCCAAGTTGCAGCATATCTCTGGCTACCTATGAATCCTGCCCTTGTCAATACAAAAGGTCGCTTATTCTTATCGGCTAGCTCCATCCCTTCATAAGTTGATCTTGCCATCAGCATCCCGTAAACCTAGACAACGAAAAATCTTGGCAAAGTTAACTTACAAAGACAAGTAATATTAGGAAGCTGCAAGATAAAATTTTAAGAGCAAAAAACAGAGAACCAGAGACAAGTACTACTAGCATTTACATGTGTAACTTCGAACATGTATAGAGAAAATTTTGAAATTTGAGTAGAAGTAGAAATATACATTGTGGTAGTGTGAGTGGTTTTGAACACCTCCAAGGTCATCATCTCCACAGTGAATATTGCTATCAGGCATTGTCTTTGTCACGGTCTGGAAATCGACAAATAAAAGAACACATATTAAAAACTAGATAAAGATTCCGCCTAGAAAAATAACAAAAGATAAAAAGCAAAGTAGACAAACATTACATTGAAAACAGCAGGCTCATTCATATCATTCCATATACCATCAACACCTTTTGAAATAAAGTCCTTAACCAGATTAGCCCACCAAGAGCGAGCTTTGGAATTTGTATAGTCAGGAAAAACACAAGGTCCAGGCCACACTTCACCTAATGAAACCAAACATAGAATTTCAGTAATATCTACATAAATATCAACTCAAAATTATAACAAGGAAGTCTTATACCAATAAAGGGATTCCCATCTGGTTTTCTAACCAAACTTCATTTTTACTTCCACTATCGTAAACAGAATAACCTTCCTCCTGCTTTATTCCAGGGTCAAGCATCCATATACAGCTTTGAAACCATTGTTATGAAGATGTTTTGCCAAAGCCCTAGGGTCCGGAAAACGCTTCTGAACATAGTTTTTGTACACAATGGTAAGCACCAATAAAAATTTACTTGGAATGTTCTTTAATGATTGAAAAATACTTGCCTTGTCGAATGTGAAACAACGAAAACCGTCCATGTAGTCAATATCCATCCATATAACATCACTAGGAATCTTCTTATCACGAAATGTTTGAGCTATCTGCAATCAACAACAAAATGATGAAGAAAAACTATGAACAAACATTTCATTCTTTCATCATCTTCACTAAACAACCATAGTATGAAGAAAAACACTGACCTCGGCTACTCGCTCCTCTGACATATAACTAAAACGACATTGGTGGTAGCCTAACGCCCACTTTGGAGGCATAAAAACAGTTCCTGATAAGTGATAAATAGAAAGTCTTAACTTATTAAAGAAGAACAATATTTACTATAGAGAAGTGAGAGGGAACAAAAGCAAAAGAAAATACACTAGTCTCAAACCATACAAGTTTCATAAACAACTATGATCATTTCTACTTGAATTAATTCCTAAGAGCAACATATCCACTTATAGTCGTTGAACCAAGTTAACTGTACCAAAAAAAACAGAGAGGCACAATTAAGAAATTACCTATGGCGTGCGATAGGGACTCCAAGACAGCAGTGGCTGAGGAGAATGGACCAAATGTGATAATCGGATATGATGTTGGACCGATAATTCTTACTATCCCCTCTTTCCTTAAATCAATCTAGACAGTAAAAAATGATGTTATACAATGAAAGAGACAAAATATATTGCAAAGTAAGTCAACAAAAAAGGGATGGAACTAGCTAGGGTACTCAAATACCTCGCACTTTTGTGTCGTATCAGCAAGAACTCCTAGTGTTTCTCCAGTTGGAAGGACAACTAGTACCCATGGATGTGATTGGTACAGTGAAGTGGTTCCAGGGCCATATCCCCATGCATCAGTGTTCCATGTAAATACCTGGGCATTTATAGTTTTTCGCCAAATCAATTACGTGAAAAAGTATATGATTATTGGTGTGTATAGAATTATTTTGTATATAATTGAGTCTTGTATAGAGTCTCTAGTACAGTTAGAGTCTTTCTCTATTCTCAATTAGTATATAAGGATATTGTAAATCACTTTACTAATTAATGAGAATAAGATACATTTGGTAATATGGTATCAGAGCTAAAATATCTTGTTCTCTAACAACCTTTTTCCGCTGAAAACAAACTTTCCGTTACTTTTCCGATTTGATTCTCGCCGGAATCTCATCGGAATTTCTCGAATTTTCTTTCATCGTTCTTCAATTCGTACTCCTCGAACTTCACAGAGCAGATTGCTCGGTTTTTCCTGTGCGATTTGAGTTCTCAATCTATACTCAGTCGATTCTCTATGGGAGGCCGTCGTCAGTGCAAATCGAAGTTTCGCCGTTCATCTTCTCCAGAAATTGAATCTCTGGTATCTCCAAAGTCTTGTGATGCTGCTTCTGCACCGATTCGCTCACGCAATGACATTGGAGCCATGGATCGTGATTTTGGAGTTGCAGATCGTGTTCTAGGTAATCGATCTGGTTCATCTAAGTCTCAAGATCATTTCGAGGTATCTAATCATCCTGATAACATTCACTCACCGTATCATCTTCATAGCTCATATCATCCTGGTTTAGTCTTGACATCGGAATTGTTAGATGGAAATAATTACGGTGTTTGGCTTATTGCTGTGACTACCAGCTTAGAGGCTAAGAATAAGATGGTTTTCTTGGATGGATCTATACTTAAGCCTTCTTAGATGATCCTTACTATAAGATTTGGTGTCGTTGCAATAGTATGCTCAAGTCTTGGTTGTTGAATAGTGTATCGAAGAAAATCTACACCAGTATCCTCTATATCAAACATGCTTCTGATATCTGGACTGATCTTCATACACGATTTCACAAATCAAATCTTCCTCGACTGTATAAGCTTCGCCATCAGATTCATTCATTTCATCAGGGAAATCTGGATTTATCTTCTTATCATACACAGACTCAAGCTTTGTATGAGGAGTTATCTAGCATTTAGACTCCTGCAATTACGATTGAAGATCTTCAAGTTGAGAAGGAGACAAATCGCGTGATTGACTTTCTTATGGGATTGAATGATAACTATGAGAGCATTCACAGCCGTATATTGATGAAGAAGACATTACCTTCACTCTCTGAGGTTTATAATCTTCTGGATCAAGAAGATAGTCAGAAGGATGCCAGAGTTCCTGTTTTAGCTGAGATCACTAATTCAGCTGCATTCCAAGTCACTCAAGATTATTCTTCTGGCAAATTCTCTGGTTCAGGGGGACCTTCTAATGGTTATCAAAAACGTGATCGGCCTTATTGTACTCATTGTCACAGAGTTGGTTATGTGATTGATAAGTGTTACAAGAAACATGGGTTCCCTACTAGTATCAAGCCAAATCAGAGGCCTTCTTTTACTGCTAATGCTGCTGTCTTGGATAATTCTTCAGGCGATACTGGTATCTCTGCTGAGCTCTCTACAGATCAGATTCAACAATTGATTTCTTTCTTGAGTACTAAGCTCCAGCCGCCATTGTCTCATCCCAATCCAGAGGTTCATTCAGTCTCAGCTCCTTCCATTCCTTCCTCTTCACTCACTTATCCCATATCTGGTACATTTTATCCTTCTATCTTCTGTTTTCTTACTAGTCTAGAAAAACCTTATGTTTGTTCTGTTGAGAGCAATATCACTGCTCTCAATGCTTGGGTGATAGATTCAAGGGCTTCTAATCACATTTCTCATCAAAGAGAATGTTTTCAATCCTATAAACCCTTACCTAACACTAATGTCACCCTACCTAATGGAATCCTTGTGAGCATTGTTGGAATAGGAAATATCAACTTGGGTAGTTCTTTAGTCCTAAATGATGTTCTTTATATCCCTCAGTTTAAGTTCAATCTCTTAAGTGTTAGCTGTGTCACTAAGTTTAACCATTGTCGTGTCTGGTTTGATGAATTATCTTGTGGCATTCAGGATCCTACACAGGGATTAATGATTGGAATGGGTAGACAGGTGGCTAACCTTTACTTCCTGGATATAGAGTCCTTAAAACACAAAGAACAAGGAAAAGAACAAGAGTCTTTCTCCCCTCCTCTGGTAGTTGCCTCTGTTACCTCCTTTGATGTATGGCATAAGAGGTTAGGTCACCCTTCTGTTTCTAAACTACTAGATTTACAATCCTTGTTATCTTTTCCTAAACAAAACTTGTCCAGTGATTTTCATTGTAAAACTTGTCATTTGGCAAAACAAAAACATCTCCCTTTTATATTAAAGAATAATCTCAGTAGTAACCCTTTTGACTTAGTTCATATTGACACTTGGGGACCTTTTTCTGTTCCTACTCATGATGTTTTTAGATATTTCTTAACCATAGTAGATGATTGTTCCAGGGCTACATGGGTTTACTTACTCAAGGCCAAGTCTGATGTTTTACAGGTTTTTCCTAGTTTCATAGCTATGGTAGAAACTCAGTTTGATAGAAAAGTTAAGAGGGTTAGATCTGACAATGCTCCTGACCTAAACTTTACCACTTTTTACCAATCCAAAGGTATCTTACCTTTTAAATCATGTCCTGCAACCCCTCAACAGAATTCTGTTGTTGAGAGAAAACACCAGCACATTTTAAATGTGGCTAGATCCTTGTTTTTTCAATCCCATCTTCCTTTACCTTATTGGGGAGACTGTGTCCTTACTGCAGTGCATCTCATCAACCGCATTCCTGCCCCTATCCTTCACAATAAATCACCTTTTGAAGCACTAACAGCTAAACTTCCAGATTATCAACAACTAAAAGTGTTTGGCTGTCTCTGTTATGCTTCTACATATTCTCAGGGTAGAAATAAGTTTCAACCTAGAGCCAAAGCATGTGCTTTTCTAGGCTACCCTTATGGAGTTAAAGGCTACAAACTCCTTGATCTAGAAACCAATTCCATTGTTGTTTCTAGACATGTCGTATTTCATGAAGCCCTCTTTCCATTTGCTGGTTCTCCTTTACCTCAGGATGCTCTTACTTTTTATCCTGATGTAGAACTTCAGCCAGATCCTGTGATTCCTATTAACTCTGGTGAGCAGTCTTCTATTGCTCTACCTTCTATAGATACTGAGCCTTCTGCTAGTTCTATTCCTGATGTTGTTGAGACTTCTTCTCCCACATCTCACAGGATCTCCAAACCTCCTGCTTATCTTAAAGATTACTATTGTAATGCAGTGGGGTCTTCTACCATTCATGAAATTTCTTATTTTCTATCCTATGGTCAGGTTTCTCCTAATTATATTTCTTTCTTAGTTGCCATTGACAAAGTTAAAAAACCTCAAACCTATGCTGAGGCTAAGAAACTTCTGGTTTGGGATGATCCGATGGATGCTGAGATTGATGCTCTTGAAGAAACTGAGACTTGGACTATCTGTACTCTTCCTCCTGATAAAGTTCCCATTGGTTGTAAATGGGTCTTCAAGGTTAAATTCAATGCTGATGGTAGTATTAAAAGGTATAAGGCCAGATTGGTAGCCAAGGGATATACTCAGCAAGCTGGAGTTGATTACACTGAGACATTCTCTCCTATGGTGAAGCTTACTACAGTTAAACTTCTTCTTGCTCTTGCTGCTATCTATGGTTTCTCTCTTCATCAGTTAGACATTTCCAATGCCTTTCTCAATGGTGACCTTGATGAGGAAATATACATGAAGCTACCACCTGGATATGCTAATCGCAAGGGGGACAATTTGCCTCCCAATGCTGTTTGCAAATTGCAAAAATCCCTTTATCGCTTGAAGCAAGCATCTCGTCAATGGTTCTTGAAATTCTCTTCTACTCTTCTTAGCTTGGGTTTCCTCCAGACCTATTCTGATCATACATGCTTCCTCAAGACTACTGATGGTGTTTTTCTGTGTGTTCTTGTCTATGTGGATGACATTCTCATCATCAGTAGCTCTGATTCTGCAGCAGATGGTTTGAAGGAACAACTTAAGTCTTTTTTCAAACTTCGGGATCTTGGCCCTCTGAAATACTTTCTGGGTTTAGAGATTGCAAGATCATCTGATGGTATTCATATTTGTCAGAGGAAATATGCATTAGATCTTTTAGATGAAACTGGACTTCTTGGTTGTAAACCATCTAGTATTCCTATGGATCCTCATGTCAAGTTTTCTCGAGATTCTGGTGGTGATCTTGTTGATGTTGAGGCTTATAGACGTCTCATTGGCCGCTTGATGTATCTGCAAATCACTCGGCCTGACATTACCTTTGCTGTCAACAAATTGAGTCAGTTTTCTTGTGCTCCCAGAGATGCTCATCTTACAGCTGTGCTCAAGATTTTGCGCTATATTAAAGGCACTGTGGGTCAAGGTTTATTCTATTCTTCTCAAGCTGAGTTGCAGATTCAAGCCTTTGCTGATGCTGACTGGAGGTCTTGTCTTGATACAAGGCAGTCTACTCCTGGATATTGTATGTTCTTAGGCACATCTCTGATTACCTGGAAATCTAAGAAGCAGGATGTGGTTTCTAAGAGCTCAGCAGAAGCTGAATATCGTAGTTTGTCTTTTGCTTCTGATGAGTTGCTATGGCTCACTGATTTTCTCAAGGAGCTGCATATTACTCTGGTTAAACCTACCCTTTTCTTCTGTGACAATCAGGCTGCCATTCATATTACCACTAATCCAGTCTTTCATGAGAGGACTAAACACATAGAAAATGATTGTCACAGTGTTAGGGAACGCATGGTTAAGGGTCTTTTTAAGCTCCTTCATGTGAAATCTGAACTTCAGTTGGCTGATCCATTCACAAAGCCTTTATACCCTGCTTCCTTTCACAGGTTATTTGGCAAGATGGGTCTTCTCAATATTTTCGTCCCATCTTGAGGGGGACTATTGGTGTGTATAGAGTTATTTTGTATATAACTGAGTCTCGTATAGAGTCTCTAGTACAGTTAGAGTCTTTCTCTATTCTCAACTAGTATATAAGGATATTGTAAATCACTTTACTAATTAATGAGAATAAGATACATTTGGTAATAATGATGTATTTAAAGTGAATGACTCACCCGTTTCCCTGTTCGCTCCAACTGACCACCAACTTCTCCCATCCCATAAAAAGACGTTCCACGAGAAAAATGCATCACAAGTTAACATTAAGTGAACTACTAGTATATTATTGGACATAGTAAGATCAGTTTGAGAAAATGCTAACCTTAAGAGTGACAACTTGTTGCTCTTGTAGACAAGCACAAGTAGGATTGTATTCTGGAACATTACTACTTATAATTGGCACTTCCCGGTCTTTGTTGTTCTTAAATGAAACACTTGGAAATGCGGCTTTCCTGTGCTCCACGGAACAGTCAAACCGGAAAACTCCATGCTCCAAAATTGGCTGAAATATCATATCCGTTGGATCCATCTCTGTAGTTTTCGAGCTATTTCCACTTACAGTAGTTCTAACTAAAGATTTATTTCCCTTCCTTCTGCATGCAGTGTGGTTGTACTAGTAAGTACTTCTTGTATAGCCCTCTTTTAGTTCTGTTTGACATTTATCCAAGCAAATAAGGGCATAAGGAAATAATTAGTCTCCATCTAACGTTTAATGCAAGTTATCGACCAAAGTTTCAAAGCAAGGTTCCTTTTTTTTTGTTTTTTTTTTTTTAATTTATCAGGAGGTTTTGGCCGAAACATTGTCTAATATTAACTTTCATCAAACCAAAAAAAAAAAGAGACCATAAATCGTTGCAATACTCAGAAGTCAAACTCAACATGATAAAATCAAAATTAATCCTCTATAAAGAGAGATATAAATGTAAAGAAACCTCCCTTGATAGTGCTTAGCACTAGCCCAAGACCGTACAACCCCGAGAAACCCGAAATAAACAAAAGACCCTCTAAGTATTATGAAGAAATATAGAAGGAATTTTAGAGAATACTTGAAAGACTCTTAGAGAAATTTAGAGAACTTATGAACTTGAACACTCTTTGTTTGAAGTTATTCTTTATTCACTTGTTCAACTTTCTTATATTCTTGTATGTTACAAATGAGAAGGGGTGAGGAGGTATTTATAGCCTCCCAAAGATCTCTCCCTAAATCTCTAGATTATTCTACTAACTTTCTTACTTACTAAATATTTTACAAGTCTCTAGAATTCTCTATAACATCTAGATTAGTATCTCCTCATCTTGTGACTCTCTAGATTTTTCTACACCATTATTTACATATCTTTATCTTTCAAGAATTCTCTAGAAAAACTTAAGGAGGTGATAACCTTCCTAAGTATCTCTTGAAAATTCTAGAACTTGGGCTTAATTTTGGGCTTAGTCCAAATATCATATTTGGATCATGAACCCATAATTAAAGCATAACCCAAAATCAAGTTTAACTTCAATACTCCCCCTTAAACTTGATTTTGTCAACCATCCCGAGCTTCGAACGAAGTAACTCAAACTGTCCCTTCGCTAATGACTTGGTGAAGATATCTGCAACATTGTCCTCACTTCAAACTTCCAAAGCTTCGATTGTCCCATCAAGCACTTTCTTTCTTATGAAGTGATGTTCCAACTCAATATGCTTCGTCCTTGCATGAAACACTGGATTATTAACCAACTTGATAGCACTTTGATTATCTCCATAGATTGCAGTCGCTTTATTGATTGGCTCGAACAAATCTTCAAGAAGCCTACGAAGCCATATACATTCTTGAGCTGCAAGATTCGAAGCTTTATACTCTGATTCAGTGGTAGACAACGACACTGTTGGTTGCTTCTTGCTGCACCACAAAACACTTGTGTCTCCACATAAGAACACATACCCTGAAGTTGACTTCCGGTCATCTAGATCTCCACCAAAGCCAGCATCTGTGAAACCATGAAGGGAAACCTTGGCATTGTACTTGTACACCGACCCATGCCAAAAGTTTTCTTCACATACTTCAAGATCTTCTTAGCTGCTTCGAGATGTGGCTTCCTTGGTGCCGGCATAAACCGACTTACAAGACCTACCGCGAAGGCAATATCAGGTCTTGTAATGGTTAAATATAAGAGACTTCCCACAAGAGAGCGATAAAGTCGAGGATCGGGTAGTAATGACCCTTCATCACGCCTAAGCTTCATGTTCACATCCATAGGAGTAGTACGCGTCTTCCCTTCGTGTACTCCAAACTTACCAACAATCCTTCTTGCATAACTTTGCTGGCCGATGAATATTCCATCCTTAATCCTTTCAACTTCCAAACCAAGGAAGTTATTCAACTCACCCAACTTCTTCATCTCAAACCTTATCGACATATCCTCTTGTAGACGAGCAATTTATGCCTCATCATTCCCCGTAATTATCATGTCGTCTACATATAGTAGAATTACCACATGGACTCCTCCATTTTTCTTCAAAAAGAGACTCGGATCAGAATTCGATGGCACATACCCACAAAACTGAAGAAACTGAGCAAGCTTTCCATACCAGGCCTGTGGAGCTTGTTTTAACCCATACAGAGCCTTCTTAAGCTTGCACACATAATCAGGATGCTCTCGTGATTTGAAACCAAGTGGTTGCTCCATAAAAATATTCTTATCAAGCTCACCGTATAAAAAAGCATTCTTCACGTCCAATTGCCATAACTTCCAACAAAAACTTGCAGCTAAGGATAAGAGAGAGCGTACTGTTGTCATCTTAGCCACTGGACTGAAAGTCTCATCATAATCTTCTCCATATTTCCGAGAGAACCCTCGAGCAACCAACTTTGCCTTATATCTGTCAATGCTTCCATTGGTCTTTCGCTTAATTCGATACACCCATTTGCAAGAAACAGGTTGGACATCCTTGGGCTTTGGAACCAAATCCCAAGTTTCATTCTTCATAAGAGCATCCATTTCCTCCTTTATTGCAGTCTCCCACTCACAAACTCCTTTTGCTTCATCCTATGATGATGGCTCCTCTTCATCTAATGGAGGTGCAAAATATCATGAGTAAGTAGTGATAAATTCTTCATCCCTGAACCGAGCAGGCCTGATAATGTTCCTCTTTGGTCTTTGATTTACCAAAGAACCATTATCTTGATTCTCCTCTTGGTTAGTGCTCCCCCTTTCACCTTATGTCTCTGTTCTCGGACATTCACCCTCACTTGGTACTTCGAGAACTGGTTCATCGATCTTAGAAGAACCATCACCTTCTTTCTCAACCAAGACTTGAGGTGACCCATAGTATGAAAAGACTTCGTCAAAGACAACATCACGAGACACAACATACTTGTGTGTCTCAGGATCCATACACCTCCATCCCTTTCTTTGTTCATCATAGCCGACAAAGATGCACTTCTTCGCCTTTGCCTCCAATTTTGTTCTCTGAGAGTCAAACACATGAACGTAGCAGACTGACCCAAATATCCTGAGATGTTTCACCGTTGGCTTCTTCTTGTGAACCATTTCATAAGGAGACTTCATATTGTTCGGACTGAGTGGCATTCGGTTGATGACATACGCTGCACATCTCATGCCTTCTGCCCATAAAGCTTTAGGCTAGTTCTTCCCATGTAAACAACTTCTACATGTCTCGCTTAGATGTCTGATCTTTCTCTCTGCTACTCCATTTTGTTGAGGTGTATATGGACATGTAAACTCTCTCTTGATGCCACGGTCTCAACAAAAAGAGAGAAACTCCTTTGACATAAAATCTCCTCCATTATCCGTCCTTAGAGTCTTTATTTTCCGACCCAACTCGCCTTCCACAGTAACCTTGAATTCTTGAAACCTGGAAAATACTTCTGATTTTTCTTTCACAAAGTATACCCAGGTGTATCGTGAAAAATCATCAATGAACAACAATATGTAGCGAAACCCAGAATAAGAGGATGTTTTTGTTGGACCCATCAAATCACTATGGATCCTCTCTAACGGAGCACTACACTGTGAAGTAGAGTTGTCAAATGGAAGTCTGTGTGATTTTCCATATTGACATCCTTCACAAAGCTTTCCTTCATCTTGAATCTTCAACTTTGGGAGCCCATTTACCAAATCCTTATTCACCATGACTTTCAGCTTAGTCATATTTATATGACCAAGTCGGGCGTGCCATATATAGGCATTGTCATTGGCACTCATCTTCTCCACATAAGTGTTTGAGGCCGATAAGACATATAGATCTTTAACCCGTGCTCCAGTGTGAACCACATCCGCCTTTAGCTCTTTAATGTTCTTTAGGAACTTAACGTCTCTTGGGCCAAATAGAACGTAGTTACCCGAGTCTACCGCATTCACCACAGAGAGAAGGTTCTTCGTAACTCCAGGAACATGGTACACGTTCTTGAGTGTGATTGGACTTCCATCATCTCCTTTAATGACAACAGTACCTTCCTTTTCAACTCGGTGGACTGAATTATCTGCGGTAATAATGGCATCTTTCCCATCATTATTCTGAAGACTAGAAAATAACTTCTCGTCTCCGGTGATATGATGGCTACAACCCGAATCCACTATCCAATTATTTTCCAAAGTTTTAGCTGTGGATGAACCTGAAGATGCAGCCTCCACCGTGAAACACTTTCCCCATTCTTCGTCTTCAGTGTGACCTTTTGATTCCGCCACATTTGTTTCCTTCAGCTTGACTCGACAATCTTTTTTAAAATGCCCAAGTTTCCCACACCGGTAGCACTTGAACCGCTTCTTATCTCCCATGGACGATCCTTCTCTTCCATGATTATCCTTATGTTTAGCTTTGAAGCTCTGTTGTCTTCGAGCTACAAAATCACTTCCCGAGTCATCATGGACTTTAACACCCGCCATTTGCATGACTAAGGATTCTTGCGAAGCTAACAAATTTTCAAACTCCTCCAAGGAAGGTTGTGTAGGCCATCCTTGAACCGAAGTCACAAACGGTGTATTCTCAGGTCGTAAACCTCGAATAATAGATCATTTTAGCCTCGCCTCCGAAATTGATTCCTCCGGATTAAGAGTATTAATCTCAGAGCAAAGGTTCTTTACCTTTATGAAGAACTCTGAGATTGTAGACTTCCCCTGCTTTGCATTCGCCAGCTCATTCTCTAACAACCGTAGTCGAGCTTCATTCTTCTTGTTGAACAATTGCTCTAGCGCCCGCCAAATAGAGCTAGCGAAATTGCACCTTGAGACATGCTCAAATACTCCCAAGGATATTGACCTCTTTAAAACAAACTCCGCCTTGGCATTCTTCCGTGTCCATTCTTTTGTCGCTTCCGCTGTCGCAACAGCTCCCCATGGTGGTATTGTGCTACTACCGCCGACGACATCCCATAAGTTCTCACTAACCAAGTATGACTCCATACATGACTTCCATAACCGGTAGTTAGATTGGTTTAAGATCTCCATACCCAATCCAACAACACGACCCGTTGATTCCCTACTTAGAGTAAACCCGAGCTCTCTAAAACCCGATCTTGATGAGCACAATTAGAATGGCTCTGATACCATGTAAAGAAACTTCCCTTGATAGTGCTTAGCACTAGCCCAAGACCGTACAACCCCGAGAAACCCGAAATAAACAAAAGACCCTCTAAGTATGATGAAGAAATATGGAAGGACTTTTAGAGAATACTTGAAAGACTCTTAGAGAAATTTAGAGAACTTATGAACTTGAACACTCTTTGTTTGAAGTTATTCTTTATTCACTTGTTCAACTTTCTTATGTTTTTGTATGTTACAATTGAGAAGGGGTGAGGAGGTATTTATAGCCTCCCAAAAATCTCTCCCTAAATCTCTAGATTATTCTACTAACTTCCTTACTTACTAAATATTTTACAAGTCTCTAGAATTCTCTATAACATCTAGATTAGTATCTCCTTATCTTGTGACTCTCTAGATTTTTCTACACCATTATTTACATATTTTTATCTTTCAAGAATTCTCTAGAAAAACTTAAGAAGGTGATAACCTTCCTAAGTATCTCTTGAAAATTCTAGAACTTGGGCTTAATTTTGGACTTAGTCCAAATATCATATTTGGATCATGAACCCATAATTAAGCATAACCCAAAATCAAGTTTAAGTTCAATAATAAAGGATGAATAAAAGCTAAAGCGAATAGAAATAACAAAGAGGAAAACTGTAATGAGAGCAAGAAAGAACATCGTAGTCTTGACGACGAGAACAAAGTATCTGCAAGTCAATGATGGTGCTAGTTTCAGAAATGATCTCTCTATTGGTGACACTTATTATGGTGGACTTTTTTCTATTATCCACCATAATTTCTACCATCTATTATCTTCTTTCATATTCCACTATCTTAATAAAATAATAAGATTTGGCGTTAACATAGGAAGGTGAAAAGATTGTCTATTTTAACAAAATAAATCGTGCGGATTCAATACATGTCATGACATGAACATAGTGGTAACACTAAGTTACTATAACACAAACCACAAACTATATAATAATCTAGTCGGTTAGTGATTTGTAATGCGATTATATGTTATTTTGCTTGATGAGATCATGGATATGAATGGAACAACGAAGTGGAGCGGTTCTCCTTGTGTTATTGTTGGCCCCATTTGTTACTTGTATAATGTCACCATTATACCAAATTTAGTTTAATTTAATTTAACAAGTGTGGTGTGGTGCATTATTATTTAAACAAACAAAATAATTTTAAAATAACATGTACAAGATATATTCTTTTCTTTTTTTAAGAAGAGATGATGAACCGGACTTTTATCACCCGACTAATCCCCCAAGCACACCATATTTGTGCAGAAAACTTATCTTCCATGGTTTGCACTAGTGTTACTCATTCCGTCTATCAAACAATTTTGAAAACAAATATATTTAATCATTTTATTGATCAATACGAGGGAAAAATTTGACTAGTTCATTCGAACTTCGAAGTGTGACAAAAAAGATAGTTCACGTTTGAACATTATTAGACATGCACCATCCAATTGTTTCAAACCCATCACTGTTCATTTACTTATTAATACACGAAAATGGACAACCCAAGTAGTCAAGCAAAACAAGGGAAATGAGTTGACATGGAAAATACATATCTACAACATATATTATGGGAAACTAGTGACTTCATATTCATGCTCTATTTTTAGAGGTGATTCCTTGGAAACAGGTCGGTCTTCAGACCATAGCTCCAAGTTAACAGTTCCACAGTCCCAATGGACAATACATTTGAACACCTGACTAATATCGAACCTGTTTACCAACCGTAGATTCAGGCTCTTGTCCACCAGCATCCATTCACCTGAAAAATATTGTTCGCACAAACATTACAGGATCGATGTGGTTTTGGATTCATGAATAATGTTGATCAATAAAGAAAAGTTCTTCCCATGTTTAGAATTGCCAAGCCTCTACTAGTGTTCATTCTTCTTTCTATTTTAGCTATTGATTAAAAATGAGAATAATATGAAGATCATACAGGTACTCTTACCATTTGGGAGGTTGTTCCCTTCATATAACTGCTCTCCAGATTCTGGCCAAACTTCATGCTTTGAACCATCAATCGACGTGAATGAGACAAACGATTCAGTTGGATGCATAAGACAGAAAGTTGGATGGACTCTCAAGCATACCAGCCTGCAACGATAAGTAACCAGCACCAAAAGCAAAAGGACCATCATTTTCCAGCCACAAGAAATAATAAACACACGGAATTTGAATCATATTCTCGACTTGAAGCTATTTTAATTGCAACAACAGAAGAGGATTCAAGCATCCGTATATCAGCTGCCAGGAATAAAACCTTGCAAGACTCGTATATAAGGGTACATATTATTTGCAAACTTTACTTCAATTACCCAGGAAGATTACCATACATTCATTTTTCACTGTTCTGCTGCGGTTATGTAACCTTGCAAGAGTGGTCTGGCTTCTAATTTGCAAATTGTCTGAAGGAACTTAATGTGGAAATTTTCTCTAGAAATAGAAATAAAGCCTGAAGCAAGTAGACAAACCTTGAAAATCCACCAGAACCAGCACCAACACTACGGGCTTCAATGCTAGAGGCAATCCGAAAAACTTTGGGATTGTCTTTAGGCATAAAGATTTTACGCCGAAGAACCAGTCCACCACCTACATCACCTTCTAGGATAAGAGATTCTTCCTCTCCTGCATGTTCCAAATCCCTCCTACACGAGATGAAACAATAAATACACTAACAGATAAATATAAACACAGAGAGCGCTGCTAGCTATAACAAAGGAACTGATGCAGCGGGGTAGTCTTTTCCCCCATTGTTGTTTATACCAACATTCATCGCATACATTAAATGAGAATGTGTGTGAGAGATCGTGAATGTAAACTCACTCGATGACATTATACTCCTCAGTACATCCAGCTGAACGGTACTCAGTACCACTGTACTCTTCATAACCATTGATATCTACTCTGCTGTGAAGCCATTGAACTCCTGCAAAATATAATCAACCAAAATTGTAAATAAAAGTTAACATGGATACAATTCGTTCAACAATTAACCATGAGCTGATTGTTAGGTCAGAAAATTTCCTTCATAACTAGGCAAGCATACATTTACTAAGTAGTATTACAAAATTTTAAGTTATAGTTAGGGCAGCAGAAGCTAGAAGGTGTTTTGTGAGAAAAAGCTAATACGAAAAATTGTCAAAAGTCTAGAAGTTCCATTGAATAAAACAGAAATTCAGTCTCCTATTACAGAATTTATAGGTACATTACCTGATGGAACATGTGTCATAGACAATATCCTTCCACCAATCCAAGGAACTATATTAAGTTTCCAATCACCACTGTTTAGCTCAACTGGCTCCTTTGAAAGTTCCATTCCCTTTTGTCCAGGTAGCACTTCCTTCTCAGGTATCAGCTTTGTATTTTCTACATTTCAACAATACACATGGAATACACTATGTAAGTAAATAACCATGAAAATTAGAATCCGAGTTCAGCTATTTCATGAAAAATGTTTTCACCAAACGACTGCAGTGAAGAACCAGGAGCAATACATCTCAATAATTATGAACCTTATTATATACATAGCGATAGACATATTTAGAAGAGGAGATGTACCCATATGAAGTTTAAAGCGCTGGTTGCTCGTGGATATTAACTCTGCAACTTCACTTTCGGAAGGTACCTTAATCTGGATAATCTCTCCATCCATTCCCCAAGCATCAATCTAGTTCAACAACATCCAGATTCAAATGTTTTGAACTTATAGATACACTAGATAATTCTAACAAGCGAAAGACTAATACCATTGCACCTCCGCCTAGCAATAATTGGACATGAACACGGCGCTTTGGCCTCTGCCACTCTCCTTCAGTTTTTGAAACCTTCACAGTAACGATGGAAGAATGCTGCTCAGCTATATAGTGTGTAATTAAAGATCTGCCTTCAGTGTAGCCATATCCATCTCCATCATCTTCAAATAGGAGTCCTGCAGCTTTCCCTGAAAGAAAGAAAAAAATATTATTATCCTGCACAGAAGGTGACAAGAAGATAGGATCAAGACCATAACAACCAGTCTACTATGCACAACAATCATCTAACCAGTGCATGACTTCCGCATTTAATAAAATATTATGAAAATTTGAGCATGAACATTACGAGAACATAGCAAATGGACTTCCAATTGTTACACCAAGATATATTCTTTTTCTCAAGATTTTTCAGGACTCATAATTAACCTTCTACATTACGAGTTCTTCTCTTTCCACGAATTTCAGTTACAGATACTTATCTGTAACAAAGGTACAACAAGACAAACAAAAGCAGAAATGGCAAGATAAACTTTCAACAGCTTAAGCCAAAAGATTGTCTTCCCTGTTTGAATCAGAAGATCAGCTTACCGTTTTCATCTAATGACACAACTAGTGTTAAGTCATCTGACTGACTACATTCCCCAACATGCAGATGAGGAGGACCAAGTGATATGATGGATCCACCTTGTAAATATAAGGTTGGCAAATCCTGACATTATGAACAGAACAATCAAGATGTGGAAGACATATACAAAACCAACAAAAAAGAGAAGAGGAAATAGAAAATGTCAACAACCATACCGGATGTGAGTCTTCAAAATCAAATCTCAACCAAGTTCCTCTAGGCAATATGTGCTGCAATTGGTGTGATCCCTGGTTTGATAAAGTGCTAGACAATGATAGAAACAAACCAACGACAACTTGATGAGTATAGATGTTTGGCAGTTTATAAACTACAGAGCAACTCCCAAGGATGAATAAACAACATCGCTTATACCATAAATAACTGAAAATAAGAGAGCAATCGTTCCATGTTTGAATGGGAAGAAGAAAACCTTGAATATATAAGAAGTGGGCCTAAAAGGAAGGCATTTTCAACAGTCCTTAGCCGGGAATCTTTAGGATCTGCAGTTAGGAAGACATGAAAGAAAAAGAGAGCATAAGATAAGATTGCATAAAGTTCAATTACTGGAATACAATATTTTGCACAAGCCTACCAGCGAAAAATATTGGGGCTGCAACTGGAGCACCAGTTGTATGGGCAATGTAAAATAGGGTGTAAAAATGTGGTAGGAGTTGGTAACGCCTCTTCAATGCGGCACGGCACACTTCCTCACACTAGTTATAAGACTACAGTTAATAGGTGACCCAAAATATCCACAAAGTCAGGTTTCGTAGACTTTCTTTTAAAGATTGCAGATTGACAAGTAATATTTTCCCATGCATAGCTTGTAATAGTTAATTCAGGTGTCCATCTTTCTCATTATTTGTGATAAAAGATTGAATTGTAACGCTGCAATAGCTCTTATATGATTTGCAAGCAAAAGTCACCTCTTCTCCGAAGGACCATGGTTCATGGTCATCAGTTCCAGCCTCAGAATGGCCACGACAGAATGGAAACATAGCTCCAACGCCCATCCAACGTCCAAATAGCCGGGGAGTTGCATTGCCAGCAAAGCCACCGATATCTGGGCCTGATAAAGGCTGACCACTAAGCCCCTGAATGCATGCAATTCAATGTCTCATAATTAAAAGGTGTTGCAGAATGCTAATATATACGGGATGAGCAAGAAAAAAACTATATATATGACAGTTTGCCATAATCGAGAAATACAGTAAAAGACAAAACCAGTCTTTTACTCATTTCTGCTGTTAGCTGTACTAAAGTGGAGAATAATACAAGCAACACCTGAGTTTAAAAGAACAGAAGACAATTCCTGATGTAAAGAAGTCAACCAGAACAAATGCTTGAGTATAAATTCTTAGGTCCTCAGAGATTTTACAAGACAAATTAGGAGCATTATGAGCACAAAACAGATTAATATCAGTTCCCGTAAATGACCATCCCACTCAATGTTTTGGTTTTATGAGCTCATAAAATTCTTACCAGCTGAAGTACCATGGATATAGACATATGTAGATGCTCCCAGGTTGAAAGGTTATCTCCAGTCCAAGTTGCGGCATATCTCTGACTACCTATGAATCCAGCCCTTGTCAATACAAAAGGTCGCTTATTCTTATCAGCTAGCTCCATCCCTTCATAAGTTGATCTTGCCATCAGCATCCCGTAGACCTAGAAAACGAGAAATCTTGACAAAGTTAACTTGAAGTGCCTAGCATTGTACCAACAACATGAACAAGGACAGCTACCAGAGGTACAAAAGGAATATTTTTAGGCAAAATGCAACCAATTTCAGCGACCACCTACTTTTCACTCTAGATGCACTTCAAATGTCTCATGTTTTTTCTTGGATCAAAAGCAGGTCCTTTATCTCCTAAGATTTAAATTACCTAGAGACCTCAGCAAACAACATTTTAAGAGCAATACCATACCGAAATAAGTAACAGTCGTATGCATCTGTCTATCACTCTAAATCTATATATACATATACAATACCACTCTGGAATGGTAATAATTAAGAAAGCCAAGGACCTACTGCATATTTATATAACTAGGATAACTTTAGACATACATATAAAATATTTGAAACTTTAGTAGAATAAGAAAAATACATTGTGATAGTGTGAGTGGTTTTGAACACCTCCAAGCTCATCATCTCCACTGTGAATATTGTTCTCAGGCATCGTCTTCGTCACGACCTAGACATTGACAAATACGCCCACATAAAAACTGAATAATGATTCTGCCTAGAAACTAACAAAAGATGAAAGCAAAGTAGACAAAAGTTACTCTGAAAACTGCAGGCTCGTTCATATCGTTCCATATACCATCAACGCCATTTGAAATAAAGTCTTTAACTAAATTAGCCCACCAAGAGCGAGTTTTGGCATTTGTATAGTCAGGGAAAACGCAAGGACCAGGCCATACTTCACCTAAAGATACCAAACATAAAAAATTTCAAGATACATTTTAATATAACATGAAAGACAGTATAAAAAATCGTAATAACTGAGAGTGAAATACCAATATAGGGCTTTCCATCTGCTCGTTTAATCCAAACATCATTTTTACTTCCGCTATCGTAAACAGAAAAACCTTCCTCCTGCTTTATTCCAGGATCAAGCATCCAAATCGCTTTGAACCCATTATTATGGAGCTCTTTTGCCAAAGCACTAGGATCTGGGAAACGCTCCTGAACATAGTATTCCATTTATTTCTTATAATGTCAATACCTAAATCTTATAAAATTTAGTCTATGGAAACCAGAGTAAGCACTGATCAAAGCCACGTGCAGTGATCTTAAAGAAAAAACATGCCTTGTCGAATGTGAAACAACGAAACCCATCCATGTAGTCAATATCCATCCATATCACGTCAGATGGTATCTTCTTGTCACGAAATGTTTGAGCTATCTGCAATCATCAACACAATGATGAAAAGGGTGACCTTTCATTCTTTCTCCAGCTTCACCAAACAGCCAGAATATTATAAAAAAACACTGACCACCACTACTCGCTTGTCAGACATATAACTCCAGCGGCATTGGTGGTAGCCTAAGGCCCACTTTGGAGGCATAAAAACAGTTCCTGATAAGTAGAAACTATAACTTATTTAAAGCAGAACAAATACTTACTAAGGAGAGGCGCAAGAGAGAACAAAAGTAAAGAGCTAATACAAGTTGCATAAATATTGATCCTTTCTACTGGGATAATTCCGAAGAGCAACATGTCACTTGTAGTCACCCAACCGAGATAAACAATTGTAAAATGCAATGTTTTAACAGCATTAAGAAAGATGTAAGACAATTTAAAAAACAAAGCGAACTTAAGAAATTACCAACGGCGTGCGACAGGGACTCCAAGACAGCAGAGGGAGAGGAGAATGGACCAAATGTGATTATCGGATATGATGGTGGAGCGATAATTTTTATGATTCCTTCTTTCCTTAGATCAATCTAGACAAGAAATATATGTTCAACAATGAAAGACAGATTACATTACAAAGCAGATTTACAAAAGAGAGCTAAGATATTTATATACCTCGCATTTTCGTGTCGTATCAGCAAGAACTCCTAGCGTTTCTCCAGTTGGAAGGACAACTAGTACCCATGGATGTGACTGGTACAGTGAAGTTGTTCCAGGGCCATATCCCCATGCATCAGTGTTCCATGTAAATACCTGAACATTTATATTTTACGCCAAATTAATTAAGTAACGAAATAGATGATACATATGTAAAGTGAATGACTTACCCGTCTCCCTGTTCTCTCCAACTGACCACCAACTTCTCCCGTCCCATAAAAAGACGTTCCACGAGAAAACTGCATAAGGAGTGTTGTTGCTCTGGAATCATGTCAAATTTGACATTGAAAGATCAATTCAAGTGTTAAAAGTAATAGAAAAGCTAACCTCAAAAGTGACAACTTGTTGCTCCTGAAGACAAGCACAAGTAGGAGTGTATGCAGGAACATTGCTACTTATAATTGGCACTTCCCGGTCTTTCCAGTTCTTAAACGACACACTCGGAAATGCGGCTTTCCTATGCTCCACCGAACAGTCAAACCGGAAAACTCCATTCTCCAAAATTGGTTGAAAAATCATATCCGTAGGATCCATCTCTATAGTTTCCAAGCTATCTCCACTTACATTCATCCTAACTACAGATTTATTCCCCTTCCTTCTGCATGCAATGTGGTTGTACTAGTAAGTACTCCTTTTTTTACTTCTGTATATGACATTTCTCCAAGCAATTAAACGCATAAAGTAACAATTAGTCTCCATTTAATAATGTTTAAATGCTATAACACAGCTTATTGACCAAACATTCAAATCAAAGTTCTCAATTACAGAAATCTATAGCTTTGATTTTACTTTTTGAATAGAATCGATAGTCATAGTAACCAATACTCGTTACAAAACCCAGATAGGTCAAATTCTTTAGATTTCATCGAATAATCATCCAAATGAAAGGTATCGAGTAAGAACAATCGGATTGGAGAAAGAATCAACCTGACTTGAAAATCGGATCTAATCGGAGGAAGAAGAAATCGCGACGGAGCGATCGGATTCACGGAGGGAAGAAAGCGATGAGTGAAGGAGGAGGAAGAAGAAGAAGCTCGAATTCTGCTAGTGAATGATGACGATGATGATACTGCTGCTAGTTCCATTGATTGACACTTCAGGTCAGTTTTCATTGTTTTTTGTTTTATTTATTTATTTTAGTTTCCACCATCTTTTTCCGTTTTACATATCACACCTAATAGGCGTGGGCATAAAACACGAACCCGAAAACCGAATCCGAATCCAAACCGAAAAACTCAAGTTCGGTTCGGTTTCGGGTATTGCCTATTACCCGAATGGTTTCTATTCTCGTCGGGTTTTGGTTTCGAGTTCGGGTAAACCCGCGTTACCCGAATTACCCGAAATCTTTTTTTTAAATTTTTTTTTTTATGAAATGCATATCTTAAAAAAAAAAGATTTCCCGAATCATGTTTTTTAAAACAGAAATGCATGTTTAAAATGAATATTAAATTTTATTCACACAAAAAAACCATTTTTTTACATAAACATGCATTTTCAAAAAAAAAAAAAAAATTGGTATGTAATTTCGGATTTTTCATTTTTTTCTTGGATAGTTCGGTTTAGTTCGGTTTATTCGGGTTTTAAAAGCGAAAAACCCGATAACCGAACGGTTTTACCCGAAACCCGATCGGTATTCGGGTTTTTCGGGTAACACGAATACCAAACCAAACCCGAGTATACCCGAACCGAAACCGAACCGATAATTGTAATAACCCGAATGGGTTTCATATTCATCAAACCGAAAACCCGAGTACCGAATAACCCGACCCGAAACCCGAACGGGAAACCGAATGTCCAGGCCTATCACACCACATCAAAAGATTAATCACTTTTTAAACCAATCAAATAAATTATGATCTGCCACCAATTATTTTATATATTTTTTGTACTATACAAATTTTGTTTTCTCAATAACAAAAAAAAAAATTATAATTCAATAACTAACCAAAAATGGTATGTGTGGCAGTAATATGACCATTGGACTTACCTTGCATTTTCACAAATTTAGCACCTTAAGTCCCCTTTCATTTCTTTTGAGACCAACAAATTAGCAATAGGCAGAGCACCACTAAGAACTTTCCACATTGATCTTAGGTTGACACTATAATGTTCATATTATTTACTTTGGCTCATTGAGAGCGGGTTTGTTTAGTTTCTCTGATCAAAACCTCATTTTGCATTAGGCAAGTAAGCCAATGCCTAGATTTAATCGAATAATTTCCACTTTTGTTGTGTTTCCAGGACCATAAGTCATCTTTAGACACCACTAACTTAATATTCATAATCATGTTAATATCATACCGAAAGAAATGTTCATTCAGAATCATCCTATTCTAACATTTGTTAACAATGTCTAAAATAGCATACACCTTGAGGTTGAGGTTGATGAAAATTAGTTCTATAAGTTGTCCTTAAGCCATTTTCATCCAACCGTGGGTCCATCCACACCCTTATTCATAGAGACTTACCATTACCAATAAAATTATGTATGCCTTTGGCAACCTACACTTATTCATAGAGTAATTTTCTCCACATATATTAAGATCTAATCCCGTCACCAGTCTTTAGGAATTATGATTTGACAAAATGAAGAGTGACAATTAGCAATGTAAAACAACTCTCAAAATCCAAAAGTTACGATAATTTTAAGAAGCATATGCTTAAGTTATTCTCCTATAATAACAAAAACTTAACTATTAAAATGTAAATTATAAAAAAATTGCATAAATATAATCGAAATAGAATGTTAGAGTTGAATATGAAAGAATGTTGGTAAATATATATATAAATATATATATATATATATATAATTTTCTTTTATAACTCAAGGTAAATCTCAGGTCTATGGAGGGACCCAACTAATCTCTAGGGGAGGTGTAGTCCATAGACCCTCTCGGATATTTAAATGAACCAAAAAAGGGTCCATCACTACAAGAAAATAGTGATATTGCAATAGAGAAAAATTGTTGTAATATGCCAATAAATTGTTTCAAATATGGAATCCTCAACAAATTTGCAACATGTTATGTGATGTTGCTGTTTGCGGGTTGCAAATTCGTATATGTTGCATATGTGTAGCAAAAAATGCAACAAATTCATTTGTTAGATTATTTGTCGCATTGATGCAACAAAAGAATTGAAACAAATTTGTAGCATATTTACGACAATGTTTGCAACTCTAAATTGTTACAAAACACTGCTACATAAAACAAATAGCAAATACTATTGCGAATTTGCAATGCATTAATTTATTGTTATATTCATCATATAAATACAATGATTTATTTGCAAAAGCAAAATGTGGTATAATTACTACATATGGTTTTAACTCTAATTTATATGTATTTTACGTTTTTAAAATTTTTTTATATAAGAACAACCAAAAAATAAAAAAAGAGATAACTTTATTAAATAATTAAATATTACAAAATTCAATAATCCATAAATACTAAAATACAATCATCTATTATTTGTTGGGCTGATCTCTCAACATCATTAAAATCATAGAAATCTGGAAAATATCAATAGAAATCCAACTAAAGGATTCCCATCATTTTCTCCAAATTTTGTTACTGAGCTTTTCTTTGATCTCCACATTCTCTTGGAAAATATCTTCAACATTTTGCTCGAGAACCCATCACTAAGTGGTCGTAAATCCATCTTCGATTGAGATACTAAAAAAGTAAAAATATATCAAAACCAAATGCACAACGTTTTGTTGTGTGCAATAACTGTAAAAGAAATAAAAAATGTAAACAAGACAATTAATTAATTAAATTTTCACAAAATAATTATTTACCATAGCGTTTCATTTGATCTTGCTTGATTAAGAACGCCTATGATAGCTATTGGTTGAGCTTCACCTTGATTTTAATCAGTCATTTGCCATGAGATCCATCTGATGTTTTTCCTTAAAAAACAAAAAATTGAATCTAAACATAACTCGATTGTACAATGATACAAGAATAATATGTTTTGATCAAAGTACGTGTATCTGAGCTTTCGTTTATTGAAATGTACACAAAAATATATATTACTCATACACACTAACATAAAGTAAAGCAATCCCAAGTGGTTTAATTAAAATAAAAACTCATAGAAGATAAGCAGAACTATAGCAAACGAATTACCTGTGGAGACGTGTTACTCATGGGAAACCCCCCGCCCCCCCCCCCCCCAGTGTTTCCAAAAAGAAACTAAATCAATAAAAACAGCAACTGTATTTATTTGTATATATGAACAATAAAATCTAATCGTATCTTTGATTTGTGATGTTTCCAAATCTTTAATAACTAATACTATATTTCGAAGCGGGGACTTGAAATATCTCTATAAAATCGGGATGTATCTTTAATTTGGTTCATTACCAAATAAAGCCTTACATTTTTATGTATGCACGTACTTGCAGAATAGCAAACCTATATACTTGAGTTAATATCGGGAGATGATCGGCTCCTTTGGCAGAATTATGGGGTGTTTACTATGGGCTTTATGTTGCTTAGGAGAAGCGGATAGGTCGGGTTGAGCTGGAAGTAGACTTGGAGGTGGTGGTGGGATTTCTGAAGAATGGGATAAGTGAAGTTCACCCGTTGTCGTTTCTGGTACGCTTGTGCCACGGCTTTTTATCAAAAGACTAGTTAGTCCGTATTCGTGCAAATTGTCTCGCCGATGGTTTGGCTACCTATGCGTTTTCGTTACCGTTAGGATTTCATTTGTTGGACGATGTTCCGCCTTATTTAGTTTTGATTTTAAATGAGGATGTAGCTGGACGTACACGTCCGCGACGGATTCGTATGTAATACTCTTTTATTTTAGTTGAATTCATTACTGAGGAGCGTTTTTTGTTCCCCGGTGCATTACCAAAAAAAAACCTATATACTTGAGTTATAAGTAAACATGTAAGCTATTGAGAAATTTTACGAGAAATTTTACGCCAACCGGTGACCACATATATATACACACACATGCATATCATGTTTAACTAAAATAAAAATAAAGAATATATCAACATGGTCTTTCAAACGAAACATAGTATACAATTAGCAAAAATCATTTTAGGTTGCTTCTGAATCATTTGGATACATCATCATCATCTGGATTTGAATCTAGTTCTTTCTCAATGACAAAATGTCCTTGCTTCAAAATTACTTTTTAATTATTTTTGAATTAATGAGAAGAGATATTTTAATTAAAAATTTTTAATAGGGATGTAAATTTTTGTAATATTTATAGTGGTAGAAACATTATTATTCCAACCAACCAATCTAAACTCGAATTTCGTTTTTACAAAACTTACCAAGTATACATATGTTCATTAAGAGCCAATATTTTTCACTACCAAAAAAAAAAGAAAAAAAAAAAGAGCCAATATTTTTAATTAAAAATATGTATATAATGTATAAGATTAATAATGCGGAAAGTAAAAATGTTAAAAATTTTATTTAAAATATGTCACATATTTTGTAACACTTTTTAATATAATTTTCTTGCAAAACTGCCACAATTCACAATTGTTGAGTGATTCTTGCAAATTTTGCAAGAATTTTTAACATTTCGTAAAAAAATTGCAAATTGGTAACAAATATTTACAACCAAAATTATTTGTCGTTCTTTTGCAATGAATTTGTAATAAAATTACAACATCTAATTATCATTGCATTAATATTGCAAAATTTGTTAGAAAATGTTAACAAAAATGAATGTTGCAAATATTATCTTGTAGTGCATATCCGTGTGAGTGTGAAAGGCAATGCATTTTTGTTTCATGTAGCAAGTGGATCGATCTTGAAACGTGTTGGCGTCTCAAGTATGTCTCCTTCCAACTTGACCACAAGGCCTAAACATATGATTTGACAAAATGAAGAGTTACATATTTTTTGATAAGTGGCTATTTGAAAAATAGAAGAAAAAAATGATTACTAAAAACACTACTCATTTTGTTATATAATCATAAATCATTTGTCTAATTATTCAAGTAATTAGAGGAGAAAAAATACGTTAAAGAAATGCTCCAATGTAATCTAGCTTTGGGATTACTCGATCCCTACGATTAATAAAGTAAATAGCTCATTACTATCGATAGTCATTCATGAGCAAACAAAAACATATAGTTTCTCTTGATACTAAACAGTATAAAACGTAGAAAAGAAGAAAAATGCAGAAGCAGAATTCAATGAAACTGTTGTGAATATGGCGAGACTGGTTTTTTTTTTTTTTGAACGAACCAATTCATTGAAATTGAACAGAACCTTACATTTAGTCCTCAATGGACCTAAGAGCGGATTTAACTAAACCGTCCGCCCATTGATTCTTCAATCGGGGTACATACATAAACATTACAAGAAAATAGGGGGATTTCCGACGGATTTCCACCGTCGGATCTATCTCGTCGGAAATTGAAGATCCGTCGAAAATTTCCGATGGATCTTGAAATAACGGAAATCCGTCATAAATCCGTCGGAATACGAATTCCGACGGATTCCGTAACCGTATACCGGATACCGTATCTGTCGGAAATCCGTGGGAAATTTCCGACGGAATTACAATTTTTTTAAAAAAAAAAAAATTCTCCGGCGGAGAATTTTTCGCCGGAAAATTCCTCCTCCTCCTCCTCTTCTTCTTCTTCTTCTTCTTCTCACCAAATAAGAGAATATGAGCGGTATATAAAATTAGAACGTATTCCGTCGGAAATCCGTCGGATTTTTCCGACGGATTCCCCCGCCTTTTCGATGATCACGATGTGTTTGCGGGATAAAATTAGGGTAAATCCGTCAGAAATCCGTCGGAAATTTCCGACGGATACCGTATCCGTATGTGGGAAATCCGGTATACGGTTACGGATTTCCGACGGATTTATGACGGATTAAAAAAAAAAATTATAATTAACTAAATTAAATTAAAATAAAATTAATTAAAAATAAAACTTAATCTAAAATTAAATTAAAAATAAAAGTAAATCTAAAATTAAATCTAAAATTCCTAAAATTCCCATAATTCCTAAATCCCTAAATTTCTAAATTCATAAAAAATTCTCATAATCCCTAAATTTCTAAATTCCTAAAATTCTCATAATCCCTAAATCCCTAAATTTCTAAATTCCTAAAATTCTCATAATCCCTAAATCACTAAATTTCATGTTCAATTTACTAATCAATCACGAAATCCTCATATATATGTCACTAAATTTCATGTTCAATTTACTAATCAATCACGAAATCCTCATATATATGTTCGAAATCAGACCAATCATACTTCTAATTCGACATATAACACTCCTAAATCTCTAAAAAACAATTTCTCAAGAACAATTTTCAAACAATCAAAGAATCAACACAAATCTTTCGGCGATAACTAGACGGTTTTCCGTATACCGGATACCGTATACCGTATACGGATACCGTATCCGTTACCAAATTACGACGACTTAGTTTCGTCGATAATCCGTCGGTATAAGGTAACGGAATACCTACGGATTTCCGACGGATACGGTATCCGTCGGTAAATTGTGACGGCTTTCCGACGGATTGATGGAAGTCGGAAATCCATCGGAACGGAAATTTCCGACGGATATTACGTCTGTCGGAAATTTCGTCGGAAAACATGATGTTATCTTGTAGTGAAAACGGATAGATAAAGAAAATGAACTCATAAGACATCGAATGTCGAAGAGTAGGCTTTTTGACTCATTAATCACGCCACCATTGCGTAGTAAGGTGACAAGAGTTAGAGAATCGGAAAACACAACCATGTTTCGGACCTCTATTGATGGTGTTGCAGATATTGCAGCTTTTATGGCAAGGGTTTCACCTACCCGAGCTGACGAGACAAACATCCGGGTAGCGGTACCTTGAGACAAAGTAGTGAAGCTATGTAATGAGAAGATCCATCCAATTCCACAATTTATTGAGGCCGAGTCCCATGTCACATCTACATGGCAAGAGATGACAGTGGGATCTTGTTAGGGGAATCGATTACGATAAGTGACCAGCTTGTGAGTCGTGTGGTGTTCCTGTTTTGAAATAAGGTTCGCTTCCTGCCATTCCTGCGCCTCAATAAAAACTTTTGACAACACTTCATGCTTTGTTTTCAAACACAAGAAGATTACGAGGTTTTCAGAGCTGCCAAAACACCCACGGGTACAAGGATACCGTAACTCCAGTTGGTGGGAGATTGATATCGAAGATTACCATTCGCCTCGAGTTCTCGAGTAAGCGTGATATCAAAGCAATTGTCCCGTGATGAGGCTTACATATTGCTGGCACTAAGTCCCATACATTTTGGGCATAAGAACAATTTATGAGGAAGTGTAGTTCATCTTTAGTCCCACCACAACGTTTGCATCTAATGTTAGAGGTAACGCCTAGTGGCCAGGTTGTTACCGATAGGGAAGGTCCTCTTCATTAGCTTCCAAAGGAAAGTCAGGATCTTAGGTGAAGATTTGACCTTCCATATATTATTCCACCAATTAAAGCCTCCTTGATGTATATGAGGGGGTCATTGACATGGTGTGATTGATTCATTCATTTTTTGGCGTTAAGGAATCTCTTCTTCTCATCTGTACATAACCAAAGTGACATGACTAGACATTTTGCATGGGGCAAAAACAAAATATAATACATTTTTTTCTGGATTTGTTTTTAGGAATATGTTATAGCACATTGGACTAGTTTTTATTTAAGTTTTTTTATAATATTCGTCCAAAATAGTATTGATATTCTAGGATGCAAACCTGATTCGGTTCGGTCTACATACTTTCCAATTAGGAATCTACGGAATCATGCACGCCATCGTCAAGCTTTCGATGGAGCTCAAGATCGTCAATTTTGCTTTTGTTACTAGATCTAGGAACGAAGCAGCATACGGTTTGGCAAAATCAATTTTATGTATTGTACCAACGGGTTTAACCCCGGTTATCTAATGAAGAATTAAGTTTCGAACAAAAAAAAAGAAGCTGTTAACAAATGCACATGCCTCTAACTAATCAAAATCTAAAACTGATATAACACGATCTATAATTAATTATATTGCTATATTAAAGTTTATCAAAATTAATAGAATGTGTGGCAATGATTAATTAATTAGAGATACACTTCTGTTTGCAAACTGATTTTGGAAGACAAGAAGATGATATGTTTTGTGTTGTGTACAAGATATGAAACGGACAGCTTGTAGGGCTGATACAACCAATTGGAGCTAATTGTTGAAGATAAAGTCATAAACAGAAAAGGTAGTTGTCTTTTACTATCACTATTTAGTTTTGTTTCTTGTCTTTTATAATTATTGTTATGATTTACTCTTTTGTTATCTTTTATTAAAATGATTATCAAAAAAAAAAAATTGACCACATTTTCCTATATAATTTGGCTCAAACTATAGGATAACTAATGTTTTTTTTTTTTTTTTTTTTTTTTCACAAAACACACTTCTCTATTAGTTAAACGAATACATTGTCTGTATCAGTACATCAACAGGGGACCGAAGTGCTAATAAAAGAAAAGATCCTATATCGCGTGCGTGCATTCCTTGCTAACAAATCCGCTCTCGATAAATTCTCCCATTGTCGGTAGATGAGATTGAATTCAGGGAAGGATTGCCAATTCACGCAACTCCGGCTCGAAGCCGGGCCACTCATGTGGCGCGTCAACCATCTTCACTAGATCCCTTGAATCCATGACGAAGGTTGAGCAAAAACGTTGTTCTTGAAGTAGAGATCTCATGGCCCACAGTAGCCTGTGGAATTCTGTGTGGAGGGGGGAAAGACTTCGGTTGTATCCTTGTAGGCCCAGTAGGTCTGTCGTCCCGTCCTGAAGTTGTAAAATCCAACCCACCCCACTCGTTTTGTCTTCTCTCTTCCATGATCCATCGGCTAGGCACGTGAAGGTGGTTGATGGTGGGTCCTCTGTGACAGATGGATGCAATTGTGGCCTTTGATCCGGGATGTTTGCCTCTGACCATTCTCGTGCTTCCTTCATTGCGTGGGCTAGAGTTGCTGCTGCTTCCCGGTTCACCGCGTTGAAAACCTTGTCATTTTGTGCTTTCTATATATACCATATAATCCAAGGAAAGGCCTTAGAGGCCTCGTCTGTATCCCTTTGACGTGGGATGCGCCAGAAGAGGAAGTCTAAATTGGCTCTTAAGTTCTCCGACCAGAAGACATGTGTATATGTCGGTAGACCAGTTAGGTCCCAAACCGCTTTTGCTGACGGACATGTGAAGCACGCGTGGTTAATTGACTCAATTGGGTCAGAGCATCTAGGGCAGTTCGCTGAATCCCTGATGTGTCTAAACTTGAGACGCTCGTTTACTGCCACCGCTCCTGCTAAACATTGCCATATAAAATGACGTAATTTATTTGGGGCGGGAAGTTTCCATACATGGGCTTTGAGCGGGTTATCAGACGGTAGCTGTAGCAAAAACTGTGTATCCGCGTCCTTGTATGTCCTGGCTAGCTCATAACCCGACTTCACCGAGTAGAGCCCGGATTTGGTATAATGCCAGCAAAAATTATCTTCCGATACTCTTGGGGGGAGTCTCATGCTTAGAATTCTTAGCACATCCTGGGGGTGCACATTGGCCTGAATTGCCTGTATATTCCACCTTTGGTTCGGTTGGTGAATGAGATCCGATACTCGAAGCTGTGGGTTGACCGTGTTGTCCCGTCTGATTGCCGGGCGTGGTTTCGTGTCTGGTATCCAATTGTCTCTCCAGACCGATGTACCGTACCCATTGCCTATAAGTTTGCGTGAACCTTGAATCACCAACTCCTTTGAAGACCATATACTTCTCCATCCATAGGATGGTCGATTAGGTTTTGGCGAATGGAAAGGGTGCATATACCGAAAGTATCGCCCCTTGAGAACTCTGGCTGCCAGAGAGTTTGGGTATTGGTGAAGTCTCCACAACTGTTTTGCCAAGAGAGCCTGATTAAAATCTTCGAAAGACTTAAATCCGATACCGCCCTGATTCTTGGGTAAACAGAGTTTCTTCCACGCAATCCAGTGTAGTCCCCTTGACTGGGGCTTGGAACGCCACCAAAATTGGGAGACTGCACTGGCCAACTTCCTGCATAGGCTTTTAGGCAGAAGAAAACTCGACATCACATATGTTGGAATAGCTTGGGCGACTGATTTAATTAAAACTTCTTTGCCTCCTTTTGATGGGAACTTTGCTGACCAGGATAACTAATGTTTACAAATTTCAACCGAGAGTGGTGAATACCACACAAAAATGGAAGTTACTCTTTAATCCCACCAATCTTGAAGGTGTGACGTAGGCATTATCATGATGATTTTACGTGATAGTAGTCAGTATGCGTGCGTAAACATGAAAAGTATGAAGCATGTATAAGAACCGTGCCTATAAGTTAAGAAAAAAATCATTCGCCTAGGACTCCCAAATAATTTAGAAATTTTAGGGTCTTGATTTTCCAAATATTAGTCATAGTGTACTGGTTATACAAAAATTGATTAGTTTACCATAATGTCCCCACTTGAGTTTGAAACTCCAATTTTTACTATAAATTTTTATATTAGTGTTATTATTAGTGTTTTTCCGGGTATTATTATTTATTTATTAGAACTCTAAGAACTATATTCTTCTTTTATGTGTTAGTCTTCGTCAAATTTTCATTTCAAGTGTTTTTTTCTTCCAATTCTTTTTGTATTTTGTATTTCAAACAAATTCATCCTATTAATTACATTATGTTAGTGGTGCGATTTTGTTTCTAATTTTTTGATCGATTTTGTTTCTAATTTTTCTATCGATTTTGATTTTGTTATACTCATGTCTCTTTATAACAAACACCAGTTGCTCATTTAGTGTTTCCATTATATTTAATATTACTCATTGTTTCATGTTTCTTTTGATTTTGCTGAATGATTTTGTAACGACCGCAACCCAGAAATAGTGATTTTCTGTGGGTGTCGATCGACACTAGTGATAGTGTCGATCGACACCATCATTTCAGAACCGGGTTGAATTGATTTTTAATTGCGGTTTTGTTCGGTTTGGATTAAGGGAAACCCTAAAGACTCATTTATAAGCGCTGCTGGTCGAGTAGCCGTGTTTTTATGGCAGAAAACGTGAGAGAGAGATGGAAAATTGAGAGAGAAAGTGATGATACTCATGTTCTTGAGGAAGGGATTGTTTCGCGAAATCAGGCAGTTTTGTTGCCTTGTGTTTGAGAAGAGGATCGAATGATCAAATCATTTCTGATCAGCAGGAAATTTTATGGGATCGGGTCTGGGATCAGACCACTTCGAGGGAGTTTTCCCAGAGTGTCAGAGCGAGTTAGGCGACGATCCTTATGTCGTTGGAAAGCTCTTTTAGTCTACTTTCCGAATCATGTTTTATATCATGATTCCGAGGTGATAGAGAAGAGTTAGCATGTGGCTTTCTAGCCTTGTAGAGGTTGTGTTCTTCGCCGTTTCAATCCGTAATCTTGTCATTCACGAAGGTGAGTGCGTGATCGCGGGTTTCTCGTAGGATTCGAGTGTTCTTTGTTACATTTCGGTGATTGTGGTTATTTGTTCAATGATTGTGATGATTGATGTTTTAGATGATGAGTGATCGTGTCGTGATTGATATTGATAATCGTTGAAATTCCGAATCGAGCCGCGTGAGGATAGGCTCGGATTCTGGTTTCTGCACGAGGCGTCGATCGACACCTAGAGGTTGTGTCGATCGACACCTCGATAAAGGTTTATGTTCGATGATAGTGAGTGTCGATCGACACCTGTTTGTAATTTGATGAGTTATGTATTTCTTTTGTAACTGGAAATTGATATTGTGTTTAAACGGTTTATTAATGTGATATTTGTCTTCTGCGTTTAACATGTTGGCGGGATGACCGCTCAACTGAGTATTTGTGATAATACTCACGCAACTCCCTTTTTCCTTTTGAGTTGCAGGTAAAGATAAAGTGTGATCGTGGAATCAAGGCAAGGACGGAGGATGATTAGGATTTTATTTATGTTGTGTTGAATTGAGTAGACATGGTTTAGGTTGCTAGTTGTTTATTCTGGAATTGTGGTTATTGATTTTCTTGGAATTTAGATTGTTTTGGAATTGTTGATTCAGTGAATTATTGGATTTTATTGATTGTGTTCCGCTTGTTCATTTTCACCCTGAGTTAATCGTTGAGGATTTAATGATTATGGGATCATTAAATCCGGATTAATTATTTATTTTAAAAAAAACGCGGGTGTTACAGATTTAAACTTATTATATAAGAAATGTTGAATAACTTAACTATCATATACATAGAAAAAGAGTTGGTTCGACAATTTTTTTATGATCGGCTTGATCAAAAAGTTCATAGAAAAATAATTAATTTTTGCCATATTTTTTTTTTGTTGACATTTTAGATTTTTCTTGTTGGTTTTAGATTTTATTTATCATTATTTTTCAATTAATGAATATTATGGTTTAAAACTATCGTTAAAAACATTATTGAAAAGGCCCTATTTTTTAATTCGCCTTAGGCCTCTACATGTCTTGGCACGACATTGCATGTATAGCTTAGAGCATGTGCAATGGAAACCTCCTTGGAGGATGTCTAAAACTTATTTAAATTAAATATATTAAATTTTAAGATCCTTGAGTGTCTAAAATCTGAAAAGTAATCCAATAATATATATTTATTTATTTTGGTATAGTATGAAGCATATATAACTTAGAGCATGTGCAATGGAGACCTTCTTGGAGGGTGTCTAAAACTTATTTAAATTAAATAAATTAAATATATTGGATCTTTTTCTGGTTTTAGACACTCAAGGATCCTAAAATTTAATATATTTAATTTTAAAAAGTTTTTAAACACCCTTCACGGGGTCTCCATTGCACATGGTCTTACGATAGTGATGCATGGCTTTATAATATTAATATCCTCGAAAGAACAAGAAAATCAATGTTTTGAAAACCGGACCGGCGACCGAACCGGAAATACTTTTGGGTCATGGGTCAATGTGGTCCGACCGGATCGAACCAGGTTTAATAGTTTTTTTAAATAATAATATAAATAATTTTTGTATAACTATAATATCCAAATATATAATATAGCATTTGAATAAACATATATTTTTAAAAACTAAGAAAATCATTTTAATAACAAAAAAAAACTATTCAAAGACAAAATTTAATGAGAAATAGTTAAGTTTATATGTAAAAAAAATTAAAAACATTAAACCATAACAAAAATTAACTAAATTCAAATTTTTTTTTTTATGGATAACTAAATTCAAAACTAGTATTTATTTTTATAAATTTTAATCATAAAAATTTTTAATATGGCAAAAAATAGAAATTTACGAAAAAAAAAAAAAAACCTCAAACCCGGGTCAACCCAACCCGGCTAGCTGGCCGGTTCACGGTTGAACCCGGTCCGACCCTCGGTCCGGTCCGGTTTTCAAAACCATGAAGAAAATCAAATATTCAAATGCCAAAACAGTAACATATCTTCCTCCATCATATAAATCAGTGTTTTGAAAACCGGACCGGACCGGGGGTCGGACCGGGTCGGACCGTGAACCGGCCAGTTAGCCGGGTTGGGTTGACCCGGGTTTCAGTTTTTTTTTTGTGTATATTTTCATTTTTTTCATATTTAATTTTTTTATGATTAGAATTTATAGAAACAAATACTAGTTTTGGATTTAGTTAATTTTTGTTATGGTTTAATGTTTTTAATTTTTTTTACATATAAACTTAACTATTTCTCATTCAATTTTGTCTTTGAATTTTTTTTGTAATTAAAATGATTTTCCTAATTTTTAAAAATAGATGTTTATTCAGATGCTATAATATATATTTGGAATTCTGGATATTATAGTTATACAAAAACTATTTATATTACTATTTTTTAAAAAACTATTAAACCCGGTTCGACCCCGTCGGACCACATTGATACATGACCCAAAAGTTTTTCCGGTTCGGTCGCCGGTCTGGTTTTCAAAACATTGATATAAATCAAGTAAGCCTAATAGTGGAGGAAGACAAAAGTAGAGTAAGAATTTAATTTAGATAATGAGCTTAAGAGCGGGTATTTATGCAAATATTCAAAGAGCTACATGACGTTGGGCACGTGAGCTTGCTCACTCTTCGACGTACAAGTGGACCCTTTCCATCCATGCGCCAATCCGTTATACACTTATACTTGCAAATATCCTATTATAGTCCATGATTATATAATCTAGCTAGCTATTTCTTTGTATAGTTGTACATACACCCACAAACACAAAACTGTATGGTGTAAATCATATTTAAAGTTTAAACCATACTCATAGACAATAATAAAACCGTATTACTATACAATAGTAAAATCATTTTTGGCTGACCAACTCATGGTTGTCCACGATAGATATAAAATTTATTGTTCTAAAAGATTCTTAACCAAGTAATATGTATTCATCCTAGAGAATATTACGTCGCATATGTATAGAAATATGGTGTATAGCATTTGCGGTTTTGTTAAATCTAACTGAATCTTACGGGAAAATATTTTGTGCCTATATGTGATTGAAAGATTAATTTTGAAGATTCATATTAGAGTTGGAAGACAAGCTAGAGTCTAAATCTTCATATTGCGATTTCCATGGCATTGTATAGAGATGCATTAAAATTATTAAAAAATTGTTGTTTTCAGAAGTTTAGAGATTAGTCTGGAGGATTTTCTCCATCCCATTAATGAACGTTCATGTCGACAAAAAAAAAAGGGTCTGGATTCACCCTAAGAATCTATTTATCAAAAAATATGTATAGGATTCCGACAGAGTTTCATGGTGTTTGGACACTTTGTATATGTGTTGGAGGTTGAGCTCAAGTGTATAGGTGTGGGGTTGTCGCTTCTTCCTTTGTTCGTACGTGCATGTATATAAATGTATGCGTGTGTAAGTATATATGTGGGTGTCCAACATATCTGGAACTGATGAGGCAATTGAAGGAAAAGATGAAGGAGAGACTGGAGAAGATGAAGAGGACAATGAGACAACAAAGAGCAAAGCTTCATATCATTAGACTTTGCATCACTTTGCTTCTCTCTTCCGATGATTACTCTTGAACCTTTTTTGTTTTCTTGTTAATTTTGATCTTTAACTCTCTCTTTTTCAACTTAGAGTTTTTACTTTAAATTTTACCATCCATCATAATTTTTGTGTTTACACAAATGTAATCATTGGTCGGTCTTGTACAAATTTTTAATTAAGCTTGAACTATATATACACAGTGTCGTTCCTATACTTGTAGAGGCTCAAAGCGAGTTAAAAAAAATAGACCCTTTCCAAAAAAAAAATTTAAATAGTTTAAAACAATATAAATTACTTAAAACGAAAATAAAGATAATAAAATCTAAAACCAACAAAAAATTCTTAACGCTAAAAAAAAATTCAATCACATATCTTAAAGATAATAAAAAAAAAAAATTTGCAGGTTTGTTGAATGTTCGGTGGTTGTTTGATTTTTTTTCCAGGTTTGTTTGATTGTTCGGCTGCGAGGAAAAAATAATTAGAATCTTTGGGTTAAGTTAAAAAGGTTAAGTGAAGTGACCTTAGCCTAGTGGCCGGAGGTAAGTCCACAATAGACAGACACCATCACACCCGGAATCGAGTCCCCCCGCCTACTTAATGTAGGTATTAGACTAATGGGCCGGCCAGTTGTGGTCCAGTGTTGACAAAAAAAAAAGGTTAAAAGGGTTAATAAATAAACCAACAATAAAACAAAAAAAATAAAAAAATAAAAAATTGCATCTTTAGAATTTCAAACTCGACTTTGTATCTTACTGATGCGTGTCAAATTGTATTTGTTCCTAAACTTAACTATCAACACACTCTAGTTGTTGTAGCATAGCATAGGGTCGAATCCACAAGGAGTTGAGAATAACACACTAAGAATGCAAGCAATTGATTAAGCTAAGCTAGATGAAATTTTTGTGTTTTTGAAATCCTAATTATGCAACAAAGTGAAATAAGTGAAATGTGAATGCTAAAAGAAGACAAACAAGACTAACAACTAAAAGATTGATCAAATATGGGAAGACATGGGCTTTGGGCAAAGCACTTGACTCGGAATGATTATTGACTAACTAATGATGTTTAAACTAACAATTCAAACTCAATTCCATGACATGAATCACACAAAATAGACTAATCCATTCCCATGACAATAATCCATTTACTAACCATTTAATTAAGCTAATTTCCCAATTGCAATTAAATGATCAATAATCATTAAGAATAAGTTCATAGAGCCAACTACACATCTTAAGCATCAATTCCCATTGGTTAAGAATGAAAAGCAAAATTAGGATTCTCGTAGACATTTTATTGAACACCTTCCGGGCATAAAATATCCATGATCTAGATTTTGATTAGCTAAGTCTAATCTAGCATTAAACACATCCTAATCTTTAGAAATCATAAGAATCTAAGCCCAGACATCACTAATCATCCATCAAACATCCCTAATCTACTAAGCCCAAAGACCCATAAATAGACTACTCACTAATCATGATGGAAAACACAATCATAATCATAGATAAAGACATAATCATAAAAGAAAGAGAGAATGATAATGAAAACTTCACTAGATTAGATGATAAGTGTAAAGATCCAAGCAAACTATCATAAAAGAGGGTTTTAGCACAAAAGGGGAAAAGGTCTAATCAAGTTTGGCCAAAAACTAGGTCTAGAATGCTTATATAACATAAGAAATTCGAACTGGGTCAACCCGGAACAAACTGGTTCGGGTCAAATATGTTTGGTTTTCGGAATAACTCTCCTGAGGGTCAACCTCGGTGTCAACCCACGGTATACACTCTGCCAAATTTTCTCCAAAAGCTTCATTTTCCTACGCCAAGGGTCGACCCTCGGTATCAGGCCACGGTATGCAGTCTGCCGAATTTTCTCAATTCTTCACTTTTGGAAATCAACTTGACTTCTTCTTGCACCCAAATGAATAACTCTTGTTTTCTTTCAAATCTCCATTCTTTTGCATCCATTTGGTTTCCAAATCACCTCATTGTGAAGACATCATCTCCAAACCTATAAAAATACAAAAGTAGATGCAAATGCACCTAAAATTGCCTAAATGATATGCAAATGCGGGATGATGACGTACCAAAAACATATCGAAACAAGGTAAAATATGAGAATATCAACTCCCCCGGACTTGCCTTTTGCTTGTCCACAAGCAAACAATAAAACACAAACCCGAGAAAGAAGTTTAAAGGTGGGAGCTTAAATCCAAAAGAAGCACTGAAGGGTTCAACAATATGTCCTAACAAGAACTAATTCGATGCACAACAAACTCTACTCAAGAGGCTTTCGCCATACTCATCACTTATAGACTTTTACTCTAAATCCCGAGACTCAAAAGAACTCTCGCAATCAACTAACATTCATTATTGTGTTTGGTGCGGTCTCACAATTGGAAATTGAATCAATACCATTTGGCTAGGTAGAAGAAGGCTTGAAATTGATGTAAAGAGAAGGTTCATATTCTTTTTGGTGGTTAACTCTCAAATGAAAGAGTCACATTTAGCAAAAGCAAGAAAGAAAAGAGACAATTGATGCATACAAGGCTAGGAATCCAAAGTTCTACCCATTATCCTCTTGTTGCACTCTCTCATCTCTCTTTTCTCACTATCCCATGATTAACCACTAGCCCTTTTGGCTAAATTTTTCTTTCAAATCTTTCTCAACCTTACTCTTTTCTTTTCTTTTGATTTCTAAGTCCTAGGGAATCCTCATTTCTTCTCATTAGCTCCTTTTTTTCTTTTTTCTTTTCTAGCTTAGCATTCCTAACATACTTCTTTTTCTTTTGATTTACTCTATGAGAATGCTAAGCTATCATTTTTCTTTTAAACACTTAGAGCTATATGGTTTCTTTCTTTATTTCATTCCCTAGAACTTATTCTTTTTTCTTCTTTCTTTTATTCTTTCTTTTCACACTCAACCACAAACCCAAAGATATTCAATAAAACACTTAACCATTTTGGTTTCATTCCCCACCTAAGGCTAGTCTTAGACACAAGAAACTAGCCTATTGGAAACCTTGCATTGTCGTCTCTAATGCTTGCAAGATTTTGCCAATGCAACGCAAAGAAAAAGGCCTCACTCAAAGAACATATGCAAGGGTTTGAATAAATGGTCTCGGGTTTAAAAGGTGTGGTACCATCCTCATCTAAAAGATGAACTTAGATCAGGATGGCCATTCAAATCAAGAAGAGAGTGGTAAAAATGAGGCAAACATGATTTGAATGTCAAGTGTTTATCCATAGTTATGATTCAAAATCCAAAAGCGAGAAAAATTAGTCAAATTAAGTTCAAGTTGATAGAGTCGAATCTAGATCATGCAAGTTTATAGTGAGTAGGGACTTTCAAAGAAATGAGATCCAAGTATGGATGAGCTTCTACTTCATGAATGTTCATACATCGAAAGAGTTCTAACGAGGGCATAGCATTGAATCCTAAAATGAGACTATACAAGGAAATTTCATCATTGCTCCCTATGCAATATGCAATGCATCTCTAAAATGTTCTAGACTCAATCCTAACATGAAAAAAAAAAAAAATGCTAATGCAATGAGAAATTACATGCATTTTTTTGGAATTTTTGAGATTTTTCAAAAACAATTTGGGTTTTTTCGGTTATAAAAGTATGCACAATGCAAAGACTCAAAGCAAAAAAAAACAAGACAACTCAAAACGTGATTAGCCACTAACCTACTCCCCCGGACTTAAACTTCACCGTCTCGGTGAAAGAAAAGACCCGAAAGAGTAGATCAAGAGAAACAAAAACAAAAATAAAGGAAAATATGGTATTTACAATGGTAAAAGAATGGTACTGTAGAGTGTTTAGGCGGTGGAATGGGAAGAAGTAGGGCCTTCTTCATAGCTTGGTCCCCAATCGGTGAGCTCGATCTTCAAAACCCTTGACATTGTCTTCTTGATAAAGTCTAGGTCTTTTCCATTTAACCCGGGAGTCAAAATCATTTTCGCTTTAGAGAAAGGTTGAGAACCGCTTGTGCTTTTCACTTTGCACTCTATACCACCATCAATAAACTTCATAGGATACAAAAAGATGCTTGAATGCTTGTCTTCCTTGGGCTTATCCCTAGTGACTTTAAGTGCTTTCACTTCCAAACTCAACTTCAAAGGTTCTTCAAAAAGTAATCTCAACCCATCCCCATCAAAAATTCCTTCATCAAGACCACCACCATCAAGACTTAAAGACCCATTCACCACTTGAGAAGTTTCATCCTTCACTTTAATCCTCATCAAATTATCCTCATTAGTGGAAGTGATTGTACCACACAAATTGGTAGTGGTGGGAGTAATGGGGTAGTATACATTGGAGTCCACATTGAAGAGTATGGCTCTCTTATTCACGAAGTCTATGCTTGCTCCCGCAGTTTCCAAGAATGGAGTTCCAAGTATAAGAGGTAGCTTCCGCGTAGTTTTCATCTCGACTACCATAAAATCTGTTGGAACAACATGATTTCCAATTTTTAGTGGGTAATCTTCAAGCACACTAATGGGACATTTTGAAGATGCATCCGCAAACGAGATTGTCCTCGTGTTTTCCTTCAACTCTTTTATACCAAGGCTCTTTACCATCTCATGAGAGATTAAATTAACACAAGAACCCGAATCGCACAAAGCATCATCTAATTTTAAATCACCAAGAGAGCAAGGGATTGTAAATTTACCGGGATCATTCTTCTTATGGATCAACCTTGGCTCAAGAGGTGCCTCATGTTTTTCATAGGTCTTCATCACATCCATAACCTTTGCGTGATTCGCTAAGATGTCCTTGATGAACCTTGCTTGGCTTGGTACTTGACTCAAATCATCATACTTTGGAAAGATTACTCCTATATCACTCATATCCTTCTTAAACTTAAAGAGAACTTTATTTTGAGCCTTAGTGTATATCGGTTTTGGGAATGGAAGATTTGGCTCATAGGGAGGAGGTTCAACTTTAAGGGTTCCTTCCCTTTTCTTCTTAGGCACCATCTCTTCTTCCTTAGCGCTGTTTTCAACAATCCCATCAATCTTAACAACTTGTTTACGGATAGATAAGTCTTCTTTCTTAACTCCCATAGATTCTTCCTCTTTAGCTTTAGGAGACATTCCTATGGCCTCAACAACCTTATCCACTTTCTTAAGATCATTGTATTCTAGAAGCATAGCAAATTCTTTTACATCCCGCTCATTTTGTTTTTGTTGGGACAACTCCTCGCATCTTTGGTTAACTCTTAAGATTTTCTCCTCGCCCAAAACAATCATATTGCAAAACGATCTTGGGTTTGATTCGTGCTTACCCGGTAGTGATTCAACGGATCTCTTTGAAGTCGAAGCAACTTGAGCTATTTGGTTATCCAAAGTCTTCATATGTGTAGATAGATGTTCAAACTTCGCATTAAGATCATTATAAGCACCATCTACCTTGTTGCGTATCTCCACCATCTTTTTTCTAAGCTCAATAGCTCCCTTGCTTTGCCCTTCTAGAAGTTGCTTGAGGAGAAGAGTATTCTCGTCATTTTTCAGTTGTGGTTGAGAGGAACTACCTTGTCCTTGATAGTTTTGATTCCTTTGAGGTTAAAAACCTTGTTGGTTAGGAACAAATGGGGCCTTAGGTTGATAATACCCTTGTTGTTGGAAGTTTTGTTGTGGAACAAATCCTTGTCCTTGGGGTTGTTGTTGGGGATAGACTTGGTCTTGAGGATTCTTAACATTGGTGCTCCTATAGGAAAGATTAGGGTGGTTCCTAAAGTTTGGGTTGAAACCTCTTTGTTGGTTGTTATATCCTCCTTGCATGTAGTTAACTTCCTCTTGTCCTTCTTGAAAAACCTCAACACAACCTTCTCGATTTCCATCAAACTTACCAACACAATTCATTGCTTTTTGTGTGGACATAATAAACTTGTCCAACTTATCATTCATCTCCTTGAGCCGTACATCATTACTCTTCGGTTCTCGGTTGGTTCGATCATAATCACCCCCGTAGCATTGATCGCTTTGTGCTAGATTCTCAATCAATTGCTCACCTTGTTCAACGGAGAGACTTGAAAAACTTCCATTACTTGCGGTATTCAACGAATCATAATATCTTTGGTGCACTCCCCGATGAAATATCCCTAATAGAGCTTCCTTAGGCACCCCATGGTGTGGACAAGATCTTGTATAGCCCTTAAAACGTTCCCAAGCTTCATACAACGACTCATTTCCTCCTTGCATGAAGGTTGCAATGTCATTTCTAATACCCATTATTGTACTATTAGTGATAGGCTCATCATAATCCCCTATCCTTCTTGGCTCTCTAGGTTGGTGAACGGGAACCGGACCTCCCAGATGTCTTTGTTGTCCAACCCCATGAGCCTCTTTCTCTTGATCATTTCTCGGTTGATCCATATCCAACCGTCTCAAATGATCTTGTCGTTCTCTTTCTCGTCTTTCTTCTCTTGCGGTTTCTCTTTCTAAAGCTCTTATATCCGAAATAAGAGGTTAAAGGTTTGTTGGTCCTCTACTCCTTAAATTCATGCACCTATAAGTATTGAGAAAGGCAAACACAAACAAGACAATATAGTAACAAAGTAAAATAAAATAAAAAAACAAGTACTTAGTCTCAATCAAATACCAAATCCTAATGGCTATTGCTAAACTCCCCGGCAACGGCGCCAAATTTCATGCGTGTCAAATTGTATTTGTTCCTAAACTTAACTATCAACACACTCTAGTTGTTGTAGCATAGCATAGGGTCGAATCCACAAGGAGTTGAGAATAACACACTAAGAATGCAAGCAATTGATTAAGCTAAGCTAGATGAAATTTTTGTGTTTTTGAAATCCTAATTATGCAACAAAGTGAAATAAGTGAAATGTGAATGCTAAAAGAAGACAAACAAGACTAACAACTAAAAGATTGATCAAATATGGGAAGACATGGGCTTTGGGCAAAGCACTTGACTCAGGATGATTAATGACTAACTAATGATGTTTAAACTAACAATTCAAACTCAATTCCATGACATGAATCACACAAAATAGACTAATCCATTCTCATGACAATAATTCATTTACTAACCATTTAATTAAGCTAATTTCCCAATTGCAATTAAATGATCAATAATCATTAAGAATAAGTTCATAGAGCCAACTAAACATCTTAAGCATCAATTCCCATTGGTTAAGAATGAAAAGCAAAATTAGGATTCTCGTAGACATTTTATCGAACACCTTCCGGGCATAAAATATCCATGATCTAGATTTTGATTAGCTAAGTCTAATCTAGCATTAAACACATCCTAATCTTTAGAAATCATAAGAATCTAAGCCTAGACATCACTAATCATCCATCAAACATCCCTAATCTACTAAGACCAAAGACCCATAAATAGACTACTCACTAATCATGATGCAAAACACAATCATAATCATAGATAAAGACATAATCGTAAAAGAAAGAGAGAATGATAATGAAAACTTCACTAGATTAGATGATAAGTGTAAAGATCCAAGCAAAATATCATAAAAGAGGGTTTTAGCACAAAAGGGGAAAAGGTCTAATCAAGCTTGGCCAAAAACTAGGTCTAGAATGCTTATATAGCATAAGAAATTCGAATTGGGTCAACCCGAAACAAACCGGTTCTGTTCAAATATGTTTGGTTTTCGGAATAACTGTCCTGAGGGTCAACCCTCGGTGTCAACCCACGGTATACACTCTGCCAAATTTTCTCCAAAAGCTTCATTTTCCTACGCCGAGGGTCGACCCTCGGTATCAGGCCACGGTATGCAGTCTGCCGAATTTTATCAATTCTTCACTTTTGGAAATCAATTTGACTTCTTCTTGCACCCAAATGAATAACTCTTGTTTTCTTTCAAATCTCCATCATTTTGCATCCATTTGGTTTCCAAATCACCCATTGTGAAGACATCATCTCCAAACCTATAGAAATACAAAAGTAGATGCAAATGCACCTAAAAATGCCTAAACGATATGCAAATGCGGGATGATGACGTACCAAAAACATATCGAAACATGGTAAAATATGAGAATATCACTTACATATATGACTCACTTTAACCATTAAATTACTACTAATTTTTGGTAATATTGGGTCCCTAAAATTTATATATTATTTGGTGTCTTAAGGCCAATGTCTTTTTCATAACCCACTAGACACGGCTTGTATATATAGAAGAAATGTGTTTAATTTATTTTCAATTTAATTTCAGCGACATGATATTATGAAGATTTCATATAGTACGATCGCTAGATTTACCTGCCAAAATATGGTACTCACTTGAGTCTAAATTTACCCAAAAGTCTGCAAAATATATTATATATATGTAGTATATATTTGTGTAGAAAAGTACTTGTGTGATTGATAGAGTTTAGGTTTGCATTTATGATCGTTATTGAATGGCTATAATTATTGAAGACATGTATATCAATTTATCGTGGATAATTAGTAGTATAGCATTTTGTTGTGGATTATAAGTAAATATAAATCCAAAGCAAACTAGGGTTCCAACAGCAGGGACATGTAAGCTTACATCATTTTCGACATTTACATGTAAATAAATCCATTTCATTATAAAAAGCATTATTAAAAACTTACAAATTTTATTCTAATTTAAACCACATTGAATACAAAAAATGATATTTAATCACATCAAGAAAATAAAAAATAAAAAAATAAAAAAATAAAAATTCTACGGTGTAGCGTGAACACTCAACTTGTGAGTATGAGAAACTCAACTTCCATTTGTTTTGTTTTTATTGGTTTCATATTTTTCTTTTAATTAGATAGTTTAATTATAATAAACATATTAATATAGGTAGATACTCTTCTATGAGTTTTACGGAAATGCCCTTAGTTCAATTCAAGGCTAAAACTTAAATCATATGTTGTAATCCAAAAACAAATAATGGTACTCGATAACCCGACCAGTACCAGCACCATTGGCTAACAACTGCGTGCAGGCATCATCACCTATCCATATATTATTCTATATTAGTTTATGGGTCGTATTATGAAACATGGACGTGTACAACCAAATGAAGTAGACATAACTCCTTAGTTTAAGTTCTGTATATGTCCCACACATCTACACTTAGTGAAAGTGATAAACAAACACATGATTCAAGACCCGACAATCAATTGAGATGTGTTCATTATCTAGGGGTGTTAATCGGGACAATCCAACCCTGTTCAGTCCCCAAATTGAATTATTATCTAAAATATCTTCTGAGTTCGAAATTTGTTGAAATGCTAATTTTTAAACTAGTAGGATTTTAGTTAGAATTCTATCCAAAGTCATTAACCAACGAAATTTGAAAAAGAGATTAAAAACTAAACACATGGTTGCCTTGGTCCAAAAAGGCCAATCTGATTTTTATCTTTGCTCATATCTTTACAGCTTCAAAGCTCAATAGGGCTTCATTTATAATCGACACCCCGATTAATATTTTCATAATTATTCCTGATTTTAGATACTAACCGTTGTTTTTATTTTGTGTAGTTTAGCAAACTCTAATTAATTTTCAATTATTTAGATTTAAGTTTAAGAGAGATTTTGTGTTAGAGTCTACACTTTAGCTTTAATCCCATAGTCACAAGATTAATTAGTACTTTTACTACTTTTCAGAAAATCTCTCAAACTTGGAATTTCCAAATCGGGCAAAATCGTACAAAAATAATCTTGTAGTAATATGCTCTGTATTTGAGCACTACGAATAGGAACTATATATGTACAAACACGTAACTGTGCCATTTCCTTATCTCATTAGTTTCTTTTTTCTCCCTTATTTTGGATACAAACTGTGGTACGTGAGACTGATAGGTGAAGGAAAAGAGAGTGAAAGAAGAAGACAAGAGAAAGAAAAACAAGTAAACTCAGCTTTGTCTTGGCATCTTCCTTAGAGTGGGATTCCACTTTTTTTTTTTGATATGGTCAAATTTACTCTAGACCTACTCTCTCAAATTAAGAGATTAGTTGCAGCACTTAGGGATCGAATCCACAGGGAATCAGGGACACAATAGATTATATACTTTCAGATTAAGCTAGGCAAAATATAATATAAGAAAAAGCAAGTAAAATCAAAGCAAGATAAAAGATGATAAGCTTTAAAACAATGAAGATAAAAGCTAGGTTCAGGAAAATCTCAGGAGAATCAGAATTGCAGATAAATCAATTGATAGGAATATTAAAGCTCTGTTCCTAAACATGAACACGAATGTAAAACAAACCAACTGTCGCTGCTAATATTATCTATGCTTAAACCCTAGACAACCAACTATCGTTGCGAAATCAGATTGATCTAAACAAGCATTAAAGTTCAAGTTCAATTGTTCACAAAACCCTAAACCAAATGTCTTTGCGAATAGGAATTCTGCTCATCAAAGCCTAGTTCAAGCAATCAATAACACTATCGTGTCTATCAATTGACCTAATATCAGATTCTAGTTCATGACGCTAAAATCAGCAATAAACACAAGTTAAGATGAAGAACTCTAATGATATTATCCTAACAAGAAAAATCAGATCTAGCAATTCATCAAAACCTTTGAAAACCCTAAACCTAACAGAGAAATTACTCAGACATATTCAATGAAGCACAAAACATCTTTATTAGAGATATCTCTTAAGAGTAAGTTCTAAACAAAGTAAAATAAAGCTCCAGCCTAAACAATGGCTGTAAAAACATATTTATAAGGGTACAAAGTCGGCTAGAAACTTAAAAGTAAACATCTGGAACCTTCGGGCTTCGAACGGACTTTTCTGATGAAAATCTGGGCTTGGACGAACAGGGTGTCGAGCGACACCATATATGGTGTCGATCGACACCAATCTTCAAATCGGATCTTTTGCCTCAAAAGTTATCGTGCCGAGCGACACACTTGGTCACGTCGCTCGACACAGCTTCCAAATCTTGACTCCGAATTTGCATTTCGCCACTTCATTCCGCGAATGCTTCAAAACTCCCAGTAAACATATTTTAAGCTCCAAACGTCCTTGTACATGTAAAGACTCTAAAACAATACCAAAAACACCAAAAGACTCTAAAACATGGACTTATATCGTGGTCTTAAATGAGTAAAAACCACGATATATCATTTGTTCTTGTCAATTTGTCTTTAATTACTACTTTAGCCACTCTATATATTCCACAACTCTTCTTTACTTCTTGATACTCCAAAACTCTTCATAATAACACATATAGGTGGTTAATGAAGATGTCGGAGAGGCGAGACCGATCTGGTCCACTACAAGAAAACAAGGCATATTCCGACGGCCAAATCCGTCAGAAATCCGTCGGAATAGGGGGTATTCCGACGAATTTCTGACATATTTGGTCCGCTGGTTCTATCTGGTCGGAAATACAAATCCGTCAGAAATCCGTCGGGTTGTCCCAACGGATTTCTGACGGGACATGGATCACCGGAAACCGTCGACAATATGTCGGAATCCGGTCGGAGCAGATAATTCCGACGGCATTCTGACGGATACTCATCCTGACGAAATTCTGAAGGTCAAGGAAGACGACAGCTTCAAGACCGTCGCAAATCCGTCTGTTTATGTTGCCGTCGGAATACCGTCGGAATTCTGTGCTCCGACCGGATTCCGACGTAGTGTCGACGGATTCCGGTGATCCATGTGCCGTCAGTAATCCGTCGGGCCAAACCGACGGAATTTTGACAGCTTTGGAAATCTATTTTAAAAAAATTATTTTTATTTAAATATATGAAAAAAATGAATTATTATGAAAAAAAAAAATTAAAAATAAAAATTGAATTAAAATTAAATTCAAATTGTTTAAAAACCAAATTTAAAGTTTTACATTACATTTAAAATGTCCAAAAACAATTACAACCTATGAGCACGGAAGAATTCGTTCATCTTCGCCTCCATTGCACGATATCGTTCGTCCGCCTCCTCCTTCTCTCTCTTTCGCCGGTCCTCCGCCTCCGCAAGCTGTCTCTGCAGCCGTTCCTCCGCCTCCGCCTTCTCTCTCTCATACCGTTCCTCTAAAGAGCTAACCCGCTGGGTCAGCTCGGCATTTTGTGCTACCAAACTGGTACCACCGTGATAACAAACAGACAAAACGGATGAGCAACTGTCTTCGGGGAGGTCGTAGACACGACCTCTGGTCTTAGGGGTTACCTAAGAAAACAAATTCAAGCAATTTCAAAACGTATTAGTATTAAAAAGTATTTTAAATGTGTTTAAAATTGACACGTTTACTAACCTCGTAAGTGAACTCGTTGATCTTCTCGAATGGAACTTCGGTTGGCGGCGGAGTTCCATCGACGTTCGATTGCGATTGGAGGTACTGCTCCCCGAGCTTCTCCACGCTCTCCACGATTTCCCGAGCAATCGCATCTTTGATTTCACCCGTCTTTCTGTTGGTGTGGGCATCTCTGATGACATCAAGATGCGAATGACGCACACCGGTCTTCGCAATCTGTTAGCATAGGCAAGTACGGAAAATGTTAGTGATAATTAAAAAATTATGGAAAATTAGGAAAATTACCATTTGCTGAACACGTGACGCCTTGCTCGTTGCACCGAGGTTGTGGGTCGCTTGTCCCTTCCCATTCCGGTCGCTTTTCCAGTTAGTCGAGTTTTTCTCGGAGGTCGCTTGAGTGTCCTCCCGTTCCCAAGGTGCAACTAGTCCAGCCCATAATGCTTCGTCGTTTTTAAGAACCTTAGGCACCTTCTAACGTCGCAACCACCCATCCTTCCACTAGTTCATCTTCTGCAAGTACTTTCTACGCGCCTTTGCGTCGAATTCTTTGCGGACGATACGAGTCAGCTGTGGGTCCCACGTAATTTCTTGCTGAAAAACAAAACAATACCCGAAATACTATTGACAATTGGAATGTAATATAAAAAATGAATTTTTAATTTAGAATATAAAAACATACCGCAAATTACCGAAACCATGTGTCCTGGTCTGCCACCGGCATGGAATCATAAGTGGGATACGGCTTACTTATCATGGTATTGATCATTGAGTTGATGGCACTCGTCGTACCGTTTCCCGAATATGGGAACCTACACGGTATTTTGTTTCATATTTTGTTAACAATTTTATTAAGTTAATATAAGCCTATAAATTTTTAAAAGTAGTCATTACCAGGTCGTGTTAGGTGGTACATCCGGATCAAGTCGTGTCAACCTATCCCGACCGGGTTGGGACACAAACTCCTCGCAATGCCATACGAGCAGAGGCAGTTGTACCCATAAGAGGAGTGTCGGGGATCTGCGACTGACTCTCAGTCCCACCTCCCCTATTGGAAGTACCGGCTGCGCTAGTCTCATGAAATATGCCATAATCCTTACGATTTACAAAATTTTTACATAACTTTAAAATTAGCATTTAAAATTACTATGTCAATTATAAATTTAAAATTTACAATCTTTAGTACGGAGTTTGGGTTTTTGGGATTCAGGGAATATGTGATTTTGATATTTCAGAATTTATAGAATTTAGGATTTATGGTCATTTGGTAATTTGCGATTTTGGAATTTTGTTATGAAGGAATGAAGTAACACTCCGACATCAGGAAGACCAAACACATAAAATTTTGTAAATGGTATAAAGGTTTTTTTAGATATAGTGATTTTTTTGATTTTTTTCATCTTATATTTATAGATTTAGGGATTTAGGATTTGTTAAAAAAATTTAACAAACATTAAAAAAACATTTAAAACAATACAAATTAAAAAAATTAAGGTACTCGCTCAATGTTGGGAGTTTAAGCAACCATTATTGACAATGTTAAGGAATTAGAGGTTTATGAAAACCAAGGGAACATAGATAGAACTTCTGGGATTCAGGGGCTTGGATCTTTGATTGGGAGAACATAAATTATGACGAATTATGTTGCCAATCCCGTGAAAATCAGAAGTTCTACCTATGCTGGTTTGGTTTTCATAAATCCATAATTACTTAACATTGTCAATAATTGTAGCATACAAGTCCCAACACTGATCGAGTCCCTTGATTTTTTTAATTTGTATTGTTTTAAAATGTTTTTAATTTTTTAAAAAATTTAAGGGTTTTAAAAGTTTTTTAAAATTTTTTAAAAGTTATTTAAAATTTAAAGTTACATGTTTTAAAAGTTACATATTTTTAAATTTTTTTAAATTTATGAGTTACATGTTTGTAAAAGTTTTTAAAAAATTTTTAAATTTAAGAGTTTTTTTTTTAATTTATCAATAATTTTAACAATTTTTAATTTATAGAATTTTTAATCGGTCCATCATCATGTGTTAGCAATATAGGATTTTAAGATTTTAGGATTTACTAACTTAGGGATTTTGGGAAATTGGAAATTTTGAATTTCGGCATTTAGGAATTTTTCGATTTTTAGATATGGAGGTTTAGGGATATAGGTATTGTTGGGTAATTGGGATTTGGAATTTGTAAATTTATGTTAAAAATAATTTTATAGAGGATTTATAAAATTTTAAATGTTTAAAATGATTTTTAAAAGTTATACAATTTTCAAAGTTTAAGAAAGTTAAATGTTTTTGTAAAAAGTTTAAATAAATATTTATTTTTAGTTTTTAAATTTTATAATTTTATATATTAATCATATCATAAATCTATTAAAATCCCTTAAAATCACAAAAACTTATTCAAATCAAAGTCAAAAAATTCCAAAAAATCTTAAAATGTTCATAATATCGTAAAAATTTCTAAAATCCCTAAATTGTTAAATTCTTTATAATAGCATAAATCCAAAATTCATAAATTTAAAAATTCCTAAATTCCCAAAAATTATAAATTTAGAAAATTCTGCTAATACCTAAATTCATAAATCACTAAAAAAACTCATACACCCTAAATATGTGAATTCCTAAGTCCGTTACTTCCTCAATGCATAAAATTTGCATAAACCATTATGAAATCACCACAAATTCGATCACAATCACAATCATAAACAATTTTGTAACTTATAATTTGAAGAACAATAGTGAAAAACTCTTCAAAATTTAGAAAAACTTACATGTTTGGGGTAAGTGGTGATTGGCTTACGGAAGGGGAGTAGAATCGGTGGAGGACCGGTGTAATCGGCGGCAAATCGGCGGTGAAGCAACCGGAATTGGAAGGAAAATTTTTTTGTTTGCAACATCTGCGGGGAAGACGAAGTCTCTGGTTTTAATGGCATATGCCGACGGGGTTCCGACGGAATTCAGACGGAATAAAAAATTCCGACGGAAATACTGACGGACTTTGCTGCGTCTTCGATGATATCGAAGTGTCTAGGCGGCACGAAATTAGGGTTATCAGTCAGAATTCCGTCAGGAAGTGTGACGGAATTCTGACGGATAGTGGTTTTTTTATTTACCCGTCAGAAATCCGTCAGACATTATGACGGATTTCTGACGGATTTGGGTTTTTTTATTAATTTTTTCATAACTCAAATGCCTAAATTCAAAAATCCGTTCATTCATAAATGACTAAAAATGTCATAATCAATTACGAAATCATGTTGAACAATGCATTTAAACGGACAATTAACCATTCCCAAATTACTAAAAAACAATTTCAAGAACAAATCAATAAAAACTCTTTAAAATCATCAAAAACTTACACGGATTGTTGAGTGGGTGAGTGGGTTTGACAATTGGATTGTCAACATCGGAAAACCGGTCCGAATCGGTCCTGAATCGGCGGCAGAACGGTCGACGATGAGATCGAAGTGTTTATGACGGATTTTGGTTTTTTATCAATTTTTTTATCTCCGATTAGAAAAAATTATTTTCCGTCAGGAAGCCGTCATAATTTCTGATGGATTTCAGACGGATCATTAAATTCGTATAATATCTATTCGGAGATTTAAAAAATCAATAAAAAACCATAATCCGTCAGAAATCCGTCAGTATTTATGACGGATTTCTGAAGGATTCATTATTTTATATTCGGTCTATTCGGGGATTTTTAAAAATCATTTAAAAAACCAAAAGCCGTCAAAAATCCGTCATAATTTATTTTATATGGGGGAATATGACATTAAAACAAAAACGTAATATAACTTACAAAATCATTGATAAAAAAAAACATTATTTTCATTATTTTAAGATTACATTACACATATAAAAATATGACATTACAAATAAAATATGACATTAAATAGGAAATAGAAAATATTACACATAACAACATAATACAGATAAACTCGTACAATGGATAGTCGGAAAATATTAAATTCATGGAGGGGTTGGATGTTTATTCATCATCTGAGTCTGGAACTGTTTCATATTCGTACTCAGTAGTTCCTTCATCTTCCTCATCCATGGTAGCTACTTCCGTTGGTTGGTATTCAGCAATCATCGAATTAGCACCGATTATCTGTGTGCAAAATGAATTTAGGTAAGTCTTCCCAGCAATATTTATAAACGTATGTTATACATCTACCTTAACAATGTTTCGCTCTGTGATGTTCAGGTACTTTGAGTTCCTGTTAAAACGGCAAACGGTAATATTCTTTAGGATGACCACCGCACCTACACCAGTCGTGAGTCTGTACTCGTCATTCTTGAAGATGTTCTGGTGCATGGTTCCCTCGATTTTTCCTGAAGGATCTTTTAAGGTTACTAGCAGATCTCCTTGGTCATTAGGGGTCAAACTAGAGAGCATAGCCACAATCTGGTAATGAAATAGAATATACTTGTCAGATAAATTGTATCTCTAAATGTTAATAAAATTGGTCGAAAACGTAAACCTTTTTTATTTTCACAAATTGTGAATGCGTGGATTGAATTTCTGCGACCGGGGTCCATAAAGCTGTGCTCCTATTGTTATAAGAACCTACATGTATGAAGGATAGATTTAGTATTTGTCAGACACAAAAAGTATTGTTAAAGTAACTGCGGTAATTATATATATACCTTCACGGATTATGTAATCGATAGTTGAAGTCCACCGAGGAGTACTAAAATCCTGGTCGGCCTGTGGTGCCTCATTCATGACCTCTCGAATAAAATCTTGTGTTGGGCGTGTCTGAGAACTTTCACCTCGTACCACCTTTGCATCATGAGACCTCTTGCGAAACAGTCCTCGCCGATCGACTTGGCCAGGTCCCGGTATTACGGGCGTTTGGTTCTGGGATTGTTGAGTTGGATGGAGTGAAATTGTCGATTCAGCATCATTAACATTGAAGTTATCGTAAGGAGGGCTTGAAGGAACATGAGTTATGTTTAGAGGGTTTCGACCGGGGCCGCGGTTTTGCATATAGTAATTCCATAGATCTATGTTTGCAATTACGCAATTGAATATTTATATGTTGTGTTATGATTTTGTGTTCAATTTGTTTTATGGAAGAATGAGAAAATGTGCAAACTTATGTAGAACGGATATCCGTAAGATTTTCGTCGGAAAACCATCATAACACTCCGACATAACACCCCACCAATCCCATCGGCCACTGCAGACGATTTATTAACCACTCAAACGTTGCCGACATCGCAAACCATCGGAATTCCGTCTGAAAGCCGTCAACATAATTCTGACGACATAGTTCCGGCGGAAATCCGTCAGTTCGTCTGACCAATCAAACGTTGCCGACATCGTGTAGTCTGAATTCCGTCGCTATTCTGTCGGTAAAACCGTCGCTATACATATAACTTCTACTATAAATACACTGATCATGACGGAGTGGATATCTTCTACCCCTCTCACCAACACAAAAAAAAATGTCTTCTACCTCTCCTAACGAAGAATCTATATCAAAAACCAGGGTAAATTTTTTGGATATTCCAAAAGTCTCGTGGGAAACTGAATCTCATTGCGACGAATTCACTCAAGAAATTCCCACTTACTTGTGGGAATTTGATACCTGCTCACCAATCCAGCAGGAAGATTCCACATCAACAATAGTGTCGGACAGCCAGTGCATGCCACACAACCACCACATTCCAAAATTGTCATGGGAATTGGAATCTCAGTGCGACAAACACACTAAAGATATACCCACATACTTGTGGGCAGATGCTTCATGCACTCCAAAAAATGCAGATGGGTTCGGTTTTCCTAATCACAAATACGATAACCAGCCAGAATGTCCTGACCAGAAGCGGGTTGTCAATGCCGGCCAACCATATCAATTCACTGAATAGTCGTATACTTACGGTGGAAGTACTTCAACAGAATGTAAGGATCAGTACTATGATTTTCAATTCGCCCAAAGCCCAGAAGTGCCAAACTTAAATATTGATGTTGATGCAATCAAAAGTGAATTGTGCGATGGATTTTTAGATTCTCCATCAAAGAATAATAAAGGAAAGAAAATTAAAAAATGGTTCTAACCAATGGTAAGTTTGGAGTGGATACAAACATAAGTTTTTAAAATTAATATTGTCTATTTATGTGTTTTGTACCATAACCGTTGTGTGTTTAATATTTGCAAGTCTTTAATCTACCTGTGTATTAAGTTGTTTTAAATTTTAAGTTTCATTTAATGTAATGTTTTATTGGTGTTGCATAATCAAAATATATTGTTAATTAGTAACCGGATTTGATTATAAATTATTAAATGTCAATGATATACAAGATTCGTCATCAGCTTAAATGGTTATGCTTCCTTTAAAACTATATCAAACCCGAGTTCGAATCCGGGGTGGTGTGGAAGGATAGTGGTTTTCTTAGTTGTCCGTCGTAATACTGAGATTGTCTTCCACAATCAGATTTGTTAATGAGGAATGGTAAAATGCAGTAAATTTTTGTCTATTATATATGCAGTACACTATATTACTGGGAACCCATAGATGTCCGAGTACAACATTCATAAGGACACATTTAGTCATAAATTATTAATATGAATCTTCGTCAGATCCACTTTCACTAGGGATGGAGTCTGAATCGTCGTCAAATTCGTCACGTGTTTCCTCTTCGTTCGAATGCACTAGATCATCCCCGATATGTGTGACATCAACGACAAGGTCAATGTTTTCCATCTCCTCAACAGGTGACATTGGTATACTTCTCGATGGTTGTAGAGCATCTTGTTCTGGAACTCCATATATTTTTCCTCTCGGGTTAATAAGAGTTACTGTGACCCAAGGATTTGTACGATAGGCAACTCGAGGATATGAAATGTAGCAAACCTATGAATAAAGCGTGGATATATATTGTTAATATACATGAACAACAAACCTTAAGTATGAGTACGTAGGTAAACATATTATTGTATTGAAACATGGTCTGCTTGAGACACAAGGATAAATGGATCGTAATACTGTAGTTTCCGGCTTGAATTTATCGAAATAACACCAAGAGGGTCAACTCGAACCCCTCGACCGTTGGATGGATCATACCAATCGCACATAAACACAATGCACCTCAAGTCCAACATTCCTGGATAGTGGATTTCCAAGATTTCGTTTATAATCCCATAGTACATCACCTGACTGGGCCGAAATACCATAGTCCGAAGTTGACATTTGACGTCCTTCCTTACAGACCCTGAACGAATATCCCCTAGTGCAAAACTTGAGATATGAAGTCGCGGTGCTGCGTAAACCCTGAACAAACTCCACTAACCATGTCAGGAGTGGTTGACCACTTGCTAAACTTTCGGAAACCTAAAAAATGATATAAGTAAGATATCAATAACATACGAACGTGAACACCTGGAAAAGTAAGAGTTAGTAATTATATTAAACTTACATAACATTTCAACCACCCTGGAAATTCTTCATCTTTCAAGACAGCAAGTTCGGCATCTGTCTTATCAGAATGGTAATCACGTGCTAGAGACATGTAGATCCTGTAACATAATAGTCGTTAGTAGATGAAGGCAAATAATTCCATAAATTTAGTATAATAACTGATATACCTTTCGTACTCCAAAATTTTGTCACAGTTTCTGAGGATATACGTATGCAAATGTGTGACCTCTTGTGGTGATAGTCTGCGTTTCTTTCCTTTTCCACTTGCTCGACCAACTTGGGCAAACAACTCAGGAACAACCACGGCATAGACTGCTTTCTCACCTCTATCATCATGTCGGGCAGGACGTCTCGCCTTAGTACGAACTTCCGGTGGAAAGTAATATTCGACAAAGTGTGAGACTTCTTCGTTTAGGCTTTGTGCGACAATAGATCCCTCAGCCTTGCTGAGATTTTTAACCTTTTTCTTCAGGTGGAACATGTAACGCTCGAACGGATACATCCATCGGTATTGAACAGGGCCTTCTAAGGCTGCTTCTCGTGGGAGGTGAATAGGAAGATGTTCTATAACGTCAAAAAAAAAAGACGGTGGAAATATCTTCTCAAGATTGCAAAGGAGAACTGGGATATTGGACTCTAAGTTACGTATCCCGACGACTGTAAGCGTTCTTGAACATAAATCTCGGAAGAATGCACCAACGCCTGTAAACAAAAAATAAACAAGTTAATTAGTACATGTATAGTAATATTATGGTAGTAAGAAACTAATGGGAGTACGAAATATACCTTCAATTGCTTGGTGGATTGGTTCTGGAAGAAGATATGCAAATACAAATGGAAGAAGACGCTGCATCACGACATGACAATCATGACTTTTCATTCCTATCAACTTCCCTTCCGTCGAATCCACCCAATTACGTAGATTAGATGCGTAGCCGTCTAGAAATTTTACAAATTTTTTGAACCATTCAAAAAATACTTCTTTCTGCTCAGCGTCTAACCGGTACGCAGGCATCGGCAATCTACCATTAGCCGAAACATGAAGAGATGGCCTCGAACAAATCAATGGCAAGTCCAATATAGACTTCCAGTTGTCTTTAGTCTTTCCTGGGACGTTTAATATGGTGTTCATGATGTTGTCAAAGAAATTCTTTTCAACATGCATGACATCTGCATTATGCCGCAATAGATGGTCTTTCCCGTAAGGCAAATCCCAGAAAATACTTTTCTTGTGCCAATTGTGATATTCCCCACAACCGTCGACGGGGTGGTGGTCATTACCCCCACATTCAGGAGTTCGCTCGGCACCAAAATCGCGTAACTGTTCCAATATGCTGCGACCATCTATCTCCGGAGGTAGACCATATGACACTTGTAGATTCTTCCTGAAATGTCTTTTAGACCGACGATATGTATGATCTGCCGGTAAAAAACACCTGTGACAATCAAACCATGAAGTTTTCCTTCCGTGCTGCAGTTGGAATGTTGTAGCATTGTCTTGGCAATAAGGACAAACCAATCTTCCATGCGTTATCCATCAAGATAACATACCGTACGCTGGAAAATTGCTTATGGTCCACATAAGAACCGCACGCATGTTGAAATTCTGTTGGACTGAAACATCAAAAGCCTCAACACCATGCTCCCACAACATCTGCAACTCAGAGATCAATGGTTGGAGGAATATATCGAGCGACCGTCTTGGATGATCTGGCCCGGGAACTAAAATTGAGAGAAACAGGAACTCTCGCCGCATGCACAAAGATGGAGGCAAATTGTAAGGTGTTACGATGACCGGCCACGGTGAATATTTTCTTCCATGCTTGCCAAACGGGTTGAAACCATCAGTGGATAAGCCTATGTACACATTCCGTCTTTCATATGCAAAATCTGGATATACGGATTGGAAGTGTTTCCACGCTTCCGGGTCAGAAGGATGCGTGATATCTCCATCTTGACTATGCTCTGCATGCCATCTCATAGCCTTAGCTGTGCAGTTTGATTCGTACAACCTCTTCAACCTCTCCGTTAAGGGTAAATACCACATCCGTTTGAATGGAATCTTCACCCTGCCACTTGTGTCCTAGAACCGGGGTTTCTGGCAAAATTTACATTTGTTTTGGTTCTCGTCTTCTCTCCAGTATATCATACAGTTGTCGATGCACACATCTATAACCTGGTAGGGCAAACCAAGACCGGCGACAAGTTTTTGGACCTCGTAGTATGATCCTGGGGCCAGATTGTCTTCTGGCAAAACATCTTTCACAAACTCGGCGAATGCATCAACACATTTTTCGGACAAATTATAATCAGTCTTCAGGTTCATCATCCTACTAGCAGAAGATAGCAGTGAATGACCATCCCTACAACCGCTGTATAGTGGTTGCTTTGATGCGTCTAACATATCGAAAAACCTTCGAGATTCTAAGTTAGGTTCTTCAACCCTATCACCCTCATGATACCCACCCGAATGCAAATTCTCTCTAAACACATCGTTAACCATCGCAACCGTACTTACCCCAACATCTAGTTCAGTTGTAGGTTCCCCTACGCTAGACGGAAAATAAGGTTCATTGCTACTGGTACTACCATATTCATAATTCATTTCTCCATGTAAATACCAAACCTTATATCCCGCCCTAAATCCATATCTATATAAGTGGTTCCAAACAGTAGGAACCGCAACACTAATTCTATTACAGCAATTAGAACAAGGACATTTGATATCCTGACCTTTGTTGGCCGCCTCTTGATTTCTAGGTAACTGCATGAACTCGCAAATACCTTGAGAGTATTCGGTCGTTAATAAGTTCGACCCCTCTTCCATCATTGGCTCGTTCATCCATGACCAAAAATATGAAGAACTCATCTCTAAATAATTTTTTTTTTTTTCAAATGTTGTTATGAACGTCGGAAGAAATGTGAGAACTTATGTAGAATGAAAATCCGTCAGAAATTCATCGGAAAACCGTCAAAACCTCCGACATAACAACACATTAATCCCATCGGCCAACCCAGACGATATGTTAACCACCCAAAGTTTGCCGACATCGGACCCCGTCACAATTCCGTCGAAATTCCGTCTGTCAGACAGAAAAATCTAATTTCTGTTGTTTTTCGGTCGGAATGTCGACGGAAACTTACGACGGCTTACCGTCGTCGGTAAATATTGACGGATTTTTGACGGCATACGGACGGTAATCATGGTCGTCAGAATTCCGTCAAAATAAACCGACGGAGTACTGACGGAATGATTTTCTGTCGGAAAACCGTCTAAATTCCGACGGGAATTCTGACGGCCGGAAATTCCGTCGGAAATACACCTGTTTTCTTGTAGTGGTCGGATATCGAAGCTACGGTGGTGGGATTGGTGTAAGGAGCAGAGAACACGTGCTTATATCATCTGGAGGTGCTTGCTTTTCTTATTGAAGTGGGAAGACTAATGATCGAACAAGAATTGTGATCAAGCTAAGTGATTCATTAACATTGTACAAAGAAGAAGAAAAATATATGTGAGATTGATTTAGAATGTTGTTATATAGGATAATCTTTTGTGTACTGTATATGGTTTATTGTAGTTAGGAAAGTTTCTATATATTTCTCAATGTTCGTTGCTTTGATTATATAAGCGAAACTAATGTAAATAAACATGTTTATTGGATTAGTTGCGGACCTGCGGTAAAGAAGTATTACTGTATGTTATCTTTCACTTTACGTACTCGGTAAATATGTTTATACTAGAATCCCATAAATATGATTACTCTGTTGACAAAAAAAGTAATCCAGTACGAAGTTTCCCTATAGAGACTACTCGTTTAATTTTTCATAATTTCTGTGTGCAAAGACTAGGGCCTAGCGGAGACAGATTACTCGTGACTATGAAATAGCGTTGAATTATCCATTTGTAGGTTGATTGGACGTGTGAGCATACAAATCTGATCAAAAATTATATAAGTTAATGATTCAGTCCTATAAATAAACAAGATGAAGATAAATTTTGTATTCTAGAACCAATAGCTCAAGTGGTAAAAAATTTAAACAAAACCTAGATGTGGCTGGTTTGAGTGGAATTTGGGACAAAATTAATATTAATACATCACTTGCCAACTTTGATCTTTAGAGAAACACATTAATTATTTGATTAATTCTTGATTAGCATAATCTTAATTAGGTTCCTGTGTTTGTTTACTATCATTTTGTCACGAAAATATGGTTATTATGGACGACCAAATCTATTGAGAATCGTCGTTGTTTCCGGTGAACATCAATATGTCAAAAATTGTTTGTCAGAAGCAACAAATTGTTAAAAATGTTTTGACGATATAATCTGTCAAAAACTGGTTACATACATAGGTTGAATATACATGTTAGAAAATCGCCTGAAAATATTGTCGAAAATTGGTTAAAAAGTTATGACGAGAATTTGGTATTGTTTGTTGTTGGAAAAATCCATTGGAATATTTGTCGGAAATTTCTAATGGAGTTTCAAAGGTTCATGTTGCTGACGAATATATCATTATAAACTTTCAACGGATATATATAGACGGATCAATTAATTCGTGTTTCTTATTGATTTTTCATCGCAAACGTAAAGACAATGGATTGAATCAATACGCTTACTTTTATAAAATTTGATGGATTTTATATATTTTATATTGAAAAGTTAAATTAAACGACTTTTGAGAAATAGTTGAGTCCAAATTAAAAATTGTTAAGTTTAAATTTTTTCTTAAACACGACTTAAGTGTTTTTGATCTTGAAAACACGAAACCAACAATGTATAAGAGAGAAATGAAAGTGGCCACAAAGTTTTTACGAGTTCTATTAAACCAGAATGAAATATATAACATCTCGCCTAGAGTCATCTCGAAATTATTAGAACTTGAACAATTACAAACTGTGACCTTGTGACCTTGTCAATCCCAAAAGCTTTATGTTTTTAAGCTCACTTTTGTTTGGTATAATTTCGGATTTTCTAGCTCTTACTTTGTATTCTCTCTAGCATCCCATCTTAACCTCACTCGTGAAATCCTCTTAAACGCTAAATATAACATCCCTTCTGTAGCTAAACAATAAGATGCATTTTTTAGTAAGTTCACCCTCGAAATGCGCCGCATTTCTCATTTGGATCGTGAGCCGATGATCTTCAGATTTTTTTTGTCCATCATCACTCTTATGTACGCTGCTTTCGGTTATCATGTGAATTTATTTAAAACTTCTTATCATGAAACCGTCTCTTCTACTTAGTCTCATAAAACAATAGTCACAATTGTGTCTTGCTAACCTTCTTCTTGGTTAATTACAAACTTCGAACTTGTTGTGTTTGCAAATTTGCAAAAAACAGAACGTGCAAAATGTTTAATTTCACTTATAACAACTATCCAAACACTTACCAATAAAGAAAATGGTCTCAGTCTCTTAAAGAAGTCATGAAATTGTCAAAACCTCTTTCTTTGTAATTCTTGTGTGAAAACAATATTGGCGAAATACCCGCCAAAAGAACTATCAGTAATTGGGCCGGATACAGCTTACCTACACAAGACCCAAATAAAAACGAAGTGCGACGGATTGATGATGATAACAATAATCAAAACTCATTCGGTGTATAAAGTCAGTCTCAGGCTTTCTAAAGAACATTTTCCAAGAGGGCTATATAGTAGACAAGAGAACCTTTTTCAACATGTTAGTTATTAGAACCTCGTAGCCTGAATAATTTACCACAAAAGACTACGATTATTTTTCCTTTCATTTGTAGTTTGTTGATCAATTTAAAAATGTACATTTAACTAAAATTTAAATTTTAAAATTTGACGAGACTTTTCATCAACTATGTTTTGTTGACTAGAAGAAGCAATTGTTAGACACTTAAATGTGACTTTAGTGAGAATTCTTTTTCTTCAGGCAATTTGATCATATACATAACACTATACTAACATAGATTGGATAACTTCTGTTTAATTTATGGATCATCTATTGATGATTCATGTTCCTTTAATACACTTTGTTTTTTTTTTTATCACAAACGCATTTCATTATTGATAAACATCTTTGTTATTGTTTCACCAAATAAAAAACATCTTTGTTATTTATCTTTTAACATTAATGGTGAGTAAGAATTTTTTTTTTATAATAACTAACGTAATTTTTTTGCTCTTGCGTAAAATTTCACATAATCTACAATTATATCTAGAATAAAGTTAAGAAAATATTAACTTGATGCCAATTTTCTCTTGAGATTGTCTAAGCCTTTTTTTTTGTGTAGAGAAATTGTTTAATTAGCCTTAAAAATTGTTTTGAACATGACACATGTGAAAGTTTGTACCACCGATTTAGGTTTCTGAACCGTTCTAAGTTTATATAGATGTTAGGAAAAAAAACATGATACATGCATGAAATTCAGAATACATGATATGCGACATGCATGATAATTATCATTTTTTAAATAAAATTATGATGAGAATGAGATGCCCACGGATCACACGCATGCATAAGGATGTAACAGTGTCTCCAAGGCTCCAACTACATACAACCCACAAAAGGAGAAAGGTGACAATGTGACGTGGAAATTCTTCACTCACGCTTTGGAATAAAATTTGTTTTTAGAAATTAAGTTTTCTTCTTTTTGTATTTATGTGCTTAGAATTGAACTTAGGTTCTCTTTTGCAAAGTTGATGTTGACCTGATAAATTCTTCTTGTACGTATGGAAAAGCTAAGAGTAATATAAAAATAAAACTAGACTCTTAAACAAAATGGGCTTTAAAAAGGAAAAGCACATCTAAAAGAGAAGGAGACATACAAAATTGAAGGCCTAAAATTCTGCAATTGTTAGATTCTAGATAGCATCGAGCATTGGTCATATATTCATATTCCCATAGTTTCATATTAATTCTTTTTAAGTTTTTACTTTTATTACTTCTAAAAATATCGCTTTATATTTGCAATGTCAGTTTTCTTTAAATTTGTAGCTTCATTCATCATCAAACATACATTATATTAGACAGTGTTATAAATGATCTAATTATACAAATAAATCTAATATTAACGAAAACTCAAATTCAACACCACTACAAACCATTAGGTTGCATAAAATTTTTATGCACAAGAAGTCATATATTAATAATTGGTTCAAAAGTCATTTCAGTGAAAACATATAACTAATCTTTGCACAAAGCTAGACTAATAGTCTAATACTATATGTATGGAGAAATATGAATTATTCATTTTATATTCACAAGTTTTTCACTAATCTTTTTAATCATTTATACAACAGATGAAATTTACCTGCTTAGACTCTAGTTTTGAGTAAACAAGAAAAATATCAAAAGTGACAAATTATGTTTAAACGGTATCGAGAAAAAGCTAATATATACTTGTGTCACGAAAAAAATAGTGTCAAGAATTTGAAGATAACTTGATAAGCATGGTCGATAAGGAATATGTATAATGCAATACGAATGATGAAAAATGAAATAAACCGGAAATAAAGAGTAGCTCACTGAAGTTGGACCAATAAAATCTGTACATAATGACTTAGTGCACACAAAAGGATTGTTTATTTTTATAAAAAGCTTTTAGGGAAAGATTCCCCATTCTCACCAAAATATAATAACACAATTTCCATTTGCGTCACAATACGATAACTATACAGTATTGAGGGGAATAAATAAAGTGCAGCTTCAGGTATTTGACATGTTCAATCTCTCAACCATTGAATTGTCATCGTCGTTTCATCTTTTAACCCCTAAACAACATTCTACTCTGGTCTATTCCATAGTGCCAACTTAGAGGCATCATAATAACATCATCATAATTGTTTTTATTAGTATTATCTTTATTATTATAAGTTATGATTGGTACTATCATGTCTTATTGTTGTTTTGTACCAATATTTCAGAAGTTAATATTTTACCTCTCGAACAAATAATGTGATGGCCGACTATATTAGTACTAATGAAAGCGAATGAGAATCCAAGTCCTAAACACATAATAATTAGTGCTTTCAAGTCCATCACAAATTACTAACCCCACAAATCATTATCGGAACATCACAATTATAAACCAAAATAAAATAAAATAAACAATCTCTTTTCTGAAAATAAATATCAAAATTTATAAACCAAAGAAAATGGGAAAGAAAGACATCAGATGCTGCCTCCTTATGACATTTGTTTAGTGCTATTTAGTTCATCACCTCCATGTCCTTAGATGCGTTATGCCTTGACGTGTGTGTACAATCAAAATTAATGGATGGGTCCATGAATGAATAATACTAAGTTAGTAAGAACAAAACCAAAAACTAATAATACTTTGATTTATTATGTTGTATAATTGATGAATGCCTCTCACCACAACTGTACAAACGTCATTTATGATTTGATGCAACCTTCTTCACACGCTTTTGCTCTTATGTACGGAAGATCCTAAACTAAGCTGTAACTCGTTGACACAGACTGCTCAACTCACTCACTCCCCACGCGCTCATTACACTTTCTCTTTTTCCTTGTTCTTTCTTCGATTCTTCCCTTTAACAACCTAAAGATTCCTCCTGTCACTATTTTTTACTATATTTGTTCAACAAAATTTTATTTACTTGAACAGTCCCAAATTTTATAGCCAGTCTCATGAATGATGAATATATGTAATTTTCACTTATTACTTCATCAAATATTTAAAAACATTCACTTATTAGAATACTAGAATAAGACCCTCGCGATGCAAGGATTATTTGATTTATAGTAAATATTTATGTTTTAAAATTTTTTTGAGAAGAAGTATACTATATTCCTAATTCAAACTCCAACTTAGATAATGTAGTGATTAAACATCTGTAATTTAGAAAAATATAGTCTCATATCTCATATAATTTGAAGAATTTGAAAATTAATAAAGTATATACGCTTGTATATGTAAATGTGGTTTGAATCATTAAATTGTTTGATATAATAACTAAATCATTTTTACATGTTTAGACATTTTTACATTTTTACATGTTTACAATTTGAAAAAATACCATTACCCAATTTTTTTATTTTTGTTTGTTCTTCTTGATATAGTTCTTCTTTTATCTAAGGTCCATTATTTTGTTTTTTCCATAGATATACATATTGTAAACCTCTACTTATATATAACGATAGAAACTTGATCGTTTATATTTTAATTACATAATTTTCTTTTGTTGTTTTTCTAATTTTTGTTTTATGTTAAATTTTTCTTTATTAATTATTTTCAACTAAATATCTTATATAAATATTCATATAGAGGTTTTGTGCAATTTGTAAAATATCTTATATAAATATCTATTTACATATTTAGATAATTAACACTTTTGATAATGAAAAACTTACATATTTAAATAATTAACATGTGTTTAAAATCTAACGGATTACTTGACACATGTCGCGATCTCGTGAGTTAGAATTATGCTCACTCTCTTTTATATAATAAGATAACCATAATTATATATTTTTTTTTTTTTCAAAAACGCGGCTGTTTAATCGATTTATCTCCCTCTTAGACGCTCGAGGATAGGGTTCCAGCTGCGGTTATAACCTAATCGTCTAACTGACTCATCAGTCATATTAGGTCACTTAACATGATTATTCGATTTAATTAATAAAGCCACCTCTACAAGGGGTCGGAAGAGGCTAACTCCAGCCATCGACGGAGGAGCAACAAAGCTGGAACCATGGAGTATCTAGTTAAAACAACCTTTTATTATCTAAGCATCTTTAGTAGTAGCGATTGAAGATGATCTAAAAAGCAATAAGGGTTAATTAGTTAAAATCCTAAAAAACATTATAACAATGTGGCAAAATCTCAGCTATTAGATATAGGGATTTTAGCTAGTTTATGAGTTAGCCTGTTTTTTTTTTTTTTTGTTATTGCACAAATTGATCCAAGCAATAATTACGTAAGACAATAAATTCTTTTGAAATTTTTGTTTGCCATTCCAACGGACAAACATTGCTTTGTAAATTTATTTTTGAATGCAGATGAATCATAAGCAAAAGGTCCAAAAGAACACAATAATGTTACGTGAAAATAAAAATACAAATGAAGCTTTCTTAACTAAAAATGCAATGAAGCCATAGTATGCTTATAGGTTCGTTATTATTTTCTATTGCTCGCGCTAAGGGTACTATCTAAGAGCATGTGCACTAGAGATCTTGTTAAGGGTGTCTTATGCTTTAAATATCATAAATAAGACACTTAAAAGTGTTTTTAGATCTTGAAATCTTAATTTTAATATTAATTTAATCATTAGACACTTATATTAGATCCAATGGGTTCTCTAATGCACACACTCTTATAATCCAAAAGACTTATGCCAATTAGGGGAATTTAAGAGTTAAAATTAATTTCTTTGCTTCGGCCAATAATATGAATGCGTAAATGTAAGGCCAAGAGATACCAAAATAAAGCAAAACAAAATATTGTTTTTATATACACGGTACACATAATTGTGATATCGTGGCACAAAGAATGAAAAACTTTCGGTTATGGAGAACTCGTAGTCAATAGGGTATCAAAACAATTAACAGAAAGCGAATATCATCATCTATACAAAAATTAAAACAAAAACAAAAAAACCTTTTTGTTTTTTTTCCTTTGGATACTATTTCACACACATGTACGTTGCAAAAACCTCCGGTGAATCACCACCACACATACAAAAATCTCCCGGTCTCATCTTTAAAACTCCCCAAAAAAAAAAAAATTAGAAGCAAAACTTTCATATCAAATGGTGGGCCCTTCTTCCACCGTAAGACGCCGCACCAATGGTTGTTAAACAGTGACCAACCTCTTCTTTTTTCGTTTGGTTATTTAAAAAGTTCTCGACGATTCTCTCGCTCGGTCTCGCTACAAGATTCTCCCAAGCCTGGTCCGATTCTTCTTCGGTGCGTTTCATGAACACTTCAGTCGCGTCCACACGGTGCATAGACAACTTCCACTTCTTTTTCAATTGTTGTATCTTTTTAAACTGTCGAAAAGCTAGTTTCTCTGTGTTCTCTTTGATATTTTTAACCGCTACGTCAAGCATCTTCTTTTGCGTGTCTTTGTCCACTAATGATTCGCAACGTAAGTACTCATCTAGCTCGGGGACTCCTATAGCTCGTCTTATCCCGATCGAATAATCCGCTCTCGGATCGAACACTTCTCTCACTTCTTTGAGTAATCCTGCTTCCATCATGCGGTCCACACGTCTCGAGACAAATGAATTCAGTACAGGTAAAGAAACGTCGACCCAAATGAAACAGCATTGGTAGTTGTTTATCAAGAAACTCGAGGAATGATTCGCAAGTGCTTCGATGTATGAGTTTGATCCACCGGCTACTATTGGTAGCTTGTCGTTTGATGAGATTTTTGAGATTGCTTTTGACGCAAGGCGGCTGAATTCGTTAGGCGTTAGGTTTCCGGCTTCAGTGTCGAATACTCCGAGTAAGTGATGAGGCACACCTTGGCATTCTTGAGGTGTGACTTTGTTTGTTAGGACATCTAGGCCTTTGTAAAGTTGGATCTTGTCGGAGTTTATGATCTCTCCTCGGAAACGAGTTGCTAGGTCGATGGCTAGACGGGACTTGCCGGATCCAGTAGCACCCATCACGAAGACGACTTTTTCTTGAGGACGGAGAAAAGAGTTGACGTTGACTTTGGAGAGTTTGTTCTTGAAGCTCAAGATTGGTAGTACCTGCTTCAGTGCTGAGATTGAGAATTTCATGATAAATTTGACTTTTTCGGTGGGGGGAAAAATATATATGTTTTGTCCTTTCGGGTAGGAGACCACCTCAAATAGTTGTGAGTTGTCAAAAAACTTATAAACTTCTTGTAGAAAGACAAAAATTGAGAGTGAGGGAGAGAGTGGTGAAAAATGAAATGCTTTACAAGTTTTAAGATTTGAGGTATTAAGGAGGCTATATATATACACCTAAATTAGAGGCGTGTTTTGTTAGACTCAAGTCTCTGACCTTATTAAAAATAGATTTTAGAGGTCCCATCTATAGAAAACATTACCAAGACTAGTTGGGTTTTTTTTCTTTTGTCAACCGTAGAATATATAGTTGGTTTAAAACCCTTGGTAATTTCACGACTAAAACTTAACAAACTCCTAAAAAAGATTAACAAAAAATTTAACCCCAAAAAAACCCTTATAGCTTTTTTCGAAAGGAAAAAAAAACCTTTTATGGATGGTTTATTCTTTTGTCTATACAAATAAAAGATTCAGCACGCTTAAATATGGTATAACTAATTATCTTCAATATTTCTACTACTAGTCATTAATTGGTCCACTGGACGTTAAAACTTTACCGGGCGTATTTTCTTTATGTAATTAAATTAAAACTGAAATTAATTTTTTTCTTAAAGGTGAAAATGAGTACCTCCAATGATTTTCTTAAAAGACTTACTTGGATACAATCTAGAGACACATATATACTCCCTCCATTTGTTTTTAAGTGATGTTTAAAGTTTCTACACTTTTATTAAAAAATCATTAAATTTTTTTTTTTTTCTAAATAAAACAATACATTTTATTTATCCAAAACATTTTAAAGAGTCAAAACACTAAAAAGTCAATTATTTATGCATTGGTTAGTGAGAACATCACTTACTTGTGAACAAAAAATAACTCCTAAAACATTATTTAAAAATAAACGGAGGAAGTATAAATTTTAAGAGAGGGTCACTACTCACTAGCCATCTTTTCTTTTAATTAATGCATAGTCGCATTCACTTTATTTACTCTATTAAAAGTATAACCATTTTTATCCTCAATAATTTTATTAAGTTTCAGCTATTTATAAATTCTTGATCTGATTATAATCAATCATTAAATTTGAGACTATAAAAATTACATTTTTTATGTTTTCAAAACAATTCCACTTTAGTTTTAATAAAATTACATAGTGTACCTTCTTTTATTGAGTGAACTTGAAAAATGACAAGTATTTGGAGAAAATCAGGTAAAAGAAAAATTAAATAAATAATGAAAAGGTATAAGTGTACAAATATTTCGATTTATTTTTATTTCATTGTTAGAGTATGGGTACTTTTAATTTATTTTTATTTTTTTGTGTGGATGCTTAACTAATTAAATAGATGCTATAAATACACTAAACTCTAAACTATATTCTAAATGATAACTTCCATTTAACAAATTAACATCTACATATATAAAACAATAATATCTTACAAAAAAGTACATTTTCATAAATAGGTTTATAGCAAAACAGTACAACTTGACACAAAATTAAAACTAGCAAATATTTTGTTTATTCCCATTAATAATTTTTAAATACCTCTTAACCTTTTGTAATTGATAGAGCGCAAATACCTTTTTTTTAAAGGAATTTTTGTGTCATTCTCGCCGTCTTCGTCGAATCTTGAACACGTGTGTACGTGTTACGCTCTCCGAATAAGGATAGTGTTCTAGTCCGATCCAATGCATATAGATATACACCCTTGTACATACACATAATGTGAATATATGTTATGTTCTCATGTATCTGTCTGCGAGTATATACGTATCTTCTATACATTTAAAAGAGATTTAGAGAAGATTGAATTTTTTCTATTAGCAATTTATCTAGCTAATAAAAAAGTATACTTTCTGAAAAAACACAATTTCTTTTAGCTGCGTTTGAGGAAGTTTTGGTTAGGTTCTTTTTTCAATACTTATGTAATTTGAACATGAACAAAACACATTAAATTGAATTGTCATATTTATGAGAGATGAAATTGTTCGGGGCACCATCGGCACTAAATACGTCTTGGCATAACTCAACTCGAAAAGCTTTGAGTCAAAAAGAGTTCAAAATATATTTCTTTACGAACTTTTTAATCAATATATTCTATCTATTAAATCAGATTTAGTTAGTAAAATTGTTATTCCGTAGGACACATTTAACCGTCTTCTTTTGAAGAGTGTTTGTAATATACACATTCTATAATAAGAAAAAAGAGAAAAAAGTATTGGATCCTCTTTAAATAGTATACACCGATTGATTATTTTTGTTTGCAAAATATTATCATCCTAAGGAATATTTTTCATAATTTTACAATAAATCATTTATAAGGTTTTTCTTGTCATTTTTTATACTCTTTCTGTTCTTTAAAAACTGATTTTCTAGCATATTTTTGTTGTTACTCTAAGATTGGTTTTTTAAATTTTTTCTATCTTTTTAATTAATTTATATTTAACAAATTGTAAGTTCCAATAAATATTTAGTGAGATCATTTAAATCTAAAGAATAAATATTGGTTCATTGTTATGAAAAAGTGTTTACTACAAAAAAAAGTTGCATTAACAATTAAACACAATTTATTATTTTTTAGTTTGCGTACAAAATGCTAAAAAAAGCATCTTCAAGAAATAGAAAAGGTATAATTTAAGAAGAAAAAAAACGAAAAAATGTCAAAATTGGGATTGGGATTGGGATTGGGATTGGGATGTTTATCTACCGTCGTAATTGGGATTTGGGAAGCTTTACGTCATATCGGACGCAAAGCTGTTTCGAAGCCAAGTGTGGGACACAGCTAAAAATGTAAATTACTTATACATGTAGTAATAAATATATACCCCATATATTTAATGTTTTTTTTTTTGTTGGTAGTGTATTTAATGTATATTTAGTATATCATTGTCACACGAGCGGGAAGACTTAACGTTGTCCATCTCATATGTGGCACTGGCATGTACGTAGGAAGGTAACTAATAAGGGCTATTTAGATATATAACAAAGTCAAAGAGTAGGCACTTATGGCTTCTTTTTCTTTTGTATTTGTGGCAAATAATTGATTGATTTTAACTGATTTTAAAAAAAAACAGTGGTAAAATGAAAAGAGGAGTTGGTTTTGAGAGATCATAGAGGGGAGGTTTTGTTGCATAGTAGAAGGTGTTTTGAGGATATGGAAAGCCATGAGGATGCTAAGCTTATGGTACTGATTTGGGCCATTGAATGTATGGGGTTTCATGGGGTGGATAATGTGATCTTTGGGGTTGAATTTGGAGAATTAATAGGAGCTGCTACAAGACCAAGAGCATGGCCAGCGTTTGCATATCATTCGGTTAAGCTGTTAGAAGGATTGAGAAGGGTGCAGAATTGGAAATTCTTTTTGGAGTCTCGAGAAACAAATAGAAGAGCACATCTCATTGCACAAAGTGTGTCAAAAGAAAGGAGAATTCATTCATATGTTTCAGTCAATTCTCCGGGTTGGATGCATGAGTTTTTTACCGCTGAAAGTGATCCTTTCCTCTGTTGAGTTGTCTCTCATTTTTGTTGTACATAACATTTTGTAAGGTGCCTTATAGGCCTTGACGGTTTAGGCAATCCTTTCCCTTCTTGAGACCTTTTGGTATAGAAGGCTTGCTGCCTTATGAGATCAGTCTCTGTGATCTTTTGTTAGTAAATCGCTACTTTGCCTTTTGGCCTTTATATTCAAAGTTAGATGATAAAAAAAAAATGAAAAGAGGAATTTAACTGATTTTGCTTCTACTTTTTACTCAATGGCAATAACATTAGTACTTGCCGACAAAACAAAACAATTTCATTCATACGTTGTATTCCATATACACTATAATTTTGCAAAGCAAACGTTGTATTCCATATACACTATTAACTTTAAAATTTTCGTTATTCAGTATTATTTTTTAAATTTTCGTTTTAAGTTAAGATATTCTAACTGCCTCATTTATAAAATACAACGTTTGCTTTGCAAAATAACACATCTATCTTCAATATATTGAATTTATAATGTTCTACACTCATTTGAATTTCACCACAATGCCATTTGCAATGTTTTTTTTTTTTTCAACATACTATTTTCCATTCAACTCAAACTAATAACATACACAAGAGGGAATTTAGCCTCCTCTTGACAGTTTTACAAAAAAAACTACAAAAGCATAAAATACAATACATTAAGAGCAGGATAATAGCAAAGGAGTTACAACACTTGTTTGTAAACACCTTCATGATAGGTAGGTAGCCAAAGTTTGATTCCGAGAACTTGTTCGAAATACTGGAAACTAAGACCGAAGCTTCAGCCGCTGCACATCTAACCACCGAAAATCCAATAAACGATACCCAGTCCACGGGAACTCGTAATGTTGAACATTGGAGAGAGATACACATTGCATCACCTTTCTTTATAACCACGACCCTCAAATAGTCGTTTGTAGCTCGCTTGGTTAAAACCAAAAGCGTAGAGCTTACATAGACTCGCACCCTAAAAGCGGAACAATTTCTCGGTTTTGAAACCGGAAGCCATTTGCAATGTTTAGACCACTAATTTTCTTAGACTTACGTCCACTTTCGGTTTGTTGATCCCACCCTTATTCACAAGGCAACCACTCTAATAACTTAAAAGAATTTTCAAATGTGGTCTTGGTAACTGTTCCATTAATTTTGTTTTCGTATTTTTATTCATTCAAAAGATATTGAAAATCACTTTATGATTTACAAATTCTTGAATTTGTCTACTTCAAACATGCATAAATTTAAATTTATTTTATGATGTATTGTTGAAAAAAACAAATGTATAAATTAAAACGTTTTCTTCACTTTCATTGACAATTTTGTAGGAATAGGGATATTTCTTGTGGTAAATGAGTTTATTAATGTGTTGACAAAATAATAATCAAGATACTACCGTTGAAATAGTTACCCAATAAAATCATAGTGTATGAAAGCTTTCAATTAGTTTTTTAGTTCAAAGGATAATGCCAAAATATACCCAAATTAAAATGTGTGTTATTAAAATCAAAATGGTCTGTTACGTTCGAACTGATCTAGCTAAGTTAGCACTTAGCCTAATCGATTTTAGCTCAACTCTACAAAAATGGCCTAATCGATTTTAGCTTAACTCTACAAAAATGTAAGCAAAGTTCACTTTCTCTCTACCTATTTAATTATTTATTCTTCTACTAGATTACATTCTTCTTATATACATTTTTTAATTGGTGGTCGAAGTCAATTCGTGTAGTAGTCATGGCTTGTGAGAATTAATTAAACGTGAACAGGAAATTGTGCCCCGACATAATATGCCTCCTCGCACATTTATTTATTAATCTCAAGTATCATTTTAAATTAGATTTCATAAATATAATATTTAAACTCATAATGGAGCATAATCATTAGCTTATGAACCGTCAAAGTAGTGGCTCTAGTTAGTTAAGGTGGCTTGCTTATTTTAATCAAGCTTATCTTAATCTCATGGTTTGTCTTCCACATCAAGAGGTGTGATTGATCATACCCTCTCGTTCGATTAGCCGTTTTTTTTTTCTTTATAGTTTGAAAATGAATTAATTTTTGCGAGAATTTCAAATTATTTGAATTTTTGGCTATTGTACTTAATAGAATACAGAAAATAGAAGTACAAATCAGGATTCTTCCATGTTTGAAGGATGAACTCAACAATCAGAATTATATATTTTGAACCCCCAAAAATGGTATTTTTGGTGACCTAAAATCAATCAAGTATTGTAAAAATGTTTTTTCTTCAGTGAATAGGAGGAACTAGAAAATTAACTGCGTTATACGCGGGATAAAATAATTGTCGAATAAAATCAATAATTTTAGTTAAAAATACAATTATGGTGAATTATTATACATAATCTAAGACCCATTTTATATATTTGAATTTTGCGATTATTTTGTATGCAAATATGTTTCACCCGTGAAATAATTAAACCAAAAAATTTCATTAACAATTATTTTACTTGTAGGAAGGTGTATTTATGAAAAATTAAAAACATCTACTTGTCAAACAAAACAACACTTGTAAAAATATATATGAAAAATTGTTTTACATGCTCATATATTTCAAAAGATAATAAATTGTTTTTTTCTATTTTAAATCAAAATTGTTTTTGGTGTATATGTTAAATTTTGTTCACATTTAATTATATGATTTGGTCACATTTGATTATATGATTTAAATCTATAAGTTTCGAAATATTTTAATTTTGGCAAGTTTAAGATTTCCAAATATTTTTAATTTTGACAATTTTAGGAAGATTCAAATGTTTTGGCAATTAGAGTTATAATAATCAAAATAAATATATTTGGAAATAAATGTGATTAGTAATGAGTATAAGAGGATGAAATAAATAAATAAAAATAAAGAAGAGAAAAATTTGTGAAGGTGGCACCTAAGCAAAATGATCACAAAATATTTTTCCTTTAATATTTAGAGGATGCCATGGGTTGACTCTAAAGGATGGTATATCTTACTCCTTGTTGTATCAGATTTTGATACTTGATTGCAAATAATTTATTCATTTAATGTAAACTATAAGAATTGTAAATCATTTATTCATATAATTAATCAAAACCCCAAAGAAATTTTATTTTTCATAATACATTTTCTCTTTAAATCTCTTATTGTTATCACTTCATAGTTAATAAGTTTCGCCGGATATACAAAAGGAAAAAAAATTAAGGAATCATTTATACTTTAAGAAAAGAAAAATTTACCTAAAATAACCTACTTTTTAAAAGTAAGAACTAGAATAATTTATCTAAATTTTTATTGTTCAAATAATCCACTTCAAATTTGAAAATTTTCAAAATACCAAAAATATCCTTATTAACAAATAAATACTATCAACAAAATACAAAATAAATTGCTAGTTAGTTAATATCTCGACCGGATATTTAGTATAATCTACTTTTTTTTTTTGGCAATCAGTCTGAAAGTCTTCCAAATATATTGGCAAATTTAGCTATCAAATCTTTTTGTCTTCCAACATCATTTACCAATATCTTCGCAGAGTCTGCAAATATCTTGGCAGAGTCTACGAAAGTCTTCCAAACATGCTGGCAGACTTAAATGTCTGGAAATGTCTTGGCAAAGTCTGCTGTTTTCTAGCAGACACTCCAAAGTATTCCAAATAAGTTGGCAGACTTTTAAATCAATCTACTAGTCTGCGAATATTTTGGCAGACTTGGTAGAGTCTGCACTTTCTGGCAAAATCTGCCAATATCTCGGAAGACTCTACCAATACCTCGGCAGAGTCTGCGTTTACTTGGCAAAGTCTGTGAATATGTTGGCAGACTCGGTAGAGTCTACGCTTTCTGGCAAAGTCTGCCAATGTCTCGGCAGAGTCTGCCAAAACTTCAGCAGAGTCTACGTTTTCTTAATAGAGTATCAATATCTCGGTAGAGTCTGCCAATACTTCAGCAGAGTCTATCAATATCTCGCCAGAGTCTGCCAATATCTCGACAAAGTCTACGTTTTCTTAGTAGAGTCTACCAATACACTACAAGAAAACAGGTCGTTAGTCACTCCGGGAAGAGTCACAAAAGAGTCACAAATGAGCCATTTGCGACTAATTAGTGACTCAAAAAATGGAGTGACAATAGTCGAGTCGCTAATTTTTCGAGTCGCAAATGAGTCGCTAATTAGCGACTCATCTGTGACGATCATTTTGGGTCGCTAATCAGCGACTAATATGTGTCTGTTAGACGTAGTCGCAAATTTGTGACTAATGAGAGACTAATATAGGTAGTGGCTAATTAACGACGAAATAGCCACTATTTTGTCACTCTATGAAGATATAAGTTGGTCACAAATTAGTCTCTATGGTGTCACCTATTAGCCACCAAATGTAACTTATTTAGTCAGTTCTTTGTTACTAATTTGGTCCTAAAATTGGTACTAAATTGTTACTAATTTGAATGTAAATGTTTGATTTGAGAAGCTAAAATAGAAGAAGCAAAAGACTTAAAATTAAAACCAAACAAAGTAGTACTCAAGCTTTCAACTTGACACAATAAGTTAAGAGTACAAAGGGAGAGTAACTTAACAAGTTTGTTCAAAAGAGAGCGATCAACGTTTGCCACCACCACCACCCATCTTAGCAGCTCTGGGTGTTGCACTCTTGGGGATATTACCCTTCACTTGAGACTTCTGTTGCTTTGAAGCAAACTCAGCTTTCTTTGCCTTCTTCTCGTCCTTAGTCTTCTTGATCCTCTCCTTAATATCACTGCAGAATCATCATTTCTATTTCAAGTCAACAACATTTCACGTTTAAAAGAGACTGAAATAATATAGGAAAAGGAAACAAACCGTAGAGCGGCTTCTCTGGCTGCATCACGAACTTCGGGCTTTTCAGCTCGCTTCTTCTGAATAACCTCCAAAGTAGGACCGACGATAGACCTCGAGTACGACTTCTTGGTTGCGCGTCTCCTCTTCTTCACAACCTCTGCAGCAGCATCCTGGAAGGTATCAAAAAGATCACAAATCAGGGTTCTTGCCACACAGACCAAAACAAGAATCCAAATAGAAAAACAAGACCTAACCTTTTTGTTTTGCTTCCTGTACATGGCAGTCCAGCAAAGCTTGGAAGGCTTCAACTTGTTGTGAAAATACATCTTGCATTTGGAGTTGATGAACAAAAACACCTATTGAATCATACAAATCAAACATCATAATCAATACAGAGATATAGGAACAGATTCTTAACACATTGAGAAACAAAGTACCTGAGAGTCAGATCGGATAAATCTGATACCTCTACCAGGGTAAATCTTGTGGCCACTGAAACGGCAAAGCTCAGTCCTACATTTCCAAACACAGTCAAAAGGGCTTAGAGATATAACCAAATTCAACATGTCTGAATCGAAACCAACACAATTCATATACACAATACAGTCCACACATTAAGCCATTTCATTTTGAAAATTGTTCTAATTCATCAATCTCAAAATCGAACATGTTTAGGTTAAAAAATTACAAACCAGATCCTCTTGGAAGGAAATCTCTCCCAACAACACTCTCTAGAACCGATGATTTTCCAGAACTCTACACTTAACAAAAGCAAAACCTTAGAGATAAGCGATTTAAGCGAATTAGGGGGAAAAAATCTAGAGTCGGATTTTTTCCGATGAGACGGAACCTGACCACCAGTACCACGAGCAACCGCACGAGCTTTTCCTCTTCCACTGGATCTTTCAGAAGAACCAGCAACCTCCGCGGCTTTTCCCCTTCCACCGGTTCTTCTTGAACCACCGGTAACCTCAGTGGTTTTTCCGGTTCCACCGCCTTTACCCTTCCACCGCCTCTTCCACTTCCACCGCTAGCTGAACGGCCACGTCCTCGTGTACTAATTAACTCCTCAGAAAACTCCAGATTTCACCATTAGGGTTTTTGAGAAGAACTTCAATCGATGCGATTCGAGTGAATGATGGAGATTAGAGACAGATATGAAGAGATGTGAAGAGATTAGAGACAGATATAAAGAGATTAGAGACAGATATGAAGAGATGGAGATTAGGGTTTCTTTGAATCTCTCAGCCAACAAAATCGAGAGAAGAAGAAGAAGAAGAAGAAGAAGAAGAAGAAGAAGAAGAAGAAGAAGAAGAAGAAGAAGAAGAAGAAGAAGAAGAAGAAGAAGAAGAAGAAGAAGAAGAAGAAGAAGAAGGTTTGGGGTATCATCTTCGCCGGAATGAGAAACCGGAATTAGAAGCGTCTAATGTTTTTGTTAAGTGTCTAATGGACGGACAAGATTATCAGTAAAGAATACTGAAAAAGTTAACGGACGGACAAGATTACCTAGGAGTATGTCAAAGATTGCCACGTCAGCGATCCTAGTCATCCTTTCTAATTGGCTCTCATCTTTTAATTGAGCCACATTACGTACAGCGTCGCAGAGTAGTGGCTATGGAGTCACTAATTTGTTACTACTTTGTGACTAATTTGTGACTCAGTCACAAGCCTATACCCTAAACCCTAAAAATTTGGATCAACCACAAAAACCATATTCCTTTCCAATCAATTTCCAATGTATTTCTTCATTATTAGTTTGGTTTTATTCATTTAAACAAAAGTAATCAAAAATGTAGAATAATTTTCAAAAAAATGAAATGGAAGAGATTAGTTATATAGGTTTTGATGTTGATAAGAAAACATTTGTGATGCAAAATTTTTAGGAAACTCTTTTTTTGTTTTTTTTACTTGTATTGTGTATTTACTACACACTTATTACTTGAATAAGATGTAAATACAAAACTAACTTATATATATTTACATTATGGTGTTTTTTCCCCAAAAACATACATGTAGTGGGTAATGAGTCGCAACAGAGTGGCTAATTTGCGACTCCTTAGTTACTATATACGCGAAACCCTGAAACGTTGCAAAGTAGTGGCTAATTAATGACTCTTTTGCGACTCAATTACAAGTGGCTAATTTGTGACTCTGTTATGTGTCACTAAGGAGTCGCTAATTTGTAACTCTAATGTTAGTCGCTACGGAGTCGTAAATTTGTGACTCTTATGCGACTCCACCAAAATATACCAATCGTTGTCGCAGATTAGTCGCAAATTTGTGACTTGTTAACGACTACGGGATGGAGTCGCAAATGAGCGACTAATATGTGACTCCGTCAAAAAGAGTCACGTTTTAGTCACAAATGAGTCGCAAATCTTTGTGACTAATTTGCCACTCGGTAATTCGAGTCACTAACGACATGTTTTCTTGTAGTGATATCTTGGCAGAGTCTGCGTTTTTCTAGCAGACCTTCTAAAAGTCTTCCAAACATATTGGTAGACTTAGATATCAATATGTTAGTCTGCCAATATCTCGGTAGAGTCTGCTAATGTTTTAGTAGAGTCTGTCGAGGATCATTTTGGTATTACGAAAAAATAAAATACAAAGTAGGTTATTTTAGCACTAAAAAATTAGATAGGCTATTCTAGCTATTAAAATTCAAAAGTAGGTTATTCTAGCTAATCTCCCTTATATAAAATACTTTTTAGGCAAAGGATTATTTTATTAAGATTGTCATCTTAGCACTAAACTATCATTTTTATGGAAGTCTCTTGGCCTAGTGGTCAAACCTTTAAAAGCTTATACACCAGATCTGGGGTTCGAATCTTATACAATACTAATTCTTGCAGGTTAATGGAGGGTATTTTTCAGAAGTTTCAGAGTCGTTAAAGGAGACCATGTCCATCGTTGGGGATTCATGCGGAGCCGTTCGTCGGTGAGAGCTTATCCATCATGGGAGATGTCGTACATGGAGAGATGTTGCTATATCATGGAGGCCTAATGTAGAAGTTGTTCACATTAATCGCATAGACATCATGTAGTTGAGTATCATCATAATAGAATTATATCAAATTAATCTAATGATGATTGCAATTATCTATATAATAATTCAGACGATTAAAAAAAACTACCATTTTAGATTGAAGGATTTTTGGCTAGCTGACGTTTTTTTTTTAATAAATGGCTAAACAAACACATCTATTAACAATATTTATTTTAGGTATTACTTCCACTCTATTTAATCATTTTTACATAGGTTTGATTGGGGATCCAATTCGTAGCATAATAAACAAAACTCTATATTTAAAATATATTTGTATTTTTTTTTCCTACCATTGGTAGTTCTAACCCTACCAGTGTACCTAAAAGAATCGTTTGATGTAGTAAATTTGGCCATAGTACAAATATAAATTAATTGATTAACAAAAAATTGATAATAAGGGTTGGAAAAAAGCACAAACTATCGCATCATACGTGGAACCACACAATCTATGCGATATTTAGGTACTTGTTTATGTGTCCAAAGTTTTCGTCTTTACATTTCGAATGGAAGGATCACTAGGATCATAACATATTAATATATTTATTAACATTATCTAGTATTTAAAATTCTAAACAAAACAACTAGGCCAAAATTATAATATCTTTAACAATATATATTATCTATACAAAAGACTCCACCTTTTTCACTTTCTTTCGTATGCTAAAGTTTCTTATGTTCCTTTATTTAAACCTGAGATGTAATTCAAAATTATATCGCAAAATATTTAAAAGAATATTGGTTTTTAGCTTGCTTGACGAATTGATCGATAAGGCTTAATCTCAAAATTATACACTGAGGATAATAATCTCGGAGCATGCTATTTTATATCTCTTATTTGTATTCGTTTGTGAAAAAGAAACTTATAGTGGAACTAATATTGCTACTGATATTACCAGCCGATGATAGTGATAATTTTTTTTCTTCATAATTAATGCAGCTGAATTAATGTTAGTGATAATTGGAACGATGGAACATCCATTATACTACAAAGTAACATATTAATTATATACTATACGTGGGCAGAAGTGTTTGAATATCCTAATTAATCAAGATGGGTTAATTTTATTGTTTGAAAGCCTGATGCGAATTGTTGGTGATCACATGATAATAAACTACTAATGATTGCACAAGAAGTCGTTGCTTATTGTTGCTCTGAGCGTGCGGATTTGACATCATTAACGAGTCTAAAGTTTCAATTTGTTAAAATAGGGGGGGAGGGAAACTGATGATGAATTGATATTGGTGACACTAACAATTATCTTAATATATGTGAATTGTGATTTTTTTACTGTTTTCCATCTTTACTATAAGCTTTTTAATTTGTGGTTTTGTAACATAACACGTTTTAAAAAATTGACAAGTGCATCATCGTGCGCATTGAAATAATTCAATTTTCAGTGTTAGTTTAAGTACGGATTTTAATGTTAAATCTATTAGATTTTCAAGTTTACAATATTATATTTATATTTAACAGAAATTGTATTTGATCTCCGTAAACTTTTGTTCTAGATCAGCTACTATCTCTCTCACTATTCTGTCTCTTCAACATTATTATTTTTATATATTTAAGGGTTTTTTCTTTGGTAATCAATATATATTTAAGTTTCATATATATATATATATATATATATATATATATATATATATATATATATCGTGCTGTCGTTGACTTTGCAATTTTGTAAATAGATTAATAATTTGAGAAAATCGGTGTATATTTTAATTTTTGGTCAATGGAGATGTAGGTCAATTTGTTTCCTAGTGATCACCGATCCTGCACAACGGTACGTGCATGCATTGAGTCGAAACTTGTAATAAAAATGGCCCGTCTTTCTACGCGTACAGAGGAATAACAATGTCACCAACATAAAGTTATAAATCATAGTCAAATCAAAACATTAATGTGTTCTAGTGGCAAGTTGGATTTATAACAAGACGTAAATTCGCTTCTCCTAGGTTTAATTCCCACTAAAAAGAATTGTATGCGTGTAAGGAACAAGGATTGGAATAGTATGTGATGTGTTGCTAGCTATGTTGAAACCAACATTTCTTTTAGGACTGAATATAAATTGACATTATACACCTATGTATATACGAAAAATGTATTACAGAAGATAACTAGGCATACTCTGTGTTTGTTTACATATAAAAAAAATATTTACTAATTAACATTTCGTGAACCGAGTCATATTCTAATTTTTCTTAAAATGATAATTACAAAGTTCCATATGTTTTATATTACCTTTTTGAATATTCATGATTGTTATTTTCTTTTCATTTAGAAATGAACTTTTTATCATTTTGTGTATGGGAATTTGTAGAGGACATTTGTTTTTGCTGATAATTAGAGAACATATTTTAGTTGAACAAATTCTCATTTCCGTTCTATCTCGTCCCATTAAATCACCTTTTCATCTCTAATTTAAAATGAGGCAAGTAATTTCTATTGACTTTGATTGTTAATTGTTTTGGGGTTATATTCTACTTGTATTTGTGTGTTCTTTTGCTTCCTTTGACAAAGACATATCATTCTTAGCATACAATTTTAGCAGAGTAAAAAGTAGATTTATACATACGTGGGAAGCATAAAGAGGATACATCAATGAATGAAGAGTTGTCTGGAAAGCCAAACGAACCAAGATATAACTTATAATTTATGGTTACATTCAATTTAATTTGGTTTCAAATGTACAACACATAGAACTGAAAATAAAATGATGAAGAAGAGTCCATAGGGGCAGTCGGGTAGGTTTATATTTTAGAGAAGGTATAAATTATAAAGCCTAGTGTGGAAAATAAAGACAGCTAACTGAATAAAAGCTTAGTTAGGTTTTGAACTCAGAAATAGATCAGTCAATATCATTTAAAAGTTGGTAGGTAAAAAATACACCAATTAATCATCATTTTAACATTTTTGGACTACCCTCCTACTCTATTAAAGTCTTAAACTTTTTTTGGCCTAATTAATTACAAGAACAAAATAATATTCACCTGAAAAGTGGGGAAGGGACGTGTTCTTATCCGCCATTCTTTTACCTCTAATATTTTACATTTTTCATGTATGAATATGATGCTACACTGATAGTCTTATATCTTATTATATAAAGGAGAGTGCGCAAAATTCTTACACACGAGATCGCGACACGTGTTAAGTACTCGATTAGATTATAACACATGTCAATTATTTAAATATGTAAATTTTTCAATATCAAAATTGTTAATTATAAAAAAAGGAAGAAGTTAAAATGGAAAAAAACACAAAGTAATTTTACAAATTGCACAAAACCTCTATGAGAATAGTTATATAAGATATTTAGTTGAAAATAATTAATAAAGAGAAATTTAACATAAAACAAAATTAGAAAAAGAAAATAGCAAACTATGTAATTAAAAATAGAAACAATCATGTTTCTATTGTTATATATAGGCAGAAGTTTAACATATGTATATTTATGAGGAACACAAAATAATTGATCATTGATAAACGGAGAACTATATCAAGAAGAATAAGCAAAAAAATAAAAAAAATTTGGTTAGTAGAATTTTTTTCATGTGTAAAATTTACAAAATATCATCAAAAAAAAATCGTCAAAACATAAAAATGATTTAGTTTGTGAGAAAAAAAAATATATCAAAAATGATTTATCTATTATATAAAATATTTTAATGATTCAAACCATATTTACATATATCATGTTTATAAACTTTATTGATTTCCAAATTCTTCAATTCATATGAGATATATTTTTTCAAATTACATATGAACTTATAACTTTAATCACTACAGTATCTAATTTGGGGTTTCAATTAAGAATATAGTATACTTCTCTTCCAAACATTCTTTAAACATAACTATTTACTATGAATCAAATAATCATCGCATCGCGAGGGTACTATTCTAGTACTGGATAAAATAAAGATGATAGTCTCATCCGGATGGTGCATGATAGCAGAAAAAGACGCATTGGAATACATCGGGTGTAACTGTTAGACATATATAGAGGAAAAGAATTGTTTTTCTTCTATATTCAATTTTAGTTTCACCACTCAATTACTCTGGACAATTCACCTGGATGATGTTGTTCCCTTCATATCGTTTGTATTTTGTTATAGTCTTATATACAGGATTTACTTAGGGAGAATTGCTAATTTAGTTCAAATTCATTTGAACAATGTCCCAATGGGATTTATTGGGTTTAGAAATGTCCTATTAAGATTATGTAATTCTAAATTATAATTATATCCTTAATTTGATAATTTTTTTATTTAAAAAATCAGAAAAGGAAAATGAATAAAATCATATATTTAGAAAATCAGAACAAAATAAAAATAATTTTCGGGTACAACAAAAAATCAAATAAGTTTATTTATATCTATTTTAATAATTAAATAAAATATAAAATATATTAATCCAAAAAAACCCCAAATCAAATCACCATTCATGTTCTCTTTGACATATAAATTTAAAAAATCTTATGTTTTCAGAAAATCGTATAAAATATTTTCTTACAAATAAGGACTATTGAAGGAGAAAGAAATAAAAAATTATATAAAATATTTTAAAATAAACGTTAATAATGTAAAAAATCTTTACGTAATATTTACAAAATTTTATTATATATTTACAAATATTTATTATATTTATTTTAGGAAAGAAAATATTTATTCCTAAATTTAAAAAAATAGTTATTAACGATGCATAAACTACATTCAACATGGTTTTATATCGGTAGAATTATGAGGCAGAAAATACTATCTGCCTTTGGTAGAATGAGACTAAGTGGTGGAAAATTGGTTCTTCGCGATTGTAAAATATGTTGAGAATAAGTAAAAATTTGTGCCTTCGCTCCGTAGACTTAGAATAAGTAGGCAAAAACTAAATTCTACTGCAAAAATTAAGATCGACGTGAAAGCACAACACAATAATAACTAAATAAAACAAAATTGGTGCTTTATCTCATATCTCAACTCTCACTTCAACAATTTCTTTTGTTGCAGAGCTTAAACAAAAATAAAATTATCTCGATAAATATTAGCGTATGAAAACACTCAGAAATCGATTCTAGAGGTAAAAAACCACAATGTTACACTGCAAAATCATCTCATCTTCTTCAACTACTATTGCAGCTTTGAGTGTTTGGGAAGTTACTCAGACTCTTTCTTCTTCTTTTTAGCAGACCCTTCTTCCTTATGCTTTAACTTAGCCTCTCTCCGCTCTCTCTTCAGTCCCTTGGATTTGTCGGGCATTGGCTTTTCTCCAATCTGCACAAAATGATTCAAGCAATCAGTTTCAGATAATCTCCATAATCTGATATCGGGCATTTTATGTTCTTTCTTACCTCCTGATCTGGAATATAAATCTTCCCAAACTTCCCATGTACTGGATCCTGAGTAACGTTTTTCACCTGCCGAAACAGAGATAAGATTAGTCATCCGTTTCTCTAGGAAACACGAGGCAAAAGGTTAAAAATTTTATGCTTTATCATTACCTTCTTCTTAGGGTTATCTTTGGATGTCCTCATTGCTTCCTTCATTAGGCCTTCGTCAGGAAGACGATGACGCCGGATAACCAAGTCCATTGATGGACCGACTTCAACAAGCTCTATTCTAGGCACGATTGTCCCTGACTTCTTTAGCTTTATTGCGCAATGAGTCAGGAAAACCTTCTTTGGAGATATAGCTGAACATACATAAGCACGGTCTAGTCCAGCAAGATTTAGATTATCCACAACCTGAAAACAAATAATTCCAATTCTTTCAAATTCTATTCCAAGCCAAGTACACTTAACAAACACAAACGTATTCAGGGAAAAAAACCAATTTACCTCGCCTCGAAAGAGATCAGTGAGGACTTCTTTAAGATGCTTGAGCTCTAGTACATTCTCAAAGCCTTCTCCAGTAAAGCAAATGAAAGGCTTTGATCCTTCATGAGGTGCTATTTTCTTGTCGTAAGAAAACGATAGCAAGGATTTAAAGTTCTCTATCCCAACTTCTATAAGATCATAGACATGATGGTCGTACATTCTTCCGAGAACAAGATTGTCAGGTCTCTTCTTCGTGTGAGAGCCATACTGCAATCATATAACATTCACCAATGTTAAGATACACATCATACAAACAAGACAACATCACCAAGGTCACATGATAACTCATCTTTACAACGATTTTGATATACGATAAATCAAGAATCTATGTGAAATGTTGAATATTTAAGCAATTCTTAGCAGGACAAATCAAATTCTATGCAGAGAAGCTGCAACATCTGTGCCAAATCTTATCAAATTGATTCTGTTATGAAGATATTGGAAAAAAACAATACTTACCACAAAGATACTACAATCTGTTTTAAGAGAGAAGAACTCCAAAGAAGTTTCACCTCCATTCTCAAAAGGCCTAATATTCTCATTCCTCCTAGAGTACTTAATGGCACCTCCCTTTTTCAAACGGTACAGTTCCATCATCACAGAGCTAAGTGTAGCACTCGTCTTTGTTCCGTGAAGTATCAACGTCTTCTTCCCATTTTCAATCTGCAATTCCAAGGTCCAGGGCAGATTTAGGGTAAACAAATTCCGTAACTCATTAGCGAAGGCTTCGAAAATCCAGGAATCCCATAGATACAATTAACACAGCTCAAAAACATGATTCAGTCCTATGTATATAAGCTTAATTTGTTACAACTTCAGATTTTGAGAGAATCGAAGCGACGAATCAAAAGGCATAAAAAAGGAGATTCACAGAACTCACCGATTTAGGAGCGCGCTTCTCGAGTACACGTTTCGCTTTCTGATTCTTCGGAGTTCGTATTTCCATCATGACTGATAAATCGCCGGAAAATTTCTACAAAGCGACGACGGCTACGGAAGAAAAGAGGAAGAAAGATGAAGGAGAGGTTTTTTGATTATTGATATGTGGAGACTAGGGTTTTAGTTCCCAATCTGAAATTGTAATATGATCCCCAATGTTATTAATAGTTTCTAATTTCATCACCAATATTGTGTTTCGTTCATTGAGACCCAAAAATTCCCAAGGCCCACCACGATGGGCACAAATCAAGTATTCACGGCCCATAAAACTCGTAATTGGTTCACCAAAATTTAAAACAGGACTTTGTTGTATATCACTGAATAATTTTTTTTTTTTCTTAAATCGGTTTTATTTGAGTTGTTAAGAAGAAAACAACAAAACATATTGTACGTTCTCAGAAGCTGCTGTGCATACATACGTGAGGCATATAATGAAGAAGTTCAAGTCTAATGTGCATGAAGGAGAGAGAAACTACCCACATAAATGTTGTTTTCACTATGGACAAAAATTGTTAGTTTTGGGCCTGAAAAAATATATATATATATTTTTAACAAATTTATATATTAAATCACATTTGGTCAGTAGAAACATTCCGAAAACGGATACTATCTATCTATCAACTCATCGAGATCTACATGGAAAAAAATATGGTTACGTGCTCGTGCCGCTTTTGCAAAGGCATCGGCACATACATTACAAGAACGAGGAATATAAGCTAACTGAAAGGAAGTAAAATTTTCTCTAAGTTCTGCGAAGTGATCTAGCTCATACTGGAAAGCTAAATCTATCGGATCGACTATCATCGTTAATAGGTTTGAGCAATTCGTCTCAAATCAGGCCCTAAGTACACGTTTATGAATAAGACAATCCATCGCCTAGAAGAATATCTCGAACTCTGCATGTAGAGCTCAGAGACTTCTTCGGCATCTCTCCTTGCCGGATGTTTGACATGATGTATCAGTGAGGCACCATCCGAGACCACTAGTGGGTCCTTGATTTGCCTAAGATGCGTCCACTTTGCATGTCGAGATATGTGGATGCTCGGATCGGATAGTATCTTCAATCTCGGTAGTATTTTCTTCTTCCCCCTTCATCTTCTTCTCTAGCCAAGTTCGCGCATCGCCAACTATAATGCCTAGTGTGAAAAATAAAAACATCTAACTGAATAAAAGCTTAGCTAGGTTTTGAACTCAGAAATAATTTAAAAGTTGGTAGGTAAAAGATACACCAATTAATCATCATTTTAACATTTTTAGACTACCCTCCTACTCTATTAAAGTCTTAAACTATTTTTGGCCTAATTAATTACAAGAACAAAATAATATTCACCTCAAAAGTGGGGAAGGGACGTGTTCTTATCCGCCATTAATATTTTTAGAGCTGTCAGATGGGTCAACTCAACCCATTTGACCCAACCCGTCATGGGTTCATTTTTTTTTTTCCACGGTGGGCCGACCCATGAGACCCGCGGGTCAATATCTATTGACCCAAACCCAATCCACTAAATACCATGGGTTTTTTGGGCAGCCCATGGGTTTTAATATTTACGGTAAAATAAAAATAAAATTTGGTTTGTTTGAAGAAAAAACACCAACAAATTCCAATAAATTCAAAGAAACATAGAAAAATTAAAATCGGACATTTAAATTCATAATGTATAACTGAAAACCAGAAAACCAAATGAAAAAATTGAAATAAGAAATAATACTAAAAATGATATAAGTCCATAATTTGAAAAAACATCTGGCTTCCTTGACACGAATCAAGGCCATTCTTGCCTACGTTCTTTAGGAGGTGTGGTAGGTTCTTTTTTCAGGTTCACCATTATCCTCTACATAGATCAAACAAATAGTATAAATAATAAACAAAATTTAGTATCTGATTTTGCAAGTTTAAAAAATAAATAAATATTTACCTTCATAAGCTTCAAATCCGCGCAACCAGTTTCGTCTACATATTAATACTTTTGTAAACTATTATTATATTTTAGATATACATTAGCTTATATAATAAGATATATATCTATATATATATATAAACTTAAAATTATATATAAATATATAATGTATATAAAAATTGGTGGGTAACCCATTAACCCGTGGTTTTTTATGGGTTTTACCCACGAAACCCGTTACCCGTCATGGGTCAACCCATGAGACCATTTTTTATTTATTTACATTAGGGGTGGGCAAACGGAAATATGGTACGGGATCTAACCGGAACAGAACGGGAATGGGACTTATGGGACTAGAAAAATACGTCTCATTTATGTCTCATTTCAAATTCGGGACGGGAACGGGATAAAACGGGATGGGACGGGAACGGTACGGGAAATCCCATAAAATAACCGGTGCAACAAAATTGTAAATATGTATACAACAAGCTTTTTCAATTTATGAAAAACATGTTTAAATTAAAGAAAATTTAATTGTATTTCATAAAAGTTAAAAATTTAAAATAAAATAAAAACCATAATCTTCAAATTGAATCAAACTTAAACCACATTAAACCATATTTCATATTATCCCATTAAAAAATAGATATATGTATATATCCCATATTAAACCATATTTCATATTATGCTTATAATTTCATAATTTCATATATCCCATATTAAACCATATAAAAACCATAATCTTCAAATTGAATCATATATTCCATATCCCATATTAAACCACATTAAACCATATTTCATATTATCCTTATAATTTCATATTATCCCATTAAAATATATATATATATGTATATATATATATATATATAAATTAATATTTATATATCAAACGGGATTTTTAAACGGGACTTTGGGATATCCCGTTCCCGTCCCGGTCCCAATTGGGAATTGAAAACTTGTCCCATATGGTAATACGGGAAATATATTGGACGGGAATTCGGGAACGGGTACGGGACGGACCGGGACAGGACGGAACGGGACGGGAATTATGCCCACCCCTGATTTACATTATTGAACTCATACCCATCCCATGGTGGGATGGGTTGGGTCGGACCTGTGGATTTTGAACCACTCTCACAACTCTAAATATTTTACATTTTTTCGTTTATGAATATGATGCTAACTGTACACAAATCTATTTATTTTCTGAGCTCCGCCTAGATATTCTTCTTTGGATCCGGCCTATACATTTTTAGTCGTTTCTAATTGTACTAAATTAATAATGAAATGAGTTTTAATAGTATCTTGTACGGATTTTTGGTTAAAAATGAATATCAATTTTTATTTTATTTTCACCTAACTTTTATTTTTGTTTCCTTATTTTGATTTTAAAATATTATTGACTCTTCCAACATGTTAAATAAATAAAAAATTGGTCAACTTAAAGGAGTAATTTCCTTATTTGATTAGTTTTTTTACGTTGTCTAAATTATTGCGAGATTTGGTATGGCTTATATAGGGTCAATTGTATACTTATAGTATATACCATAACATTTGTGAGGACTCAAAGCACAAAAGCATATAGGGAAAAAATAGTGATAATGAGGGCCTATATTATCATCTATAATATGTTTATATTGACATTAATTGTTGGTGATGAGATCAACATCATCCGAGATTGATGCTCAATATTGTAGCCAATATCAAATATTTGAGGATTTAATTTTTGTTATGACTCTCTCGTGCTTGGTACTCCATGTGTTCAACCAGAAAAAAATTGTTGCAATAAAATACAACAAAAAGTAAGATGAAATGTATATGTCAAGGTGTCACAAAAACTTTCTTGCAAGACTTTGACGTAAATAAGCTTTCCCAAACTCTCTCACGCATGCGGAAACCTCGTAGTCCCTGGGTCTCAGTGTGGACGTAGGTGTCATTAAATTATTTTATTCTCATTGTTTTGTCATCTAATTTACATTTTTATGGATATTTCAGTTTATAAATTTCCGGGTGGTGCATGATCGCAGAAAAAGACGCATAATACATCATTTCATAGAGATTATTATTAAAGATGATGTTGTTCCCTTAATATCGTTTGTGTTTTGTTATAGTCTTATATACTGGATTTACTTATTAATTTTGATTTGGATTTGAATTGATGTGTTTTAGTCTATAGTCTTTGTTCAAAGCAAAGTGATCGATTTAAAAAAAAAAAAAAAAAAGTGATCGATTTAAAACCACACAAAAGGATTGATTCCTATGTTACAATTTTCATGAATGAATATGATGCTGAATGTACACAAACCTATTTATTTTCAACTTTTTTTATCTTGTTTAAAAATCGAAAGCTTCGTTCTTTTAACGTTTTGCAGACGGAGTAAATAATTATTCAGTACATAGATAAGCCTGAATCAAATCCATTTATGATCGACGTGAAAGCACAACACAATAATAACTAAATAAAACAAAATTGGTGGTTTATCTCATATCTCAACTCTCACTTCTTTAACAATTTTTTTTGTTGCAGAAAAACAAAAAGAAAATTATCTCGATAAATATTAATTAGCGTATGAAAACATTCAGAAATCGATTATAATGGTAAAAAACCACAATGTTACACTGCAAAATCATCTCATCTCCTTCAACTACTGATGCAGCTTTGAGTGTTTGGGAAGTTAGACTCTTTCTTCTTCTTTTTAGCAGACCCTTCTTCCTTATGCTTTAACTTAGCCTCTCTCCGCTCTCTCTTCAGTCCCTTGGATTTGTCGGGCATTGGCTTTTTGATAGGTCCCGAAGCTTTGAACCCGATCAAAGCCAAGAACTCACAACAAGAGGTCCCTCCTCAAAGCTAAGAGAATGTGAGTAAACACACTAAAACAAACACTCGTTTCTGTTGGCAAATTAAGTCTGCCTTTTCTTTTGGCCTTTTTCATATATATAAGAAGCAAAAGTGCATAAGGAAAAACAGTGGAATCCTCACGATTCCTTACAACAAGGGAAATGGGAAAAGTGGTATTCATGTTCCTCAAAAGTAGGAAGACATGATCTTATTGCAGAACATAACTAACAAGAACAACAACGACATAGACTAAAGTCTCTATTAGTTCGGAACCGTTGAGTAGGCTTACGTGGTCATGTTGATCTCTTCTTTTGCCCCACGTCATGGATCTTCTACACATGAGCAATGCTTTGAGTCTTATCACTTTTCTCCAATCTGCACAAAATGATTCAAACAATCAGTTTCAGATAATCTCCATCATCTGATATCCAGATCTGCTTTGCGCATTTTATGTTCTTTCTTACCTCCTGATCTGGAATATAAATCTTCCCGAACTTCCCGTGTACTGGATGCTGAGTAACGTTTTTCACCTGTCGAAAAAGTGGAAAGATTGGTCATCCGTTTCTCTAGGAAACACGAGGCAAAAGGTTGGAAATTTTATGCTTTTTCATTACCTTCTGCTTAGGGTTATGAAACCTCTCCTTCATCCATTTAGGAGCGCGCTTCTCGAGTACACGCTTCGCTTTCTGATTCTTCGGAGTTCGTATTTCCATCATTACTGATAAATCGCCGGAAATTTTCTACTCGCGACGACGGCTCCGAAAGAAAAGAGGAAGAAGGATGAAGGAAAAGTTTTTTGATTATTGATATGTGGAGATAGGGGTGTCAAAATGGATAAATTAAACCAAACCAACTCATACCCAAATGACTCAAATGTTAAATGGGTAATGGATCAATCCAACTCAATAAGCAAATGAGTTGGGTTTATCCACTAACTCATTTAAATTAATGGGTTAATGGTTAAATGAGTTTAACCCCATTAAATAATTTTTTTACAAAATCTGTAACAAAAACAAAATTGTAACTCATTACAAAATCTGTAACTCATTATACATAATCTGTAACAAAAGACCAAAGTAAACGAGTCTGAATATTACAAAAGAAAGATATAGTGAAACTCGCAAACACATTTCTCTTGTTTCCACAAACAAAAAAAAGATATGGTGAAACTCGCAATTCATAAGTCACTCTTACAAAGATTGGTTCTACGGTACTTCTCATTCTGCAACTTCCTCTGGCCCTTCACAACACAAACAAAATACAGAAAACATTCCCATATCAACACACTGATCATCTATAAATCAAATTCTACTAATCAAGATTTCAAATTTAAGCAATGTAACCAAACCAATAAATATCAAAGCAGAACATTAGACTACAAAGAAACACTAACCTTCTCACTCAAAAGAGTGATCTTCCATAGAGTGTTCTTCCACAAAATTTGGCTCCGACCGAATCATAACCATCTCGCTTTCTTCTATAATTTATAAGAAACAATACTAAAAGTTACTAAACTAGATCATAGAAGAGTGATACAACTATAAGAAATGACAAGTGTTGTACCTTCATCATCAACCGTGTAACCATGTATCCAAGATCGCGTACACAATAAAGCTTGAACATTACTAGGAAGAAGACGACTTCGGTATTTATTTATCAAATGAGATCCAATACTGAATGAAGATTTAGAAGCCACCGTAGTAATGGGAATGCTAAGCACGTCCATAGCCATATATGTTAGCGCACCATAACGGTGTCCGTTTTCTTTCCAATATTGTAAAACATCCAAGTCAGGATGAATTTTCATTTCTAACTTTTCATCCTCGAGATACCGCATCAAAGCAGACTTTTTCTTTTCCGTATGGTCTGGAATATCATCCAAGTCAAATAGATCCTGTAAATTTTGAAACTCAGCCATGTTACAATCTAAAAACTTTTCAAATATGTAAAATCAAAAGTCAAATCAGAAATCTTACATCCTGCACACCTAACTTTTCTCTTGCTCGTTCAGAAGCACGAGAGCAAGCTCTTGTAGAGCTCACAATTGGAGTCAAAGGAAACATTTTTTTGGATTTTAGAGCATGTTTATGGGTAGTAAAAATGTTGGGGGAAATCCGTAAATATGAATTTTATAATATTATTTGTATTGGAATTAACATATTTATCCCAATGAAATTTTTTGTTTTTTTGTATGATTATAGATGGTAAATATAGAGAGGTTCTAAAAAAAAAAAAAAATCTTTTGTGATTCAATCATATAACAATACTGCTTTTGTGAACCAAATCTTTCACACAACGATATTTCAAAATCTTTAACAGGAAACGGTAGGGAAAAAACAATCTCGAATTCAAAACACAAAAATTGATGTGATGAAGCAAAAGCTTACACCTTAATAGCATCTCCATCCATAAAGATCTTTGAAAAAGTCTAACTTAGTAATTTTAATAATATTTAATTTTAATTTTTATGTAAATTTTAATTCATTAAAAATACATTCAACCAATCACAACACACCATTTAGCAATACACAAGATCTTAAAGTTCTTTTTTTAAGAACTTTTCTTCATTCTCTCTCTTTTTTTTTATTTTTTTTATTTTTGTAAGACACAAGATCCTTGGTAAGATACATGGATGGGGATGGTCTAATAACATAGTTTCTTTTTGGATGGTACATTTCTTTCTTCTTCTCCCTCTCAGTCTTCAAAGATGCATGTTCAAATCAACCCAACAACAATTCATTTCAGTATAAACAAACACAACACTTGTTTCATTTCTCAATAGGACTTGGAATCTACTATACATAACACCACAAGATTTTGCATTTTCATAACCATCTTTCATTCCTTTTTGTTTTCAAGGATACTAGGAGATTCCCATAAAACTCGTAATTGGTTCACCAAAATTTAAAACAGGACTTTGTTGTATATCACTGAATAACTTCTTTTTTTTCCTTAATCGGTTTTATTTGAGTTGTTTAAGAAGAAAACAACAAAACATACTGTCAGATGTTTTCGTGTGAAATTTACAAGTTTTCCCAAAGAAGAAGGTATGATGATCTTGGTGGATTCTTCATGCTTGACATTGTGCAATCGGTTCTTGCTTCCCTGTTTTAAAGAGAGAGAGGTAAGAGTTTATTTACATGAAATCGTCTTGTTCCTCCACAACACTTGCTTTTCATCCACATTTGGAACAAGTCTGGTCACTTAAATCTTCATTTACTATTGAATCAGCCAAACAAACTCATATTGAGGCATACCTTGCATTTGCATAGACTTTTCCAGGTCTTGTAATTGTCTGATGAAACCGGCATTAGGACTAGCCACGGGTCTTTTGCTCTTAACAAGTTGCAATGCTTGATTTAAGCTCATTCCATGTTTCTTCATGAGGTAAGCAACAACTATAGTCACACTGCAAGTAAAAAAAAAGCAAAAAATTCAAAGAAAAATGTGTATAACAAAGCGCAAAAGGAACGAAAACAAAAACGGACCTCCGCGATTTTCCAACGAAGCAATGGACAAGAACACTACCGCCTAGTCTCTTAGCTTCATCAATGAATTCGACACACTCATCGAAGTATCTTTCCAAATTTGTGTCTTCCTTATCCACAACTATCACATAACAAGCCATTCCATTTCAAAAGAGATTAAAACTTACAAAGTGACACCTTTTTGTATCATACATAAATCAAATGTCATACCTCGAACAACCTTATAGACAAAGTCATCAGGGTGAGCCGGTCTAAACGAGCTAGCTACGGTTAAGATATGCGTAACGTTGAAAGATTTCAATACGTTCTTGTTACTGGCTGCTGCAACGGATCCAAGATAGAGACCCTGAAAGTTTTAATTCAACCAAAAAAAATTAGATCTTGAAAACGAATCATTGGTTCAAGGAAAAGTATGAGTAATAATGACCTCTTCAATTAGGGATGGGACATTGTCTTCTCTATAGGTACGAGCAACTTTGATAACACGAAGTGCTTGTATCTGATTCTTCACTGTTTCGTTATACTGATCAATTGTTGCTAAAGAAGAAGAAGAAGGAGATTCTCTATCTCTAGAATTCCTGAATTCGATTGTAATGATAAAAATCAAAATCTAGGTCGAAATTATCCGAAATAATGCAATTATCGGAAGAATCGAATTTTGCATGTATGAATCTAAATCCTGAGAGTCGTATCCAATGAATGATCATCTTAATAGAAAACGATTGCAATTACGGGTTAATAATCGGATTAACATGAAAAGATGGATTCAATTAGAAGAAAAATTGCGAAGAAGGAAGAAGATCTTACATGGAAGAAGACGCTAAACGATGGAAGAAATTGGAGAAGATGAAGAAGAAGAAAAAATGGCGAATTTGATTACTATAGGGGAAATCGCAACTGTATGGTTCTCCAGGTTTTTTGGGGAAGGAGGAGAATAGGAAAAGATGATGCATCCAAGGGACTCAAAAGTAAAATGTTTCTTTTTCGCGGACAAAATATTTAAATACTTATTTATGTATCAAGTCCTCGTATAGTAAGAGAAATTGACTACGACCCCATAATTTTAAGATATGAAAATTTCTAGTGATTTTTTTGCAGAAAATTTTCACCATTATTCAATTCGACCCAAAATATATACCGTTGGTCACCTCCAGTTCTTTTTTTTTTTTGTCGTCAAAACATTTCATTAAGATCAAAGATACACTGGCCAACATACAACATATTCTTGAGAGTGAATTCTAGCTTTCTTAGCCAAAGAGTCTACATAGGTATTTACCTTCCTTGAAATATACCTAAAGTTAAAGTTGCAGCTTCTAGCTATGCTAACAATATCATGAAGAGCATTGATATAAGGAGAATGCTTAACCTGAGGAGAATTTAACTCCCATTCTCCTTGCTGCAAGAAGGAATATAGGAATTTAAACAACTTATAACGCTTTGCTGTTTAGTGGATGCTTCGTGGGTGTCAAGCTATCAGAAAATAAGAATTGCTTGGAGCTTGTGGGATCAGAATCGGCAGCAAAGGCTTTATGGATCAGGATCTTTCTCTCCAACATTATCCCCTGCTCAGGCAGAAGTGGAGGCCTTGAGAGTGACAGTAATGGAGTTAAACAAATTGGGGTATAGGAACATGGCAATTTGTGATCACCTCCAGTTCCAAACTTTTGTTATTGATTAATACGAAAAGTGACTCAAGAAAACAAGAAAAATAGTTTGATTGGTAACTTAAAACGGCGTAAACTTCTCAATCGTAAATTGTCACAATATAGTAGCATCTTATCAACTGTAATGTGAAGTTGAATGTAACGTTTTGGATATTTTTTTGTAACTAGTACAATCTAAAACGTTAAAAATAATAAGAGTTAATTAACTGAATATACATGGGCAATTTTATAATTAGTTCCATGCCCATAACATTTCAAAACTCTTGGCCATTGTGTGGTTATTGTCAATTGTAACCCTCCATTCACACGGAAGAAATTTCGTAGGAGGAAATTTTCTACGCAGAAGTGATTACGGTGGTCGCCGGACGTGACAACCCAAAAACAAGTCTAAACAACCCCTCCTCCCGGAAAATACGGTGGTCGCCGGAGGTGATTACGGTGACGGTCTCCATGGTGAATACGGTGGTCGTCGCGGGTTGTACGGTCGTAGTGGTGGCGGTGGAGGTGGAGGTGGTGGATATGGAGGTGGTGGTGGTGGAGGTGGTTACGGTGGTGGTTACGGAGGTGGTGGTTATGGAGGACGAGGTGGTGGTTACAGGGGAACAGTATCGGTAGTGATGGTGATGGTTATACGGTGGAGGGAGAGATGGAGAGGTTAATGATGTATGGAGGTGGTGGTTTCAGAGAGGAGAAGAGAGAGAGAAAGGTTAATACGGCCATTTAGAAATTTGACAAAAAAAAAATTGAGAATCCGATGAAATATTTCTCCATGAATTTTGCAATGTCAAACTGTTTCCAGAGAAATTGTACAAAAATCGATAATCCAGTGACCGAATATAAATAACAAAAGTAGATCGATTCAATATTCTAATTACAGATCCAAATCAGAGTCTAAAAAAAATTTCAATCAAAGACCATCTTTACACCCAAGTCACAGAGACTACTGAATTCGCAAGCCCAGATTGTTCAAAAGTCGTATTAGATCCATAATGAAGCGTCTTGTACGATCCAGGAAACGCTTGAATCAGCTTAAACGGTTTCTTCTTCTTCTTCATCATCATCTTTTCTGGTTGATCATCAATCTGTGAATAACAAAACGACCATAGAAGCTGAACGGAGTCTGTTTTGAGGAAATTTCTCTGTACTTTTCTCCCATCGGGTAATCGAACGCGGATTTGACACAAAACGCTTTTATCCAAATCGCGATTTGGTTCTTCAGGTAACTGTGGGAATCCGAGAAACGCGTTTGAAAACAAACAAGTGGTGTCGGTCTCTGATTCATCGGAATAGCGTTTCGTGCGTTTGAGATCTATGAACGGCGAGAAATTCTCCAGTAAGGATTGACATTCGAGCATCGTGTATAATCTTTTCGCCATTGATTTTGAAAACCCGATCTATGATTCTCGGGAGAGATTTGGAGATGAAAAACCCTAAATTTTTAGGAAGAAGAAGAAGAGTTGAGTTGATTTTTGCGATGATACGTTTTATATATAGAGACGTATTGAAATTGGAGAGAGAAGAATTTTGAGGATTGTTTGTTTCCTTTTCCTTGCAAATAGATTTATAATTTTGTTTTTTTTTTTTTTGGGTATAAAATCCGGTTTCTTTTTGGTTTTGATAACACAAAAACTAAATAAGAATATTCCCAAAAGTGAATTATGAGAAATCTATATTGATTATAAATTGAGTTATGATTTTTAAAAATATATCATCAATTACTGACTGAATCTTTGTTAGTGCCGCAACATCTTTTCTGTTTTACAAGTTAAGTTTTGAATCCTTCTATATTTATGAATGGTACTTTTTTCTTTTTCTTTTGATATGTAATCTTGGCCTATTGGGCTAAAACCACATTTGTCTTTGTTATTACTTTAACTCGAATTTAAAAGTTATAAAACATGATTTTTATGGAATACATGAGTTAGTACTAACAGAGTTTGGGCTTGGGCTTGTATAGTTAGAATTTTTCCCTTTGTGTTTAACTTCTCCTAGCCATTTCAAGGACTATGATGGGGGATTCAAGAGCCTTCTTATTGCTCTAAAGCTGTATTTGGAAACAGGAAGCTAAATAACAATAAGAAAAAGACTAATAAACGTTTGATTCAGTGGCATACATTATAGAGACATCAACCAAGAGTTTTATAATGTATCTCTCTTTATTTTCATAATATGATGAAACAGAGACCATTTAGAGAGCCTCTTTCTCAATTTATTTCACGTAAGTCGCAAACCAATCAAGCATCTCCTTGTGAGCTTCTTCTGCAGCTTTAACCGCCTCTGCGTCATCGGTATTGTACCTGACTGTCCAACCGTGTGAGACTTTCGGGAATATCTTCACATAACTATTCACCTACATTACAATCCTTTTAATGTTAGTTTCTTTCTTTTTTTTCAGCTACAATACTTCCAAGAGATAAAAACTGTTTTGAGTTGCCGAAGCATCTTACTTCGGGTTTGGAAGCTAGAATCTCCTCAAATTGCTTCAAGAGTGCTGGTGGGGACATCTGATCATTCTCAGCTCCTAATATAGCAATTGGAGCCTTCCCACCTGCGAGAAACCATAAAACCGATCAGAACAATTGAACACTCGGTAACAAAGAAATAGTGAATCGCCAGAGTCTTACTTTTGATATCATCAACAGTGACAAAAGAAGGATGAAGCAAAACAGCGGCTTTAATAAGCTCTTGCTTAGACAGTTGCACCACTACTTTTGCTGAAGATCATCAAATGACACAATAGAGTGAAAAGAAATATGCATTAGACAATTCCAGATATTACTAGTGAAAGAGACTTAAAAGCGAAAACAAAGAGACTCACCGCCCCAACACATCCCTGCGGCTCCAATGGCAGTTATGCCTTTGCTCTTTATGGCTTCAATTACTGGCTTTGTGTCTTCAAAGCCCTTATCCTAGTGGACGATAACATAAACCGAGTCAGATGGAATTGATCAAAACAACAAATACATAACGCCTAATGGAACAACGATTCTATTAAGGACAAGGAACGAACAGCGCCATGGTCTTTGAGCCAGACAGGGATGGGTCTCTCCTGGTTAGAGGGATTATAATAATCTCCATAGAAGTAATCAGGAACCACAACATAGAATCCAGAAGCTGCAACCTTGTCCGCAAGCGCCCTTACACATAACATTAAGAGTTTTTACTACAAGTCCATAAACATTCATCGTATATATCGAATAGAATCTCGAAAAAACCAAATTAGTTACAACAGAGAATGCAACCAAACAATGACACATGCAAACAAGAAAAAAAAAAAAAAAAAACTTGCAGCTCAGTGAAACATTCAGATCTTATCAAAGCAGATAAAACTCAAAGTCTAACAACCAGTCAAAGACCAACCAAAACCAAACTAGACTCTAAAACTCATATGTGGCCACTAAAGATTACGCTTTGAAGCAACAAACCCAGTTAATAAAATTTCCGACTTTAGTATTACAAAAGGGAAGAACTTGTAATACCTCAAGTTTGGAGCTTCATACCCTGAAGAACAAAAACACACAAGCTCAAACTCAGAATACAGTGATGAAATGATCACTGTAAAAAAAAGCTTAATCAGAGGAAAGAAGAAGTAATATTTACCAAAAATATCAGAAATCAGGAGGACACAGAGCTTGGAATCTGGAGAGCCGGAGACGTAAGCATCGAGCCCACCCAGTTTCTCCAAATGACCCGACCCGGAACCCGAGTTAAGAGCCGGCGGGTTTTCGCAGCACTGAGGTCCAGACATTTCTTCTTCTATTACAAGTTGAGAGCTAAGAGATCTGAGAAATTGTTTTCTTATTCAATAATTTGGATCTGTACAAAGTATATATACAATCACAAACCAAGTAAACCAAACGCAATTATAAACACAATTGACGGTTATACCAAACCGGACTATACACTCTAGTACCTTCAGAAATCAATCAGTGAGATAAGACAAAACCAAACTCAACCATATGTTATGTTTTCATTTGTTGTCATGGCCAATTAAACAATGGCATTTCGTCTTAAAAAGATTTTTCTCGATTCATCTAACGGTCACAAATAGCTCTCCTCAACAACTAATTTTGTAACTTCCAAGAAAATATCTTATTATATCTTTACAAAGTTGCAGAGTTGAAAGATCAAAGAAATAAATTGCAGACTTATAACTATGGTTGAACGTTCGGGTACCCGATTGGGTTCAGATCGGGTATTTCGGGTATCGGATACCTAATGTTTAGGGATATGATACCCGATCGGGTATTACATATATTCGGGTCGGGTTCGGGTATACCCGAACTATACCCGAAATAGTTTTTTTTTTTTCCAAAACCCGAAATAGCGCTGTAATCAACAAAAAAAAAGAGACTTAAAAATGAACATATGAAGTGTAAAGAAACAATGGTCAATCAAGTCAAGAAATCGAAACTACATATGAATGAATAAGTTATAATACTTAAGAACAATGTGAAAACAGTGAAGTGTAAAGGAACGGTAACTGTTCAACGATTTTACCAGAATCATCTCCAAATTTTAAAAACAAATCACTCAAAATCAACGAAATTCGTTTCTTGCTTGGAATAGTATTGACTAAGCTGCAACTATCTCCATTAATCTAAACAATTCACTATGAGTTATTAAAAAAAACAGAAAAAAACTTTTCAATTTCAATAAGATATTGAATTGAGTTTGTCATTCAGTATTATTAATAACCAATTAATCAATGGCATCCAACCCTAATCACTAATGTGTGTAAAAAAAAAAAAAGAATCGGGTACCTGATCGGGTACGAGTAACCAAACCTTAAGAAATTGAAACCCGATCGAATATTTTACGCACAGTTTTTCGGGTCGGGTTCAGGTTTTTGGGGTCGGGTTCGGGTACAGGTATCAGGTTCGGATAAAACGCCTAGCGCTACTTATAACCATCTTGATATAAAAAGAATCTTTTTTCTTTACAAGATTTTTTTTTCCCATTCCCTATACATGCTTGTTAGATCTCATCACACTATACTATATCTAGACGACAAGGCACAAGAAGGAAGCAGCACTAAACAAAACAAAAAAATCTATAAAGCAAAGCAACTAGAAACTAAATGAAACCTGGAAGAGAGATCAAAACTTTATAAGAAGCTAGCAACGTAAATGGATAATGAAATCAGCTGCATGATCCATTGTTTCAATGCCTCCCATGGAAAGCAATAAAATCGCCAAGTCCTCTTTACCCCATTGTCTAAGCCCATTGCTCAGACTCTTCAACACTTCAGTATCGATCTCTGCAACCCAATGCGGCAAACAGCTCACCATTAGACTCACCAAACCCGAAATATAAGTCTGCCAAGTTGCTATCTCGCATCCCACTGTTATTTTCCGGTCTAAGGCCCTCGCGAGGAACTCTAAATGGCTACCTAAGATTCCTTGGCGGCGTTTTGATGCAGATGATCTTGAGTCCACGCCCCAAGCGAATGCGCCACATAGGACTACAAAGTAGGCAAGGGCATGTCCTCTTAGCTCTGCGACTAGATCGGATGGTCCTTGTTCTCGGTCTGACTTGTCAACCGATAGAAACCAAGACGGGATGGTTTCTTTGATGAGTAGGTTGACCACACTTATCCCACCGGTTAGCCATACCAATGACGCACTAAGCGAAGCAGCAAGCTTTACCTGAGTTATTGCTGTTGCTAGTGAACTTTGACCGTATCTTGATCCGTTCTTCACTGTCTTCAGCCTTTTCAGCTTCTCCTTTGAGAGCCTGTTCTGAGCTATATCTGCTACCGAATGTATCAGGAGAGAGAGAATCTCGTCTGTCACAGAGACGGTATCTCTGAGAGCACGATACATACGGAGATAGAGAATCCCTGGTGCTACAGGAGAGATTCCGCCGTAGAAATGAGAGCCAAATCCATGGCCAAGAAGAGCTCCGACACCACCATCATTTGACATGGGGGCAGCGTTCAATCCGAGAGTGGCACTGAAGCAGTTTCTGAGAAGCTGAACCACAGCGTCTGGGTTGTGAAGAAAGACGGTGCGAGACGCAGAGAAAACAAGGAAGTCAAACCAACGTTTAGCCTTTTGGGTCCATAACGAAGCTACAATGGGCATGCAAGGCCAAGGACAGCCTGCAGCCAAGCACTCTAGAGCTGGGCCAGCCAGGTTGAGGAACGGCTCTGAAGCTTTGTCGATTTTGTACGTAATGGTTAGACTTACAAAAGCGGCTAAAGGCAAAGGAAGCGTTGCCCGAGAACTCCCTCCTGCCATATAACACGGCAAGAATCAACAATAAGTTCAAAAGACAAGTTTGACAAATCTAGACTTGTAAAGCTTATCATAGAGGTAACCCAAACATATAGACTCAGGGTTTGTAGACATTGCATATTTTTACCTGGAGCAAGGCTAGGGATATCAACTCCTGTTGTTGCGAGAATTTTCTTAATAAATTCCTCAACATTGGATAGATTTGTGGCCGGGCTAGGCCAATCCACGCCATTCATGGATGCTGGCTTCCAAACACCTCTACTCACCTCAGATGAGAAGTAGCTTACTATCGTTGCTAATGATGCCGGTAGAAAATCTGCTAAATCTTTCAACCCTGAAAGAGGAACACATGTTATTACATAAACAAAATCACATTACTATAAGAAAAGCATATGCTGTATCAACTAATCAACACGGTCAAACATCTCTCATCGGCATTCAAAGTTGCCAAAGGACAACATCATGAGAACTCTTTTCTCTCTATCTGGCCATGTATTTATGCAAACTGAACCAATAAATCAAAAGAAAGCAAGAGACACAAACCTGTTGCTAACTCACGAGGAGAAAGTCTTCCATGCGCACAAGCTGTTAAGGCAGCATCTACAACATATGGAACTGCTTTGAGGATATCCCAAGCAGGAAATTCAGGTCGTGGAATGCTATCTTCACTTGCAGCTCCCGACGAACTGCTGGTGCCTGAATTTACAGGATTTAAATTCTGACTGCCTCTAACCTTTCTGAACATCATGTTGAGAAGTGCTTCAACTGTCTGGTGGACGGGAGATCCATGTGTAAGTCCAGATAATGTGGAAGCTATGCATTTCTGGTGTTGCCTATACCAGATTTTCAGCTTCGGGAACGAGTCAACAAACACGGGTTGGCTGGATGCTGACCTCGCAACTTCTGAAAGCCTCTTTCGGTTTCGGTCTCTATTAAGGGTATCCGAGGAAACAAGATAAGAATTACGCACTAAAAGAAGATGCTCGGGAGTGAGTAGGGAGCCAACTGTTGGCACATCTCCTATACCATGCTCAATAGGAGGATGGTTGAATCTCCAAAGCTTTAAAAGAAGAGTGAAAGCATTTGAAAAAACAGAATATGCTGAGATTTCTTCTCCAGAAGGAAGAGTCCATGATACACTTGGAGTGTAAGATCCAAACTCTTCACATATCGGCATTAGTGAGCAAGCAAGTTGTGGGACCTAAAAAATAGTCATCAAAATCCCATATTACCTCTTGCAGCAAAATTTGGTATCAAGGCCAAGAAACTTGATGCATAATACACGTACCATGCCATGTAAAGAGAAAATCTGAATGCTGTCAACAGATCCTATCCCAACAATAAGAACATTCAGCATGCGGGCATAACCAATCAAATGACTTTCAGCCCCGGAATAATCTGCTGGAGCGGGTGGGGATAGTAATCTTGTAAGAAATTCAACAGTGTGTTCCTGTACATTGAAGAAATACAGATGAAGCCAATTGTGTTGTCAAAGCAGTAATTCAACTGAAATTTCACTGGTTGGTTAGTGCAAACCTGTATGTTCCAACCCCTTGTGAGAGATGCCCCACAAAGCACTGTAGCAGCAGATATCTTCTCATCATCCGATCCTTTGACTGCGATCTCAAACAATTTCTCGATCTCTGCTAAGCTTCCATCAAATCCATAAGCTTAAATTTCAGTTGCTTTCGGTAAATTTAAGAAAATAAAGAGAATTTGATTCTACCTGGCTAAGAAACTAAAAGGAATAACTGACGACGAGACAAAACATAAGTACAACTAGAATGCAACCATTCTTCTCATTGAGGCAACAGTGGATTAAGGAAATGTGCTTAAGCTGTGGTTTCTTTAGGTTAAGACTTCAAAACTCGGCAACTTTCAATTTTTAATGTTTATAAATTACATCTGGATCATGGTTTGAGGGATGACTACGTGGATGAAGCAGTGTATAGCTATTCGAGCAACAAGAAACCAAAAGACAATAATAATCCATTCTACCTTGAAGCAGGAACTGAAACCAATGCATTCACCATTGCAGCATTTAGTGGGGCCCCTTTCAAAAAAGATGACCAGCAAGGTACTTCATTCGGAAGACTATGCGGTATTTGGTTGATTTGGCCATTAACATAGCCAGGCCACGAATAGGCCGATGTATTCAGTATGTTTCTTGCAATACAAGCCTCAACTATCAGGTGGCGCATGTTTCCAGCTACAAACATAAATTATGTTAGGCAAGAAAGAGACCCATTACATCAACAAATGACGACATTCCAGAGACATTAATCATGAAGCATATGATGACAAACATATTGGTTTAACTTCAATTTAACAAAGCAGAATTTTGATTAACTTACAGCAGTTGATAGGCATGTCCTTCATGTTTATGACATCAGAACATGACTTTCCAACATTGCCACCAGACAAAAACAAGATTGCCTTTGTGGCAGCTTTGTTGGCAGCAGAAACAACGCACTGTGGAGGAGCCAGCAAACCAGGGAATTCACCGAGGACCTGCAAACTTGTAATAAGATCATTTCGCAGCTTCTCCATGAAAAATGCTATCTCTTCCTCCTCAATAAGGTTTGCGGCTACAAGAGGTACGATACATAATGACATGCACAGCCTTGTGTCCAGTCGAGGAATAGGTCCCTCAATAGGATCTCTTTCCTAGCAATAAATAAAGATAAGAAAATCAGAACAGTCATTAGATACTGAAAATTTTGAATATATCATGGTTGACAGACTAACATACAAATAACAAAGATTTCAAGTTAGCCTAGTTAATCCAGAGAACATGAGTATATAGTCCTTTGAAACTGCAAGAATGAGCTTTAGGAAAAAAAAGTTTTGGGGATTATAGTAGTCAATTTTGGCAGAAATTTAATTGAACCAATCACAAAATAAAACATGGAGTATGTAAAGCTTGCAAGCAAGAAAAAAATGCACTTTATTGGTGACCACAAACAGTAAGAGATTGTCTAACCCTTTGAACAAGTCGGAGAGCTGCTATCCAAAGACCCAAGAAGGTGTCATGCCAAGTACTCCTATTAATTTCTTTAAGTGTTTTAGCTAGACCTGAAAATTTGATATTATTGAGTCACTCTCACTTCATTATATATTTGAGATATCTCCTCTTCAGCAAAAGCCACAAGTGAAGGAATATGGAGTCTGCAATTTACCGGTAATGATTTCAATCGCACTAGTAGGGTTTACTTGATAGCCATCCATAGCATCTTCAAATGCCAGATCAAGAGGAAGCCAGAGTGAAGAGAGACTTGCTCCGTGGCATAAGCCAGCAAAGGAAGCGAGAGATCCAAAGTCCATGATTGCACCGGATCTCCATAACGAATTTACTTTGCTATCACGATAATACCTAAATCGTGTATCGGAAACCAACTCCAATAGATCCCTTGAATTTATAACCTTTGAATTTTGTAAGGCCAATGAATTTTCTCCAAGCACTTGTACTCTCTGGACAAATTCATGCCAATTTGAAACCCTGAAAAAAATAGATAGCAAACATTTAAAAAAACATCCCTTCACGAAGGAGAGAAAACTTGTCAAAAAAAAGCTTTAAATGATTGATCCATAAGGCAAAATAAAATAAAAAGCTTTAAATGACTGAATCAAGCTTCAACATTGCATATGGATAGTTAATATGATTTCAGATTAACTTTTATGCATACCTGTAGTAGCTCACAAGGTATAGCAACCTGGAGGTCACAGTATTTCTGAGAAATTCTGCAATCATCTCGATAGCCATGGTGGTGTTTGAAGTTTGTAAACTTTCGTGAGATCCGTTTTTCTCATTATTTCCCTCAGGAACATCAATTTCCATTCCTTGAGACTTGTTTAGCCACTGCGAGCTAGTGTCTTGTCTTAGCTCTAGTAAACCTTCATCACTTAAGGATGCATCTAGTAGTTGTGATACCATCTTAAAGACGAATTCTACTACAAGTACACCAGGTTTGCTAGTTTCCACACCAAATAACTCTGAAAGACCAAGAATCTTGGCTACTGAATTCAAGACACTGTACCAAGTAGAAAGACGAACATATATCACCAAGAAAACAACCACGCTAAGGTAACAACCAGTACGCCAAAACAAAAACAGTAATTGTATTCTCTACTTCTACTTTTTCAGAGTAATCAGCTGAGCTTTAACGATGTTCAATGAAAGAAAGCATGTAATATACATTTAGTAACAATTTCTCCAGAGCCAAACATTTGAATGAAACAGTAGTAAGAAGGTATCAAGAGAGACTCACTTCTCGTAGTGAGGTCCACTAATATGATCTTTAATCCTGAAAATATTTCTCTTAAGAAGCTCCAAGTAAATTCTATAAGCTGCTAGTTGCGTAGAACGATTCGGAACAACTCTGCAAAGAGAATCCAAAAATCACAAACACATGAACGCCCAAATCTAAGATCCATAATCAAAACTCATACATACTTAGTCAAACATTCATCATAAATCGTAAATCGTAGAGATTTTCTATGTAAAACCCTAAATTCATGAACGATGAATCGAAAGAGCTGAGAATGGATTAGAGAAAAACCTGAGAGAGAGCAGAGCAAGTACGACGAGAGGAGAAACGAGCTTCAAAGCCATAGCTCGTTCAAGGAACTTCCAGAGAATAGGGACGTTATTTTCCCAGCAAATGTAAGAGACGAGAACCTCGGCGAGCTCCGTCGACGGAAAATCCACGACGGATTTCAAGTTCGCCGATAAGTGAGAAGCCCAAAGACGTGCATCGACGCAATTTTCTTCCGCCATCTTCGTAACTTCAATCACACAATCCCAGACGGTTTTCCGTCCGGGAACCACCATTTTTTCCGATCAATCTCTGAGAAAGAGATAGAGAAGGAAAGAGAGAGAGAAGGCGGTTAAAGACACAGGAGCTCTCAGATTTGATTTGCCAAAAAAAAGAAGAAATTAGAAAAAAAACGCGTGTGTATATGGGCAACTGTGAGTGTGGGGGTCTATACAAAATGACTGAATAGTCCCCCGTGAGGTAGAGAGAGTGGTCTTGGTGCGTGTGAACGTCTCGAGACAAATAATGACAAAGACGTCAAAAAGACTTCTCATTTACCAAATCTACACTGTTTTGTGAAATTGTGTGACTTCTTCAAGCATACCCAATTTTAGAAATGTTTTTATTTAGGAAATTAGGCCTACTAACCAAGAAAAAAATTATAATTCAAATCATAACTATTTAATCTAAATCTAATGGCCAAATTTAAGCTACATAGGTTAGTTTTAGTAGTTAGTTTACTAATTATTAATTTTTTTTTGGTTAGTTGGCAAATTAGCCCTTTTTAGTTTTTCATTCAGATCTTAATTGATATTTAGAAACTCTTTTGCCTAAAATTTATCTCGGTTCCTAAAACTGTTAATGATGGAATTAAGAGTGAATTTTTTTTTCTAAATACTACAAACGTTTTAAATGATAAAATATTCAGGGCTTTTTTTTATAATCGAAAAAGTTTTGGGATTTGTCCTAGTTACCTCAAGACGATTCAAAACAGAGCAGGGAACAATTGTCTTTTGAAAAGGTTACATTTACCGAAAACATATTTAGATTTTGATATAAACTTTGAAGAAAAATGTTAAGAATGTGATTGGTAATTTTATATCGTTGTGGTACGGTGTATATTGTATTTATCATAGCCATCAATCACAATAACGGTATAAAAAATATTCGAATTTATATCGTTTTTTGTTACCGCCATGTCTTAGATCTTTACATTATTTAGTCCAATATTCGATTATTACTATAAAAAATTATAATATTACTTTACGTTATCAATTGGACTCTAATTATATGGATACCTATCAGCTTTTGCGCTGAATCTTTGAATATCTATGTATATGAATAAGTGAAGTGTAAACTAAAAATTATCATCGAACTTTGAAAGTATTTCTAATCAAATGAACCTTTTGTCAGTCTTAATCGTCATTTAAATAATAATATAGATAGTGGCAAGAGAATTACAAAACCATGATTTCCAAGTCTGACTTTTGGGACAAATTTGCATGAAAGACTAATGCAAGAAGAGCTTTTAGGTAATAATGCAAGAAAATTTCAATTTAGTCAATTTCTCCCGCTTTGGTTATGCGTCTAATGGATAAACATTACCATTTGTTGCTAAATAAAAAGACATAACCATTATAACTTGTTATATATTTTATATAATTAATTAGTAAAGTACCATTATAAAATATAATACCACTATTCTGTTTTTGTATTAGAAGCAATTATAGTACCACTATTCTTCTGATACCAAAGCATATACCAATGATATACATGAATTTTAGAAATCTATACTATAAGAGAAAAGCTAGTATATTGCAAGATTAAAATTAGAAGAAAGGACAAAAGATGCGGAACCTATAAGAAGTTGGTGAATTGAAGAACACGATAAATGATGGATGACTCACATGAATCCAGCTTTTATATTCTCTTTAATTTTATAAACAATTGGGACAAGATCATCTCTAGATGCAAAAACTTGGAGTCTATCAGGTAGGTAATGGTTAGATTCGAGTACTTATCTTTGATAATTTATTATTGACTTTTTTCTTTCCTGAACATACGAGGATTGTATTTAGTTAAGAGGTTGGCCAATGAATTTCAAACTTCTATACCATTTTCTTGTAAACGATATATTTCTCACTAAAACTTCTATAGCTCTATATCATCTTATTTCAGTGGGTTTTTTTGTTTGTTACGTTGTTAAGTATTTTTGCCACCTAGTAGTCATTAAGGAGGCAAAATAAAGAAAAAATTACTGAAATTACCATAATTTCAATAACCCTTTCTAAAATTACCACAACCCTCAAAAAGTTTCCAATTTCATACCACAAACCTGTTGAAAAGACGAAAATACCCTTCTTCCCTTCTTCTTCTTCTTCTTCTTCTTCTTCTTCTTCTTCTTCTTCTTCTTCCTCTCTCTCTCTCCTCTCTCTCTCTCTCTCAACCGGGGATGGTGATTGCCGGAGGTAGAGTCGGAGACGAGACATTGACGGAGACGAGACATCGACGGAGATGAGATGGTGGACCAAAATTGATCGGAATAGAAAATTAAACCGGAAACAACAATAGAAACAGAGGACAACATACGCCGATATAAATTGTAACAATAGAAAAACATGAATACGGGGGACAACATCCACAAAGACCGTGGACAATGGCCACGAAGACGGTGGTTGGCATTTTTTCCGACTGTATAGACATAAACAGAGTCGGGAGAAGATAACTTTGTCCATTACCACTAGCTTTCAATTAATATGTCCATAATTCTCATTTTAGTCTTGTCCTCTCAAGATTGTAGTTTTAGAACACAAAACGTTTTTTTCAAAGGTAGAAAACTGTAAAAAATTTGATCGGAACAGATGACTAAACCGGAAACAACAACGGAAACAGTGGACATTTTTTATAACTTGTGCTTTGTTGTCCACTAACGCGGTTTTGTTTCCCATGTACTTGTCCACTGTTTGTTTATGATCCTATTTTTATTTAAAATCAATTTGCATATTTAAAATCAGTTTCTATCTTATGAAACTTGTAAAATCAGTTTATCTTTTGGCGTTAAACAAAATTATTGTCATGTCCTCTCAATACAAAAGATATTGATTTTGTTTTTGTCCCCACCACAACTTGTCCACGTGTGCACAACCGCATTTTGTCCACCGTCTCCGGTTATATCCACCACCGTCTTCGTCACCGCCGACCATCGTCACAGTGGACATTTTCGTTTCTTGTCCACCTCTACCACTATCTCATCCATTGTTTTTGTCACCGTTTTGATTTTGTCCCCAATTCCAACTTCGTGATTGTCCACGGTCCTACCTTTGTCACCAACCACCACTTCGTCCACGTTAAATTTCACAACCCATAATCCATGAAATTTTTTTGTTCAATCTTGTTTCTTCAAGTGTTGGAGGTAAACATGAATAAAATTGTGCTTTAATCCACCGTCTCTATCTCTGGTTGAGAGAGAGAAGATGAAGATTTGAAGAAGAAGGGCATTGTTTGAAAATGGTCTAAAATTTTAGGGTCAAAATGGTTTGAAATTGGACTAAATGGTAGTTCAAGAAAGTTTGACTGAAAATATGGTAATTGAAGAAATGTTGACTGGAAATTATGGTAATTTCAGAAAATTTCCCCAAAATAAACATTTTTTTTGCCACTATCCTTCCAACTTTAAAAATAAACCTTTTAAAGTTGACCACTATATATTTGTTATGAACTTGTTATCATAAAGGAAAATAAACCGTAGAAACATGAGTAGCAGTGTATCCATTTTATTTAAAACTCGATTTAATTTTAAAAAGCATGAAATTGTCGTATTTTTCCGTCGCCGGAAAAAAAAACAAGGATAAGAAAAGAAAGCAAAACAGAATAATATTGATAGGAAAAAATGAAAAAGATAATTAGTTTAGTGGTTAGGAGTAGGTGGAGATGATGTTAGTGGAGGTTGGGGATGGTCCATCACCAGTTTCTGAAGTCCTACCGTTTTGCTTTAATCAATGGACATCTCGAATTGGAATGTAGCATGTACCTAGCTTTTCTGAAATATATTATCTTCTATCCACCAAATTGTCTATGGTTCTCATTTTCCCGTTAGAAAAATTAAAATTCAAGCTATTTTTATCCTGCTGGTCCACTATTCAACAAACTACCCTCATACTTTACTTTTGTGTTCATAGATTTGAAAATTCGCAAATATTTGTAATATTAAAAGTTCTGTTCTTATTGCTTGTTTTAAAAGTTTCACATATATAAAGTCCGTCTAAAAGTATTTTGTAAATTTTGTTAAGTGTGATTATTCTAAAAATATATAACTTTTTTTTCTAAAATTGTATAATGTTTCACTTACATATGCTAAAAAAAGTCATGCTGTGTATATTTTGCATATCAAGAGTTGCTAGTGAAAGAAGAGTGAAATTTTCAAGTCCAATATATATGATCAACATACATCTTAAATATTCCTTTTGTAATGATCGGAGACTTACAGAAAGATGCTAATCAAGACTTCGATCAAGAAATGACAGTTTTTTTTTAAATCATAAATAACAAGTTGGAGATAAACAAATCACTATAATTTAATTCGTATTAGTCAATTCTCTAAATCGAAAGAGAGAGAGAGAGAGAGAAGTGGAGAAGAGATCGAACCCAAAACAAAATAGACCCTTTATAATTCTGTTAATTAAGGGGTGTTTGGTTAATGTCTCCTTCAAGTAAGAATCATATCTTGGTTGGTGAACAGTAACACACACAATGCTACTATAGTGTGGCTCATGTCATTTGTTTTTCTGTCCAATTGTCTGAAAACGACGGCGTGTGTGCTTTCAGATTTAGACTACGCACCTTCTCTCATCTTCACACCAAATTTCATCATTATTAGTTTGTACTTTTTAATTTAAATTTTTCCCATGATCCAAAATTCCCATGACCCACAGGGATTTAACATAGCGCCTCGAGCCTCCAAGACCCCAGGAAAATAGTTGGGCAAGTGGCACCCAGACACCTGGATTATCAAAAAAAAAAAAAATAGTGGTCCATTTCGGATAAATGTCGAATAGTAGTGGATATAGAACAAATATAAGTAAATCGGTTATTTAAAGTTGCTATCTCAATTATACATTTGAAACCAAATAAGACAAATAATTTGGATAACATGTGGGATACGGATAATTCAAAATCTAAAATCATTAAAAGCTTGATTAGTACACCCGCTACCACCCGCAAACGCTGCGTTTGCGGGCGGTAGCGGTTAGGAGCATTTGACAATAATCATGAAAAATGCTTTCTACCGCTCCGTACCGCTCTGGACCGCTCAAAACCAAAAGCTACTTTCCTCGAGCATTTGCGGTTGCGGGTGGTTGAGAATAAATTTATTTTTTATTAAAAAATAAACTAAAATCTACTAAAAATCAGAAAATTTAAAAGTAAATTTAAAAAATCAAGATTTGAATATTATAATTATTAAATATATAAATAATTTGATATTTTTATTTAGTAACCTATTTTAATTTTATATTTATAAAATCTTTACACCAAAATTTTCTTAATAAATTACTATCACAATATATAGAAACAAACTAAAATTTTAAAATATAACAATAATCTACAAAAGAAACAATTTCTCCACTAAATTCATAACTTTAATCCAAAATAATAATAATAATTATAATAATAAATAATAATAAACAATGTAAAAATCATTAAAATTTATTGAATTAATAATTTTTATATTCTATTATAGTAATATAATTTTTGATGTATTTTTATAATTATTGATGTATTTACATTGTTAATTTATTATTTAACCGCTACTGCACCCGCTGGCAACCAGTCGTAAATATCCCGCAAACGCACCAATTTTTAACTGCTGCACCAGTCGTTCAAATCGCTCAAAAACGCTTGAAACTGCAACCGCCCACTTCTGTAAACTCCCGCAACCGCTGCGGCTATACCAGTCAGGCTCTAAATTGGATAAAAGTCATATCCGGATTCGTCTAGTTAGATTTTAGATTATTTTAAATATAATTTTTTAGCTATCCAAACAAACAATTTGGCTGTCTTGGACAATTACATGTATTCTTGTCGTTGAAATAATATTTTGTTTTGTCAATCTAAATATCCCAACGATATTTTTTCGTTACTCTTATCCGAAAAGTAGCTAGTTCGGATTATATACAGGGTAATAAACGAGATAGTAGTTGACAAAAAAAAAAAAAAAAAACGAGATAGTAAACAATGACTTTTTTTTTTTTGTCGTCGATAGTAAACAATGACTTTATAAATAAAAGTTGGTCAAGTGGGAGTTTAAAAGAAAATGTCAAATGGGCTTGCATTGTGTGAGAGTTTCTCAAAGTACAGCTAAGCTACACCATATAATATAATTACTTCATGTTTCTCCAACGAATCGGTAGTGCTTGGTCTAATAGTTGTTGGTGGTATGTTTTTTTTATCGAAACTCGAAAGTGGTATGTTAATTTATTATTGTTACGGTTTTCCATCGTCACATGGTGAACAAGATTGATAACGACACGTTCATATGGTTGGCTTCTTGCATTAGAAGTCATAACTCGCTTGCCACTATATATCATTCTTTAATTCAGATATTTATAAGGAAATTAATAAATACTTTATGACCAAGTCTTAAAACTATTGCTTTTTGTTATGTTTTGATAAAGTTCCATTAATGGATTATAAACTTTTTTCTTGGCCTCTAATCACCAACTTAATGAAATGAAGACATGAGTGAGTCACACATGACCATGGAAACATTATAATACTACAAAAGATGAGAAAGAAGAATGAGATCCATTTTCCTCTGTCTTACCATTTCTCAATCAACTCCTAATCTCAGCATTTTGATTCATAAACAGGATTAACCTAACTTGTAATTATATAGAAGTATATGACACATTAGAGAGGGCACAATTATTGGTGAGATAAGAGAAATATGACATTCGTTGCTAAGTAAAAGTCAAATAAATGTAACTAAAGTGAATATGCTTCTTCAACTACTACTACTACTACTACTACTACTACTACTACTACTAATTACTACTAGTCTACTACAACATTGTTTTTGGGCAAAAAACAATGAGTAACTCAAAGAATCCAATGAGCCCTTTCCAACTTCAATGGCGGATTTGAATTCAAAAATCCTCGTCAACTGTAAATTCGTAGTTCTTACTTCCATTTTCGAGGCTCGACATAACCGATGCCTTCTGATACTCTCCTACTCTTTTCTCAAAGAAGTTTGTCTTTCCTCTGCAATGTTTGACATAAAAGTACCAAAAACCAACTTAATCAGTGAAGTGAATACCGTTCTTGAAATCTTAGCGGTTTATCGACTACTTACTGCAAAGATATGAACTCCATCCAGTCAAATGGATTTTCTGCTTTGTATTTCTTTTCACATCCTAAGGTAACCTAAAAAAAACGATACCAAAAACAAATCCACGGGTTAATCCGCGTTTCAAAATGCCGATAACAAAAGGGAACATTAATTTTCTTTTACCAGAAGACGGTCTGCGACAAATTGTATGTACTGACTCATGAGGTTTGAGTTCATTCCAATCAGATCACATGGAAGTGCCTTGCAGACAAACTCTGTCTCAATTTCCACCGCCTCGTGAACAATTTGATAAACTTTCTCCATGGGAAGCTGCTTCTGAAGCAAACTGTACAAAAGTACGTATGATAACGAGTTAAAGAATCATAGAGATGCTCATCAAAACCAAATGTGACTTGCTAGTATCATACAGACCTAATGTTACCTGTACAAGAGACAAGCAAAGTCACAATGTAGTCCCTCGTCTCTCGATATAAGCTCGTTTGAGAAGGTTAAACCCGGCATAAGACCTCTTTTCTTAAGCCAGAAGATGGCACAGAAGCTGTCCCAAAAAAAACATGTAATGCTTACACACAAAGTCTGCTTTTAAGAGCTAAATTTTACGCAGCAACCAGCGAAAATATACCTTCCCGAGAAGAAGATTCCTTCGACGCATGCAAAAGCAACTAGCCTCACAGCGAAAGACATAGGACTGCAGAAGAAAATGGTATACTATCAGATAAAAGTTAGGGTCACCTTCAATAATTAATCACATTTTTGTAAAGTTTCTTTGTTACTTCGACGAACTACACATTCTAAAATCAGAGCAAATTCACCAAATTTGGTACCTTTGAATCCAATCTAATGACCATTGTGCCTTCTTGGAGATGCAAGGAATGGTATCAATAGCGTTGAACAATCTATCCTTCTCCTGCGAATCCTTTATATATGTCTCCAGTAGTAAGCTATACATCTCTACAAAATTTGCCAACAAAAAACATGTTTTGAATCAGTTTTACTTACTAGACGCGTCAGTAAGAAACAACAATGTTACCGCAAGATCAAGACTCAGGTCGTAGTCTAATTTAACGCTATTCGTATAAAATCTTGAAACAAGAAAACTCTATCAAAACTAAAAACATTTGAGATTAAAGATCTAGACTTCACTCTCAATTTACAAAACCGTACCCGAATGAATGTTTTCCATGGCAATCTGAAACCCATAGAAAGCACGAGCCTGAAAAAAAATCGACAAAAGTAAGTGTCAAGCTTCAAGATATTACTACCACTATACTCCACAAAGTGAAATCCTTTTACCTCAGGAACTTGAATATCATTCAAGAATCTTGCAGCCAAATTCTCCAACACAATTCCATCTGAAGCAGCGAAAAAAGCCAGAACATGGCTAATAAAATGCTTCTCTGAATCAGACAATGTTCCCCACTGTTGCATATCACTTGAAAGATCAACTTCCTCAGCTGCAATCATTCCATTCATAAAAGTATAAAACCAAATGAAGATATTACCAGAAAACAGAACCATTACACACAAAATCACTTTTTTGGATGACATGACAATTTTATACAATGAAAAGAAGAAGCTTTGAATATACAATCAATGAATTTGCAAAATTGGGGAAGAAGAGAGGACTAACCAGTCCAAAAACTGGCTTGAGCTTTCTTATACATCTCCCAAATGGGTTTGTACCTAATTGGGAACATAGAGAATCTCTGGTTCTGGGCCATCAAAAGCGGCTCTTCAGATTCATCTTCTTCTTCCACCAAGTCTCTCTTTTGACCGTTGTTTAGAGAACCCATTATCACGAATTCGAAACCCTCAATTTCTTTCCCAATCTCAATTCTCTTCTTTTTTGAGGTTGAGAAACAGAGGATTTTTAGATAGGTAGGTTTAAGGAAAACCCTAAAACAAAAACCCTCGAAAACCGACAAGAAAAACAAAAAACGCTCTGTGGTGTTTTGTCTCTTTGGCTCTTCGTGATCTTTCATCGGGATTTTCAACACAAAATATCTGACCAAAAGCTAATTGTGAATTACTTCGACTAAATTAGATAAGCATATAAAGGTATATAAATTTATAACCACAAAATTCAAAACTGTTCGGATATGGAGAAGAAAAATAACGGGTTTAATGATCCATTGGCGAATAATTATTGTTTCATAGTCAAATTCACTTTTTTGATGTATCGTTTATGCTTTATGATGCATATATTTGCTTCGGTAATAATTTGTTTTCCAAAATCTTGTAGCATCGATTTGAAACTAATGAAATTGTTAAATGTTAGCCTTTTTATCAAAAAAAAAAAAAATTGTTAGATGAAAAAAAAAATGTGAAGTGAATCATATAGTTGTTGGATTCACTACAAGAAAATAGTTATTTAGTGACTACTTCTTGTGACTGTTTTTTCAATCACAAAAATTTGTGATTCATTTATGACCGATCAGGGATACTTTTGCGACTACTCAAAAAACAGTATAAAATCAGTCACAAATTTGTGACCAAATAATATCGTCGCAAAAGAGTGTGTAATGAGCGACTGATTTAAGACTAATTTTACATTAGTCACACATTAAAGACCATTTTGCAACTCAAAATTCCAGTGACACATTTGTGACTAAACAACTTCTACATTTTGAGTCACAGTTTGCCATTGTTTGATTTTAGTCATATATTTGTGACTACCTAGCCACTGTTTAGTGACACTCAGTATGATTTTGGCTAATCCAACATTTGATTATAAGTAAAATATTTATTTAACATACTAACATACATGTCCAACACTAATGTTTTACCAAATGTGAGTAAGTAAATTTTCAACTTCATTACAAAGAAATCATAAGTACTTATGATTCTATTCTAATTTATGTCCAACACTAATGTTTTACCAAATAAAACTTGTTTTGTATTGTTTTAAGGTATATAATGAGTCAAACACTTAGGAAATACATAACAAACTTAAATAAATAGTCTTATACCTAGATTTTTATAAATAATAGTTTAGGGTTTAGGGTTTACATTTGTGACTATAATTAGTATCACAAAGTAGTCTTAAAGTGTGACTAATTAGCCACTATAATTGGGCTCCAAAATTTTCTTTTCCAAAATTCGTGACTCATTTGCCACCACATTTTACGGGTGACACAAATCTGTGATTCATTTGCCACCTTATTTGAATTTAGTCATATATTTGTCACTACCTAGCCACTGTTTAGTGACACTTTTGGATAATTCAACATTTAATTCTAAGTAAAATATGTATTTTTCATACTAATATACATTTCAAGTGTAATCTATACTTAATCTTATCATATATAAAGCATGTCTAACTTTGAAGTGTGAGGAAGTAAATTTACAACTTCATGACAATAAGTAGTTTCATAAATACTTATGATTTTAATCTAATTTATGTTCAACTCTAAAGTTTTACAAAAAAAAAATATTTTGTATTGTTTTCATGGTTATAATCCAACATCACACTTGCTACATACATTACAAACGTATTTAAACACTTATACCTAGATATTTTATATATTAGATTAGTGTTTAGGGTATAGATTTTGTGACAGAAAATAGTATCACAAAGTAGTCTTAAGTTGTGACAAATTTATCACTGTAATTGATTTTAGTCATATATTTATGAGCACCTAGCCACTGTTTAGTGACACTCAATAAGATTTTGGCTAATTCAACATTATATTTATTTTACATAGTAACATAGATGTAAAGGCAAAATTACACTTAATCTTATCATACACTCGCCATGTTTAATTTTGAGAAAGTAAATTTTTAACTTCATCACTAAGAACTATAACTAATGTTTAACAAAATTATTCTAAGTACATATGATTGTAATGGAATGTAAGTCCAAATCTAATGTTTAACAAATTAAAACTTATTTTGTATTGTTTTAAGTGTCACAATGAAGCTAAACACTTACTACATACATAACAAAGGCAAATGAAACTCTAACACCAATTTTTTTTCAAATAATAGTTTAGGGTTTGGGGTATACATTTGTGACTCCAAATAATGTCACATATTACTCACAATTTGTGACTAATTAGCCACATAAAAAGATTTTTACTTCCCAATTTTTGGCTCCAATTGAATGTTTTCACCACTTAATTTGGCTCCAAATGAATTTTTACACCAAATTTTTTTGGCTCCAAAACAATTTTTTCACCAAAATATGTGGGGCCACCAAAACCCATAATTTTTAATACCCACACAAAACTAAAACTAATTATTTCTCTCACTCTCTCGCCTTTTCTCTCAATCCACTTTCACACAAAAATCCTAATCTTTTCTCTCCAGTTTCTCCGAAAACATAAATTTATTTCTTTCTCTCCATCGTTTCTCTCAATCTTACCTATACGATCGCGTCTCTTTCTATTTTGTTCCTTCTTACATCTGTTTCAATGACTTCTGGTGGGAAAGCCAATCGAGGGAAAGGTTCTAAAGGAGGTGGTGGTAGGAATTCAAACAACGGCAGAAGAAGAGCCGCTGGTATTCGCATATCAGACGGCGGTCGTGGTGACACGTCTGCTGGAGTTATTCCAACCAACGGCGTAGATCTGAACGCCTCGCCTTCAGACACGAGAGGAAAACCAAATATGTCGACGGCTATTCTGGATATGCGATGCATGACATAGATCTAGACCGCAGAGGAAAAATCACAGCTCTTTCACCCTCTGGCTTAGCTGTGAGAGGGAATGGGTTTCAAACATCATCAGCCGGAGTTACGAGGACCAACGGCGGTTCGGTTGAATGTGGCTTCTAGCCCCATCCTGGATCCTCATCTTACTCCTCGAACCCCTCTTCTCAATCGACGGCGTCTGTCAGCAGATCATCAACGCTGACACAGTTTCCACCACAATCCGCTCAACATCTCCAGTTTGCCATTCCCCAAAACCCTTAGCTCCAGAATCCTCAGCAACAGCCTCCTGCGATGCTTGTTCCTCAGCAACAGCCTCCTGCAATGCTTGTTCCTCAACAACAGCCACCAAATGATGAAGAAGAAGAAGACAACGAGGTCGATGGCGAAGAAGAAGAAGACGACGAGGTCGATGCTCCCAACCTAGATGCTGCTGACTTTGAGCAACTATTAGATGGTCTCCTTCAAATCCCTGGCTGAGAACAGTTGCCTCTCTTGTCAGAGCACCCACGCCTAAATCGGTAGAGTACATGGTAACATCTTCTCTTTGTACAATAGTATTTCTTTTGGATTTTATATTGAAAGTTAATTGGTTTTATATGCCTGTTAGAATTTTTGAATGGAAATTTAATTTGTATATTAGCTAGAGTGTTCAGAATTTGGTAATATTAGGATATTAGGTGTTATGTGGTAGTGGATACTCCCTCTCTTTCATTATATAAGATTTTTAAGAGAATTTTTTTAGTTTTATTTTATAAGATGTTTTACTAGTCTTTATGCAAATTTTAATGTGATTTGATATTTTTGTCCTTTGAAATTCCGTAGTTTTGTATATGATTGGTTGAGTTATAATTTTAATTAATTATTAAATGAGATTTTGTTTGTATTTATTGTTTTCTTAATTCTCGCAAAATAAATAAAAAATCTTATATAATGAAACAGAGGGGAGTATTATAATTTGAGGTAATTTGTTGAACCGTTAAGACACGTTTTCATTTGCTCTTGCATTGATTATGCTTAAGCTGTTTTTTTGACTAATGTTTGCTCTATAAATCACTGCTCATGGACTGCTATTAAGTCAATCTAATATATTGAACATTTTGTGTATATTAGTTGTTTTACTCTATATATGTGTTCTTCTTTGACCATGTGTTTTATGTGTTAGGTTTAATCGAGACAAAGGCAAACTGACTCGAGAGATTTCTGGAATCTTTTGTCGTAAGTTCGATGGACCTTACTTTAGCTGTAACGTTACACCAATTCACATCCAGGAACACTATTTCAGGACTTTTGCGGTAAGGTTATGACTGATCCTTCTTCTTTTACAGTTTCTTTTCCAAATATGTAACACTGCTAACCAATATCTCTTTTCGTAGCGCAAGTACAACTAGGAAATTGGGATTACAACTATTATGAGGTCCCATTTCTTGAGGATAACCAAAAAATAAATGAAGGGAATTGTTAGTCAAGCTAAGAGAAGTGGTGTAAGGCCATACTAGATTTCCCGAGGCCTTTTGGATTTAAATGTGGAAGCACTGGGACAATCCAAAAACACAGGAGAGGAGCAGTATTGCATCGCAATCTCGCAATTCCGACCGCAACGGTCTAGGAATTTCGAAGCACGTCTCTGGCCAGAAATCATACCTATAAATCCAACTAGAAATGGTAACTCATTTCACTTTCTCTTCCATCTGTTTCCATCTCTTACAATTGGTTTTGTTCATTAACATGTTTTTTCTATCATGCTAGGAGGAAGAATACGGCCGTCCTGTATCATTTGGAGAGGTGTTCATGCGTACACACACAAGATCAGATGGATCCTTTGTTGATTATGAGGCGCAACAGGTTGTTGCGGCTTATGATAAGCAGATTCAGGAAGCAATGTCTATGGATGATCTGGATGGCTCTAAAAATTCTCCTAATTCCTCAGAACGGTCTACTCAGCAAACCCTTAGCTTGAAAGTGAAGAATGACATCTTTGTCAAGGTATTTCCTATCTCAATCTGTATTATTGTATTTACTTTACTTTATGGGATAGATTGTAGTGAATTAGTATGCTTTTGATTATCTTTATTGTGCTATATGAAACTGTTGTTTGACTCTATTGGATAGCTTAGTAACCTGTGTATTTGGTTGCTTTGTCTGATTTTGGTATTTGTTCTTGTAGTGTACTGAGGCTGATCCAAGGGGGAACCTGTTTGGACTTGGACAGCTGACAGATCAGATTGATAGAAAAAGGAAGAGGAAGATGTGTGAAGCAAGTTCATCGGCTGATCTTACAAAGATGCAGCAGGAACTAGCTGATGCTCGTCGTAAACTAACGGTCCAGGAAGAGGAAAACATTCTACGCGAGGCTCGTATCTCTGAGATGGAGAAGTTCTTCTTGTTCATGAAGAACACCAATGTTGGGGTCGGATTTCACCCGCTCAACGTTAACACTCAAAGTCAGTCGAGGCTTGACTAATGGAGGCGTGTGTGGCCGACCATGGCCTCTCCAAGCCAAGAGGCCGACCGTGGCCTCTCCAAACAAGGAGGCCGACCGTGGCCTCGGCAAGGCAAGGAGGCCGACCGATCTCGGGCTCCGTCCCGCCTAAGCCGACCGTGCGATCGGTCAAGAGACCGATCTCGTGCTCACCCATCACCTACCGATCGACTGTCACCTGCCGAGCGACCGTGGCTTCGGTGAACAGTGTTCGGTGAACAGTACTCGGTGAACAGTGTTCGGTGAACAGTACCTCGGTGAACAGTGCCGACCGCTCGGTGAACAGTGCCGACCGCTCGGTGAACAGTGCGACCGCTCGGTGAACAGTGCCGACCGCTCGGTGAACAGTGCGACCGCGGCTTCGGTGAACAGTGTTCGGTGAACAGTACCTCAGTGAACAATGCCGAGGTGAACACTGCCGACCTCGTCTTCGGTGAACAGTGACCGAGCACAGGCTCTCCACCATGAGCCGAGCACAGGCTCTCCGCCATGGGCCGACCACATGCTCTCCATGCTGTGAGTGAGCACAGGCTCTCCACGCTGTGAGCGAGCACATGCTCTCCATGCTGTGAGTGAGCACAGGCTCTCCATGCTGTGAGCGAGCACAAGCTCTCCACGCTGTGAGCGAGCACAGGCTCTCCACGCTGTGAGCGAGCACAGGCTCTCCATGCTGTGAGCGACAGCAGCTTCGGCCTCAAGAGCGACAGCAGCTTCGGCCTCGCGAGCGACAGCAGCTTCGGCCTCGCGAGCGACAGCAGCTTCGGCCCAGCCAGTGACACCGCCTTTGGCCCAACAGCACCAAGATGGCCTGGTCAAGATACGAAGCCCGCATTAGCGCAACCGACTCTGCGAAGACCTAGGAGGCAAGGCCGACTTAGCATAGACTATAAATACTTGTAAGCATCTCTTGTAAAGGGGATCCGCAATTTTCAATACGAAAACTTGTACTCAACTTTTCAGAGCAATAAACAACATCTCTTTCTCAAATCCTTTGCAATCCTAGCTTACCATAGAAATCTCCGAATTCCTTCACGAACTCTTATAAATTCTAATTGTGTTGGTTTCGACCCCCACAATTTGGCGCCGACTAAGGGGACCTCGAGAATTTCTGACACAGAAGAGCTAGGGTTTCACAACACCATCGCCATGTCAGAAAGCAACAGCAGAAGCGATGAAGGATCCTCATCTCAGAGGAGCAGCGAAGAGCGAGACAACTCCGTGGAGAACACCGCGCCTCACGCCACGAACAATCCCGCGGATCTCACACAGATCAAGCGGATGCTTGAAACCCTCATGAAGAAAGCCGAAGACCAAGAGAGAAGCTTGGAGGCCACGACGAACGAGCTACAACCGCTTCAGAGAAGGAAGCGTAAGCGATCCCGTTTCCGACCAACGCGCCTTAGCTTTGCTACGCCTCGAGCCAGTCGGAGGGGCCGATACGCGGAGCCGCCTCATACCGATCACGCAGCCCCAGAGGATTTGCCTCCGCCGCCGCCTCTTCATGAATCCGATGCAACTCCGGAGCGAGTGATGGAGGGGTCAGACGACGATCAACCCCCTCGCAGGCGAACCCGAGTCAACCCTAAAGTTGACCACGATGCGGCTGCCGCAGAAGGCGATGCAATCATAGCAGAGCTTCGCAGGAGGGAGCGAGAGCGCAGAGCTCCTAGAGGTTCCCGTGATGAAGAGGTCGCCGTCCTGAAGGCCCAGTTGGATCATGTCGTCTCAGATTTGAGGACGACTAAGCTGCAGATGTATCGGAGCACTGGGAAGGCTCCCGGGGTCGCTTACGTGTTGGAGAAGGCACGAAACACCCCCTTTGCAGAAAACATCTCAGGGGCTAGGATTTCCGACCCGGGAAGGATTAGGCTTCCGACTTACGAAGGGACCTCTGATCCCGCTGACCACCTAATGGAGTTCGAGGTTTCCCTAGGAAGGGCAAATTTCAGAGATTCCGAGAAGGACATCGGATACTGCAAGCTGTTCGTGGAAAGCTTGAAAGGGCCCGCTCTCCAGTGGTTTTACAAGCTGGAGAAGAATTCTATCCACAACTTCCAGCAGCTCTCTGAGATGTTCGTCCAACACTACAACATCTTTGCTGAACGGAAGATATACGATGCGGACCTGTGGACCAACAAGCAAGCAGAAGGTGAAAGCTTGCGATCCTTCATGACAAGGTTCAAGAACACCCTGTCCAAAGTGGATGGAATCAGTAACACTTCCGCTCTGGAAGCGTTGAGAGGTGCGGTGAGGTGTCCGTCTCCGTTTTGGCAGGACCTCACCATCAATCCGCCAGCGACGATTCAAGACGCCCTTCACCGTGCAGCTGATTTTGCCCGAAGCGAAGAAGAGCTCCGCGCCAAGAGAGGCGGCAAAGCAAAGCAGATAAGCGAACCTTCTCAGGTTCCGACCCCAGCTGCTTCTAAGAAAGGTGATCCCGCCTTTGTTCAGTTTGAAGGGGGAGCAGGCGGAGCTCAAAATTACAAGATCGATTCACCTGGCTACGGCAGAGGTCGAGGCCGTGGTCAGGGACATGGCAGAGGAAATCTCACTTGGGTAAGAGACCCGAAGGAGTATGATGAGAAGTTGTATTGTGATTTTCACAAAGCAACTGGGCACTCCACTGCAAGATGCCGAGAGTTGGGACGACAGCTAGCTGCTAGGCTGGCCGAAGGCACCCTCAAGGGTAACATCAGTCTGTCGGACTTCAAGCCAGAGGGGAAATTTCAAGATGCTACTCAGGTCCAGACTGAGAACCCCAGACGACAACGCCGCGGTGACAATCCCGAACATGAGAATCCTCAAGGTACCATTAACATGATCATGGGAGGGTCCCAGTATTGCGCTGACAATGTAACCGCGATCGAAGCATACCAGAGGCGAGCGGAGGTCTGCGCCAACATCATTACATCTCCAAAGAGAAAGCGTGCTTGTGATCCTGTCACCTTTAGCGAGAAGGATGCTGAGGGTATTGACCATCCGCATAACGACCTTCTGGTCATTAACCTTACCGTCTTTGATTTCAATGTCGCCCGAGTCCTCATCGACACCGGAAGCTCAGTGGATGTTATCTTCAGAGAAACACTCGAGAAGATGAAGATTGACCCGTCGCTCATCACAGGGCAGCCAAAGCCTATAACGGGCTTCTCCGGACAGACAACATGGACAGAGAGAACGATCCGTCTCCCAGTTCAGGCGGGAGGTGTGAAGAAGATGGTCAATTTCGCGGTCTCTGGTCATCCCGCCATCTATAACTTGATCATGGGAACGCCATGGCTCAGTCAGATGCAAGCCGTACCATCGACTTACCACCTATGCTTGAAATTCCCAACCGATAAAGGCGTGAAGACAATCTTTGGTAATCAAAGAGACTCACGAGCGTGCTTCCTAGCAGAGCACGTGTTGCGCAATCAAGAGGCGAAGGAGGGCTCAGTCCCAGAAGGTCACGAAGACAAGAAAGAAACCTCAATCTCACAAGGACCGCAGAAGAAAGCGAGAGTCAATTCCAGTCAGTCGACGGACCTGATCAATCTCAAGTAACCCCTCCGCACCTCTCCCCATCTAAAGCATCACTTTCACTACTCTCCTCTTCCACAATGAACTACGAGTGACTTGATCCCTGCAAAGGGTACGTAGGCAGCCTATCCTCGGATGGGTTCAGTTACCCCCCTCCATCAAAAGGGGGGGGGGGGACCATACGCTTGACAAGCCTCGTCTCCGAACGAGCTCACTCGATCTCCTCCGCCTTCAGTGGGGGGAGTGAGTCCTGTCACAGTCTCTAGACGACTTCAGTTACCCTATTTCGTCTCAAAGGGGGGGGGGAGTGGGGTACCCGTATGCCACTCCTTAACAAAATTATTGACTACTCTATCGTCAATCGCTAACACTCGCTACAGCACTCATCATGAGAACAGCTAGTTCCTTTTAAGGAAACTTGTCCTTTTTGGACCGATCACAGCTTTATTCGAGTAGAGTCGTTCTGTATCTGTTGTTGCTGGCCACATCAACAGTGCAGAGGTACGAACACTATGACATCCACAACGGATACAGCGCGCTATATAAATTCCAATGACCTCCGTTCAGATTATACTTGAACGTGTCAAGTGACCTCCGTTCAGATTATACTTGAACGTGTCACTCCAAAACCCAGGACAGGCGCTGGTCTAAGTCAAGGTGATCTTGCTCTCGGACAGACGTGTCTAGAAGAGCAGCACCACTCTGCAAAGCCCAACAGCAACGTTGGCAGATAAAGAGCGTGAGCGCATTTGCGTTTACACAGCCTCAGCAAAGCCTCATTCACGAGCAAACAAAGCCTCATTCATGAGCAAGCAAAGCTTTGTTCATGAGCAAACAAAGCCTCGTTCATGGGCAAACAAAGCCTCATTTATGAGCAAGCAAAGCCTCATTCATGAGCAACTGACCAAGAACGAGCCTCATCCATGAGCAAAAAAACAAAGAATTTTCATTGTACTGCAGCAACGCAGTGGCTTCGGTAAGAAAATAAAGAGTCTTAAAACCTCCATAAGGAATAAGAAGTCTTAAAACCTTTGAGACGCTTGCGGAGTCTTAAAACCTCCTGCGCTGTCTCATTCACACAAGGCCATCAAGAGAAATTCAACTAAGACTGAGGCAAAACAGAGAAAAGCCAAGGTCGGAATTTTAAAAGACTCGGAGCAAGGCCGAGGAGGAGCTTCGCCAAAACTCGAAGAAGATGGACCAAAGCCGAACAATGGCAAGCGATCCACGAAGAATCAAGTTCCTTGTTCAAGTCACCTCATCATTATGCTTGGCACTCTTTTTCCTTAGTAGTGGTTTTGTCCCAAAGGGTTTTCCCTACTACGGTTTTAATGAGGCCATCATCTTGTATCTTCCAAGTTCACACTTGAGGGGGAGTATTGAATAAGATGAATACTTAAGCGTACTGCAGAAAAGAGTAGGCGAATACCTTGACTTTAATTGGTAACGCCGATATCCAACGCATCTTTAACTCGACAGTCTTATCACTAACACTACCGAGCTGGGGGGCTAACTGTTGGGGTCGGATTTCACCCGCTCAACGTTAACACTCAAAGTCAGTCGAGGCTTGACTAATGGAGGCGTGTGTGGCCGACCATGGCCTCTCCAAGCCAAGAGGCCGACCGTGGCCTCTCCAAACAAGGAGGCCGACCGTGGCCTCGGCAAGGCAAGGAGGCCGACCGATCTCGGGCTTCGTCCCGCCTAAGCCGACCGTGCGATCGGTCAAGAGACCGATCGCGTGCTCACCAATCACCTACCGATCGACCGCTCGCCCGTCACCTGCCGAGCGACCGTGGCTTCGGTGAACAGTGTTCGGTGAACAGTACTCGGTGAACAGTACTCGGTGAACAGTGTTCGGTGAACAGTACCTCGGTGAACAGTGCCGACCACTCGGTGAACAGTGCCGACCGCTCGGTGAACAGTGCGACCGCTCGGTGAACAGTGCCGACCGCTCGGTGAACAGTGCGACCGCGGCTTCGGTGAACAGTGTTTGGTGAACAGTACCTCAGTGAACAATGCCGAGGTGAACACTGCCGACCTCGTCTTCGGTGAACAGTGACCGAGCACAGGCTCTCCACCATGAGCCGAGCACAGGCTCTCCGCCATGGGCCGACCACATGCTCTCCATGCTGTGAGTGAGCACAGGCTCTCCACGCTGTGAGCGAGCACAGGCTCTCCACGCTGTGAGCGAGCACATGCTCTCCATGCTGTGAGTGAGCACAGGCTCTCCATGCTGTGAGCGAGCACAGGCTCTCCACGCTGTGAGCGAGCACAGGCTCTCCACGCTGTGAGCGAGCACAGGCTCTCCACGCTGTGAGCGAGCACAGGCTCTCCATGCTGTGAGCGACAGCAGCTTCGGCCTCGCGAGCGACAGCAGCTTCGGCCTCGCGAGCGACAACAGCTTCGGCCCAGCCAGTGACACCGCCTTTGGCCCAACAGCACCAAGATGGCCTGGTCAAGATACGAAGCCCGCATTAGCGCAACCGACTCTGCGAAGACCTAGGAGGCAAGGCCGACTTAGCATAGACTATAAATACTTGTAAGCATCTCTTGTAAAGGGGATCCGCAATTTTCAATACGAAAACTTGTACTCAACTTTTCAGAGCAATAAACAACATCTCTTTCTCAAATCCTTTGCAATCCTAGCTTACCATAGAAATCTCCGAATTCCCTCACGAACTCTTACAAATTCTAATTGTGTTGGTTTCGACCCCCACAACCAATCCACGGGCCGAAGCTTATACGAGACAACAAGCAGCCTTGGAGACATCTCCGGCCAAACCTCCTTCCGCTTCACCAGCTACCGCATCACCTGCACCGATCACCGAACCTGCCAACCAAGATTAGCCAATAACTCTATTAAGTACTCTGCTTTTGAACTATGGTTATGTTCTAAGTTATACCTTTGAAACTATGTTTAAATGTTTGACACTACTCTTAATGTTTGTGTATCTTTTGTGAACAAGAATTATGTGTGTTTGGTGTAATATAAGTTTTTTTTAACTTTGTTTCTATTTGTTTTTTATTTTTAATTTCGAAAATCTTATACAAATAGTTTATATATTAATTAAATATGAATTTTTATGTTTTTAAAATAAAGTAGTCGCATATCGGTCACTCTTTTAAGACTCGTTTGTCACTATAATAATCATAGTCTCAAATTTCTGACTACAAACAGCGTCACTTAACCATTACTAATTTACCACTACAACACGTGTCATTTAATAGTGACATTTTACCGACTACACATTTTACCTCAACAGTCGCAAATAAGTGACTGTACTACATACCACTCGGATTAGCGACGAACAATTTGTGATTATTTTTATTGGTCGCAATGTAGTCGCAAATCATGCTTTTGCCACTGTTTTGTGATCATTTTGGGGGTTGCAAATCAGCAGTTTTCTTGTAATGATTGTTGGGTTTTACTTACTTATAAGTTATAATTAGTGATGTTAACACAGGTGAGCCCTTCTTGTTTAGGCCTGAATTCGTTTAGCTTTATCCCATTTATTTTAACATGTTTTATTTACTTTCATAGAATTAGTAAAGTAGTGAAACATGTTTAATTTGAACAGTTTCTCTGCTACTAACTCGTCTGCAAAATGAGATTGTAACAAACTTGAAGATGAACAAATTTAGGATTTCACAAATGCCACAAAACTCATAACAAGAAAATTCAGTACATTGCGAGATTTTTACACATACGAATTCAAGTAAAAAAATTCAAAATTTTTACAAAGACATGAAAACCCTGAACCCAAAAGACATTCACGAAGACAAAAGACGATGAAACCTTTAGAGTTCTGTGAAAGATGAGAAAGATTAGGTAATCCAAAATCATATATATAGTTTCAGTCTTCAAATTTACCGCCTAGCGGACTCGTGTGTAGACCATAGCCACCACACCAAAAATGGGGCAATCACAAGGTAGAAGTTTTGTCTTCTGGAAGAAAAATGTATGTCCACTTCAAGGCGGGTGCTTCCTAGTAGCATAATCATGAAGGCGCTTCTGGTGAAGGAGACACTTACACACATAGCATTATTAAGAATAGTGTTTGTAAGGACGAGAAGAAGTTGCCCTCTGGAACTCTCTTCAATGCCCAAATATGATTACAACCAAAGAGAATTTGTTTATCTAGAGGTGAAGTATGGATTAAGTGTGTGAACTTGTCCAAGAATATAGAGCCCAATATTATATAGTCAGTGCTGGTTCAAGATTATTATGGTCCTGGACAAAAACCTTTTTGACTCTTTAGATTAAAATTTTAAGCTAATTAAAAAAAGTTATAGACTTGATTAAATTAATAAATAATTACATTATAAAAATATTTATGGAATTTTTTTATTTTATTTATAATTAAATTTTATCTAATTTTTTTTTTAATTTTGAATTATTTAGGCCCCTTTATTTTTGGGACATGGGATGAGGCAGAGCCGTCGCACCACATGTCTGTCTAAGTGAGCCGGCCTTGTATATAGTGGGTACGATCATCTGATCATCTGTTTATAGTGGGTACAATCACCGGTGTGTGAAAAAAAAAATGATCCCATTTGGAATAAAGGAGTTGGAGCTCTTTTTTCAAAGGTTGAATTGTGAACGATCATCTGATGTATGTCTCCTTATCTCATGAGCCTCTCTAGTGTTGTATTCCTCTTATTTTCCTTCTCATGTGTGTCGTCCTGTTCATTGATCATAAGCCTCTCTTTCTTTTTACCTTTGAGAGAGGGTATTTTAAATGAGAATTTACCTTTGGACCTTATCCTTGGCCATTTTTAGGGGTTGGCATATGCCTTTAGTTGCTATCCGACTTGGCTTGTGGAAATTTTAGGAAAAACCGACTTGTACTTCTTTTAAGCAAACCGACTTGTATTTTAGGATACTAGTACAATATGATTTTGGGCTAAATTTTCAACTTTTTTTCTTTTTTTACTTGCCCATATAGAAAATGAGTGAAACCCTAATCATTGAAATGACAAAAGTAAAAAAAAATAAAACTATTACAAAAAAGGTTCAAAGAGATCTAAACAATATTGTTTAATTATTCGTGATCTCCAGTTTTTAAGTTATCGTTATCATTATCACAAAATCGTTTAGATAATGACTTTTTTAAAAAGATAAGAAAGTAGGTTTTGATCTCTTTGAACTTTTTTTTTTTGGTAGTATTTTTTTATTTTTGTCATTTCGGTCATTAGGGTTGCACTCATTTTATATATGGACAACAAGTAGAAAAACAATTTGAAAATCTAGCCCAAAATGAGATTGTAAAATAGTATCCTCTCGGGATAACTAGTACACTCGTAAACTCAGACAACTCAACTTCTCAGTACACCGTTACAGAGGCTTCAAAACGACAATACAATTGACCTCCTTCGAAATTACACGATTCGGTCCCACTTGCATCCCTCTTTATGCCTACCCATCGCCACAAGCTGATCCTGTGTATATGGCACCACCTTCCTCCACTATACACCACTCAAATCTTCTTAACCTAAAAATAGATAGTTTTTAATTCTATATGGTCCATGTTCCGAAACCACTTCAAATTATAATTGAATGATGCTAAAAGCTTTAGTCACAGAGAAGACCTTACTTCTTGACCAACCACGCAGGTACTCTACTCTAGATTTAGAGGTTATTATTTAAAAAGGTTTTCAAGATAAAAGTTTTAACTTTTGACTGATTCGTAATAGCTTTCAAGGTCTCCTTTTCTTTGAAGGAAGATGGAGTTGATCTAATACTCTTGATTCACTTGCTGTCGGGGCTATACTCAAGTCAGTGTTCTTACAATCCAGCTCATCGGTAAGTATCAACAATCACATAAACATTTGGTTCTATTTTGAGATGTTAAGCATTCTTCTCTCTGTTTTCCGAATTGTTACACCAGGTTTCCTTCGCTTTTGTGACACTATCCAATATAGACATCATCATTCCCTTTGGTAAGCCTCAAGTAACATGAATTTCTTTTTCTGTGTATTATGTGTGTAAGCTTTCTTAGAAAATTGTGCTAATGCCATGTTTTACTGCTTCCATATGTTGCATCGACCCAAACATGCTAAGAAACCCCCAATTGATGTTACTTTCAAGGTAACCAATATGTAAGCAAATCATTTTTTTTTTTTTAACAAACCAAGCTTTTTATAGATTACTCAAACTTCATCCATGGAGGAATTGTTAAAATCTAACAAGGTAGATATAGAGAAAAACTCGGCTAACACATATGCCGTGGAAATTACATGAAAAATAAAGACAGGAGAGAAGGATCCTAACAGACAAAAGATGTCATGTAAGATGCATACCGGCCCCCTCATTGACAACACTTCTAAAGTTGAGAAGCTTGACAAGAGAAAGAGAAACCGTAAACACGTTGAGGTGTCGAATCTCTTTAGTTGAAGCAGCTTTGTGATCGTCTCTACTTCAGGTAGAAACAAAATAGACGAAGAGCTCCCTGAACCAATTCTCTGAAGAGTATGGGAGGAAACGAGCCTCCATCACAGAGACGTGAAGGCCTGTCAAAGTGGTGATGCATTGAAACCTGCATATTGCAGTATAGCGTCGCACATAGGCAATAAGGTTTTCATTGGAAGGCCCAAGTGAGGCATCACACATCGGCGATAAGCGCCTTAAGGTTGCAAATCATACCTTATTTGGACTTTCTGGTGATTTGTAGCACAACTTTGACGTTGGTGATTTGGACAAAACACAACCATCAATCATGAATTCATGGTGAAAAGGTAATTGTCCTCTGGCGTTTAGGTGTTTTTCTTCTTATGAAGGCCATAACAAATATGTTTCTGCTCTGGCAATCAAGTTGTATCATAGACATGCTTATGGGTGTGAGTGTTTTCGTTTTTAAGTGCTCAGTGTTCTACCGCAACATTGTGCTTAGATGTTCACAAATCTTGGTTTTAATCGTAGGAATTGTTTTTGTTTCTCCTAGATATGTAGTTTAGATGAATTTGGTTTATCTAATAGCTAAAGTAAGTAAGTTTTGTTCTTCTTTCTTTTTCTTCTTTGTGGTGTTCACTTGATTTATCTTTCAGGGACTCATCCTCAATTAAAGGTGGGATTTGAAATTTTCTATTAGGATCTTATCATCCACATTATAATTTAGAGGGAAAGAACGAGCTAAGAAATCACAAAAGGTAATCAAGCGCAAGTTGATTATCCAAGAAATGAACATTAATCATTGATGACTGCTGAATCATAAGCCATCCTTCTCACAGCTTAAGTGGTTTTTAATACTCCATCACGTCATGGCTTCCTTTGTGCATGAGGTTTAAGGTGTCAATGAGTAGTGGTGTTTAGGTGGGGGCATAAAATCTTTTTGCATACCGAACTGGGAGTAATCTGCCAAAGCTTTTTCTTGATGCACATTTTGCTGGAAGTCGGATATCATCACCATAAGTCTTAGGTTTTCAATGCGTGAGATGTTTGTTTCATGTCTACTGATCAGGTTGGGTTAACTTAATTGAATATTTTTAATTTCTAGCCGACTTTTACAATGGAAGAGATTCTTTACCTCACTTTGCTGTCTTTGTTTATCATTGTTTGAATTGCATATAGTTAGTGGTACTTTGATAGGCCATCAAAAACATATTATAAAAGGCAAAGAAGTGAAAGATGCAGAAGCTGACCTCCCAGGATGAGTCGCCATGACTTAGCCAATAGAATAAGAGCTTCAAGTGTAAAAAGGCCTCCACATATAAATACGATCATTTGGTTTGTTGTGGCGGTTCAAAATCTGTTATTCGGGAGCTCAAGCTATGTGTACCTTCATGCTCCCTACATTGTAATTCCTCTATTGATAATCAATTATTTTTTTTGCAACAATTTACTTTTTGAAACATACATACAATACTTATTTCCACCTCATTCTTTGGCAATGTCCTTTATAAAAAATGGTTCAAAAATCAACTTTATAAGTTAAACTGAATTTCATTAGAAAGCAAATGTTATTCAGAGTCATACAAATAAAACCATAACACAAATCAAACAAAAGTAAAATTGTATAGTCTCTACTATGAGTTAGAACCTAAATAGAAAAATATATAAAATCAAATTTCTTCACACATTTGTTTTAAAATATCATTACTTTCAACAACTACAAGGACAAAGGTAATCCTTTTTCTTTGCGCAATAACATGTCTTCTTATATTTAAAGTTAATATACAGTTGAAATTATGTGCTTAACAAACTCTATCGACAAAAGAAAAAAAAGATTTAAGTTACTTGGCAACAAACATCAGAACCACAACACTCGGAAGAGACATTTCAAGGTTCATGGTCTCCTGATCTCAAAGAATAGAAGATTGTAGAAGGTAAATTGGACTGGAAAAGTGGACTAAGGAGTTTCTATTTGACAACTCACTCATTTGTACATATTGAAGAGATTAACTCACACTTTATGTAAATTTTATTCATTAATGGTTAGAGACAAAAATCGGAAGAAAACAAGAGTCATAAATAAATTGATACATGATTTAACCACCAAAATCAAAATCTTAACTAAAGATTAAGAGGCAATTGTTATATTCGTCGTTACGAAAAAGTTCATAATGTCAATGGTCAATAATTTCCGAACTTAAAATAATTAAGTGTATAGTCATCTAATTATTACATGGGCACATGTAGGTATCATATGATAGTCCAAGAAACATTTGGTAAAATATTCCAAGAGTTTTGCCTTTCCTTAACTACTTAAAAATATACGAAAATTAGATAGTTGTAAAATACATTTATATTGGTTGATTATTTTTCTTTTAATTGTTTTTACGTATATAGCAACCAAAATTTGATTACAACATGAAAAAATATGTATAATGGAAAACCTGAATTAAAATCATTGTTAGACTGATTACAACCAAAATTTGATTACAACCAAAAAAAATATCCTTAACAACAATACATAAATTAAAGTTAACTCAACCAAATAACAAACTCCAAAAGAAAACACATAAAAACTTCTATAAAAACATATCCTAAACAAATATAAAATCAAACAATATAAACCATTATGAATCTTGACAAACTCAAAATAAATAATTCAACATATATAGACATATCAATAGTCAAATATAAAAAACATATTGAATCCAAATATATTTAAACAATTCACTACAAATCCCGCGTGTAACGCGGAGAAGCACTAGTCTCCTTTATATAAGAAGAGAAGATTTTCTGGCTTCTAAAGCATGTCACCTCATCAAAAATAATCTGTTTTTGATGCGGTGACATGCTTTAGAAGCCAGAAAATCTTTTTTTTTTCATATAAAGAAGATTCCGCGAGAGGATATTATTACATTATGATTTTGGGCTAGTTTTTCTACTATTTGTTTCTACTTGTTACCCATATAGAAAATGAATAAAACCCTAAAGATACAGATGACGAAAATAAATATTACAAAAAGGTTCAAAAATATCTAAGCAATATTACTTAATTATTCGTGGTCTCTGTTATAAATCCATTTATTGTGAATGTCCATATATGGTTATGGTCTTGTTCACCTAGTCCCTTCCTCTCCAAGTTATTACTTCTCCCCAAGTTATTGTATCCTATATATACCTTTGTTTTCTGTGGAATAAAATATCACTCAATTCTCATTCTCTTTTCTCATATCACAAAATGTTATCAGCACGAAACCCTAGCCACTGAGTAAAAACATAATCGTCTAAGAAACCAGAGATATTTATCAAAATCCCTAGCTAAGACCGTCTTTGTTTTTCCGACCTCTTCCACCTCCTCCGCCTCTCCGATCTGTTTTTTTGGACAGAGCTAAGTATCATTTTTATATCTAGTATTTAACATACGCATGCTTCTTATTGCTTTGTCATATAATAGATCTAGGTATATGTATTCTGCTTTCATGGTAATAGATTGAATTTATAATTCATGCTTTATTGCTCCACTATTTCATCATCTGAGACGAGATCTATGTTTTATTATTTGACTCAATCCATTTGTTTATTATTCCCAATATTTTGTTTGTTTCGGTTTCATAAACCGTTTTGGTTTAAGCTGGTTTGATTAATCGTTCTGATGCTTTAAGCTTCTCTAGTACTCAATTTATATATTACTTTATAATCTGCTTGCTTCATTGACTTTTGCTGAATAGTTTTATTGTTTTATGTTGGATAGGCAAACCCTAATAATAATACTTTGGATATGTTTCTCTCTGGTGCCTCCGAGGTTCTATGTAAAACTGATTTTATATGGAAGTCTAGCCAATTGAGAGACAAAGCATTAACGATGACGTCCCGTGTTCAATCCTCGATCTCTGCTTCACTTCTCCTTATACTGAGATAAGTACTATTTATTCGTCATGCTTAATACATGGTCAAATAATTTGCACATGTTATCTGATCTCGTGGAGAATTGATTGAGATCGTAGTTTTATAGTATAATTTTATTTCGTAGATCGACACATGTTTTTACAATAAAATCCATGAATCATATCCACTTGATTATGTCCATTCCCTGAAGTGAATATGGAAAATAATAGATCACAATAACACTAAACCCAAGGAAGTGGTTTTAATGATCCAAATCGAGGTCAATGTGTTTCTTTCAAGAACTTAATTCTTACTAGAAGTGAGAAAAGAAAGATGGCAAGAAAGAGAATTTTCTCTCATATGAGAATGAAAGTATCTAGTTTGAATACAATATCAAGAGTATAAAGCTTATTAAAGGTTCCCGAAGAGCATATACATGGGAACGCATTGTGAGATATATTCCTCCAAGTCTTAAAGTAAATGATATAGATGATCCAAGTTGGGATATGTTTTAATTATGGAATGGAATTTAATACGAGATGGATGAACCTGAAGTTTCATCATCTCGAGGTAGAAGAGTAAAGAATCTCACATAGACAAATAACATATCTTGAAGATTATGTTTACTACTTGACTCTTAAAGATCCACAAGTTCTCTAAGGCAATTTAAAAGAAAAGTATGATGAGAACAAGATGTTATTTAGAGATCATTATGAGTGTGTACATCTAAGATTAAGTCTATAAATAAATATGTTTTATTGATTATACTCCATTCCCTGAAGCGAATGTGACATCATATTTTAAGAAAGAAAAGGACCACATAGATAATATTTGTCGAAAGCATAAGTGAAAGTGGATATGAATGTTCTCAAGATCGCGATTGAAGAGTTTCTATCAAGAACTCATATTTTCACCAGAAGTGAACAAATAGAAAATGCAATAAACTTTGCGAGTAAAATACATAGTATTAAGCATATATATGAATGCTCTAGAAGAGCACATAAATATCATTGTCTATAAGAATACTTGATACATTTCATTATCTTAAGTCTCAAAAGTAAAATACATGATCCGAGTAGGATATGTTATTGATTTTGAAAATGAGATTCAGTTCGAGATTGATAAATCTACAGTGTTATCATCTCGAGGGGAAGTGTTAAAGCATCCTATATACTATAAGTGAAACATCCAAAAGATTATGTTTACACTAAAATTGAGTTTGCTTACTCCTTCATAAAAATAAATCTATGAGATTTTATATGAAAAGTGAAGGAATTGTTGAATATCCCCAAATCACAAGTTTTTCCCAAGGTTGAAAATATTTAAGAGAATCTACCTATTTTGTACTAGATTGTACTACACAAAGATTCGTAAGCCAGAAGTTTACTGAGAATGAAAAATAAACCAGAAGTTTACTGAGAATGAAAAATAAACCAGAAGTTTACCGAGAATGAAAAGTAAACCAAAAGTTTACTGAGAATGAAATATAAATCAGATGTTTACTGCGAATTTAAATATTTGGCTTAACCGGATTGGTCATCCTGGTTTAATAGATGATGCGGAAATTTATAAAAGTGTGTGGATATTTCGTAAAGAACCAGAAGATTCTTTCTAGTCATTTATCATATGTTGATTGCTCAGAAAACAATATGATAATGTGACATTCACCAGTAAGAAAAATAAACTAGAATATGTTTATTTCTAGAAGTATATACAAAGAGATATTTATGGGCTGATCACCCACTATGTGAATTTTAGATAATAGATGCATCGATTCAATGGACGCATTGACTCGATGGACACATCAACTCAAGATTCAAATTTATCCTTGTCATGAAATTGCAACATGAAGTTTGCAAGGTTATTTGATAATGCTGGTGAATTTATGTTTGAATACCCATTGAAATAAAGTGTTGAACATCCAAAAGCTTATGTTTATACACAAAATGGTTTAATACCATTGTTTCGCATCAAGCCAATGAATAACTAATAGGTCTCCCCATCATTATTGGTTTAGGATCAGAAACCAAATAATTCCCATCAGATGGATGTTTGAATGTTAAAAGTGCTCCACCACATCATTTTAAGATGAGATCTCAGAAAGAGGATAAAAATATATGTTGGATATGAAAAATTGTGTAGAGCTATCCCAGAAGGATTTTTATTGCTCGAGTCTCATATTAACATTTTAATGAGTTAGTTTTTTCAACATCAGGGGGAGAAAATAAACAGTTGGAAAAAGATTTAAGTTTTTATGAATTATCAATGATCCTCGGACTAGAGAATGTACATTAGAAGTCCAAAAAGATAATTCATAAGAAAAACTAGGCGTATTATTTGCCAGATGCTTTGCTGATCCTAATAGAGTGATGAAATCACCTATGCCAGTTGTATATGCTCCAATTAAATGTATGTCCTAGAAGGACTATATCAAACTGCTAGTGAGTCTAAAGATCGCATGAAGTGTGATAGACCTATTTGGTTCTATATATAAATCCTCGTAAAAAAAAGGAGCAAAAATTGAGAATGACCAAATCGAGGTAACAAAGATTTTGAATGATCTCCAGAAGAGACATCAACATGACAAATAAAAAGTTCAAGTACTTGACAATGAAAAGAGCTAGCTAGCTATGTCATGTTAAAAATAATATGGGAACCAAAAAGCAAATCGACGTTGTAATATTTTGCATGCTATGAGCAGTTGATATTATGGAAAAGAGGATCATGAAAGAAAGTCTATTGAAATGTGTACACAAAGTAATGATTGGCCAAAGTGGAAAGAAAAATAGACTTGTACTTATAATCTCTTGAAGAGAAATTTTTGGACCAGGAGTCCATGCACCTGAAGTGTAAAACCAGTGAAAGATATAAAGTTTGTGGAAAACGAAAGTGAAAATAGTGAAATTTTCACAAAGACAAAGATTGTTTTATGAAGAGATATATTTATATTCTCTTGTGGTGGTAGCAATACTTTTGAAATATCTTATAAGTATGGCAATAAGATATAGAACACTGGATGAGGAAATTTATATGGATATAATCCCCGAAGGATTAAAGATATCAAAATTATGTTCTTGAGAACTCTACTCGATCAAATGAAAGAGAAAATATGGTATAATTATGTATATGTGTACCCATGTAGATTTCTCTAAAGATATTGATCAAAGTGATTCTTAATTTGAAGATCATAAAAACTCCAGCAGAGTTATCATAACAATTATGGTAAAAGATCACTGATAGTGATATTTGTATGAAGATCCCAGAAAGGCTAGAAGCAAAAACTCTTTTGTGCAAATCGCAGAAAATTGAATCGTTCTCTTTATGGATTGAAATATCGGGGAGTATTTTCTAAGAGAAGCATATAAGAATGATTCGTCCTTGCATATTCAGAAGGCATTTTGAGAAAGGAATTTATGACGATTACATAGTATGTTGATGATTTGAACATTAATGGAACTCCTGAAGAGATTTATAGAAATGATTTGGAAAAGTACTTATAGATCATGGCAAGAATCTATATAAGAATGTTCACATATACTTGGTCCTGAAGTACCAAATTTAAACTGATGTTTAAGAAATTTATCGATCTCTTTCATGATTGAAAGATGCGATTTTATATGATAAAAAAGAAAATATATTATGGACCAGAAGTCTAATGATTTGACATATCATAAATCATACAAGTTTGTTTGTTAAGGCTATGCTTATGATCATTCGAAAAGATAGCATATGATCGGAAGTCATCTCCTGAAGAAGATGTTTCTGAGGGGGAGAAATATAATAATGAGCGTGGATGTACTCTTTTTCCTTATCATAGTTTTATCCCATAGGGTTATACTATGAAAGGTTTTTAACGAGACATCAAAGAACACGCAAATGATAGACACTTAAAGAGGAATGTTATCATTAGAGTGATATATAAAAGTCTATCAATCTCTATAATGAATATCTTACTTTAATGATATTAAGAGAAACATAGAGAATGATCAAGATGGATAATCTAAAAGATCCATAAGTTGCAGAAGAATAGCGATATACACGTTCTACATATTCGTTCAAGCGAAACTTTGGCAGACTCATTTCTCAAGACACTTCCAACTGCTACTTTGAAGACACAAGTTCATCATTTGGATGTGTTGTCTCAAAGACCTCAAGTCATCTAATCATCAGGGGAAGTAAATACGCGCTGCACTCTTTTTCCCTTAACCATGGTTTTTCCCACTGGTTTTTCCTGGTAAGGTTTTTAATGAGGCAGCATCACTTGCGTATTAGGAGTAGTTTTAGATAATGGACATTCAAGGGGAAGTATTATAAACCCATTTATTGTGAATGTCCATATATGGTTATGGTCTTGTTCACCAAGTCCCTTCTTCTCCAAGTTATTACTCATCCCCAAGTTATTGTATCCTATATATACCTTTGTTCTCTATGGAATAAAATATCACTCAATTCTCATTCTCTCTTATCATATCACAACAGTCTCAATTTTATTATCTAAACGATTTTGTGATAATGATAACGATAACTTAAAATTTTGAGACCACAAATAATTAAACGATATTGTTTTGATCTCTTTGAACTTTTATTTTTTATAATAGGTTTTTTATTTTTGTCATTTGCGACAAGTAGAAATTGTTTTTGAAAATCTAGCCCAAAATGAGATTGTAAAATAGTATCCTCTGGGGATAACTAGTACACTCGAATGAAAATGGGTCAAAATTACTTAGATGTATTGAAGATGGTCGAAGTTTTCAACGCACCAGTAAAATGTGTCAGCGGTACTGTATGATGACTAAATGTTCTTATCTTAACCTTAATAGATACCAATACATGTAGACACATGTATTTTTTATTTATAAATCGTTATTTATTTCATGGATATACCGTATGAGTTTCAAAAGAGTGTATAATCAAAATTATTCAACTTTGTTATACATGCAAAATTATGTAATATATATATACGTTAAATATCGATTAATCAGTCTATATAATTATTTAATCATTTAATCCATGAATCATCTCCCATGAAGCTTACTAGAAGTCAGTCAAAATCTAGAATTACTCTTTAAATGATTGAGATCTTGTTTGTCAAATTACCTTTGTTCATAGAGACTCATTCCCAGTGGTGATTATAGACTTCCATGATTAATCTCCCCAGAAGCTTACTAGAGGTATAAGAGATATATAGGAAAAAGACGTTAGAAGTAAAATGTAATGGTAATTTGAATATCTTATGAAACAAACAAAAATGTAGAATATGATAATTGTTCGCTATAATGAGAGAGAAAAAAACATGAATGGGGTATTAAATAAGAATGATCCAGTAATAATTGTTTTCTCAAAAAACACCGGACCAGTTTTAAATGCTATAAATGGACATTGGATAAAAATCATACCATAATTTGTTTCAAAAAAATTTCTTGCTTCAAATATTATCTATTCAGAATTGCCCTATTTCCCTTAAACCATAATTTGTTTGTACTTACTAAAAAGTGGGCAAAAAGTTAATGAATTTTTTGACCAAAAAAAAGTTAATCAATTTACGATTTTGATCAAGCTAAATCAATTCCTCTTCATAAAATCATGGTATCTTCTTTTCTAGATTTGACTTTCCCATCTGCATAATAAAAAAATTTGCCATAACCTGCATGCTGTGGGATTTGAACTTGTCCCCTAAAACTTAATATTACTCAGACCGAACCACTGGACTACAACGAACTTTTACGAAATTGATGCTCCAAAAATTAATAAGTTATCTTGATGCCTAAAGCTCAAGTTTTACCAGCTTTAGGCCAGGGCCACCCCTGGACTTTACTAAACTAATCAAACAAAATAAAGAAAAGCAAAGAGTTTGGCTTATAGAAGTCGACCCCCAAATATAGCATGGTACGACAAAACATAACACAAACGAATATAAAGATCTATTATATCTAATAGTGTGCATCCTAATCCAAATAAAAGGATCTCATTCTCACCTCGTCGTCATCTTTCATGGATTGAGAATGAAGATAGGTCTCAGCTGGAAAAGTGACACAATATAATCATGAAGGGAATTAAATTCCATCATGTATTAAGTAAGTTCTAATAGACCTATTTCATGAAACTCGTGAAAGGATCTCTATGTGACTATATGAGATTCATATACCATCCATAAAGTTCTACTATATATAATGTTGGGAATAGACAAATTCCACCGAAACCAAATCTACGATCTTAACGATTTCCCAACATTCTACATGATGCATGAGGATCATGCACATTTCTGAGGATGAGGCATGAGGTTCGTACATGTAGCGAATATGGATGATTTTACATGGATATAGCCAACAATATAAGTGAGTAGACAAAATAAAGGGCAAACAAGCACAATTTATATAGTTGAGTCAGGTTCGACCATGAAAGAAATTGCCTAAGGAATATTGATTAACTTTAACGAGATGGTGTGGACTATGAAGAAGAATATGGATCATTGGTCACAACAATGAAACATACAAAATCAAGATACTCGATTGGTTTTTTATTTCATCGACCCTATTGTGGCCGTTAGGTAGGGTCGCCATTGACGACATTATTTCAAGACACTCGTGAAACATGTATGTCTATGGTTGATGAGTTTTAGACATAAATGTCGAACCACTAGCCTTAGCCAACAATACTCGGATATGAACCATTAAGGTAGCAGTTGATGAAACAAAATACCTATCGAACAATTTGATTTTATATATATACTTCATGCGCATTGTACAGATAAAATATATCTCACAAATGAAAAATTTAGGTTTTAAGAAAAAGAAAAAGAAAAAGAGAAATCAAACTAGTAAAGGAGAGAATGATTGAAAACGATTCTTTAACTTGTGAATGTGAAGAAGAAAAGAAACCTAGCACCTCTATTTATAGCATTATGGAAGGAATTTACAATTTATTCAGAAAAAAATAAACCGTTGGATTAAGCTTGGAGCCATCTCGACCATGCATGTTTTAATTTTAAAAGGTTTCTAGATATTCTTCTTTTCTTGTTCAATGTACTAGTAATTTTCATTGTTTTTGATGTCAGAGTTCAACGCACAAGTATTATGATTTTTGTTACCAATCTTGTTTTCAAAATAACGTAATTAACAAATGTAAGGTTGAACTAATTTTCTTTTCCATTTTTATGATTTTTTTAATACATTCTTATCTCTTATTCAATGCATTTTCATTTTAAGTAGGTATATATCTGCGAGACTGCGAATAAGTGCTTTTTGTATATATATCTCCGCAATCAGTGAATTTAAGATTTTGATAGAAAATTTAGATGGTTTTATTGAAGTTAAACTTGATTTTGGGTTTAGTTTAATTATGGGTTCATGATCCAAAAATAATATTTGGACCAAGCCCAAAATTAAGCCTAAATTCCAGAATTTTCATGAGATATTTTTGAAGGTTATCATCTCTTTAAGTATTTCTAGAGAATTCTAGATAAGATGTTGTAGATAATGGTGAAAAAAAATCTAGAGAGTTATTTGATAAGAAGATAATAATCTAGATGTTGTAGATATTTCTAGAGAAGTGTAAAATAACTAGGAAGTAAGGAGCTTAGTAGAAAACTCTAGAGATTTTAATTTGTGAGAGATCTTTGGGAGGTTATAAATACCTCTTCATCTCTTCTCATTTGTAACATACAAGAACAAAAAAAAAGTTGAACAAGTGAATAAAAACAATAAGTTCAAAGAAATAGTGTTCTAATTCATAAGTTCTCTAATTTTCTCTAAGAATCTTTCAAGTATTCTCTAAAAGTTTCTTCCATATTTCTTCATCATACTTAGGGTTTTTTTTATTAATTTCAGTTTTCTCGGGGTTGTACGGTTTTGGGATAGTGCTATCAAGAAGAGATTTCTTTACAGTTTTAGTTTAAAATTAGTTCCATCTTAATCATCACTAATATCACCTGGGTCCCTCTTAACGCATATTATTTAAAACTACATTAGATCAGAAAGCGAAGTGATTTTCACAAATCCATTCTATCGGATTACCTCTTGGCTTGATACTCAAACAGTGTAAATTAATCAGCTTTCTATACAGGTTGGACCGTAACTTAGTGACAAAATGTGAAGATCAGATTTGGTTTAACAATTGACATAAAAGACAAACCACAATATTTCATATATTTCCTTCTTAAACATTAGTAATATCATTAATCTGAACTAAAGATAACCAGTTTATATAGTTCCTTTCATTAATTGAAACGAAGACCTTAACAACACATACGATTAAACTAGAATAATGGAGACCTAATGCGTAAAAAGATGTCGTGGTCTTCTTTCTCTATGGTCAACCTTTAGTTAGCATTTCCCCTAATGCTATGTCGCCTAAATTTAACTCTCTTGGCTTTTTACTCTTTTTTTTGGGCCACTGAAGTTGTATGCTTTTAAGCTCTAGTAACAACTTTTTCTTTTGGTAGTAACATTCACATTTTATCAAAAAAAAAAAAAAAAACTAAAAACAATTTTGATTCTGGACATGTAATATACGATAAATAGATAATTATTGCGATGGACAAGGCAAACTCTGAAGACACGGACGTAAATGTGGGGACTTGGTCTCTATTCCTCACGATCAAAGCTGAGACTAGTTCGAAAGCTCGGACACATATTTTGCAATAAAAGAATAGAGATTTTGGATTACAATTATCCCGGCATTATTTTTTCATACACTTTCTCATCGGGAATCGAAGGGGTGTAAAAAATTTCATAAGCGGATTCGGTTTCCTTCTTTCAAAAGTTTTCAGGTCGGTTCCGTACGTGTAAGTAGAGTATTAGATTCCAGCTATCTAGATCTTTGTTGGCGGAATATCTTGTTTCTAAATGTTCTCTTATCCCATGATTTGGAGATGTTATTTGGGTTTTTAATTCTATAATTATTGGTATAGTCACTCTAAGCCTTCCAAAAATCGAACTGGGACCAAAAATTTCTAAAAGACTATGATACGAAAGTTTGGTATCTTGTGGACATTTCAAAATTATTGTCAGAAGTAATTTGTTTTTCAGTAATAGTTTTGGCATCTTGGTATATGCTTCAGTAATAATTTGTTTTCCGAAATCTTATATCAACGATTTAAAATTAATGAAATTGTTTTAAGATATTAAGAGAGGAAGTCATGGTGAGAAACAAAAGAACAATGCTAAAGAAAATCAAGAATCTGTTGTCCATAGCTTAGGTAATAAGAAGCAGAAAGAACAAGCTTATTCTCCTCCAGTTTTGAGATCTCAAAAGCAAGAATAATGGAGATTTAGTTAGTACGTCACAAAATGCCATTTTTGTAGAAGTTGAAGTAAGTAAGAAAGAAGTTCCACAAAAATAGGAATTTGTTATGTACTAGCTAAATTCTCATTCCTCTACTTTGGAGTTCTAAAAACGAAGGAAAATAAGCTATTTGTTTATACTGTATTTCTTACAGGCCAGGCCCAGTTCAATATATACCGATCAAATTGTTCGATCGGTATATTGTTTCATCAACTGCTACTTTTTGTTTGTTTCATAATCAGGTGATATAAATGCTGCATGCGAATGGTGGGGAGAAAATATATCCCACCAATGTAAAATTTAGAGTTTAGAGAAAAAATTTAGAGTTTAACAAAAATACCGAAACAATTAATGCATGACAACCATGCAAATAACGCGTTTCCATTTTCTTTGTGGTATATATGAGTGGAGAAAGTTAATAAAGTTGTGGTCCGCTTGAACTTATAACACTTAAATCAAAATATTGTTTAAAAAAAAAATATTATTGTTATAATAAATTTTGTAAAAAAGTCAAGTGGATCGCATCTCATTAACTTTTGCCATTCGCATCACATAAAAATAGGCTACTTCCATAGTTGTCATGCATAATTTTTTGTTAGTTTTTTAAATCTAATATTCTCTTATCTACATAAAAAACAAATGTATATTTTTTATGTAGCAAAGAAACTATTAGGTTTAGCAATTAACAAAAGATGTCGAGATGATTCATGACAACCATGTAAATAACGCCTTTTTTTGTAAAACGAGTGGCAAAACTCAATGAAAATGTGGTCCGCTTGAACTTCTTACAACATTAATTCTAACACTTTTTAATCAAAATATTTTTATAATTAATCTATTGATTCATTAGAATAATGATTTTTCATTGGTGGAAAGAGCATTTTAATTGTAGTAAGAAATATACAACACACAAAAATATAAAACCAATTTCACGTTTGCTCTCAAATACTAAATATTAATTGAGAAGGCAAATGTGCAAAATATCATATGTGTCGATCAAAGAGGAATTTAAAAAACATCAATTAAATTAGCAAATCAAATATTCCAATTAATTGTATATGCCATGGTGGAAATCCTACATATATATGTTTTTTTTTGGAAAAGAATATAATTTTTTATGCAGCTTAAAAACACTTATTTTACTATAAGTGCATCTTTGTTCGGATTGTATGAAAATTTGTATGTTTTGTATATGCTAAGTCGAATAATCTGATATAAATCTAAAATTTATTCGATTTCATATATGATCTATAGTTGATGGTTTAGCGTTTGGGATGGTTTAAAGTTTCTTTATGGGTAGGGTAAAGTCAGGTTCGACCATGAAAGAAATTGCCTAAGGAATAAGAAATTGATTAACTTTAACGAGATGGTGTGGACTATGAAAAAGAATATGGACCATTGGTCACGACAATGAAACATACAAAATCAAGATACTCGATTGGTTTTTTTAATTTCATCTATCCCTCTTGTGGCCGTTAGGTAGGGTCGCCATTGACGATATTATTTCAAGACACTCGTGAAACATGTATGTCTATGGTTGATGAGTTTTAGACATAAATATTGGACGAATATCTCCAAATAATATTGTCGGACCACAGCCTTAGCCAACAATAGACGGATATGAAGTGTCTACCATTAAGGTAGCAGTCGATGAAACAAAATACCGATCGAACAATTTGATTTTATATGCTTCGTGCTAATGGAGGAGGTAAATTATATCCCACAAATGAAAAATTTAGGTTTTAAGAAAAAGAAAAAGAAAAAGAGAAATCAAACTAGTAAAGGAGAGAATGATTGAAAACGATTCTTTAACTTGTGAATGTGAAGAAGAAAAGAAACCTAGCACCTCTATTTATAGCATTATGGAAGGAATTTACAATTTATTCAGAAAACAACCAAAACCGTTGGATTAATCTTGGAGGCATCTCGACCATACATGTTTTAGTTTTAAAAGATTTCCAGATATTCTTCTTTTCTTGTTCAATGTACTAGGAATTTTCATTGTTTTTGAGGCCAGAGTTCAACGGACAAGTATTATCCATTGATTTGTTACCAATCTTGTTTTCAAAATACCGTAATTAACAAATGTAAGGTTGAACTAATTTTCTTTTCCATTTTAATGATTTTTCATTACATTCTTATCTCTTATTTAATGCCTTTTCATTTCAATTAAGTATATATCTGCGAATACACGTAAGTACTTTTTTGTATATTAGTTATTTTAAGATTTTGATAGAAAATTAGGTGTTTTAGTTTAAAATTAGGTCGATTTTAATCATCATTAATATCTTCCGGGTCCCTCTATCGCATATGCATATATTTTTCGCATATATATATATATATATATATATTTGAAACTACATTAGATCAGAAAGCGAAGTGATTTTCACAAATCCATTTTATCGGATTACCTCTTGGCTTGATACTCAAACAGTGTAAATTAATCAGATTTCTATACATGTTGGACCGTAATTTTTTTTTGCCGTCATGTTGGACTGTAATTTAATTAGTGACAAAGTGTGAAGATCATATTTGGTTTAACAATCGACATAAAAAACAAACCACAATATATATTTCATATTTTTCCTTCTAAACATTAGTAAAATCATTAATCTGAACTCAACATGACCAGTTTATATAGTTCATTTCATTAATTGAAACAAAGACCTAAACAACACATACAATTGAGCTAAAATAGTGTAGAGCTGCTAGTTCGTGTTTTAATTGATAGGATTAACCCAATACTATCCAAGACGTCATGGCTTGAACACTGTCACGGAAATGGAAAATCAAAACTTCACTATTCGAAAACTTTTAAGATTTGTTAGGGATAAAAATTAAAGATTTTGAGATATTAGGTTTTTAAAAGTCTTTATAAGTGGCATGTTTGTCTAAAGATAATTCAACAATTAAATGTTTGTAAAAAATAATTGAGAAGATATAAATCCAAAAAATTATATGTGTCGATCAAAGAGGAAGTAAAATGATTCATCATTTAAATTTCACCAATCAAATTTTTTTTTAATTAACTCTATATGACATGGTGGAAATATTTACATACTTTTATTAATTTTTAAGATGAACTCACAAGTATATGGATATCGCACTTATATCGCTTAATTGTATTCATATTACTCTAATTAAAGTTGAGTTTTTTTTTTGTTAAACATACAATTTTACAAGTAAAATATTTTTACAATTATTACAGAAAAAAAATTATTGATACTAGATAAATCTAAACAATTTATAAAAAAAAAATATGAATGTTTGAAAGTTGTAAGATATCACAGTTTCACTTTTTTTTTTCACCTTAAAAATTGTTTTTGTCTCTTTGGATATGGCTTAAGTGATTCCTCCTCGTGATCTTTCGTCCGGATCAGAACAAAATATCTAACCACCACAACCATATTCTGAATTGTACTAAATTAGATAAGTTTGTAACCGCAAAACTCAAAACAGTTTTGATTCTGGACATGTAATATACGATTATTAGAGAATTATTGCGATGGACAAGGCAAACTCTAAACACACGGATGTAAATTTGGGGACTTTGTATATGACCCTCGCAAGGTCTATGGCCGGCCGCTCCAGCGAAAGTCCGAGGTCGGAGGCCAAACCCATCGGAACGGACATAAAAGACTTAGAAAGAGGCTTAAAAAACTTAGAAAGGAAGTCCCCAAGTAAGGACTAAGGAATTGGCCGAGAAACTAACATTTGGATCAAAGGAGTGTCCCGCGGTACGGAAGATCAGGACATGGAACGAGTACCCGGGAAAAGCCTAGAGCCGGTGGGACGGTTCTGGAACGGGTCCAGGCCGCGGTACGTGAGGCTTGGGACAAGCCCTGTCCCGCGGGGCAAGACCGCCGGAGACCGCCCACGGACCGACCCGAGGTGATGCCAAGTCGAGACCCTTGGAAATGTGTGGCGTTCCGCGAGCCATGTCGGTGCCTTACCTGGGTAGGTGCGAGACGTGGCTAGGAGCGAGGCACGTTGCCACTTTTACCCGGGTAGGTAAAAGGTACGGCTAGGGCTCGGCCACGTCACCCGACCCACGTGGCTGCGTCCGAGCGTCCGAACGTAGCCGTCCGTGCACCACGCATCCTACCAACCTCCGCCTATAAATAGAGGACCCTTGGTCACTTTTTCCTCCGAGCAAAACCCTTCCAAAATCCCCCATTTCTCACCCCTTGTTGCCGAGAGCTCCTAAGGAGCACTCTACCCACATAAACCCGTGGATCCCTTTCGGAATCTCTACCCGAGAGCGTTCCGTTTGACCCGCGAGTGTTCCGTTTGACCCGAGAGAGTCCCGTTTGACCTAAGAGTGTCCCGTTTGACCCGAGAGTTGTCCCTTTTAGTTCCTTAAATCCCTTGAGAGTCTTTATACGAGTTTTTCTCGATAGGAGAAGAGTAAGGGGAGGCTTTGCCCATCTAAGTCTAAGGACCCGCGGCCTGAGCAACTGGAGCACGTAGCTTCGCTGAGCCTCGTCTCTTTTAAAGAGTGAGTGGAGTCCCAGTGACTAGATGAGTAGGATCACCGTGGGGCTTTCTTGTTTCCTTTCGGTTTAAAATGCTTAGATTCGTACTTAGTGTTGATTCTTTGCTTGTGTGATCTCTTGAGCTTGAATATGTTGGATAAGTTCTTCCGTGCTTGCTACGTTTACCTCCATGTCTTAGTGACTTGTTAGTTTCTTGCATTCATGTTTGATCTTATCCTTGGAAGGTTGTGGTTATGGCATTAGCAATAGGTGCATTGCTATGTTGTTGGATTGTTCATGCATTAGGTCATTGGATTTGCCTCATGAATGGTGTCATGTTGCATTTAGCCTAATGCTTGGTATGTTGTGGAATTGCATCATGTGTGGTATCATGATGTAGCGATCCCTCGTCCCCGAAGAAAGACGTGTGGCGTTCTATCACGCCATGGCCGATTCTTGGGTCGCACCCATGAGCCATGATACATGACGATGTATTCGAGTCAAGAAGGGACTTTGACTTAGGGAATTGTTTGACTGTGTGTCTTACATCCCGTTCCGGGGACAATGGGAGGATCGTAAGGCCTTGTTGGAATTTGGAGATGATTGCGTTGCATGTAGAATCAGTTTGCCTTAGAACTTGCATGGTTATTGAATTGTTCTTTGATTATTGCTTGTCCTGCTTGCTGGCTGCTTGTTTGTTTTCCTTGATGCTTTAGGGTTTTGGGTGGGTTGTATATTGGCTCTGCTCACTGAGCAATTTCAAAATTGCTCATCCCACCACTTTTGTTTGCAGGAAGCCTTAGAGGGAAAGCTAGTAGCGGGCAGCTTTGGACTTAGGGAAGCCAGAGTAGGTTTTCCGTTGATTTTGCAAATGCTTAATGTGTATTATGTACGGTTTTCAAACCTCGGATCTGACGTATATAGTTTTCCAAAGGTTTTCCGTATAAAATATATACTAAGTATAAAAGGGAACGGTTTCTAAAATTTGCAAGCAACGCTGCTGCGTGGTCTAGTCCGGACCGAAACAACCGCACTGGATTGGTTCGGGTTGCAAAGCCTTAGGACCGAATCAGTCGGGTAAACTGTTTCGGGAACGACCGGTCTTAGGTCCCTTGATCCGTTCTCGGACCTTAGGATCGGATGTTCTCGAAGCGGTACGTAGCGCTTCCGGTCAACGGTCGTTGACCAATGATCGGGGGTGTTACACTTGGTCTCTATTCCTTACGATCAAAGAGCTGAGACTAGTTCGAAAGCTTCGGCACATATTTTGCAATAAAAGAATAGAGATTTGGATTACAAATATCTCGGCATTGTTTTTCCATACACTTTCTCATCGGGAATCGAAGGGGTATAAAAAATTTCATAAGCGTACTCGGTTTCCTTCCTTCAAAATTTTAATGTCGGTTCAATGTAAGTAGAGTATTTGATTCCAGCGATCTATATCTTTGTTGGCGTAATATCTGATTTCTGATTGGTCTCTTATATCCCATGATGTGGAGATGTTATATGGGTTTTTGATCCCATTATTATTGGTATTGCACTCTAAGCCTTCCAAAAATCGAACTGGGAGAAAAACAAAATCAAAATTTTTCTAAAAGACTTGATAAGAAAGTTTTGGTATCTTGTGGACATTTCAAAATTATTGTCAGAAGTATAGAGTTTTATGATCTGTTGGCGAATAAATCTTGTTTCATTGTCAAATTCACCTCTTTGATATATCGTTTCTACTATATGATGCACATATCTGCTTCAGTATAGTAATAATTTATTTTCCGAAATCTTATATCATCGATTTGAAATTAATGAAATTGTTTTAAAATATTCATAGAGGAAGTCTCCGGTGAGAAACAAAAGAACAATGCTAAAGAAAATCAAGAATCTGTTGTCCATAGCTCAGGTGATAAGAAAGAGAAAGGAAAAGATTATTCTCCTCCGGTTTTGAGATGTCGAAAGCAGAGGAATGGGGATTTAGCTAGTACGTCACAAAATGCCATTTTTGTGGAAGTTGAAGGAAGTAAGAAAGAAGTTCCACAAAAATAGGATTTTGTTATCTACTAACTAAATTCTCAATCCACTACTTTCCGGATCTCAAACACGAAGGAAAATAAGCTATACGTTTATGTTTCTTATCACCTATTCTTGATTTTCTTCAGCAGAGACTTCCTCTCTTAATTAACATAGGATAAACTCCTAAACGTTAGAAGTAAAAATATAATGGTAATTTGAATATCCGATGAAACAAACAAAAAGTAGAAGATTATCTTCTTCTATATTTGGCTTTACTAAACTAATGAAAGAAAAGTAAAGAGTTTGGCTTAATAATATAAAGGTCTATTGTATCTCATATTGTGAATCCTAATCCAACTAAAGATTCTCATCCTCACCTCTGATTCGTCCTCTTTCATAGATTGAGAATGATGATATCTCTAAGCTGGCGTAAAGTGGCACAATATAATCATGAAGGGAATTAAATTCCATCATGCATAAAGCAAGTTTTAATAGACCTATTTCATGAAACTCTTGAAAAGATCTCTATGTGACTATAAGAGATTCATATATCATCTATAAAGTTCTAATACAATGTTGGGAATCGACAAATTCCACCGAAACCAAATCTTGATTCGGTTTTTGGTCGATCTTATCGAACTCCCAACATTCTACATGTTGCCTGAGGACCATGCACATTTTTTATTATGACACATGAAGTTAAAGTACAGGTAGAGCGAATATATGGATGGTTCTACATGGATATAGCCAACAATATAAGTGACGAGTAGACAAAATAAAGGGCAAACAAGCACAGTTTATATAGTTGAGTCAGGTTCGACCATGAAAGAAATTGCCCAAAGAATATCAAATTGATTAACATTAACGAGAATGTCTCGTGGACTATGAAGAGTGATATGGATCATTGGTCACAACAATGAAACATACAAAATCAAGATACTCGATTGGTTTTTTATTTCATCGATCCCTCTTGTGGCCGTTAGGTAGTGTCGCCATTGACGATATTATTTAAAGACAATCGTGAAACAAGTATGTCTATGGTTGATGAGTTTTAGACATAAATATTGGACGAATATCTCCAAATAATATTGTCGGATCACTGACCTTAGCCAACAATAGACGGATATGATCATATGAAGTGTCTACCAATTTATGAAACAAAATACCGATCGAACAATTTGATTTTATATGCTGTATGCGAAAGGTGGGGAGAAAATATATCCCACAAATGAAAAATTTAGAGTTTATGAAAGAAAAAAAAGAGAAACGAAACTAGTGAAGGAGAGAATGAGTGAAAAATAATTCTTTAATTTGTGAATGTGAAGAAGAAAGAAACCTAGCACCTCTATTTATAGCATTATGGAATGAGTTTACCATGTATTATGAAAACAACAAAAGCCGTTGGATTATGCTTGGAGCTATCTCGACCATCCATGTTTTTATTTAAAAGGTTTCCAGATTTTCTTCTTTTCTTGTTCAATGCACTTGTAATTTTTTTTTTTTTTTTTTTTTTTGAGGTCAAAGTTCAATGCACTAGTATTATCCATTGATTTGTTACCAATCTTCTTTTACAACCACAATATCCCATAGCTTTCCTTATAAACATTAGTAAAATCATTAATTTGAACTTAAGATGACCGGTTCATGTTGTTCTTTATTTGTTTCTTATTGAAACAAAGACGTAGAAAACATATACGTTCGAGCTATAATTAAAATACTGAAAACATTGCCAAGTGGTGTTTATTGATAATACTAACCAATACGACCAGTGCATGCCATTTTTTTTTTCCTTTTGATTGAACCCACTACCCAAGACAAAAACTTCAATTAGTCAAAAACAAATTTTTACGCATTATAGCAACACGTATATCGCAAATTACGTAAGAATCTAGAGGAAGATAAGAAAAAAGAAAAGCATAAAGAAAATAACAATCGGTGTACCATAAACAGAGAAATTAATAAAAATAATGAATTAATATTACTCAAATTATTGTTTAGATATACCTTTTGATATGATGCAGTTACCCTTGAGCCAGTCTCTTTCATCACCTCTCATATAGGCATATTATTCTTCATTTCATGTTGGAGCGAACTCTCATTGTGGGAAACGTTGAATTTTAGGGGGTGTTATTCAACTGAAATTTTTATTCTTTTATTTTGAGAGAATTAGATTTTCTAGAGAATTCTAGTGTTACTCAATTGTTTAGAATTTTAATTCTTTTAAATTATTGTGTTATTCAATTGATTAGAATCTTAATTCTTTCAAACTCAAGTGTTATTCAATTATTCTATAACTTTTATTCTTTTACTTTTGAAAGAAATTTAATAAAATTTTAGAGAAAAATTGTGAAGAGCCAATTCCTACCATTTTTACTTTGAATTTGATGGGAATCTATTAATTCCTCTACAAAACATTAAAATCAATTCTTTTTAAATCACTCTAACCAATACTACCCCCTTAGGCTTCAAATGGAGACAGTGCAGTGAGAGGCGGAACATGTGCGGTGCGGGACAAATAGTAACAAAAATAAATATGTACATATGTGTAAATATAGATTTTTGTTAGATATACATATATAAGTATAGATTTTTGGAACTGTTCAGTGCGGGGCGGAACGGTGCGGATCGAGACCATTCAAAGCCTTAATCTCGTGGCTTGACAACTTTTGACTGAAAAATCCGAGTGGAGAAAAAAGAAGAAGAAATGCATTAATTTAAGGCTTAGTGCTCCGTTTAAGGGGGTTTTCTTTTAAAACTATATTTTGCTCCATCCGTTTCAAAATATAAGTTATTTTGGAGGTTTTTTATGTTTCAAAATATAAGTTGTTTTGACAATTCTAATACTTTTAAATTTTTAATGAATGTTGTGTAACCATTAGTATTCTAAAATCTCTTTTATGATTGCTTAAATTATTTTTATTTTAAAATAAAGAGAGTATTATTTTAATTACGGTTACATGTCATGACCTAATGCATACAATACTCTAAAAAGCGGTTACAAGTAGATAAAAAGTGGGGGAACATATTATGAACTAGAAACAATTGAATTTTCCACTTCCATTGACTTTAGTGCTTAGGAAAAAATATCATTAGCCACGTCCATTCTCTGTTCCACGTCCTCCGTTTCCGCATCCACAACCCGCAAGGTGACAGAGCATCTCCATAACTTTTGTTGATGGTTTAACCGGTCTATCTCGAATGTTTCATTTCCCTAAATGTGTCAAAAAATTCATCGAATCCGATTCTGAATCTGATGAAACTTTTTCTTCTTCTTCTAAAGAGGTCAACGAACCACACTTGTTAGAACCAAAAGTTCTTCCTTTCAAGGGGTTTTCTTCTTGGCATTTCTTGATGAGATGACTCAAACCACATTTCTTGAATCCGGCTGAGAACAACTTAAGGCTTCTAGCGGTACATGCGATTAACGTCTACACTATTTTGGCAGCAGCGTAACGATTGTATCCTCAAGACTTCAACAATAAATCAATTACAGCATAATGACTTTCCGAAATCGTGGAAAAGCGTATTGATGTCTGTCTTCCGAGAAGACTCATTCCTAGCTTCCAAAATTCCTTATCACTGTGGTTCATAGTACCCTAACACCTCAATCTTTCTTTTCTCCTTTGTTACTTTTCCTTCATGGGATATGTCCCAAGGTGTGATGTTGCTTAGTTCTTTTTTTCTTTTCTCTTTTGATTAATGTAATCGTCTCATTTTATGAATAAAAAAAAAGTTAGTATTCAATTTAAATATCTTCACCTTTATTTTTGTTGCTAACTTTGCATCTTCATTAGGCGAGATTGAAATCATATCACCAAAGCAATGTATACAAAAAAATTATCATGAAATTTTTATTTAACGCACGTGTGGCTTTTTAGGTGGAAAGTGGAACTATGAAAAATTAGATACGCACGTGCGGGATTAGGTGGTTTTTACATTTGTGATTTGTGTCCTAAATCCCCGAGCGAGAAGGAGGAAGAAGGTTCTTGTTTTGGTTTTTGGGTCTGCGAAGAAAGAAATGTCTGGATCATCAATGTACTGATAACCCGCCTAAGCTGGATCCAAATAGCGGGTCGGGTCATGTCGAGAAACTCGCCGGACTCGACTCCTACGTCTCTGGTTCCGTTCATTCAAACCTCGCCGTTGTTCTCGTCTCTCATGTCTTCGGTTAGCAATTTCTACTCTCTAACTCTCGATTTCGTTTATAATGTTTTTTTCTTAATTTGGTCCGATTTGAGAACTAAAAACTGTTTTTTTTTCCTTTTTCAGGATATGAAACTCCGAACTTAAGGTACCGTAGATAGTCTTTTTGTCTTAGTTCCAAGAACAAGATTCTGTCTTTAATGATAATTCTTGTGATTTTACCTAAATTCTGTTTCAGGGTTTTTAAAAAGTGATTAGCTTTGTAGTTTTTAGATTTTTGCATTTTATTTTTGATAGTGTTTAATTTCTAGCTCATTGTTGCTTATGGTAACTGTGAAAGGAAGTTTTTTCACTTGTGCTTATGGTAATTGTAAAAGAAACTCATTGTTGCTCCAAATAAGTTTCATTTGTGTTTGTAACTTGTCTTGGTATTTTGCTCATTTGTGATAAGGAACTTGCTGATAAGGTTGCAGAAGCTGGATTTTATGCGGTGGTTCCTGATTTTTTTCCATGGAGATCCTTATAATCCGGAGAATCGTGATCGACCGCTTCCAATCTGGTTAAAAGATCATGGACAAGTTAGTTAATTCTCTCTTCCTTAACAAGTGTTCCATCTCTTTGTTGTGCATTGCAAATATTATAGGATCTAGACAGTGGTGTATAGTATTTTGCATTGATGTTATCTGAAACTACTTTGTAGGATAAGGGTTTTGAGGACTCAAAGCCAGTAGTTGAGGCCTTGAAGAACAAAGGCGTAACTGCAATTGGAGTAGCAGGGTTCTGTTGGGGTGGTGAGTTTTCGGGTTTTCTTCTTCCTATGGTCATCGTTACAATCATTTACGAAATATTACTTTTCCTTCTTTATTCGTTCGTTTCATGATTAGGACTAACATAATTGTCTTTGTTCTCTCTTTTGTGTGTTAATCACAGCAAAGATCGCAGTGGAATTGGCGAAGCAAGAACTTGTTGTTCTGTTACATCCTTCTCGTGTTACGGTGGATGATATCAAAGGTGTAAGATCTTTGTATACGAATCTTCTTTTACTTGCTTCCCTCTCTATATATAGAATGACCATAATCCTACAGGGGTCAAGGTTCCAATTGCTGTATTAGGAGCTGAATTTGATCAAGTGTCTCCTCCAGAACTCGTGAAGCAATTCGAAGATATTTTAGCTACTAAACCTGAGGTAATTTGCTCTGCTCGGCAACATTTATCTGATCGTTTACGGTTTCTAGTAGCTAGTTTGTTCTTGGAAGTAATGAACTTACCGTAAAGCACGAGGCAGAGATACTAATCAGCATATGAAGTGATGTTTCAGGTCAAGAGTTTTGTGAAGATATTCCCAAGAGTCACGCACGGTTGGACTGTTAGGTACAACGCCGATGATCCTTCAGAAGTTGAAGCTGCAGAGGAAGCTCATAAGGACATGCTCACTTGGCTCATTGACCATGTCAAGTGAAAAACTTGGAGCGGTCTAAGCTTTCGTTTGCATAGAATCAGTAATAAGACCCAGAAGCTGTAAGACACATGTTATCTCTTTTACTAAATGTAACTAACAGTATCTTTAATCTTCCTCAGGTTGGTTTGGTATGCTCTTGAGTAGTAATTTTATTTTAAATAGCATTTCTCGACTTGTAATTTGCTATATACGCTTATATAGTGATATATGTTGTTGTAGTGCTATTGTATTTTATATATTTAACTATCTTTATATTTACCATGAATCTGACAAGATTTTAGGTCTTGGTACTTGAAGTAAATCGTAGAATCAGGTAAAAACTGTACATAAATTAAACTCTCTTCCCAAAACCAAAACAAGAAGAGATAATGAAAGAAATGAAGTATGTATGACTGGATAAATATGGAATCATATCACAGAGAGATTTTATTAATGGCAGCAATCATTTTCAACTAAAACTTGCTCAGACGGTCCCATTTTAGTTGATGCGATTTAAGAGTGTGGAAAACGTTCTTCAATCTAGATGACTTGGTCTCTCGCAGACCACGTAATTTAAAGTTTAAACTATATTCGCTGTAAATGGGAACAAAACATGTCAGACAACAATCATATTTTTTTACAGAAAAAAAAAACTCATCATACGTTCAAACATTAATGTATACAGAAGTTGAAGTTGCAGAGGAAGCTCACAAAGACATGCTCACTTGGCTCATCGACCATGTCAAGTGAGAACTTGGAATGGTGTAAGCTTTGGTTTGCACCGAATTAGTAATGAGACCAAGAATCTGTAAGAAACATCTCATGTCTTTTACTAAATGTAACTACTAATATCTTCAATATTTCCAAGTTGGCATGGTATGCTCTTCAGTAGTGTGTTCTTGGAAGGTTTTATTTAAAATAGCATTTCTGGACTTGTAATTTTTAAGCAAATATTTCAGGTTTATCATAAATAAATTTTAGTTTGATGATTGGAAAAAGAAGAATATTTGCAAAACATGCTTATATAGTGATATGTATTGTTGTAGTGTTATTTATTTGATATATTCAACTATCTTTATACTTACCATGAATCCGACAAGAATTAGGTAAGAATAAAGATCCATTTGAATTAACAAACGAACATCAATTTCCATCTTCATTCAAATGGATCAAACGAAGTATATATGTACCTTGGTATTCGAAGTAAATCGTAGAATCAGGGAAAAATCTACATAAATTAAACTTTCTTCCCAAAACCAAAACAAGAAGAGATAATGAATGAAACGAAGTATGTATGTGAGGTGGAAACTTGATCAGTAAGACTGGATAATTTTTGAATCAAATCACAGAGAGATTTTAGTAATGGCACCAATCAATTTCAACTTTGACACCATGCAGATACGTTCATAATACTAGCTCAGGTGGTCCCATTTTAGTTGATGCGATCTAATAAGAGTATGTAAAACGTTCTTCAATCTAGAAGATTTGGTCTCTCGCAGACCACGTAATTTAAAATTTCAGCTATATTCGCTGTAAATGGGGACAAAACATATGTTCAGTTCAAACAACAATCATATCTGATTATAAAGAACAAATCATATCATCCGTTCAAACATTAATCATATGTTGTTTTCCATCGTTTTCTTTTTAATTGATGGTCCGAGTTGTATCTTATAACTATTTTATGTATTTTTTTTTATTAGCAACAAGTTAAATGATGTTTATCATGCTTAGAAAATTGAAATAATAATAATTATATGTATCATTGCTGGTCCCAAAAATTCAGAAGATTAAAGCATAATTAGTCATTATTAAAAAAAATTACACAGGTTCAGATATTTCATCCGAGTTGATTAAGTTTGTTGTATTTGAGTCGGGGTCTTGTTCAACTACATATATTAAAAGGCTGTTTTATTGGGAGTCATGTACGTTAAATAGTAGTTTTTTTTTCAACAGGTGATTTTATGTGCTTTAGGCATCATCATAATATAATTTTGTTTAGGGCATCAAACATTGAATATCTAGTGTGGCACAATGGTTTAATGGCGCGGGTTTGTCCCTGAGGTAAAGAGTTCAAGCAGTGATACTGTTGTTTTTGGTTTTATTTTTTTAAAATATTTAGTTATTGAATTTTAAAATTTTCTTTTGTTTTAGGCCTCATATCATCACGGGCCGGCACTATGGTTTAGAAGAAAAAAAGGTAGATATGTCAAGTATATAATTAAAAAAAATCCCTACAAGAAAATAAGCTATTCCTTCAATAATTCAAGAGGGTTGATCGAACCCACCATAAATATGATGGTGATCTGACGATCAAAACCAGAAATATGACCCATAGTTAGGTGATCTAAAGCTTTCACTTTACTTGCCTTGGCCAAGTCCAGGCCCTGGCCAGAGCTTGTTTAAAAAAGTTATAACATCATTCAATTATTTGTACGTAAAGTGAAATGATTGATTTAGTTACAGGACTCATATTACCGTCTTTTTTTTTTTTTTTTTTTTTTAACAACCCATTTTGTGAAACAATAATATCACAAGAAATGCGTTATATGAAAGGGTAAGTCGACGTGCGACAAATGAAAAAATTTGATACAGAGTAGAAACATTAATTATAACATCAAGTTACTTTCACGATGAAATTATATATGTTCGTTTGGTTCTTAATACCCTGCCCCGCCCCCCCACCCCACCATCCAAAGGGTCTTAAACAATTTTGTATTAAAATTTATTCGGTTTTGTTTTTCAAGACACTCACTAATATTTGTTTGTTTTCATCTCATCCAATGGAGACACCCAATTATAATCAATGAACAAATTATCAAATTCTTCATTGAAACTTTGATCAAAAGTTTGTAATATATAACCTGTCGTAAAGCCTCTTGAGATATTTTCATATTAGAAATCCAAACTTTGTTGTACCATGTAATGTGAGACTGTTTGTATTAGACTTTTGATTATGACTATGAGTTTAAGAAATCTGGTTCAATGGCCATGTTTATACATGGAACCTACAACTACAAGAAGAAGAACCAATCATGGTTCAAGATCACCTCATTTGGTGGCAAATCAGAAGATCGCTTCAAGATCAATGAAGAACTGTGCGACTTCAGTTGTCTAGCTCCATTGCTTGAGCAGCTGGAGTTAGTTTTGTCTTCAATTTCTTCTTTCCAACACAAAATCCACCTTTCTTCTTCTTTCCAACACCATCAACCTTTAGAACAACAAAAAACCACTCTAAACTTAAAAAAAAATGATTCAATTCAAACTCTACAACTTATACACAAATTAGTCAAATGTTTCTACTAAATAATCCAACTTATACAATACACAAATTAATCAAATGTAATACACAAATTATACACTATCATTCCTCGCTACAGAATCAAAGTACTACAATAAAACTTATACACATTAGTCAAATGTTTCTATTAAGAAGATTCAATATATAATCTTTTGATTAACATCATAGAATAACTGACATGAAGCAAATTCAAATCTATCAAATCATTCCACAAGAACATTAACACAACCCTCTAATGTATGATTATACACTATCATTTGGATTTCGAACTTAGAGCATCTGCAACGGTTATATACCAAATAGAGTCTCTAAATATATTATTTTTTAAAAAAAAATATTGAAAAAAAAATCAACCAATTATAATAAAACACGTGCCAGGAAAGCTCTGTAACATGGCTATATACGTCTCTTGAGTTGCTTCTTCCAGAGACGTATGTTCCAACTTTTTCTGCTTTTTTATTTTTAATTATTTTTTTAATTTTTAGAGACGTGGGAAGAGACGCCTTTGTTGATGTATATATATAGTGATATGTATTTTTTTAATTACTCAACACAAATGTATATATATAACTAAATATGAGAAATTTAAGAGACAAGAGACATAAAAGGCGCTTACTTTCATCTTGCTCTTGTTCGTTTGAAGCTTATTGATCTTCTTATACTGTATTTTTTTTTCTCTTCTACAAATCGTAAAAAAACCCCAATTTCGTTGAGATACATACACATATAGATTATTGTACTGATCAATTAAGACATTTTACCTAAGAAAACAGAGAATTCGTACCGTGCAAATGGATTAGCGCTGGTGAAGGATTATGAGCAAGAAACATTGATGCAGGCGGAAGCTTCTAGGGATAGGGTTTGAGAGTCCTCCTCTCAGGGCTTTCGCAAAAGCTCTTGGTTTGTGAATACTCTTCACAGTGGTTATTAAAACCTCTTTAAAATCTTTCGATTAATCAATATCAATAAAACTGAATACAAAAGGAGGCCATAATAGGCTATTTATGAGAAAGCATAAAACTCTAATATTCTTTAGAATATTCTAGAAGATAAACATTAAAATATAAATATTATTAATTAAATAGATAATAATGATATTTGGAAATATTCCAAATATCTCGCTGCATCAGGTCTCACCGGCCAAGAAAAGATTCGTCCTCGAATCTTGTATCTGCGCTGCATCAGCTCTCGCCGGCCAAGAAAGATTCGCCCTCGAATCTTCAACTGGTTTTTCCACATTGGTTTTGACTTTTTCGACAAAATCGGCATTTGCACAAATGTTGCCCAAACCGGATTTTGCCCGAATTTTGCGCGAACCGAATCTGTAAAGATTTGTAATCTTCTGAAATCTTCGCAGATCTGCAACTGCTCGAATTTTGCGCAATCTGATTTTCGCACGAACTCTGCACGAACGGATTTTTGCACGAACTCTGCACGAACGGATTTTGCACGGGACAGATTGTCAAAATCATCTTCTTGAAAAACGAAATCAACAATCGTGACTTCATCTTCATAGACATCATAGATAGGATCACCATAGATCTCTCTATAGATCTCTAACTCTTCGCTCTCGACAAAAGGACTTTCGTCCAAGATAGGGTAGATGCTCACACTCACCATAATCACCAGAATCGTCTTTGATTGAGAAATCAAAGAGGCGTAGCTCTGATACCAAATGATGCAGGCGGAAGCTTCTAGGGATAGGGTTTGAGAGTCCTCCTCTCAGGGCTTTCGCAAAAGCTCTTGGTTTGTGAATACTCTTCACAGTGGTTATTAAAACCTCTTTAAAATCTTTCGATTAATCAATATCAATAAAACTGAATACAAAAGGAGGCCATAATAGGCTATTTATGAGAAAGCATAAAACCTTAATATTCTTTAGAATATTCTAGAAGATAAACATTAAAATATAAATATTATTAATTAAATAGATAATAATGATATTTGGAAATATTCCAAATATCTCGCTGCATCAAACATTGACCACGGAGAATCCACCATTTATGAGCCCATTTCCGATTGATTTCTCCTCTCAAAACGGAAATTACAGGCGATTGATTTAGCCTCTGGTGAAAGATATTACGATTGATTTTCTCAGCCAAAATCCACGATTCTGAGCTTGATAATTTAAGAACAGAGAATCCATCGTTGATTACCCTATTTCCGATTGATTTCTCCTATGAAATCGGAGTTATCATTCGATCTGCGATGAAATCGCAATTCTCCATCGGAGAAAACAAAGAGACAGAGAGAAGAAGAGAGAGAGTAAAAAAAAAATTGCCTCATTTAATTTTCTTCTTCCAATCTCCACTCACCACGTCGACGGGTCTTCCCGTGAAAAAAATCCAAAATTGGATATGTTCCAAATTTTTAGATCTGCAAAACTTTCAGTTAATTATTTTTACCCTCTAATTAGATATCCCAAGATGACGAATGAACTTGCTCTAATGGTTTGACGTCGCATTTCGATAACAAATTGCTAGTCCAATTTTTTTGTTTGTTTGCTAAGAGTGTAAATATTTCACTGATAATGAAAATGTTTTAGGTTTACAAAATACATTGTTGACTTATATATATGTAATGATTTCATGACAAAAAAGGTAAAATATAGAAACATAGTTCATTAAACTTTCAGCCCATCACACTCAAGGCTAATGGAGTTAGACAAAGTTCGTACAACTGTGGATCAATATGATAATCCATACTTTCTTCATAGTTATGATCATGCTGGGTTGATCCTCGTCTCCGATCGACTTTCTTCTGGAGCAGATTTTCATTCTTGGCATAGGTCAGTCCGTATGGCTCTTAATGCCAGGAATAAACTTGGATTCATTGACGGTACTGTTGCTAAACCTTTAGAAAATCATAGAGATTATGGTTATTGGTCGAGATGCAATGATATGGTAGCGACCTGGTTAATGGATTCTGTATCGAAAAAGATTGGTCAGAGTTTGTTGTTTATCTCAACTGTTGAAGGAATTTGGAATAACCTCATGGCTAGATTCAAGCAAGATGATGCGCCTAGGGTTTATGAAATTGAACAAAGACTCAGTAATATTCAACAGGGAGCACTGGATGTTAGTGCTTATTATACTGAGCTAGTTACATTGTGGGAGGAATATAGAAACTATGTAGAATTACCTGTGTGTACATGTGGTAAATGTGAGTGTGCAGCAGCTGTACTTTGGGAGAAAATGCAGCAAAGAAGCAGAGTTACTAAGTTCTTGATGGGTCTTAATGATTCTTATGAAGCTACTCGTCGTCACATCTTGATGTTGAAGCCTATACCGTCTATTGAAGATGTTTTCAACATGGTGACTCAAGATGAGAGACAAAAGACCATCAAGCCTCTACCAAAGAATGAGAATGTGGTTTTCCATACTTCTGCAAGTTCTAATGAGATTACTTCTTCTGGTGGTAACTTTGATAATGCTGCATATGCGATTCAGAATGGATATAGACCAAGGTCCAACCGTCCTGTTTGCACTTACTATGGAAGAGTAGGACATGTGATCCAGAAATGCTATAAGAAGAATGGTTATCCTCCAGGTTATATTCCTGGTTACAAAGGAGGTCCTGTGAATGCTCAAACTTCTAGGCCAGGACAATTTTAGAATGGTTCAGCTCAAAATCATGTTGTAGCTAACATTGTTACTGGATCCTCATTCCCTTATCTGCCTTCACCAGCTACAGATGCTGTTAATCTTGATCTCAGTAAGATGAATCAGTCTCAGATTCAATCTCTTCTTCAGCAACTCAGTACACATGTTAAGGTTTCAGAGCCTGTGGCTCCAACTCCACAAGCTGCGTCTATCACTAACCATGGTATTATGGCTGTCCAATTGTCTTGTGGCAATGTCTCATTTCCTTCTATTTTTTCCTTCTACTTCTCTTAAATTCCAGAATAACCAACTTACTTTTCAAAATCATTGTCTCTCAACTCTGCAATCACAACTTCCTCATGGTAGTTGGATAATTGATAGTGGGGCTACTAGCCATGTGTGTTCTGACTTAGCATTTTTTAGTGACACAGTTTCAGTTTCTGGAGTTACAGTCTCACTGCCTAATGAAGCTAGGGTGGCCATTACTCATTGTGGCACAATGCATTTATCATCTTCACTCATTCTTCATGATGTTTTGCATGTTCCTTCTTTCAAATTTAATCTCATTTCTGTTAGTACTCTGCTTAAAAGAAGTAATTGTTCTGCTCATTTTTATCCTGATTTTTGCTATCTTCATCAGTCTATTCAGGACTTGATGTCTAGATCCCATCTAGATGAGTCTCACTGTCCTGTTTGTCCTTTAGCTAAACAGAAAAGGTTATCATTTGATTCTTATAATCATAGGACAGATTCACCATTTGATCTTGTTCATCTTGATGTATGGGGTCCTTTTTCTACTGAGTTTGTTGAGGGTTACAAGTATTTTCTTACTGTAGTTGATGATAACACACTTGTAACCTGGATTTACCTAATGAGGAATAAAAGTGAAGTTTCAGTTCATTTTCATGACTTTATTAAGCATGTTCATACTCAATATGGTTGTTCTATTAAAGCAATTAGAACTGACAATGCTCCTGAGCTTGCCTTTAATGAACTAGTGAAACAAAATGGCATGATTCATCAATTTTCTTGTGCGTATACACCTCAACAAAATTCAATTGTTGAAAGAAAACATCAGCATTTACTTAATATTGCTAGAGCTCTAATGTTTCAGCCTAATGTTCCTCTTTGTTATTGGAGTTAATATTAGAAAGTTAATAAAAGTATTTACCATATGTAAAAACATTTTCATATGTTAAAACGTTAATCAACTTTTTTGTCATTCAAAGTATTTACCAAGTGTTTAATTATGTTTTTGAGAAGTGATTCGGATATATATTATAAAACGTGTTAAAAGTGTAAGTGAAAAAAAACAAATATTATTAATCTACCAAGATTAACATTTTAGCCTTTCATTTTTACTCCACAATTCTTTTTATAGTAAATATTAGAAATTAAATAGCTTCACTCAACAATCACCATGATAAAATGAAACTCTGTAAAGAAAATGTTTTCAAGTGAAAGTGTGTTAATACAAACTTAACACTTGAAGTATATTTATAGTGCAACTATATTGTGGCCTGTTGGTCAATAATTGAGAGAGAGAGAGATCTCTGACTTTGAGTCTTAATTAGTGGCTTGCCTCTGTTTGTGTTGAAAATTAAATACTAACGTGTTGCCACATAGCTTCCTTATTTAATTCTTCACCTTCACAAACCACAATTCTCCTCTTAACTCGTTCTCTCTTCCTCCCCATTTTAAAGTTTTCCTCAGCAACCAAATTAACCGAAGTCTTTCATCAAGAAGAACCAATGGCTGATCCTGCGTCACCGAGCTCTCCGTTGTTGGATGATCATGGAAGAGATGATAGAGCAAGAAGAGGATCACCTTGGCTTCAAAAATTGATTGACATGGAAGAATCCAAGGCTCAAATCATCTACGCACTTCCGATGATATTCACAAATCTTTTCTACTATTGTATCCCTTTAACTTCTGTTATGTTCGCTTCCCACCTCGGCCAACTCGAGCTCGCTGGTGCCACTCTAGCCAATTCTTGGGCCACGGTCACCGGTTTTGCCTTCATGGTACCATTCCTCTCTGTTCCTCAAGTTTTATATCCAACATGTTCTTTTGATATCTAGCTTGAATTTTGATTCTATGTTTATATTCATGTCTCTAGAATTGGTTATTCGAGTTGTTTTTTGTTTTGTTTTTGATGACTGCAAAAATCGTGGACCGCCAAAAAAATCATAATCCTGAAGGATGTATTTGTCCAGTTTTCTTGTTATTTAAGGCGTCTACAACGAATATGTGGACGAGTTTTTGTTAGGAATTTTTAATTAGCATACTTTCAAGAATATGTGCTCATTAATAATGTGATTTATTTTTATTTTTTTTAATTGAATCTAAAATTTAATCAAGCCCAAAAAAATCGTTTTTACAACGAGTGCAACTTTTCCGAATGTTTATGTTGTGAACAAATTATAAAGAATTAGAACGATTCACCGTGAGGCAAACCACAATTCCATTTCACCGTCGTATTGAATATTTATGAATATTTATTTATAACAGGGATGATGCAATCAAAAGGGAATGTTGTGACGGATTTTCAGATACCTACGGTGGAAGTTCCTCGATAAAAGCAAGGATCAATACTATGGTGATGAATTTGTCCAAAGACCAGAAAGCCCAAACTTAAATCTAGATGTTGATGCAATCAAAAGGGAATGTTGTGACGGATTTTTAAATTCTCCACCAAAGAAACAGAAGGGAAAGAAAACTTTCTGGTAACTTTGGAGTGGAAAAGAGACAAATGTTTTCAAAATTTAGTGCCTAATATGTACTTGTACCATAACCATTGTATGTTTAATATTTTCAAGTCTTTAATCTACCAGTTTAAAAGTTGTTTCAAATTTTATGTTTCATTAAATCTAATGTTTTATTGGAGTTGCATAATCAATTTATCTTGTTACTTAGCAAACGGAAATATTTCCGTTTATATACTATTAAATGTTGATGATCTATAAGATTCGTCAGAAGCATAATTTGATGGTTAATTAAGCTTTCTTTAAAAATAATTCAAACCCGTGTTCGAATCCGATGTTGTGGAATATATTTTTAAAAATTAAAGAATGTACCCACGAAATAATTGTGGGTATACGTGGCTTTATTTTAATACCCACGAAAATAATCGTGGGTATAAGTGACATTTTTAAAAAACCCACGAAAAAAATCGTGGGTATACGTGGCTTTTTTTAAATACCCACGAAAATAATCGTGGGTTTTCGTGGGTAACTTCATCATTTTCATCAACCAGATCTCTCTCCTCCATTCGACGCAGCCAACCAAAATCACTCTCTTCCGGCGATTTCGACTCCCGCACCACCGCCGACACCGCGCACCACCACCTCCGGGGTTAACCCCTATATTCCGCATCTCCTTAGGTAATTTCGTTTCATCTCTATAATCCTTTAGGTTTTCTTCAATTTGGTTTTAGGATTCCTCAAAATTTGATTGCTTCATGATTCTAATAGATTGGTCTAGTTTATATGAATCAATCCTTACATGTTTATGCCATAGATTTGCTTAGATTGTTAAAAATTTGGGGTTATTGTATTGTGTAGGGTTTTTTAATTTTTCAAATTATTTTTTTTGGTGAAAAACGTAAATTAAAATGTTTGTAAAAAGAATTGTTGAGTAGTTAGTGTTTATTAATAATTAAAATAAAATTTTAAATTTGTTTAGGTATTTTATATTAATTTTGGGGATTTTTACATACAAATAGCATATTTTATAAATTATGTATTATAATTTAGTGTGAAAAAATATAAAACCGGAAAAAAATTAGATAACAAATACCAAAATTATATAATTGAAAAAACATATCTAATACAACTTGTACAAAACTTATGTATAAAAGTGTCACTTGTTAACACGATTTGAAAACATATTAATGGCTTGAAATTCTAAATTCTTGAAAAACATATATGAGAAAATAAGTTATAAAATTAAATGTTAATGGCTCTACAAAAATATATGACAAAATAATTTTTAAAATTTAAAATATAAAACATATTAATGGCTCTAATTTTTTTTAACAAAAAATCAGAAAATATTATTTGTGTAAGAAATATTAGATGTATTGTTTTTTGCATGTAGTTATGTCTTCGTCTACCGAAACCGGCTCAGTTAGAAGTAGACCTCGTTTCCATCTCCCAAAATCTGCCATAGGTGCTTCTTCAGAGTATCGTTACCGTTTACAGGCGGTATACGAAGCGCCTACCAGGAGATCAGAGCCTATCCTCCATCCGTTTAAGGAAAACGGAGGACTATGGTAAACATCTTAAATATTTAACCAGTTTAAGGTCTACGTGTTTACTAATTGATTTCTAACTTTTTGAATATTTTTTTAAGGATTGGAATCGATGATTCGGTCACCAGTTTTATTAAACGAACATGGCAGGGTAATTTTTGGGGTCCTTGGAAGAACTGGACCGATGTGAAAAAATACGGTCCAGGAAAAATTCAGAGTTGGTGGGGAACATTTGTGGTAAGTTACAAAATTCGGATATTTAAACATTTAGTGTCCATTACTAACATTGTATATTAACAATGGTGGTTGCGAGTTGTAGCAAAACTATTATTGGGATCCCGAGTTCGAGGACATCGTCTTTTATGAATGGAAGGAAAAGACGAAGTTAGGAATCGGCGAAGAGATTAGTAGGAAACATCAAGAGGGAGTGCAGCCCGTATATATCAGCGATGATGACTGGGCAATTCTTTTGGAAGGGCGGCAGACTGAGAAAGTCATTAGCAAGAGTAAGAAGGCTGCTGAAAGCCGTAAAACGCCGATCCACGGCAAAGGAATGCACAAACACAGTGTCGGGCCCCGATCCTTCTCAAAGATTGACTATGAATTGGTAAGTTTGATCCATATATTAATTTACAAATCTATTCATTATCGTTAGTAATGTTAATGATCACTACATTGTGTAAATAAATTTTTGGGATAATGCAGAAGCAGAAGGGGCAGGGATCCGAGGAACCATCCATTCTGGATTTGGTGAAGGAGACCGCATACACGCGCGAATGGCACTTACGTTGATCCGGTGATTGAGGGACTCGTGAGGGAGGTTGAAGAGGAGGCTTCTCAGCACCAAGATTCGACCGGCACAGCTTTTTCCACAAGTGGTTCTCCTCGGGAATTCATTAACCAATTATATTTTCAGGTAAATTTTTTCATATTCTAATTTTTTATTTATTGTATATTTAGACATTAATTCTCTCATTGTTTAAAAATGCAGAGGGTGAAACCAAAATACGGGCATGCCTACGGCGTCGGTAGTGCAAGGACGCAGTTCTATCACCCTTCCGTCAAGGATCCGTCGAGAACACAAGCGGATCTCCGAGGTGAGCTCGATGATATGAGGAGTGAGATGAGTAGCATGGCGAGGAAGATAGATGTCATTTTGAATAAGCTAGATGGACGCAGCGGTTCACAAGGGACGAGTCAGCCCAACGACTTTGATGGTCGCTTCAACTATGTTCCGTAGCCGTTTATTTTATGTTTCTGCTTTTTTTTAATTTGAAAACTTTTAATTTAGAACAATTTAATTTTATGTAAAATATTTTATTTCTATTCGAATTATTAGTTTTGTATTTAATTTAATTAAAAATTTTCATAACAAATTTAAAAATAAAAAAGATTTTTGACAAAAAAACATTGCACATACCCACGAAATTTATAGTGGGATTTCGTGGGTACAAAGCTACCCACGAAATTTTTTGTGGCAAATCGTGGGTAATTTCCTACGAAAACCTTCGTGGCAATCCGTGGGTAACTACCCACGGAAAAATAAGTGGGTGTTCGTGGGTAAGCGTGGGTATTTTGCCACGGATAATTTCGTGGGTTTTCGTGGGGAGCTTTACCCACGACCACCCACTTATTTCTCTACCCACGACGCTATACCCACGAAAATTATTCACTCTTACCCACGAAAGTTTCGTGGGTATTTGCTCTTTTTTTACTAGTGGTAATTCTTTTAGACTGGATTAAGTGGAGCACTTGAGACGTTATGTGGACAAGGCTTTGGTGCTAAAAGCTATAGAATGTTGGGGATTCATCTACAATCATCTTGCATCGTCTCATTAGTCTTTACCATCCTTATCACCATCTTTTGGTTCTTCACAGAGTCGGCTTTCGGACTTCTCAGACAAGATCCTAACATCTCAAAACAAGCTGCACTCTATATGAAGTACCAAGCTCCTGGTTTACTCGCTTACGGATTCTTACAAAACATCATAAGATTTTGCCAAACACAGTCCATAGTAACTCCACTAGTCATCTTCTCATTTATTCCCTTGGTGATTAATATCGGTCTTGCATATGTTCTAGTTTATGTGTCTGGACTTGGATTCATTGGTGCTCCAATTGCTACATCTATTTCACTGTGGATAGCTTTTCTTTCTCTTGGAGCTTATGTTATGTGGTCAGACAAGTTTAAGGAAACATGGACTGGATTTTCACTAGAATCAACGCGTTATGTAGTAATAAACTTGACATTAAGCATCCCTTCAGCTGCTATGGTATGGTAAGTCATCAGATCAATAACATTTATCAACTACTTAACTTTATATGCTTGTGGAAGCTTAAGAGATTACTTTGTTCTAACAGTTTGGAATATTGGGCGTTCGAGATTCTTGTGTTCTTGGCAGGGCTAATGCCGAATCCGGAAATCACCACATCTTTGGTAGCTATATGGTAAAAAGTAAAAACATTTATATCACTAGTTAGTTTATTAATGTTTTACCTTTTAAAATCATCAAAAAGTAGCTCATTGTGTGTAATGTTAAACAAAATCAGCGTCAGCACGGAATCGATAAGCTACATGTTAACGTACGGGCTTAGCGCAGCTGCAAGGTCAGTCATCTCATCAATTGTTTCATAATAGTATTGGTTTGAAAATTTTAAAACTGAAAATATAATTAACAAAATGTTGCAGTACGCGTGTGTCCAATGAACTTGGAGCAGGAAACATACAAGGCGCAAAGAAGGCGACTATTGTAACCGTTAAGTTGTCTTTAATTCTTGCTCTCGGCGTAGTGATTGCTATACTTGTAGGTCATGATGGTTGGGTTGGGTTATTTAGCAATAGCCTTAAGATTAAAGAAGAGTTTGCATCATTGAGGTTTCTTCTTGCTGCCTCAATTACTCTTGATTCAATCCAAGGTGTTCTATCAGGTAAATGTTCCAAGAAATCTTTTTTTTTAATCGAATCATCAAGTGCGAAAAAGCTCATTTATTTTTTTATTTTCTCTATAGGAGTTGCAAGAGGATGTGGATGGCAGCGCTTAGTCACAGTTATAAACTTGGGAACATACTACTGTATTGGAATGCCAATTGCAGCCATTTTTGGTTTCAAGTTGAAGCTATATGCCAAGGTAAATGCATCACTCTCTTATTGAATTGGTAATTAGCAAAAATATGTTGTTTATTTTTGGTTTGATTCATTTTGTTTTGGTGAAAACAGGGTTTGTGGATTGGTATGATAAGTGGGATCTTTTGTCAATCTTCATCTCTTTTGCTGATGACAATTTTCCGGAAGTGGACAAAGCTGGATGCTTCAGTCTGAAAGCTTATTCAATTCTCTAGAGATCTCTTTTCTTTAGCAAATAATGGAATAAATTATTATTTTTCTCTGTTTTTTTTTTTTGGGAATGTAAGAGAAGGGAACCTTGTTCACAAAATGGATCGTGGATCGAATATTCCAGCATCACTCTAAACTATCTTTGAAACCAGCTTCTTATTGGTTTCTTGATATACAATTAAAACATTTGGTTCCAAAAGAGATCATGATGATGAGTATGGGAAGATTTGTGTCTAAGAAACAAGACAGTACTAAGTAAAGTCAAGGAATAATTCAGTTTGAACCATACTATATGTTTGTAACAAAGAGGATAAAAGAGCACTTGGACAAAGACAATGGAGCTTGAGGCAAGCAAGATCCAGAAACTCTTTCTAGTGGCAAGTTTCATAAAAAGAGATAAGTATAAGTTTATATCTGAGTGAGTGAGTTTAGGTATTTGAGTGAGGAAATATGTATAAATGTAATTTTTTTTTTTTTGGTAGGGAACCGGGAGAAAAATCCCCCGGTTTTAATTTATTGAACTAAAAATTACATAAAATATGTCTAGGGGTCACTTCCCCATTAGCATCCGCACGTAAAATCGAGTCAAGCTCAAGCGGTACAAGATCAAAAGAATGTAATCCTAAAGGTAAACCAAAAGCATAGTTCGCTAATCCATCCGCCAGGTGATTAGCCTCCCTATACACATGCGAAATACGGACAATCCAGTCCTTCCGGATATAGCCATAGCACAAACGTACCAGGAAAGAAAGGGGATGCGACGCATCAATCCCCTTTGTAAGAAAACCCACCACTAACTCCGAGTCCACTTGTAACTCCACCCGCCGAAACCGCTTCTCCCAAGCAATGACTAAACCATAGTACACACCCCATAACTCAGCTAAAGGAGCCATGCACCGACCGATGTTCAAAGCAAACCCGCCACACCATTGACCATTTCCGTCCCACAACACTCCGCCCGCTGTTGCAAGCCCCGGATTCCCTCTCGACGCTCCGTCTGTATTCAATCTAACCCAGTCCTCAACAGGAGCAATCCAACCAATCATCCGCTCCACCCAAGCCCGCTTAGACCACCCGCTGAAACCTTCACATTAGCCACCCAAACTTCTTTAGCTAAGTCTTTAACAAACTTGATACAATCTCGACATTTCCCCACCTCTCCAAACACATTACCACACCTCCATTTCCAACTCCACCAAACGGTCATACCAAACACCGTAGCCCATGGCACATCATTCAACACTCTTCCATTACACAAGTTTCCGAAAATCCATTCGAGGAGAGAACAATGAAAAAAGGCATGTCGATGTCCGTTATTCACCAGACGATCCCATATTCCCTTTATCGACGGACAATCGCGTAAGATATGTATAATAGTCTCACTCCCACCTTTGCAAATCGAACAAACGTCAGAGTCACATAGATGTCGCCGTTTCCTCTCCACATTCGTCATTATGACTTGATGAACCACAAGCCAAATAAAGATACGCACCCGTTCCGGTACCACCATGCTCCAGACTTGCTTGAAAAAAACTCCTATATGCTGCCGCGGATTCTTATCACGAGTGATTAACCGATAGGCCGATTGTACCGTAAACACTCCATCCGCCCTTCCGTTCCAAGATAAACAATCTCGTGCTCCTGTACTCCCATCCACAACCAAAGCGCTCAGCCCCAGCCTTTTATCTTCATTTAAATATGGAGTTATGCAACTCCAATCCCAACCATAACCATACCTTCAGAAGTCACTAACCACACACTGCATGTACTCATCCGGAATCAGACCCTGCATATCCTCCATTAAAGGAGTACCCAAAACCCATATATCAGTCCAAAACCAAGCCTTCCTTCCATCACCTATAACCCAGCTAAGCCCCAGTAAAACCACCTCACGTAAGCCGGTGGCTACACTATGCCAAACCGCGGACCAAGATCTCTGCACCTTCAGCCAAGAAACATCATGCGTATGTCCCACTTTATATTTGCTTCGCCCGACTTGATTCCACAAACCCTGCTCATCTTGCAAAATTCTCCAACCAACTTTAGCAATAACCGCTTTATTCATATCCAAAGACGGTCGAATCCCAAGACCTCCTTCTGCCTTCGGTCTACAAACTTTTTCCCATGACAAAAGATGTTGTTTTTTCTTATCCACCATATCTCCACATAGGAAAGAATGAGAGATCTTATCTAAACTCTCCAACGTATTCTTCGGGAGCAAAATTGTACTCATCAAATGAATCGGCAATGAGGGTAAAACCGATTTTACAAGGGTAAGCCTTCCCGCAAAGCTCAAGCTATGATTCTTTTAACCTACTAGTCTAGATGAGGCTCTTTCTAGAATTTCTCTAAAAGTGTCTTTATTGATCCTTTTTTGAAGAATAGGCATACCAAGATACTTCCCCACTTCCTTTGTCGCCTTTATTCCACTTACATCGCTTATGCATGATACACAGAGTTTTAACCCTATATTTCTACTGCAAGTGCACAGCAAACGAAGTAGTTATTTAGGGATCGAATCCTCAAGGACCAAATTGCTTACACAACTTATTATAGAAGATTGAATCAAACTAAGCAGGAAACAAGAATTGATGGTAATGATATCGAATTCAAAAGACAATATTGCAAATAAAAACGGTTTTAAATCAGGATAATAAAAACGCTAGGCTTTAGAGAATCTCAGGAAATCACTTTAACAAACCAGACAACTATTCAGATTCAGATATGCATGCATCTAGAACTCAAAACACAATTATAAACCATTCCACTTTCGTGATAATAATTACTATCCCTAAAGATCCGAGAACCTATACTTTCGCATGGTCACGGCTATCCTAGGCAAGCATTACAATTCAGGTTTTGATTAGTTCACAATCAATTTCTAATTCACTTTCGAGACTAGAACCTAATTGTTCATCAACAGTAGTTCCAGTGATTCACAGGCTTTTGGAATGTAAATCAACTTAAGATCTAGGGATTAAGTGATCAGTTCAATCCTAGCTTTATGCCTAACAGTGATGAAGATGATAAAGAGGAAACAACCTATTTGTGTCTGATTTATTGTGTGAAATCCATCGAAACCCTAAAACCTAACTATAGAACTACTCAGACATAATTGAAAGCAAATCGAAAGCAAAAGATGAGAATTGCATAATAGATAAAATAGGAAACAAGTAAAGGTTCAGAAATCTTCTCAGAAAGTAGATGATCTCTTCTCCTCGCTTACAATTGCTCAAAAAGCTCTCTAGGTCTTAGTAAAAACGTGCAGATAAAAAGATCGCTCAAAAGTCTGAAACTAATAGGGTTTTTATAAGACATAACGCAGAAAAGGAAAATCCCGTAAAATCAGGGAAACGGACCGGTCGGTCTTGTTGTGGACCGGTCGGTCCACTTCATATCAAAGTCTTCGAATTTTGCCTGGACCGGTCGGTCTGAGAGACGGACCGGTCGGTCCATGTCTTCCAGTGGCTAGACCGACCGAGCAGACCGGTCGGTGCATGAGCCATGTGCCTCGGTCTCGGCCTTCACGTGTCTTGGAGGGGACCGGTCGGTCCTACCACTGGACCGGTCGGTCCAGGGCCTTTATTTCACCGATTTTCGCCTATTTGCTTGAATCTTCTTCCCGAACGCGTGTAGCTCCAAATCCTCATGTATGGACCTAAATAATGACTCAAGACAACTCAAAAGACTCTAAAACCTCATTAAAAACATGATTAGGGAAGTCCAAATTCTCATTATATCAACTCCCCCAGACTTAGATCTTTGCTTGTCCTCAAGTGAAGACAAATTAGACACAAGTTCAAGGAAGTTATAAAACCAAAAACAACCCTTCGCAAGATGAATGCAATCCTTTAAGACCCCACAGTTGTAATACTAACAACCCTCATAGACAGATCAAAAACCAAGATGGTACTTCATGTACTTTTACCAAATACATAGCAATGTCACCCTACTCAAGTTCCTATGTCTCAGCGACTTTTATACCAGGGTTCATAAATCTTACCAGAGGGAAAATGTCCGTCGCATAAGGGTTAAGGTTTGGGGTTGTTTAGTGGTGGTAATGAGTGTTTAGGCTAACCTTGTCGCGGCCGAATGCAGTCATGGCGCAAAAACCCAAGAGAACTAAGTCCAAGGATGATGCACAGCTTCTCAAACTTAAGACTATTTCATTTAGACGAAAACTTTCTGCTTAAGGACTAATGTAAAGAACTAGAAATAGAAACGTGCTTATAATTATTTATGGAAAACTGAGGTTTTATTCTAATCCCTTTCAGCTTTATTCTTTGAACGCCAAATTTTTTTTTTTTTTTTTTTTTTATGAAGCTGGGGATTAGTTCTAACCTTTCCTAAGTACAAATGATGCAGGCCAAAAAAATGAGTAAAGAAATTAAAAATCCTAAGCAGAAAAGTTTTTAAGTAGTACCGAGTCTTTAGAATGGTCAGCTGGCCGGACTATCTCTCCGGAGTTTTTACGCTTGAGTGCATGTCAATGTCTTGGACAGAAGGCATGGAGTTCGAAAGAAAAGGTTAGGGTAAGGTGTGGTACCAGACTAAAGATGAGCCTGGCCATTAGGAGTCCTGAAAAGAGGAATGTTTTTGAAAATGGATAGGACTCCTAACGTTGTTGTTACTGCTTATGCGATTTCAAATTCCCTCTGTTAAGAAAAACAAAATAGCATAAAAAATGTCAGCGTTAGCTTTCAAGGAGACGGGAGCCTTCAGGTAATCATTGATCCGCCTAGGGTGTTTCTAATCTTCCTATTAGCATTGGTTTGTCACTGTTAGAAGGGTTAGAAAACATCATGTGGTCCTAGAAATGCATGCATATCACAAAATGCTTAGTACAAACTGACTCAATAAAACTGAAAACGACTCAAGAAAAACCAAAAATAAAATAAGAAAACAGAAAACATAATTAGTACCAATAGTACTCCCCCCCAGACTTACTTCACACCGACCCGGTGTGAGAATGAATCCAAGGGAAAAGACTATTAAAAGAAAGGAAATAAAAATGAAAGTAAAAAGAAAAGATAGAAAAATCTAACTCGTCATCAGAAAGTTGGAGACTCATCATCTGCCATAGTCTCATCGCTGTCAGGAGCATCATCAGCATCATCAACATCATCGTGTCTCACATCTGTGGAAGGTCCAGAAGGTGGAGGCATGCGACTCCTAGCAAGCTCTGGTCCACTAACTGCATATGTGCCTCACGAACAAGAAAGGGCACCCCAAATTGCAGCCAACATGCTGTGAAGCTTATGGGAAGTCCTGTGCTGGTGCTCTCTGTACTCAGATTCGGTCTATGGGTCGCGAAGCGGAGAGGGGCAGAACTGGCCTTCATAAGGTTGGAGCTGGTAACTCTGCGCATGCGAAGCAGTACCTCTGCTAGTCTCTGCAGTGTCAGTGTCTCGTGTAACGTGGCGGCGCTTCCTGCGCTGTAAAGGTGCATCTGGCTCTGCGTTCTGAGCTGGGGATGAGGGCAAGAATCTCACATTGGCGATGGAAGTGAGAGGTACATGCTCACTAGGTAACTTAATAGACAACTGAGTACCATCCAAAGCAGAATAACGCCACTTGCCATCAACTAGCCATCTACACGAACTCAAATGCTGCATATTGAAAAGGGAAGGTTCTAGGATCTCCTCAGTGTCAGCGAGATCAATCCCATGAAATGTAAAGATGGGGGTTAGGAGACTCCCACAAACCTCTTTCTTCCCAGGTCCCTCTAAACCTCTAAACTTCCTCTCTGTCAGGATATTCGCAAACGCTGCTCCGAAATTCGTGTTCTGGTCGCGAGGAGGATCATAGTAGATATCGTGCACAAACTCCGGCATCCCATAATGTAACAAGAGCAACTCATCATGACGCAAAGCTCCTGGGTCCGCTTTGCAAAACATAGTGAAACTTAGAGCTTTAGCGACAATGCGGATAATGGGGTTCCGGATAAGTGTCAGTTTCATGGCTCGTGGTGTGGCCTCACCCCTAGCTATATTGTCCCATAGAACGTAACTCTGACGAAAAAACTTGTTACCAGGAAATTCAGGACGTGAATGACTGTCGTCAAAGCCATAGATGTTACACAACTCTCTCATCGAGATCTCGTATGATTTGCCCTGTATCTTGTATGACAAAACTCCTTTCTCAACGTTACCAAAATCATTGGACGGATAGTAGACCTCACAAGAGGCCAGAAACTGCCTCACTAGCTCGGGGTATAAGGGATACCGTGTCGTCACCATTTTCTCGAGTCCCATACGATCTAAAATAGTAAGCACCTCATTCTCAATACCCAATTCCTCCAACATGTTAGTACATAGAAACCTAGTCGGCAATATCTCCACATTAAGCAACCCATTATAGCAAACACTATTGTAATGAACCCATCCATCCGTTTTCCGTTTGTTCGCGTAAGACGATTCCTTAACAAACTCTTTCTTATCTATCACAGGACGAATGTCAATTCGAGGGAAAGGAATACCGTCCGGTCGTGGCCATTGATCATTAGGAATGGGACGCGAGCTTCGCGATTGACGCGGTGCTTCTTGATGGTGAGACCCAGCTATTCCTTTTCCTTTTTCTGCTCGTGTAGGACGTCTTTGTTTGTCATGATTGCGTTTGGTTTGAAGTTCATGTTCCTCGTCTCCGGGAATCGAAGATGTGGATCGACGCTCTGTAGTACGATCCATAGCTGCAAAAACCAAACCCAATCAAAGTGAGAAACAACCAAATCAAAGTCAAGGATCAAAATTCGGAATTCATTAGAACCACCCAAAAACCCAAAATTTAAGACCCAAATACGAAACCCATACCTTGCAGATCGACCAAATTGAGGCTAGAATTAGATAGAGGGTGAAAAACTAAGCAAGTTAGAGCCCAAAATCGTTCAATTTGGTTGAGAATTGAAGAACTTAGGTTTTGTAGAAGTTTTTTGGGAATTTCTCTCAAGAACACTTGAAAGAGATGAGGGATTGGTGTTGTGATCGTGAAAGAGGAGGTGGGTGCACAGATTTGGGGTATTTGATGGGAAAAATTCGGTTCAATTGCACAAATTTCGGTTTAAATGAAGTAATTTCGGTTCAAATTAAGTGCAATTCCGGTTTAGAAGACTTACCTGGTAGTGGACCGACCGGTCTGATACAGGGACCGGTCGGTCTGGGGTGCATCGTGCAAGACCGATCAGCGGGACGTGGGAGCATCGGCATCAGCCGATCCGTGGGACGTGGAAGGGACCGACAGGTCTGTAGGGAGACCGACCGGTCCAGGTTCTCCAGTGGGTAGACCGACCGAACAGACCGGTCGGTCTTATGGGACCGAGCAATGAGAAAGGATCGAGACCGACCGGTCTGTATGGAGACCGACCGGTCCAGGTCCTCCAGTGGGTAGACCGACCGAACAGACCGGTCGGTCTGATGGGACCGAGCAATGAAAACGGATCGAGACCGACCGATCTGTAGTGAGACCGATTCCAAACTTCTGTGACGAGAATCCTAAGGAAAAACCAAAAAGAAAAACAAAAACCAAGGTAAAACCGAAAAAAGAATGAAAAAGAAAGAACATATATATACACTTACAAGTGGGTTGCCTCCCACTAAGCGCTTTGTTTAACGTCGTTAGCTTGACGTGTGCACCTTTTAGGCATTAGGTGGCTCAGCAAGAGGGATCTCAGTACCCTCTGCTATGGTGGTATCAGCGAGGTAAGGCTTCAAGCGCTGACCATTGACGACGAACTCATTTCCAGTTGGATCCAATAGCACTACTGCTCCGTAAGATCTTACTTCGTTGATGGTAAAGGGGCCTGACCACCTTGAACGAAGCTTTCCAGGGAACAGTTTCAAGCGAGAGTTGAAGAGCAGAACCTGGTCATTCGGAGCGAAGTCCGTGGAGATGATTCGCTTGTCATGGTATGCCTTGGTCCGTTCCTTGTAGATCCTTGAACTCTCATAAGCCATGTGTCTTATCTCGTCCAACTCGTGCAGCTGGATGGTTCTCCGTTCAGAGGCTGACTTGATGTCATAATTCAGTTGCTTGATTGCCCACGCCGCCTTGTATTCCAACTCCACTGGGAGGTGACAAGATTTCCCATACACCAGATGAAATGGAGTGGTGCCTAAGGGTGTCTTGTATGCAGTTCGATATGCCCATAGAGCATCATCAAGCTTCATTGACCAATCCTTCCTAGTCGTGTTCACCGTTTTCTGCAGGATGCCCTTGATCCCTCTATTGGAAATCTCCACTTGGCCACTCGTCTGTGGATGGTAAGGTGTCGCGACCTTATGTCTAACTCCATTTTTACTCAAAAGGTTGGCGAACACCTTATGAGAGCCTCCATCGCTGATCACTACTCGAGGAATGCCAAATCTTGGGAAGATGATTGATTTGAACATCTTCAGAACCACCCTGGCGTCATTTGTTGGGGAAGCCAGCGCCTCAACCCACTTGGATACGTAATCTACAGCCACCAAGATATACTGGTTCCCATATGAAGAAGGGAATGGTCCCATGAAGTCAATTCCCCATACATCGAACACTTCTACTTCCAAGATGAAGTTCTGAGGCATTTCGTTCCGTTTGCTAATGTTTCCCTGTCTCTGGCATGAAGCACACTTAGAAACAAACTCATTAGTGTCTTTAAATAGGGTAGGCCACCAAAAGCCTGCCTGCAATACCTTCGAAACAGTTTTAAAAGTTGCAAAGTGTCCTGCATAGCTGGAACTGTGACAATGAAAGAGTATACCTGGAATTTCCTGCTCTGAAACGCACCTTCGAAAAATACCATCTGAGCACTGCTTGTAGCGGTACGGTTCATCCCAGAAGTATCTCCTCACATCTATGAGGAACTTCTTCTTCTTGTACTTGATGAAATCTTTCGGTTCTTGTCCCACAGCCAAGTAATTGGCATAATCAGTAAACCAGGGTCTCTCAGGGGGGCGTAAGGACTGAATGGCAGCAGCAAACTCATATGAATTCCCAATGCTAACCGAATAAACTTGTTCCTCAGGGAGTCCAGCATCGAGTGGGACTTGCTCTTCAATTCGCAGTCTAGATAAGTGATCTGCTACTCCATTCTCAATTCCCTTCTTGTCGCGAATCTCTAGATCATACTCTTGCAGCAAGAGAATCCAGCGAAGTAGTCTTGGCTTGGCATCTTTCTTGGTAAGGAGATACCTCAGAGCCGCGTGATCCGTGTGAACTACTACCTTAGAACCCACCAAGTATGACTTGAACTTCTCGAAAGCAAACACAATAGCAAGTAGCTCCTTCTCAGTAGTGGCATACTTGCATTGTGCATCGTCAAGGGTCCTGCTAGCGTAGTAAATCACGTGTAGCTTCTTATCCTTTCGCTGTCCCAAAACAGCTCACACTGCATAATCGCTTGCATCAGTCATGATCTCAAAGGGAAGATCCCAATCAGGCGGTTGAACAATCGGTGCAGTCATAAGAGCTCCTTTGATGGTGTGGAAAGCCTCAAGACAAGGACCATCAAAGTCAAATTTCACGTCCTTGCAGAGCAGCCGAGTCAAAAGCCTTGCTATCTTGGAGAAATCCTTGATAAACCGCCTATAGAACCCAGCATGTCCAAGAAAACTACGCACTCCTTTTACTGAGTTAGGTGGTTGCAGACTAGCCATGACCTCTATTTTCACCTTATCCACCTCAATCCCATTCTCAGAAATCTTGTGTCAAAGTACTATCCCATTTCTGACCATGAAATGGCATTTCTCCCAGTTTAGCACTAAGTGTTTCTCCTCACATCGCTGCAGAACCCTGCAGAGATTCGCCAAACACACAGAAAACGATGAGCCATAAACAGAGAAATCGTCCATGAATACCTCCATAATGTCTTCAATAAGGTCAGTGAAGATTGACATCATGCATCTCTGGAACGTGGATGGAGCATTGCACAAGCCAAATAACATTCTGCGGTACGCATAAGTGCTATATGGACAGGTGAATGTGGTCTTCTCCTGATCGTCTAGGTGGATGGGAATCTGGAAGAAACCTGAGTATCCATCTAAGAAACAATAGTAAGGGTGGTTTGCAAGTCTTTCAAGCATCTGATCAATAAAAGGCAATGGGAAATGATCTTTTCTAGTTGCAGCATTCAATTTCCTATAGTCAATGCACATTCTATGACCAGTTACAGTTCTAGTGGGAATCAATTCATTCCTATCATTTTTCACTACAGTAACTCCACCTTTCTTAGGAACTACATGCACAGGACTAACCCAGGTACTATCAGAAATAGCGTTTATGATTCCAGCTTCTAACAATTTCATAATCTCTTTCTTAACAACATCTTTTAGATTCGGGTTTAACCTCCTCTGATGTTCTATAGAAGCCTTGGATTCATCTTCTAAATGGATTCTATGCATGCACAAGTTAGGTGAAATTCCAGTAATGTCATCAATCGAATATCCTAATGCCTTACGATATTTTCTAAGTTCGCACAACAGCAAAGCAGTTTCAGCATTGTTCAATTCAGCATTGATAATGACAGGGTAAGTAGAATTGGGGCCAAGGAAAGCGTACCTCAACCCAGCTGGGAGGGTTTTAAGTTCCACCTTAGGAGCTTTCAGCTCGCTCCATGGATTATCAGTGTGAGTGGTGGACTTACCTGGGGGTTTTGGGGTCTCTGATGGTTCTGGCATGTCTGCTTTGATGTCTAGAGAAGCCACCAACTTCGTAAATGCGGCGCTCTGGTCCAGCTTCTTCACAAGCTCGTTAGCCTCATCATTTAGAAATCCATCCTCCGTCTTGGCTTTGGTTAAATCAATCTCTAGTGGATCATCTATCAAGATCTCCTCTGTAGCTTGGTTGGCGATGTCTTCTGGATCATTGATGGAAAAGGCTTGACCATTTATCAAAGGTCTCTTTAGCAGCTTATCCATCTCAAATTGCATCTCAATGTCTCCCAGTTGGAGATTAATGCGTCCTCGCTTGACATCTATGATTGCACCAGCTGTGCAAAGAAATGGCCTTCCAAGAATGAGAGGATCTCTCGGCTCCTCGTCAAGTTCCAGCACCACAAAGTCTGCAGGGACAAAAACATCACCAATTTTCAGTTGTAAATCTTCTAAAATGCCTACAGGAAGTTTAACAGAACGATCAGCAAAGATTAAAGAGATTTTAGTAGGACTAAAGTCCTTAAAACCCAGTCGTTTTGCGACGGAATACGGCATGAGATTGACACTTGAGCCCAAGTCGCATAAGGAGCAGGCAAAGATGGTAGAGTTGATCTGCACTGACAACACAAAACGACCCGGATCTCCAAGCTTCTTGATTGTCTTGTTCTGCAATACCGCGCTGCACTCCTTAGTTACCCGTACATAGTCCTCTTCCTCGGTTACATTAGAAGTCAAGATCTTCTTGAAGTAACGTTTAAGCGAAGGGCACAGATGGATAGCATCCACTAAGGGGATCTTTACCATCAAATCCTTAACCATCTCTCTGCACTTTGCTTCTTCCAGGTCTTTCTGAGACCTCTTAGGTTGAACCGGATAAGGAGCCTTGGGGACAAACAAACTTTCTGGTGCACTGTTGACCGGACCGACCGGTCTGGTAGGAGGACCGGTCGGTCCTTGAGCACGATCGTCCAGACCAACCGGTCTGATGGGGGGACCGGTCGGTCCGTCATTCAGTGGATCTTTCGATGCGTCTGAATCTCCTGCAGAAACTGTCCTTCCCTTCATTGCTCTGGGGACCGGCTCAAGAACCTTACCACTCCTAGTGGTGACAGCTTCAACTTCCATTTCAGAGATGGCATGACAATCTCTCTTAGGATTTTGCTCCCCTTTTGCTGGAAGGGTCCCCTGCTGTCTCTTAACAGCTTCTTCATTCTGAGCCACCTGAGTATCAAGCATCTTCAGGTGAGTTTGCACAACATCTAGACGCCCATAAATGTTGGTAACATCCATGGAAACCTTGTGCTGATTAGCTAACATGAGCTGCATCATAGCTTTCAACTCGTTATTGGGGCTTGCGGCTGGAGGTGGAGGAGCTTGTTGTCTCGGTTGGAACTGATTATGATTCTGGTATCCAGAGCCTGATCCTTGTCCATACTGCTTCTGATATTCTGCATGGTAGCCTGTATACCCCTGAGCCGGTGGAGCTGTTCCTGATGAACTGATAAAAGGTTTCTGAGATGGAGCTGGAGCTTGCTGAGGGTAAACCTGATCTTGAGGGTTTGCAACGTTGGTGCTCCTGTAAGAAAGGTTGGGATGGCTGCGGTAATTGCTGTTGAAACCTCTGTTCTGCCCAGTCCCTTGACCATTCACATAATTAACTTCCTGAGCATCATCTGAAACTAAAGCAGCATCCTCCGAATAACAGATCGCATCTGAAACGTCTCCAACCAAGTTATTGCCCTGTTGGCTTCCCTGCATCAAATCCCTTAGTTTAGCAGCTGTCAGCTCTGCTATTTCTGATGCAGATGGTGCCTCAACACTGCAGACTCTCTTCGACATGTCATACTCGGAACACTCATTGCTGGAGCTCTGGGCCATGTTCTCAATCAACCTGTATGCTCCCTCCAAACTCTGAGTCCCGAAGTCATCATTACTTGAAGCGTTAAGGCTGGTCTTGTAATCCCAGTTGACTCCATCGTAAAAGGTCCTGAGCATCTGGTTCTCTGTAAATCCATGGTGGGGACACTCTCTACGGTACTCCTTAAATCTGTCCCAGGCTTCAGCAAACGACTCTCCGCCTTTCTGCATGAAATTAGTAATTCTGCTCCTGAGTTGGGCTGTCTTGGTCTTTGTGTAGAAGTAGTCCAAGAAAGCAGCTCTAGCTTCGGTCCAGCCATTCAGAGAATTAGGAGGAAGTGACTTGAGCCACCTTAGAGCCTTATCAGCAAGGGAATGCTTGAACAACTTGCATTTGAGGTAGTCAGATGGTACCCCATTAGCCTTGGTCGTCTCGCAGACCTCTTCAAAACTCTCTATGTGATCCATGGGGTTTTCAGAGGCTAACCCATGGAAAACATGTCTCTCCACCAGATTGATCAGCTGCGCCTTAATCTCAAAATCGTTCCTCTGAATCGCAGGCACCCGAATAGCTGATCTATTCTGGTAGTACTGGTGGACATTCTCCCCTTCTCCAATTCCTCTGTATGGCGGAGCATTTTGTCCCTGTGGTGGCACCTGTTGTGCCAAGAGCCTAGCAAACTTCTGCTGCATTTGTTGTTGCGCCGCGAGCGCTTGCGCAGCATTTGCAGTACGAATCTGCTCTATCTGGTCGAACAGAACGGTCTGAAGATCATTGTTATCAGCTTGATTTTTGTTATCCATGGCTGATTGAAAATTCCTCTGAGCTCTGTTGGTTCTTTCAAGCCTTGCTAGTTCTTCGTTAGTGTATGAAAGTAGAGGTTCAGTGCGATTACTTCTCCTCTGCATGCACCTGAAATCACAAGCAAAGACAAAAACAAAAAGAAAACTAAATTAGAAAATACTTAGACGAGATTCGAAATTCAAATAAGATGGCAAACGTAATTTGGTCCCCGGCAACGGCGCCAAAAACTTGATACACAGAGTTTTAACCCTATATTTCTACTGCAAGTGCACAGCAAACGAAGTAGTTATTTAGGGATCGAATCCTCAAGGACCAAATTGCTTACACAACTTATTATAGAAGATTGAATCAAACTAAGCAGGAAACAAGAATTGATGGTAATGATATCGAATTCAAAAGACAATATTGCAAATAAAAACGGTTTTAAATCAGGATAATAAAAACGCTAGGCTTTAGAGAATCTCAGGAAATCACTTTAACAAACCAGACAACTATTCAGATTCAGATATGCATGCATCTAGAACTCAAAACACAATTATAAACCATTCCACTTTCGTGATAATAATTACTATCCCTAAAGATCCGAGAACCTATACTTTCGCATGGTCACGGCTATCCTAGGCAAACATTACAATTCAGGTTTTGATTAGTTCACAATCAATTTCTAATTCACTTTCGAGACTAGAACCTAATTGTTCATCAACAGTAGTTCCAGTGATTCACAGGCTTTTGGAATGTAAATCAACTTAAGATCTAGGGATTAAGTGATCAGTTCAATCCTAGCTTTATGCCTAACAGTGATGAAGATGATAAAGAGGAAACAACCTATTTTTGTCTGATTTATTGTGTGAAATCCATCGAAACCCTAAAACCTAACTATAGAACTACTCAGACATAATTGAAAGCAAATCGAAAGCAAAAGATGAGAATTGCATAATAGATAAAATAGGAAACAAGTAAAGGTTCAGAAATCTTCTCAGAAAGTAGATGATCTCTTCTCCTCGCTTACAATTGCTCAAAAAGCTCTCTAGGTCTTAGTAAAAACGTGCAGATAAAAAGATCGCTCAAAAGTCTGAAACTAATAGGGTTTTTATAAGACATAACGCAGAAAAGGAAAATCCCGTAAAATCAGGGAAACGGACCGGTCGGTCTTGTTGTGGACCGGTCGGTCCACTTCATATCAAAGTCTTCGAATTTTGCCTGGACCGGTCGGTCTGAGAGACGGACCGGTCGGTCCATGTCTTCCAGTGGCTAGACCGACCGAGCAGACCGGTCGGTCCATGAGCCATGTGCCTCGGTCTCGGCCTTCACGTGTCTTGGAGGGGACCGGTCGGTCCTACCACTGGACCGGTCGGTCCAGGGCCTTTATTTCACCGATTTTCGCCTATTTGCTTGAATCTTCTTCCCGAACGCGTGTAGCTCCAAATCCTCATGTATGGACCTAAATAATGACTCAAGACAACTCAAAAGACTCTAAAACTTCATTAAAAACATGATTAGGGAAGTCCAAATTCTCACTATATCAATGCATCTCTCCAAGTCTCTTGAAACATTATGAGAGAAAAATATCTTCGATTTTTCTAAACTCACCTTTTGTCCTGAAGCACCACAAAACGTCTCAAGCACCTTACGAATCACCCGGATTTGAGCTACGGACGCTTCCGCAAAGAGAATCAGATCATCCGCAAAACATATGTGAGAAAGTTTCGGCCCTCCTCTAGACAAGCTTATAGGTTTCTAGTGCTTGTCCTCTATCGACCGATCAATGAGAAGACATAGTCTCTCCATACATAAAACAAAGAGATACGGTGAAAGCGGATCACCTTGCCGGAGTCCCCTTAACGGCTTAAACGGTTCAGTTTTCTCACCGTTCCACAACACATTCATTGATGGTCCAACCACACAAGTCATTATCCATCCCCTCCATTGGTCCGAGAAACCCGCAGCACACAACGTGTCTTCTAAGAAGTCCCATCGGTTTCTATCGTATGCCTTTTCCAAATCCAATTTCAAAAGCATCCAGTCTCCTTTCCCTTTCTTTCGTCGCATCGAATGAACCGCTTCTTGGACAATCACAATATTATCCGTACTAAGCCGTCCGGGGATAAAGCTCACTTGTGTCGGACCTACAAGCTTATTCATAACCATTTTCATGCGTTCAACCATCGTCTTCGTGATCGTTTTGAACAGAACATTGCATAAACTTATCGGCCGAAACTGCGTAATAAGCTCCGGTTTACTCACCTTCGCTATCAACACAACTAAGGCATCATTCATCTCCGGTGGTAGGGCTCTTGTCGCAAAAAAGTCAAGCACAAATCTTATCACCGACGGTCTCACCGTATTCCAGCATTCTTGATAAAAGACGGGCTGAAATCCGTCAGACAATGTATAAATGTATTTTGAGTAGTTACTAGTTAGGCTTATAGAGAATATGTTACAAAACTAGAATAGTTTTAGGTGTATCAGCACGTGATACGTGAACACTGATTGCTACAAAATCAGGGTGTGTTAATACATAGATTTTGAGATTTTTGTTTTGTTTGCTAAGCGTACCTTGTCTGATTTCCACAAGTTAATTTGGGGTTCTTGAAGAACCAATCTTGATGCTACGTTTGGAATTCATATTTAGAGTGAGACACCAAAGTTATTATTTTTTATATTAATCATGACTCATGAGTTTTAATTAATATTTTGTATTTAATTTAAATTATGTCTCGTACTATTTTAAAAATGTTGGGTGTTATTTACCAATTCTAAAAGTAGAGATAAGTGTTTTTCCACTTAAAGTGTTCAAAATCTGCTAAATGAAAAGAATTAAATCAGTTATACATATTTGGATTGAAAGCTGTAGAGAAGTTAGCTAAATTATAGGAATCAAACATACAGAAAATTCGATTACCATAGCTTAGTTAACATAAATTTGGTTAATTTGGTTCTGTGCAAGTGTTAAGTGAACAACACAATACAGGGGGCAAGAAATAGTTTTTCCATTGGGGGCAATTGATTTATACTGTAAAAATCTTAAGGAATTTCAATATTTTATTGGTGGCAAGTGCCCCCATTTTGGGCAACGTAGATCCGCCCATGCTAACGACATGAGAGAAACTTGGATTTTGCCAGGTACAAAACTTAACAGTGTCTCGGCTTTATAGACGGCAAGTGATAACATACTTATAAAGTCTCTTATAAAGTCTCTAACTATTAAAAAATTAAAATAAAATAGAAAAACAAGAGACAGAGAGGGTGAAACGTTTCTTGTGTTTCTTGTTTGAGCAACGTTTCTCAACATTTTTAGAGACTTCCTGCCATCCTATAATTGGATGCAAATTTTTTAAATATTAATTGTATTTAAAAAATGTATTTGAGAGACCAAGTGGATCTCCAACCATTGATCATGGTCTTTGTATTATAATTTAACACGTTAATATACTTAATACTATAACATGTTTTTTGTTTTAATACCAACGTGTTTTTCTTCAGACTAACGTTCTTGCTACTAACCTTCCTTATTTAATTCCTTACATTCCGTAAAAATCACATTCTCCTCTTCCACTATTCTTCTTCTTCGTCAACTCTTGAAGTCCATCAAGAAGGATCTATGGCTGATCCCACGATCATGAACTCTACGTTGGTGGATGGTCTTGAAGGCGTAGGAAATTATAGAGGAAGGAGAAGATCATCTTGGCTTCAAAAACTAATCGACGTGGAAGAATCCAAAGCTCAAATTATTTATGCACTTCCAATGATATTCACTAATGTTTTCTACTATTGTATCCCTTTAACTTCTGTTATGTTCGCTTCCCACCTCGGCCAACTCGACCTTGCCGGTGCCACTCTCGCCAATTCTTGGGCTACCGTCACCGGTTTTGCTGTCATGGTACCATTCCCTTGATCTACAATATATTCTTTTGATTTCTAGCTCAAATTTGGATGCTAAGTTTTCTTGTAAGTTTAAGGCGTCTATAGTGAATTTGTGGACCAGCTTTTTTTTTTTTTTTTTTTTACATACATTCAAGAATATAAGGTGAACTATATTGATATTTGTTACAATTGAGATTAATGTCCTTAAATATTTAAGACAGGATTAAGTGGAGCACTTGAGACATTGTGTGGGCAAGGCTTTGGTGCAAAAAGCTATAGAATGTTGGGGATTCATCTACAATCATCTTGCATCGTCTCATTAGTCTTTACCATCCTTATCACCATCTTCTGGTTCTTCACTGAATCGGTTTTGAGACTTCTTAGACAAGATCCTATCATCTCAAAACAAGCTGCCCTCTATATGAAGTACCAAGCTCCCGGTTTACTCGCTTTCGGGTTCTTACAAAACATTTTAAGATTTTGCCAAACACAATCCATAGTGACTCCGTTAGTCATCTTCTCATTGGTTCCCTTGGCGGTTAATATCGGTTTAGCATATGTTCTGGTTTATGTGTCTGGCCTTGGATTCATTGGTGCTCCTATAGCTACATCTATTTCATTGTGGATAGCTTTCCTTTCTCTTGGAGCTTATGTTATGTGGTCAGAAAAATTTAAAGAAACATGGACAGGATTTTCATTAGAATCTATCCGTTATGTAGTTATAAACTTGACATTGAGCATCCCTTCAGCTGCTATGGTCTGGTAAGTAAGATCAATAACCATTATTGACTACTTAATTAATTTTCATATGCTTGTTGAATCTAAAAGACTATGTTGATTTCCACAGTTTGGAATATTGGGCTTTCGAGATTCTTGTGTTCTTGGCAGGACTGATGCCGAATCCGGAAATCACCACTTCTTTGGTAGCTATATGGTATGTTTTATATCACTATTTAGTTTATCAATTTTTTATTTTTCGCATCAACAAAAGTAGCTCATTGTGTGTAATGTAAAATAAGCTCAGCGTCAATACGGAAGCGATTAGCTACATGTTAACATACGGCCTTAGCGCAGTTGCAAGGTCTGTCATCTCATCAATTATTTCATAAAACTTATTTTCGAAAAACGACAAACTGAAAAATGTAGTTGAAAACTGTTGCAGTACGCGCGTGTCCAATGAGCTTGGAGCAGGAAATGTAATGGCCGCAAAGAAGGCGACTTCTGTAACCGTTAAGTTGTCTTTAGTTCTTGCTTTCGGCGTAGTGCTTGCTTTACTTGTAGGTCATGATGGGTGGGTTGGATTATTTAGCAATAGCCTTGTGATCAAAGAAGAGTTTGCATCATTGAAGTTTCTTCTAGCGGCCTCTATAACTCTTGATTCGATTCAAGGTGTTTTATCAGGTAAAACAACCAAGAAATCTTCTTCTTTATCGAATCATCAGGCGTGGAAAAACTCATTTTATTTTATCTATAGGAGTTGCGCGAGGATGCGGATGGCAGCTCTTAGTCACGGCTATAAATTTGGGAACATTCTACTTTATTGGAATGCCAATTGCAGCCATTTTTGGTTTCAAGTTGAAGTTTTATGCCAAGGTAAATGTTGTGAACTTGGTAAAAGCAAAAAAATTATGTTTTGATATTTGTTGTTATGTTGTTTTTTATTCATTGTCTTGGTGATAACAGGGTTTGTGGATTGGTTTGATATGTGGGCTATTTTGTCAATCCTCATCACTCTTGCTGCTGACAATTTTCCGGAAGTGGCTAAAGCTGAACGCTTCGGTCTAAAAACTAGTTCAATTCTCTACACAGAGGAACATTTCTTTCCTTATTGAAATAGATTGTATCCAAGAACCAAAAACATGTAAACGAATAATTGAATCATCATATGTTCGTAACATGAGGATACAGAGCACTAGGACAAAGACAATGGAAATGAAAAAAAAATGCACATCTGCACAAACTGTCTATAAATCATAACCAAAGCCAAACAATGATAACCTATCATGGCAAACCCAATTCCCAAATCAAACACATAACTGGAACTATTTGCTGTTTTTGAAGAAGTTAAGATCCCACCTGCGTATTAACCCGTCTAAGACTTTGCTCGGCGCGCTACTACTACGCTCAACTGTCACCGTGGCCTTTGTAACTGCTGACCTGTCACGGGTCTCACTTTCCTTCTCGCTCGAATAGCCAGGCACAGAAGCATTTACGGGTCTTGTCAGAGAAATTGGGGCCTCACTTGGAGCATTTGACTCAGAAGATGATGGTCCTAAATCATGGCTTCGCGTTACTGGACCGGAAGCAAAATCAGTCTCTGATTGATTTGCTCGAGTGGAAGTTGATTCTTCCATGGAAGAAAGGCTTTGAGCTGCAGTTAAAGAAACATTACTACCATGAACTCTATTCTCAGGAGGTTCTTTCTTTTTATCACTTTGCACTTCCAAATCCTTCAACGATTCCATCACCGCTTTCATAAGCATCTGAATCAAGTAATAATATTACGAGAATGTCAATACAACATAGGCACATATTAGAAGGCTTAGTTAAAGTAAGAATATCCACTTTTTCGATCTCACCCTTTCTTCTTCCTCTGCATTGGATGGGAAGTTAGCCATATCCTCCATGTGATATTCCACATACTGATCATCATCTAAAGCCATCCCGAGCTGAGGAGGGCATCGATCACCGTTTGACATATCAAAACTTATCATATTGGGGGATGAATTGTCACTGCCATCATGATTTTCTTTTTCCTGAAACAAAATCAATATTACGCCACATCAGGAAATTCTAATTTGTCTCTTTTTATTGCTCTCTCTTCTATATTTTGCACAGATTATAAGCTGTCACCAAGGTACGTGGTGACTAGTAAGTAGTAACCATAAACACAAGAAGAAAAGCCAAATAATGAAAGGAAGAGATAGTGGTCTTATACCTTAGTTTCTGATGGAGAAGCATTAGACGTGACATTCGAAGGAACCTGAAGAAAGTAAGCAAAACCATTAAAAAAACAATAGAAAAAGCTTCAATTTATGGTTAGACAAATTACATTACTCCATTTTACTTTGGTCCCTTGCGCAAAGACAAATTACATTACTCCATTATATTTCATAAGCTTTAAGGACTTTCAGTACGGTTTGATAATCAGAAAGATATGGCGTTCTAAAATTTAAACACTAGAGGTATATGAACATTGGAAGATTGGAACACTAAGGCAACAATTGATTGCTTATGCAAACCATTGTTAGAGGAGTATCAGTATAGTGGAAAACCAAACATACAAACCTACGCATAAGCTGTCTCGAGTAAACTGTATTGGACTGACATTAGCATTAAAAAGACCAAGATTTGATAAGAATTACTGACATCAGTGCGACTCATGGGTCTTTTCATGTGGACTTCATTAATTGCTTCAGTGATGCTACCCGCAGCTAAACCTGGATATTGACAAAAGATGTCACTTTGGGATTATATAAAACATATCAGAAATAGAAGGAAAGCCGGTATGACTCACTTTTCTGTACCGAGGATTGTGGAACATTTGTGTCATGCATGCCCCAACTGCCCTGAACATGAAATAGACAACATTATTGACGTTTCTTGATGCAGAAACAGAAAAATACTAAATAGTCATGTGCCTCGGTTGCATTACCTTTGCAAAGTAATCATCCAGCGGGTCATAAAATGTCGGCCCCACCACCTCTGGAGGTTGAAGGACGTTATGGAAAAAGATATTTATTGAATCAAAGTAGAACTGAGGCCGTGGAGAGTTGTGGTCTCCCTCAAATTTGATGATATTTTTGTCGCCCTACCATAATCGTAAGCCAGATGTTTATACCAAAAGCACATAGAAGCTGGCGGAAAAGAACATATAAGCTGAACATGCGCAAAATGAAGGAAGGCTATCAAGAATTGGAAACTTACTACGTAGGCTTCATATATACGATCTGAATGATGAGGGCGGATAAAGTCATCATCTAAGGCATGTCCAAATAATACCGGGACAAAACTAGACTTTGCCACCTGCAGCATGAAAGATATATTTTTCAACTAACAACTTTCCTACCCAGTAGAATGATCATGACAAGCAATGATGCTGCTGTGTTTTATTGTATATATCAGACAATCTATGCAATTAAGAACAAAAGAGGGACAAACACGTAGAGAACACGACCTTAATGGTGTTCAGTTCCATTATATCAAACTTTGCTTTCTTCTGAATAGCTCTCCGCATAAACTGTATTGCAAATTTCACCTGAATATACAGTAGAGAGAGCTTAGAACCACAAAATGAAAGCAAAACGGAAGCCTTGCACTAGACATAATATAAGTTTACTTACAGTAAACTTTGGTAGACGAAACTTATATGTATCAACAAGTTCCATCATCAGATCAACTAAATCGGAGAAGGGGCTGTCAAGAATCATTCCTGCAATCGAAGGATCCTCGGCTCCATACATCAAGCTGTAACATAAAAAGGGATGATTAAATACAACAATATCATAGTTTAGCAGGCAGAACACGTGATTCGGTAATAAATTTCTTATCTCGAAACTTCATTTAATCTCTTATGGTGGTTCACATACTTTTGTAGTATGGTTAATCGCTGGCAAGTATCACAGCACCTATATTCTACCCTCTAAACAATTGTAAGTTTCTCCGTATAAATAAATCACCAGTAAGATTAAACATAGTCCCATACCATTAACCGAAAATTCATGCAAGAGTCAATGCAGAAAAATGAATATGCTCTTCTTAAATAAATAATTATAGACTGGACCGAACCTAGTTACAGCACCCATTGAACGCCCCCATAACCCAATCAGGGATATATTTCCATCCTGCCGCAAAAACTCAACCACAGCCTTCAGATCATCCTTCTGCAAGCACTCACATCAGGTTTAACACTAGTAAGAAGAATGATCACAAATAATATAGAATAATGTAAACAGTGATTTCATGGGTGAAGAAAAATACACAGAGAATATGGCCAAAGATCAAAATCTGCAGTCTAAAACTGAGCCAGAGTTTACAAAGCCTCCAAATCAAATGAATTCATATATATGACAGTAGGGTAACTCTATAGACGATAGTATAATCATATTGGTTTACATAGGTAGAAAATGGAAGACAATGGAGCAAATTTGGACAAACATGTTTACTCTAAAATAACAATATATATATGGAATAGTAAAAGAGATAAATAAGAATGATTGAAGGAGCACATACTTCGTTCCAGCCTAAGGTGACATGTTCCCCGCCTGAGAGACCAGATCCGGAAAAGTCAAGGGTGAAAACTGTGATGTTAGAAGGCAGCAACACAATTGCGGCTTCACTACCATCCGCTCTACATCCACTAAATGATAGAATTGCAGTGCCATTAACCAATGCTAAAAATTAGAGGACCAACAGTGAACCAAAGGGCAAAAGGACAACAGGAAATATTCCAGATAGTTAACAGCTCAAAACGTTTCAGTACCTGTTTCCATGACAATATATTACGCAGGGCAAAGGCTTTCCTTCCGGGCGTTCAGCTGGCATGTAATGACTACACTGGAGAACATCTCCCCTACTGTTTTTAACCTGCCAAAGACACATCCGAATAACATTAAAGCCAGGACAAGAAAACAACAAAGCTAACGAAATCACTTTTCATTAACTAATCAGAAGTTCACAAATAAGTTAACTCTTAACCAGTATAAGTTCAAGAACTATACACACACGTCTAGCTTCAACAAATGACAGACACAAATGAAGTTTGATTTTTTTTTAATAAGATTTGAAATGACATAGAAAAAGCTTTACCTCTAAATCCTTTCTCTGATACCATCTACCTTTCATCAAGAACTCTTGTTCCAAGAGATCATGTTCCGGGTCGTACTCAGCTCTGCATCACACAAGTCAAATAACAGAGTGAATATCCTCTAAGATACATAATTCTACCTAATAAAGTCCCAAATCCTAAATCTTTAACCAAAATAAAACTATGCAGGCCTTGTTGAATTCCCAATAGATTCTGAATAGTATAACACAAACATCACGTGGGTACACACAAAAATTAATTCTTCTGATCACAAAGGTCAAGTAAGTACAGAGAATGGAAAATAGAAAGAATTCTTAACCGGTCCACATACATTTCTGGCATACATCTAACCAATCAGCGAAATCAACTCGAGAGCAAAATGGAAAATCAAATTCAAGTCATGTACTCTAAAATTCAGTAGAAACCCAATTCCTAAACAATTGAATCTAATACTTACGACGAGAATTTGACAAACCCAAATCCCAAATCGAAAGATAAAACTAAAAACCCAATTCCCAGTTTTCGCCATAAAGGTAAAACGAAAGAGAAAGCTTCACCTTGGAGGTCGAATGATGAAGTTAACAAGCTGCTCCATTTGAGAATCAGAGAAATCAACCACCTTTATCTCATATATATCCTTAATTGGGTTCTTCCGATTGGTTAAGTCGAAGAAGAAGAAGAAACGAAAATAATTCGATTAATTAAAAACCCAGAATTTCGCCTGTAAAAACCCTTGATTGAAATAGGAAGATAAGATCGAGCTGTTCAAGGGAAGAATTATGAGAGATCGAGAAGAGGAAGAAGAAGAAAGAAAGCAAAAGCTGTACAAGGGAAAGAACGGATTTTTTTGTTCTTATTGTTGAAACTCCAACTGTTGTTTATTATTATTTTATTTTTTCTTTTTCAATTTTTGTTATTATTATATGAAAACTCGTAATTGATTTACATTTTTTTAATTAACTAGGTGACTTCCCGCAGCGTGTGCGGGTGTGAACATTATTTCGTAACGTGATTATTATATTGTAGCACGTTATAAAAACTAAGATAGCGTAGCATGTAAAAGTAAATTGAAAATGTCGTATATGACTTACTCGATGATATGTTGAATAATGAAAGATAATAAATCGATATATCATTGGTTCCAGAAATACAAAAAACGTAATATTCCTAAGATGATTTTGTTTATGTGTTTTGTTTTAGAAATTATTTTAAAATCGGAAAAACAAATAATTTATATGCAAATCTCGTGTTTACATTTTTCACAGTTGTATAGGATTTGCATCCAGATCATGAGAATCTTCGCCATATTGTTTAACTTTCTTGTTACATTGACAAAAGAAACGATACCAATTCTTTGCAACATCAATAGATTTAATTGTGGCCAAGGAAAGTGACATAGTTAATCCAAAAAAAAAAAAAAAAAGATTTTGTAAGTTAAATTTTTATCTTTTGTAACAAATTAAATTGGTTCCTAAAAAATTGGAAACAAACATTTGAAAAAACAAATTTAATTTATATTCGTGCATAATTTTTCTTACTCGTGAATTGAGACTATTTTTTAAATTTATTTAGTTAAACAATAACAATAATTTAATTATGAAAACCATTAGTTTAAGCCATGTCATCTTTTATGCTAAGACATGTCATCATTCCAAGTCATTTATTTAAGCATAGACCAATAAAATTAAAACACCTAATCATCTATAAATAAAACAACTTTGCATTTAATAGGAAGGAGATGAAATAAGAAAGCAATGTCTTGACATTTTTTTTTTTTAAACATCAATTAATTTTTTAGTAAAATTAAAAGAGAAAGTTAGCTATGTAATGAAATGCAGACCAAAAAAAAAAAAAAGCTATGTAATGAAATACATTTCTTATTTGTCATTTAAATACTAAACTATTGGATTCTTCATTGTAGGTGAACGAACTATACAATTTGGCATTATCATTGTTAACTAATACTATCTTCTTTTTTATCTAAGTTTCGTAGTGAAAGTTGGTCATGAAACTTGAATGGTCACAACTCATAAGCAAAACTCTTGTATTATTCATCAAACTTTCACATATAGCACACCAAATCAATAATCATACTAGTATTTCATCTTTTGATTGTATAAAATCGAAAAATAAGCAATGTAGTGTGTTGTTTGCTCTCAGGAGATACAATAAGCAGAAGGGAATCCCTTATACGAATCAGCGAATGCAGCAACGTTCGCAGGTCGCGAGAAAACCACCTGCATTGTATCGTATTCGTATCAAAATTTATTCACAATCTCACTATGAATCATTGCAAGAAAATCAATAATCATGTTTAATTTTTCTGGTCTATCTTAATTGTTATTTACCTGGTAGTTTCCTAGAGTAAGTGTCTTGAAACCAGCTGCGCAATAATCAAAATAATATTCCCATGTTCTAACGAACTTATCATCAAATCCTAGAGCCATGATTTGTCTGCACAAAAAAATGAGCGATCAGAATGAAGTAAGAAGAGAAAACAGAGGAAATATTTGCATTATTGATTCTTCTTACTTTTGTCTATCCAAGAAATTCTTCCTCCACACTCTCAATGTTTGGTAGTAATGAATTCCAATGTTCTCAACATGTTCAATGCTGTAATATTTCGGTGTTAGATGGATTTAACGAAGAGATTAGCGGATTAAAAGAAAACAGCGAAGAAGATTTTACCATAGCCTAGAAGAAGAGGACATGGCTGATGTAACTCTAGCTAAAGAAGGAAGGCATCCACCAGGGAATATATATTCTTTTATGAAATCTGAACTTAGTCTGTATTCGTTGTAACGCTCTTCGGGTATTGATATGAACTATTTTGATCAAAACATTATAAAAAAATTCAATGATTATCATGAGGTGAGAATGTCTTAGCAAAATAGAAGCAAAGAAATATTACTTGCAAGACAATTAGCCCGTTTTCTGCAAGCGCGGCTTCACAACGACTGAAAAACATCTCCATGAACTCGTGACCAACCGCTTCTAGCATCTCACTGAAACATCCAACATTATTATGTCACAAATCAGATTTGATTGCAGATTTATACTAACATAAAGCGAAAAAGAGTTTTTTTTTTTATACCAAGATATAATTCTGTCATATTTGGTAGCGTCAGATAGTTGGCGGTAATCGCAAAGCTGAAACGTAATCTGGTCCTGAAGTCCAGCTTCTTTCACTTTTGCTTCCGCGTATTTAAGTTGTTCGATAGAAAGTGTAATCCCGGTGTATTTGCATCCAGTTCTTCTCACAACTTCTATGGCCAAAGTTCCCCATCCGCATCCTATCTCTAAAACCTCATGGTTCTTCTCTATCCGCGCCTGAAATTTCCAACGCTTGATCATTAAAGAACAGAGAAAACTCGCGGTTCTTGTTTTATATCAAGAAAATGTTCTCTTATAGATCTTACCTTTTCAATTAGAAGAGATATTTTCCTCATCTGAGCAGTTTTGAGATCCTCATCATCTGACTATAAACATAATATTGATGGAAAGTTGGAGTCAAATTCATAGTAAAGTAAGAGAGAAACCGAAAAAAAAAAGGAGAGAAGAGAGAAGTTTTTTTCATGTTCACCTTAAATACTGCAGAGGAGTAAGTCATGGTATCATCCAAGAAGAAACCGAATAGCTCGTTGCTCTGAACATTAAATGCAATAGAGAATTTTAATATAAACACAAAAGACTGAGGAAATGTTCATCGAGATTTAAAGAGAGGAGGATGTACAAGCTACATACAAGGTCATAGTGGCGAGAAATGTTTCTACGAGCTTGTGTTAAAGTGTTTTGCCTAGAGACATGCTTTAGGAAATATTTTGCAGACGCTAAACCAGCAGTTAGAAACATCGGTGTCCACCATCCCCTATAAGATCAAAAACCAAAAATGTAAGCTTAAATGATAAATTTTAAGATCAAAACACAAAAATGTAAGCTTAAGTTCTAAATTTTGCATGCAAGCCTTAATCCTTGATGCAGAATGTTGAAAGTTTTTTTACCTTTTCTTAGCAAGATTTGATTTTGGTGAGCTCTGATCTCTGTTAGCAATGAGAATCTGTACAAGTTTAATCAAGAAGATAAACATCAGATATAGCTCGAACGAAACAAGAAAGAAGAGAAATAGACTTAATATCTATGCTTCCACAAGTATATTATTTATGTACCATGATCAGATTCAAAAGTCCTGAGTCTTTGTCGACGAAAGAAAAATCTCCATTGATATAAGCATCAGCAAGTCCTAAATCCGCTTGCGTCATAACCTAAGACAAGAATCAAGAATAAGGTTCTTGATATATGAAAGAACAGTTTCGCGAGTCTAAAATACTAATTTTCTCATTATATTATGTACCTTCCAGTAAAATTGAGGACTATGAATATTGAGGGTAGATTTCAAAGGACAAGTAGACTCTTTTCCTCCAAATGTGAACATAGTTCCTCCTTCTTCTAGTAATCTGTTAAGTTCATCGCGGTAAGTATTAATGTAACAATAGCCTAACAAAATATTATCTAAACTGAGGAGATAGGGTGAGCCTCACGTTACACAACCAGTGGATATAAATTGCCCCAAGAATCTAGTAACGAAAAGCCGAGCCCCTGTTTCGGTTAGGGAAGGGACCATATGTCGCGGATTGTTCAAAAGAGCGGGTTCTTTCCCTAACAAACCTCGAGCAGCCGCCATACCAGCCTGGAGAAAGACAATTAACAAAACTAAGTTATTACAAAATGCAATGTCTAGTAAAGAGAAAGGAACTTATAATGATAGAAAATTTGATCATTACCTTTAGTCCGTCTTCATGGAAACCGTAACCTGAAAGGAAAATTCAGCTAAGGATTAATCAAGAGAAAACCTTCAAGAAAAAGGGAAATTGATTGTTTTAGGTTATAAGAATCTAGGGTTTACCTTGATATGCACCACAAAACCATATGTTACGTTTGCCTTGAATCTTGTGAAGCTCTTGTGAAGCTGTCCAAGCTGCAACTGAAGGCACAGGGTGACCAGTGGTCCATTTAAGCAATGTATTCTTTGGGGTCTGGTCAGGGTTTAGGGTTACGAAGAACGGCTCACGGTTCTCTCCAAGGTTCTGCATCGGTACACATCAATATTTAGCTTTCTTGCAAAACCGGTGTTGAAAGCGTATGTAGAATGTGTCTCTTATACCTGAAGGATATTGAGCCAGTATGTTACACATACTTTCTTTTCCGTACTACCTAAGAAATTCCACGCGCTCCACGCTGCTCTGTTCCGTGGCATTAGCTCAATATCATGATGAAGATATATATCGCTGCAACCGAGAAACGAAAATTTATTGTATAGCTAAATTTTCAGATCAAAGAAAACATAATCTGTGAATGTGTCTAACCTGTAAACATATCTGAAAGCACCAAGAATCCTAGTTTCATCGAATGTGACTTGTTCGTCAAGCAATCTCAGAGCATCTGGAGCGTGCATAGCCATTATGCATCTATCGAATACTTCTTCAGAACCATCTCCACTTTTCACAGTGACACTACCATCCTCAGATGTTGCAACAGATTTTACATCGCAGCTTGTTCTAATCTTGCAACCTAGCCGCTCCAATTCTGCCCTAACCTGATCCGTAGGTAACACGTCAGGCTCAAATGCATATATAACTAACACAAGACAGCCTTATCTACTTATGATTGGTGTAATTTGAAACCTTTGAAACATAAGTCTGAGAACGTCCTGCAACAGTTATCCACTGTGGCCTCCCAAAGATCTGAAAAACAACGAAATTAAGTTACGAAACACCTAGAAAAATGCCAATAGATCAAATAGTAAAGATCTCATGCAAAGCTTAGAGGCCGTTGGTTCGAGTGGCTCTTGGGGCGGGACCATATAAGACGCTCTGGTCCCGAGCCTGAGGGGATGTACGGGCCTAGGCAGAACCTCTTTATTATTCAAAAAAAAAAATGTAAAAAAGGAAAAGATAGATCAATGAACCTGAAGAAGGTGGTGGTTGCAGCAAAACGAAAGAACAGAGTAAGCAGAGAAGCTTAAGACACCATCTGATGGACATGACCATATCGAACCACATATCGGGACCTACTCCACAAACACATATTTATAGGTTACTTCTTCTCCAAGAAAACTACAAGTAACATTTTGTAGGATCAATTAGAGAATAGTCCTTACCAAGTAAGCTTGCTGAAACAGCTCAGAGTATCCACGAGAATTGAGGAAGTCTCCTAACGTTTCGGTTCGATCAATGTCAGGGTTAGCCTCTAGCTCTTCGATGTATTTTAAAACATCTTCTTTAAATTTAACAATTTCTCTGATCATTTGCCAAAAATACGGATTTAAAACATTTTTCTTCTGAGCAAATAAGCCTGAGATACCGTTGCGGCTTCCCCATTCACAACCTTTGCCATTGTCAAGGCTCACTGCGAAAGACATGTCTGAAACTTCCATGTCTACTCCTAGATTCTCGAAGAACTCCATCATGTTTGGATATGTAACCTATCAACATATACTCATATATGATCAGTATCCAAAAGTTCGAGATAGGAACAATACAGAAGCATCTTTAATAATGAATGTTTTAAGAGTTAGATATGTTGTTACATTGATTTTTCATAACATTTTTAGACGTCGTTAATATGTGCAATATATTTCATTTGTGTACACAATCCGACACTTCATATAACTTTTTTATGTAACATCAGTTATTAATGAAAAAGTTAATAAAATATTACAAGATGCATTTTCACCGAATTTAAATTTGACAACAAAAAATTGGATAAACTACTGAAGGTGAAATATGATTAGTTTCATTATGAACTAAAATATTGGACGTAAAACTGCTAACAATGGATAGTGACGAGATGATAATGAGTCGTTCTGTCATTTTCGTGTCATATACTAAAGTAATAATTTCTTGTTTATAACTAAGAAGGACCGGTAAAACGCATAGTCAATATAAAAATCCTAGTTGGTCTCTATTTGATTGAATACAACGTTGGAGGTCACTTAGAGTAGGTACGTTGCACTACCAAGTAGTCTAAAAGTAATATAAAATTATTAAAACATACACTCTCTCTTCTTTTTACTCAATTTTATACTTTCTCTTTCATCCTTTTACTCAACTTTTATTAATTTTATATTTAAACACACACTTTTACTTTTAAACACATTCTCCAAAAGATCCAATTTAACACACTCTCTCTTCCTTTTAAACACTCTCTACTCTCTTTACTCAAATTTTATTAATTTTATATTTCAATATACCCCACAAAAACACTCTTTTAACACTCTTTTTCTTCCTTTTACAACTATTTTAATAATTTTATATTATAAGAACACCCTCTTTAGATCTCTTGGGGTTACCAATGTACATTCTCTTAGAGCCTCCACACCAATGATTTTTTGTGGATATCATAAGATAAAAAAAATAATAAATCTCCTCTTTTTACTCAATTTTACTCAAAAAAATACTCTCTCTCTTCATTTTACTCAACTTTTATTAATTTTATATTTAAAAACACTCACTTCCTCCTATTGAAACCCACTTTTGAGTATCAAAAGTATCAACCCATTCATACCCTCTCTCCAATAATAACAACAATCTCTTCTTTTTACTCAAATTTTATTAATTTTATATTTAAAAACACCTCATCTTTTTACTAAAAAACACTCTCTTTCCTCTTATTCCTCAAATTTTAATAATTATCTATCTTATGATACCCACAAAAATCATTGGTGTGCATGCTCTTAGACCATCACATCGGTGGTTTTTGTTATTAAATATTATTATTTATAGTTTTATTATTTATTTTATATAGGATATTTTTATTAGAGACTTTCAATGGACATGCCATTTCTTAAACAATACGGTTGACTAAAAGCATCTCCAACGGAGTCTCTACAAGGTCTCTACCAATTAAAAAAAAGTTGGTTAATTTTTTTGGAGAGCTTATTGCCACATGTTTTATTCTCATGGGAAATTAGGCAAAATAACCATAAAAAATTATAATATACAAACTAGTAAAAATGGCTTTATGTGGCAAAATTTCATCCCTTAGATTTAGGATTTTTTTGCTAGTTTTTAAATTATAATTTTTTTTATGGTTATATAGCAAATTAACCCTATTCTCATTGCTTAATTCTTTTTTTGAATAATTTAATTTGAAAAGTAAATGTATTGAGATACTCTAATTGATGTAACCTTTGAACATGGTCTTAACTAGCTAATCAACATGCTAATCCTCATTAGCCAAATAAAAAAACTTCCCATTGCTAGATTTTGACAGATATATATTTTTTAAAAAATTATATATATATATATATATATCCAATGATTTTGATAAGCAAAAAAAAAAAAAAGTTTATGGCAAGAAAAGAAAAAGTTGAACAAAATTTTGATTTTTTTCTTAAAAAGAAACACAACTACAAGGTATGGTCCATCTGTGGACAGTGGACACATAAAGGCAAAATGCCTCAATTATCATCACATTTTTCACGAAAAAGGAAAAATTCCAGAAATATATAGACTTTGCTACAATATAAACTTTCTGGCATTTCTAAATAATAAACAATATCTATTTTATTTATTTGTTTATTCATAAGAAATTAAATGAAATGAAATGAGCGAAAGGGAGAGGGAGAACGTACACGATTAAAGACCATGAATCCAAGGTCCAAGTCAACGCCACCAAAACGCACGGTTTTAGCATGACCACCCAATGAATCTTCTTTCTCATACAAAACAATTTCTTCGACTCCTTGATTCGCAAGAACGTAGGCACTTCCTAATCCACTTATTCCACTTCCTATCACTGCAACTCTCATTTTTCTATTCTGTTTTTTTTTTATTATTATTATTGAAATATTTTCAATAATTTAAATAAAATTAATCCACCTGCATTGTAGTAAATAAGTTACATTGACCTGGTACAACGGATTTAATTTTCAACGGATATCGAAGAACGAGTGTTTTTCAATTTTCATTATTAATATTGAGATTTTTTTTCAGGAAACACAACGATATTAATAAATAACTATGTGTACTATTGTTATTGCATTAAAGATATGAATGAACAATGGTGGGCTCGAATCTGATAGTGAACCTTTCTTCTTCTACTTTTTTTTAGAACAAATTATTGTCTCTATGTTTTTTTTTTTTGACAAAAACTATTGTCTCTATGTTGCTGCATTAAAGAACGAGTACAATGGTAGACGAGTACAATGACTATTCTTCTACCCTCTTCATATAACCAAAATCTTATACTATATTTTGTGTAATTTGGGAATCTTCTCATATGACACCGAAATAAGAACAGAGACCCCAATGAATACATTTGTAAGAAGAAAAGAGAAATGTAGTTAGTAATTTTACCTTTTTTAATATGTTTCGGATCTGAAAATGGAAAATGGAAAATGGATTCAGAGTTTGATGGAATGAGTCGAGAGAGATGTGATGATATCCAGATTTCTTGGGATCCTGAAAATGAAATTGGTTTTTTTCTTTTTTTTTCCTATTCTTCCTGATTAATTGTTTGAAAAGTTGAAAATGAAGAAATTGGAGTGGGACTGAAGGATTTAGGAGAGGAAGAGAGTATTTGGATGAGTTTCAAAGGAAACACTTGTGCTAAGGAGATAAGCCAGCCACATTGTGTTTTGTGCTTATATGGCATAACCATATATATAGCCCACAAGTTAAAGTTGTGTTTGGTTCGCTACCAAACACTACTCGACGTTTGAGTTTATCTAATTATCTCTTTTTTTTTCAATTTTAAATGAAATATTCTGTTTATTTCCATCTAATGTTTTTTATTCCTAAACAATTTTCCATCTAATGTTCTCGGATGTTTCATGCTTCTTAGTTCCTATTGGGGACCTAACGATATATATCTCATTCATGTTCCTACTTAAACGTTGTTTATTTCCCACCATTACTATTGTATATTTGTATGCGAGTTTTTTTTTCTCCTTAGAATGCTAATCGCATTGGCATTTTGAGTATGATGATGAGATCCTATCGGTTTTGTAAATAGAAAAATTGCGGTTAAAGAAAAAAAAAATTGAAAAGCAATAAGAATTGACGGTGTTGCATAAATTGAAAAATATTTAGTTTCTCGATGGGTGATATTTCAAGGTTTTAAATATGATGTACTGAATAATTTTCAAAAATAAATAATATAACTTTAAACATATCTTATAATTATAGTTTAACAAAATCTGATTATATGAAACTAGAAATGTTTGATTGTAGACTAATTCATGGTAGAATTACAACTCACCAGATTACGATACATTTTAAAACAAATGTCAACTACTACATAATTGTTTCAATATTTTAAAAAGTTACAAAATACAATAATCTAACGTACTCTTTGTATTTTTGTCATTGTGTGGAAGTAAAATAGGTTTTGCATTAAAATTATACATACATATTTTGTGACAAAAAAAAGACATATACATATTATTCTGGATTTATTTGTATGGGGTCAAATTCTATAACTCTGTTAATTTTTCACTTCAAATTTTATATTTTTAAAAGACTATAATAAATTTTTTGCCTGTTCAAAAATCCATGTATTGTTAAGTAAAATTAATTTTTCCTTAGTCATTTTTTTATGAGAAATGATGGTGATTTAGTTGTACTGAATCTAGCAAAAATTGTCGATACTCCATCGACCGATTAGTTAAAGGGAAATCAGTCAATTGGTTTTTCCTTCCTAAGTTTGCTTAAACTCGAACCTAACAAAAACATTTTTTCAGAAATCAAAGCATAACTCCAAATCGCAGCTTTAAATTTACATGATTTGACATGGAAATGAAAGCTAACACTTCCAAATATATTATGGTTAAGTTTGAACTTGATCCAATAATGGAGAAATCTCCTTCTAAAACATACGACACTTAGAAGCTGTCCACTCTTAAAATTGCTTTCTTTTTAACCCAAATATCTAATTTCTAGAAAAATATCCAAACACTACAAAAGCATTTAAAGCAATAATAAAATGTCATAACCAAGAAGTTTTAAATGAAAAATATATCAAAATATAGTAGAACCAAGATTTTGGTGCTTTAAATGGAATAATTTTGCATTTTTTCTTAAAGAATCTATATTTTTATTTCTTTCGTTATATATCTACAAGACCTTAGTTATTAGTCAAAAATTACAAAATGTTTTTGTAAGTTAATATTGAGTAGGAAGAGAAAAATAAGATTCGAATTTTTGTTTAGTTAGAGCATCTTCAACATGCTTTCAAACCCTTACTGTAGATCCTCAAATTTGAGGTTTCAGACAATCATCCTCCTCAAAATATAGGTTTCACAATTTTGAACAGTAAAAACAATTCACTTTTCAGTTTCTGCACTTATATATCTCAAAAATAATTAAATTTTTTTTGTTTTTTTTCACTATCATCCCTAATTATATGTGTTATAAATATTTTTAATATATCTATTTTGTCACAATTATTTTAAATACATTTATTAATATTTTAACGCGGATATTATCCTATAAAAATTTTAATATTTAATTTGAGAGCAAAGTCGAATTTAATTAGTCTAAAATTATAAGGAAATAGACTAATTTTGTTTTTTCTTGGGTAAGTTGTGTTGACACTAACACACAATCGAATTTTATAAATCTAGTTGATCAAACAGGCTAATGTTGACAACAACAAAAAAAAAAAAAAAAACTAGTTGATCAAAATTCTTTTTATATGAAGAAAAAAAGGTAGGAAAGCTCCATATGGTTTTATAAAGCTAAATAAAAATACGGCACCAATTAACATTGAAAACATATTCATCATACACATGTTGGGCAAATGGGTTCGCTTTTAGTACTAGTTAACTGCGCAAATGGAACACCAAACTTAAATTAAAAGAAAGGAGTGCCAATTGCAAAGGTGTTTAAACTGTTAAGCGTGTATTGGACCATAAACATATTTTTAAAGACGTGGACTTATTGAATACCTCAAATTTATCTCCAGTGGTTTATATATTTCCACATCGTCTAATCTCTCAAACGATATTGCAAATTAATATGGAGAATTTTGTATCGAACTCTTCCTATAACCTTTTACTTTTCTTTTACAACAACCCCGTACAGTCTTTTAATTGTAACATACTGCCGTTGACAAAATGACAAATGACATAAAGCCATCGTTAATTTTTTTTTTTTTTTTGAAACTACATCGTTAAATACTTGAGAGCTACTAATAGTGCATAGTATTTAGTGCATAGTTTATTCATTATACAGTTAAAATGTATTAAACACTATCCCTAAATTATTAGTAGCTCTCAAGTATTTTTAGACATCCATTTGAATATGATGCTGCCAATGTATTATATATGATATATTTTTTTCATAAATTAATGTTTTCACTAAAAAAAAAATCAGTGACGTGTTATTCACCTAACTACTATTTTATTTTATTTATGTGATACAACCAATCGATTATAAATTTGACTTATCGATTAAGAAGAAAATTAAGTCGAAAAAAGTCATTTTATATGCAATTCACGTAAAGGGTACGTACATGACATAAGGAATCCTGAAACCCATGGAAAATATTTGTATACAACGACTTTACTGTAGTCTTGGAGAGCGACGGAGATTTTAGGGTTTTGGGAAAGGGTGCACAGGATGCGACATTTACAAAAATGTATTTACAATTTATATTGCAATTTACAATTTATATTGTATTTGACTCCAAAATATTTTGTGATATTTACAAAAATACCACTTTTGACATTCCACTTTTCAAATATGCCACTCTTGAATTATTTTCTTACTAACATGTTACTTATAAATCCGTTTAAAAACTTTATATCTCAAAATTCTCAATTTAAAAAATATTTTGATCCCTCACAAACCTTAAAACCAAAAAACTAAACCATATAACATAATTAATCCAAACATAAATGATTTAAAATTTTGAAAAAGTGATACTAGCATTTTTGAAAAGTAGCATATCTTGAAATTTCTCAAATACTTTTGTTATTGTTGTGCTACTACAAAGTGTATTTAGGGTTTAACATAACTAATACCTGATATAAAAACATCAAGAGATTCTCAAATTACCTATTCTAACGCTTCATTATATGTTTACTCTGATTTCTATAGCAATATCATTTGGCATGATGATAATATTTAAAGTTTCGTATATTAGTTGGTCATATTTTATCCATATATATATGTTTTGTGTTAGGTAATGCGTATCACACACATAATGTTTAATATTTGAAAAATAGTTTAATGAATTTGAAAGTTAGAAACACATGTGCGTTTAGATCGCACTAAATTAACGCTGTGGATCTCTGATTAATAAACCGAAGAGATTGGCATGAAGAAAAGATAAAAATTCATGTCCATCTAGGATATCACATGGGAAGTTGAGTAAAGGATCATCATGGCAACTCGTGAAATCTTGAGTAGTATCGACGTCCGTCTCTATTAAAATCTCATATAAAAATTATGAAACGACATAGTTGCTCCAACAATATTTTTGGGATAATATACTTGAAAATTTGGATCCTCGAATATAGAATTCTTTTTAAGAGTGGTAGAATTGTAACGACTGCAAAATTTGGATCTTACTATTATTTATTAAATAAAAAATAAATAATTTTCTCAAGTGGTCATGATTAGATAAATTCCTTAGATTTGGTTTAGATAAGGAGGACTACTGAAAATATAGTTCTTTAACCGGATAATTTGTAGTATAGCAAAAAAAAAAGAAGTTATATTTAAAAAGTAACCAAAATCTTCATCAACATCTTAACCATTAGATTTACCTGTTTAGGTATAATTATTTTTGTTGCCATTCAACAACTTGATCCTTCTTTAATTCTTGTCTTTTTTTGATTCTATATAGGATTAGTTGTAAAGTGTTAGTGCTTATGGACCCATGTTGTTATTTGATTAAATAATTATAAACATCTTATGGGCCTAAAACAATTAGTTTTTTGGGCCGTAAATAGTTTTAAGGGTAAGTATACTCTTTTCTAAGCAGCTTTTATGATTTTGTGATAAGTATTAGTGAGGAAGTGAGAAAAAGGTTATTATCAGCCAAAAATGGAAGCAGCGACGAAGCAGAGCGTAACAAATCAGCTTCTCGCCGTGAAATCAGCCTCCGGCAAGACTTATAGCCAATTAGCGACGGAGACAGGTCTCACCAACGTCTACGTTGCTCAGCTTCTCCGTCGCCAAGCCCACCTCAAACCCGACACAGTCCCGAAGCTCCGGGAAGCTTTACCGGGTCTAACCGATGAACTAATCGGCGCGATGATGTCTCCACCGTGGAGATCTTATGATCCTAACCTCATTCAGGAACCCACCATCTACAGGTTTTTGCTTTGTTGCCCTCTCCAAATTTCAAATTATTTTTGGGGATTTTTTTTTAATAAAAAAAAAATTGTTTTTTAGGTTGAATGAAGCAGTGATGCATTTCGGTGAGAGTATAAAGGAAATTATCAACGAAGATTTTGGCGATGGCATGTAAGATTAAATTATGCTTTTTATTTGGTTAATTTATTTTGTTGGAAGATTATACAATGTTCTTAGTTTGTAGAGACTGAGTTTTTGATCATAATTATAGTTAAGTTTAATCTTTTGCTCCATTTTGTTCATTTTCTTAGGAATTGGAAGTGAAAGTTTCTTGATTTATGTGTATGTGTATTCTTTCTCTGGAGTTATGATCATAATAGATTTTGTTAATTTAGGAAGCTGAACTAGAATGACACTAGGATCTTGGATTGACAAATAATAGGATTAGATTAAAGGAATAGTAGGATCGGGAAATGTCAGATTCATTCGATATCAGATCATGTTTACGAGCCCTATCCGTTTGTAAATTCAAATTCAGTATCCAGAAGTTGCATACAAACGGTTTGTCGATTTCATCGTAGCCAAAACACCTAGCTATAGGCAATCATCTTCCACTGGGTTTTTCATTTTTCTGCTTTCGATTTTTGGTCCTTGGTTGGCTTCTCCTTGGACCAAAACTTTTTCCTTGTTATGTGCATAATTTTATTTCTTGAGTTTGTATTAAAGTTATAAGATTGTTTAGTAGTTTCCTCGTAATGAAGCATATTGCTATTAGCTGATTTTCTTGAGAAGTAGACTTGCATAGAGCATAAGAGCTGGTGTAGAAAGAGTCTTTATAATGGTGTTTGTATTTTTTTTTTTCTAGCATGTCGGCGATAGACTTCTATTGTTCTGTGGACAAAATTAAAGGAGTGGATGGTAATAACCGTGTGGTCGTGACACTTGATGGGAAGTATTTGTCACATTCCGAACATGTTAGTAATGTTTCATCATCTATAAGGGCATCATATTAATATATTCACAAATGTGTTTGAATCATTTGGGATCATTTTGTTGCAGAGGACGGAGAATATGGTCTCAAGGATGAATCTCCGGGGAAGTACAAGCGAATGATATCGAATGTAAGAAGACTTCACTTATCCGTGAAGATGTTATTGTAAACTATAATGTTACAATACTTATCTTGTTTGATTAAAAGCTGTTTCAGGTTGAATAACAGTGAATAAATAAAACCTTTAATATCATTGTGTATAACATTGTAATCAATTTCGGAGAATATCGATTGAGAAATGCTCCCGGCAGTTGTGTACTCAATCTTGGACATGGGTAAGGTGGGGTACTTCATTGGACAACACAAGAAATGGATTAATCTACTCTTGTTTTGTGTGAGCAGAAGGAAAGCTATGGAATGGATCCCCGAATGCAGCTACGTTCCCTGGACGTGAAAAGACTACCTGCAATGTTTGCAGAAACCCATAAAGTTATTCAATTCATGTTTCTGTTGAGTGAGGGAAGGAACATGGTTAGTGTTTGTGTTACCTGGTAGTTTCTAAGGGTGAGAGTCTTGAAACCAGCGGCGCAATAGTCGAAATAATATTCCCATGTCCTAATGAATTCCTCGTCGAATCCAAGATCCATGATTTGCCTGCGTAGGTAACAATAGTTAGTTTTGTTGGACATGTAAAAGCATACTAATTCCTGAAAAGCAATCAGTGGGAAGGATTTTAGTCTTATTCTTACTTTTGGTTCTCCAAGAAAGTGTTCCTCCAGCATCTTAATGTTTGGTAGAAATGAATCCCGATATTCTCAACGTTTTCAATGCTGTAGTTTTTTCCGGTGTTAGATGGGTCGGAGGAAGAGAAAGCAGAGAAAAAAAGAAAATATTTTACCATAGCCTAGAGGAAGAGGACATGGCTGAAGTAATTCTGGCTAAAGAAGGAAGACATCCACCAGGGAATATGTATTCCGTAATGAAACCTGAACTTAGTCTGCTTTCATCATAAAGTTCTTCGGCTATCGCTGTGAACTGTTAAATGGTAAAGCATCAAAGGTTGTGCAAACATGAGGGAAGAGGCAAGTGTTACCTGCATGACAAAAATGCCTTGTTGTGCAAGGGCAGCTTCACAGCAACCGAAAAACGTCTCATAAAACTCGTGGCCAACCGCTTCTAGCATCTCACTGAAACGTCCAACATTATTATGTCACAAGTCAGATTTGATTGCAGAGTTATACTAACATAAAGTGAAAAAGAGTTTTTTTTTATACCAAGATATAATTCTGTCATATTTAGTAGCATCAGATAGTTGGCGGTAATCGCAAAGCTGAAACTTAATCTGGTCCTGAAGTCCAGCTTCTTTCACTTTTGCTTCCGCGTACTTAAGTAGTTCAATAGAAAGTGTAATGCCGGTGTATTTGCATCCAGTTCTTCTCACAACTTCTATGGCCAAAGTTCCCCATCCGCATCCGATCTCTAGTACCTTATGGTTCTTCTCTATCCTCGCCTGAATTTTTCAACTTTTTATAAGTAAAGAATAGAGAAAACTCGCAGTTCTTGTCTTATGTCAAGAAAATGATTCTCCTATATATCCTACCTTTTCAATTAGAAGAGATATTTTCCTCATCTGAGCAGTTTTGAGATCCTCATCATCTGACTATAAACATAATATTGATGGAAAGTTGGAGTCAAATTCATAGTAAAGTAAGAGAGAAACCGAAAAAAAAAAGAGAGAAGAGAGAAGTTTTTTTCATGGTCACCTTAAATACTGCAGAGGAGTAAGTCATGGTATCATCCAAGAAGAAACCGAATAGCTCGTTGCTCTGAACATTAAATGCAATAGAGAATTTGAATATAAACACAAAAGACCGAGGAAATGTTCATTGAGATTTAAATAGAGGAGGATGTACAAGCAACATACAAGGTCATAGTGGCGAGAAATGTTTCTACGACCTTGTGTTAAAGTGTTTTGTCTAGAGACATGCTTTAGGAAATATTTTGCAGATGCGAAACCAGCAGTTAGAAACATGGGTGTCCACCATCCCCTGTAAGATCAAAACCAAAAATGAAAGTTTAGGCGATAAATTTTGCATGCAAATGCAGAAAGTTGAATTTTTTTACCTTTTCTTAGCAAGATTTGATTTAGGTGAGCTCTGATCTCTGTTAGCAATGAGAATCTGCATAAATTTTTACCTAGTAAGCAGATAAACAATAAAAAAACTCATACAATCGAAGAAGTGAGTATATTTTGTACCATAATCAGATTCACAAGTCCTGAGTCTTTATCGAAAAAAGAAAAATCTCCACTGATATAAGCGTCTGCGAGTCCCACATCAGCTTGTGTCATAACCTGAGAATCAAGAATCAAGAAACAAGTTTCAAAAGAAAAAAAAAGAATCAAGAAACAAGAATGATCATTTCAAGAATCAGTTACTTGAGATATTTGAAAGAATAGTCTAACTTCATCATTGTACCTTCCAGTAAAACTGAGGACTGTGAATGTTGAGGATAGATTTCAAAGGACAAGTAGAATCCTTTCCTCCGAATGTGAACATTGTTACTCCTTCCTCTAGTATTCTGTTCAGTTCATAGAGGTAAGTATTAATGTAACAATGGCGTAACGTTATACCATATAAATCAAGGAGATAAGCTGAGCCTGACGTTACACAACCGATCGAGATGAATTGTTCCAAGAATCGAGTAACGAAAAGCCGAGCCCATTTTTCTGTCAAAGAGAGGAGCATATGTTGCAGTTTCTTGACAAGTGTGGTTTCTTTCCCTAGAAAACCTGGTGCAGCTGCCATACAGGCCTAAAGATAACAAAATTATGAGTTGTTGTTAGATAATTCCAAGACTTGGTGACCAAGCTACGGTGACTTGGAGAGCAAGCTACGAGACTTGGAGAGGAAGCTACGAGACTTGGAGAGGAAGCTACCGAGGCTTGGAGAACAAGTTTCCTAGTTCTATATAAACAAGTGCTAATGGAGAGTTGTTCCATATCACTTCATCACTTCACCATAACTTAGAAAGAAGAAAGATTTAGTTTTGAGAAAGTTTCTAAATCTAATAAAGAAAAGTTGTTCTTTATATTTTTCTAAGTTTATAAATCTTTTGATTTGAATTGGTATCAGAGCTAGCATTAATACACTTTGCTAAGTTCTATTCACTCTGAGATTATTATCCTTGAAATCTTTTGATTTTGAGTTGTGAAAGAACTAGAATTGTGTATTCCTGTTAGGAAACCGAGAATTTCAAACGAGCCTTAAGTCGAAGACTCGATCAAGAACGGTGTTAAGTGATTATCATAAGCAAGCATGGCCGGTGAAGACAATCCTCAACCCCAACAACAGCCGCGACCAAAAGACGTTGGCGCAGCATCTATTCATTGTCCCATGCTCACACCAACAAACTACACAGTTTGGGCAATGCGTATGAAGATCACGTTGCGAGTTTGCGAAGTTTGGGAAACAATAGATCCAGGTTCCACCGATGTGAAGAAGAACGATGTGGCGACAGCACTATTGTTTCAGTCAATCCCCGAGACGTTAATTTTGCAAATCGGAGAACAAACATCTTCAAAGAAAGTGTGGGAGGCTATCAAAGCACGTCATCTTGGAGCAGATCGTGTAAGAGAAGCGCGACTACAAACCTTAATGACGGAACTCGACAAGTTAACGATGAGCAGCACCGACTCGGTTGATGATTTTGCGGGCAAGATCTCAGGCCTAGCAAGTCAATCAGCTTCTTTGGGAGAAACCATCGAAGAATCAAAGTTGGTGAAGAAGTTCTTGAAGGGGCTCCCAAGAGAAAAGTTCATTCATATCGTAGCATCCCTTGAGCAAGTCCTAGATCTGAATACTACAGGATTTGAAGATATAGTTGGGAGGCTAAAGGCGTATGAAGAACGTGTGGGAGAAGAAGCCCGAAGTGAGGACCAAGGAAAACTTATGTTTTCAAGAGGTTACGGAAGCTCAAGAGGTGGAGCTTTTGGAAATTTTCGAGGAGGAAACAGAGGGAGCTATAACAGAGGAGGTTACAACAGAGGAGGTTTTAACCGCAGTGGTTATGGTAGAGGAAGTAACGGCGGTGATGGTTCCGGTAGAGGCAGGGGTTCGAGGAAGATCCAATTGGCAATCTCAAGGAGGAGAAACCGGAGACCATAAGCCGAAGAAGGATATGTCCAAGATAATTTGTTGGAAATGTGACAAGGCTGGTCACTATGTCTCAACGTGTCCCGAGAGAGGTGCAGGACGACAAGAGACAAATTTACATGAAACTCAAGAAGCTGATGCTCTTTATGTTCATGAGGTGGTGTTTTTGAATGAAGATAAGGTGATTCCGAAGAACTTTGATATCAACAATGGCAACACAAGTGTGTGGTATCTAGACAATGGAGCAAGTAACCACATGACGGGAAACAAAAACTTCTTTTCAAGTTTAGACGAGAAGATCAAAGGAAAAGTAAGATTCGGAGATGGCTCGTATGTTGATATTGTTGGAAAGGGAACCATAGATTTTGTGTGCAAGACCGGAGAAAGAAGAGCACTCAAGGAGATTTATTTTATTCCCGACTTAAAACACAACATACTAAGTCTTGGACAAGCAACGGAACATGGGTGTGAAGTCTACATGAGAGACGATTTTTTGACGCTTAAAGATCAATGTGGGAGATTACTTGTAAGAGTCATAAGATCACCAAATCGCCTCTACAAAACACCAATGGAAATCTCCTACCCTATGTGTTTACAAACTCAAGACGATGAAGAAGCATGGAGATGGCATGCTCGGCTTGGTCATGTAAGCTTTGGTGCCATGAAAAACATGATTGATAAAGAGATGGTCACAGGAATGCCGCAAGTGTCACATGAGACGAGTATATGCGATGTGTGTCAAGCTGGAAAACAAACAAGAAATTCATTCCCAACCACATCGAGATTTCGTGCGACGCAACCTTTAGAATTGATTCATGGAGATTTATGCGGTCCAATATCACCACCAACACCATCGAATAACAGATACGTTTTCGTGTTAATCGATGATTTTTCAAGATACATGTGGACTATCTTGATGAAGGAGAAAAGTGAAGCATTCGATCGGTTCAAAAGGTTTAAGGAATACGTGGAGAAACAAACCGGTTTATCCGTGAAGACCTTTCGCACCGATAGAGGAGGAGAGTTCACTTCAGCTGAATTCAACCGGTTTTGTGAAGAGAAAGGAGTCTCTAGACACTTAACTGCACCATATACACCTCAACAAAATGGAGTTGTTGAGAGAAGAAATCGGACATTGATGGAGATGACGAGGAGCTTGCTTAAAGCAATGAAAGTTCCAAACAGTTTATGGGGGGAAGCAGTACGTCATTCAACTTATCTCATAAACCGAGTTCCAACAAAAGCATTGCGGAATCAAACTCCTTACGAGAGCTTCACATCCAAGAAACCTAACATCGAACACTTGAGGGTTTTTAGTTGTGTTGCATATGCAAAGATCATTGGACCACATCTTAAGAAGCTAGATGACAGGTCAAGAAGTGTGATCAATCTTGGAACAGAACCTGGTTCCAAAGCATACAGACTCTATGATCCGAATGCAAAGAAGGTGATTGTTAGTAGAGATGTGGTCTTTGACGAGAAAAAGGTTTGGGACTGGTCTTCTACAACAAAACAAAATGATGGAGAACCGGGCATGTTTAAACTTACTCGTGATGGTGTTATAGAAGACGGAAGAGGAAATGAAGATGATCAAGACAATGATCATCAAGAACCAGATGATGAACCTATAAACCAAGTCGAGGAAGAAGAAGAAGAAAACGTAAACCATGGTGAGAATCAAGAAGCAGAACCGCAACAAGGAGTAACAAGATATGGTCGTGTCATCACAAAACCAAGATATCTTGACGACTATGTATTGATGGCAGACCTAGAAAGTGTGAAGCTACTACTCACAGTGGATGGAGAACCAGAAAACTATCTTGAAGCTGCAAACTTTCCTGAATGGATAGAAGCAATGAAAGTCGAGTTGGACTCCATTGTAAGAAACAAGACATGGGAGCTCGTTGACAAGCCAACAGGAGTAAATCCCATTGGACTAAAATGGATCTTCAAGATAAAGAGAAAAGCAGATGGTTCGGTGAATAAAAACAAAGCAAGACTTGTGGCAAAAGGCTATGTGCAACAACAAGGAGTAGATTTCGAAGAAGTATTTGCACCAGTGGCAAGACTCGAAACTATACGATTTCTCATAGCTCTTGCAGCAACAAATGCTTGGGAGATACATCATCTAGACGTGAAAACCGCCTTCTTGAATGGTGATTTAATTGAGACGGTTTATGTGACTCAACCCGAAGGCTTCGTGAAAAAGGGAGAAGAAAACCGAGTTTATAGACTTTACAAGGCTCTATATGGACTTCGACAAGCCCCAAGAGCATGGAATATTAAACTCGACCAAGTTCTAAAGGAGATTAACTTCAAGAAGTGTTTAAAGGAACCATCAGTGTACCGGAAAGAAGAGAAGAATGATGTCTTGATTGTGGCTATCTATGTTGATGATTTATTTGTGACGGGAACATCACTTATAATCATTAAACAATTCAAAGAAGATATGTCAAAGAAGTTCGAGATGTCGGATCTTGGAAAGCTAACGTATTATCTTGGCATTGAAGTAATTCAAGAAGAAGACGGGATAAGGATTAAACAAGAAGGTTATGCTCGAGGAATTCTTGTTAATACTAAGATGGAGACGTGTAACTTGACTCACGTGCCAATGGAGTCGGGTTTAAAGCTTTCAAAGGCTGAAAACGAGACGGAGCTTGATGCCACGGAGTATAGAAGAACGATCGGTTGTCTAAGGTATCTTCTCCATACGCGACCGGATCTATCATATGCAGTTGGAGTTCTAAGCCGGTATATGCAAAGTCCAAGAGAGTCTCATGGTCAAGCAATTAAACATATCCTAAGATATGTAAGAGGGACCACTAATTTTGGTTTATACTTCAAGAGAAACGGGTCAAGGAGGATTATTGGATATAGTGATAGTAGTCACAATATCGACATTGATGATGGAAGAAGCACCTCAGGACACGTTTTCTACTATGGCGCATCACCGATTACTTGGACATCACAAAAGCAACCAACCGTTGCATTGTCTTCATGCGAGGCCGAGTTTATGGCAGCTACAGAAGCCGCAAAGCAAGCTATATGGCTCAAGGAACTGTTGAGAGAGATTCTTAGCAAGGACGAGAAGGTCATTCTAAGGATAGACAACAAGTCGGCCATAGCTTTAACCAAGAATCCGGTGTTTCATGGAAGAAGTAAACACATTCTTAAAAATTATCACTTTATTCGTGAATGTGTAGAGAACGGCCAAGTTGAAGTAGAACATGTACCCGGTGTAGAGCAAAAGGCGGACATCCTTACCAAACCATTAGGAAGGATCAAGTTCAAAGAAATGAGAAGTCTAGTCGGAGTTCAAGAGATCAAACTTCCCGGAGTTCAAGTTGGAATTACGGGGGAGAATGTTAGATAATTCCAAGACTTGGTGACCAAGCTACGGTGACTTGGAGAGCAAGCTACGAGACTTGGAGAGGAAGCTACGAGACTTGGAGAGGAAGCTACCGAGGCTTGGAGAACAAGTTTCCTAGTTCTATATAAACAAGTGCTAATGGAGAGTTGTTCCATATCACTTCATCACTTCACCATAACTTAGAAAGAAGAAAGATTTAGTTTTGAGAAAGTTTCTAAATCTAATAAAGAAAAGTTGTTCTTTATATTTTTCTAAGTTTATAAATCTTTTGATTTGAGTTGTTAGTTATTACATATGCAGTGTGGAGTGAAGAGATTTTGTAGACTTTGATAGAATTACTAAAATCCCTCTTCATGACAATTCAACAAGGTTTAGACAAGAAAAAAACCATGAAAAGAGAACTAGTTGCTTTATATATTTTTTGAATGACATATCTTATCTTATTCACTCATGAATTTCAAAGTGTTATAAAATCTAATATTTATTATAAGCCTTGTACATATTTCTTACAAGCTAATGTTATTAAACTAGTGATTTGAAACAAATATCTTCCAATCTATTATCATTAGAAAATAAATGTATTAAGCATTGTCTTTAATGGTTTGAACATATTCTACAGTAATTTCTTAGCTAAAAATACAAATATTTGGTTGAATACAACCCCATAATATTATTCAAACTAATACTACTAAAACAATATTACAACTTACTATACTTCATATAAAAAATGATGATTGATTGGCCATGACATGTAGTCTAGGAACTTGTGTTAGTTACGTTGATATGTCAATATCAAATTCAGCAAAATGCATGTTGAAGAGCATGTGTATTCCAATTAATTTCTTAAAAGTTGGTATATTTCTTATGATAATCTCCACATTTGATTAGCCTCTAAAAAAGTTGGTATATTAAAAAAAGTTTGACCCAAAAACAAATCTCCACAAATGTCTTTGCATTTTGTAGAATTTTCTTTTCAAAACACCCCGAAATCATTTAAATTATTTAAAATTAATACAGAATATATATTTCTAATATAACAAGATTTTTCCAAATCATAAGTTCAATAATATTATAATTTTTGTAGGGTGTGCATGGACAAAAAAGAAAAATAATAAGATCTAGATATAGCCATATAGTAATTGTTTTTCAGACGTTGGCCACCGCCAAAAGCACATGAGAACCGACACACCAATTAATGGATACAATTTTTCATCAACACAAACCAATAAATAAAGTTTCAAAAAAAAAAAAAAACAATGAATACGATTTTAGAAAAGAGAAATGTAGTTAGCAAATTTACATCTTTTACAAAGATTGGGACACAATGAATCTGGATCAAAATGGAAATGAAAGGTCACCAGACCAAGTCTAGAAGATATATATATATATATATATATTTTTGTCATCTTATTTATATTATAACAACCGCGAAAGATTACATCAAAAACACGAAAAATTACCGGGAAACAGAGCCCATACATGGGAAACATAACCAAACACCAAATACAAAGACAAACATAAAAATACGAGGCCACAACGAGTCCAGAAGAGATACAAAATATGTTTTTTTTTTTTGTTGTTGTTCTATTCTTCTGATTATTATTTATTTTCTCAAAGCATTTAAATTCATTCGAAAACAAAAGTGAAAATAAAAATGAAGAATTGGAGAAGAAACGAGAGTGAGCGAGTTGTGTTCTGTACTTTACGACAATCCAAACGTGACAAAACGCCACTTCGCCAACTAATGTTAGCTTTCGTATCTCTCAGTGTGGTCTTCACTTGGTGTAAACGTGTTTGGATCCCTTTTTTCGAGATGTACAATCTTCTACTACTATTTTAAATGAATATAGACCATGTGCATTGGAAAACCAATGGGTCTAAAAGCATGTCCAATGGTAAAAGTTCTTCACAAAGTATCTACCCAATTAATTATTGATATTTTTAATATAATTAAATCATTTAATTAAATAGAGAGAAGTGAACCAATGAAAACAAAATTAAAGCTAGAGAAGTTTAAGAAACATGTTCTAAAATTTCTTAAATAAGAAACCTCTCTTACCTTCTCTCCTCCATTTTAAAATTTTTCATTATTTTTAATCTTAAGAAACTTTGTTAGATACACCATTGAACATGGCCTAAATGTCTAATGATTAAATTAAAATTAAAATTAAAATTAAGATCCAAAAACACTTTTAGAGTATGTACATTGGTAACACCCATTAATAGATGTCTTAATCATTTTTAATTAAATTAATTCTTTTTAGTTAAATTTTATGTTTTTGGATCATAAAATAAAACTAGACAATCCAATGTTGAATCCTAATAAGACACTTACACATAATTTTAGATCTTTTTTTCTTTGTTTGTTTAATTGTATTTTAATTATTAAACACCCTACTTAGACCCACTATATATGCAATGCACATGCTAAGTGTTTTATTTAGAATTTTTTTTAAGCATAACACCCTTAACAAGATCTCTATTCCATATGCTCTTAATGTTCTCGGATGCTTCACCCTTCATGGGCACATGCCACTCAATCAAGAATAATGGAAAAAAGTAAGTAAAATTACCCAACGATGAAGCAAATTTACAAACTCACAAAAAAGACAAAAGACACGTTCGTTTTGAGACAGAAAAATGTGTGCACATAAAAGACAACTTAATTATAAGGTCATAAATGACTAGCTAGAAACTGTATCCTTTGAGCTTGGAGAATTCCACTGGCGATCTCTTGTTAAGTGTGGAACATATGTAGAATGACCAGATTTTTTGACAAAATTTGTGAAAAACAGCGCTCTCTCCTCTCTCTCGCCGCCTCCCTTTTCTAGGTTAAAAGAAATCAGATCTGCTTTGCCCCTCCGGTGTCCTCTTTTCTTGGGGTAATCGGAATCGTGGATGACCATGAACGGCGTTCAAGGACGACGTCGACCTCACCGTATCTGTCCTGCCTTTTGCTCTCTAGGTGAAGCCAGATCTGCCGTGTGGCGGCTCACATCTACTTTTTCACCGGTGATTTCTCTTCCTTATCTTCTGATGTTCGGTGGCTACGTTTTGACGGTGAATTCGACTCTCGGCGTCCGGATCTGTGGCAAATTATGTCGTGGGCTCGAATTTCGAAAATTTCGTGTGCTGTGGTCTCGACAAATGGTTCTGACAAAGTCAACCGATCAATCGGTCTAGCCAAACCAAACAGTCAAAAATAATTTAGATAACCGAAGAAATATCTCAAGCTTTTTGGTGACGTTGTAGAAAGAAAGTCCATCTTCTCGATTTCATCAAAAGAAAGAAAAATAATATAAAAAAACCTTTTTTTTAGAATATCTTCTCGGGTACGCAACTCTGGATCTAGTATTTTGTTGAATCCGATTCTAAGGTAGGGAATATGGCAGCAGAAGGTAAAGATGATCTGAGATTGGAGCAAAGGCATGGAAAGGCAAGAGTTAGAGTAGGTAGAGTTTGGCGTCAATCTCATGACGGATCTCATCATTTCGTCGAATGGAATGTTAGCATCAGTCTCCTCTCTCATTGCCTCTCTTCTTACCACCGTGATGATAATTCCGACATCGTCGCCACCGATACCATCAAAAACACTGTATGGTCATTTCCTAATCAAGTCCAATTTTAGTCCAAATCAGATTCTTGTCTAGTTCTAGAAAAATATGTATAAGCTTTATGTTATTTTACATCATCTTAGAGATATGTTGGTCCACCGTTCATGGATGGAGATGGGAATTGATGTTCGTTTAGTGCCATAAATGATTTAGGCCAAATTATTCAAAATTTATTTGGCTGAACCGAATTGGATCATTTGAATGGAAATGATTCGGGTTTAGATAGTCCATTCAAATGGAATGCCAAATGAGCAAACGAACACGCCCTAGCCCCTAGGTGGTGGTTAGGATTTGTTTCATCAATTTATTTTTGTTGTGACAAAATTGTGATGTTGGAATGAAGGTTTATGTGAAGGCGAAAGAATGTGAAGAACGACTCTCGGTGGAGGAATTTGCTATACTTATGGGGAATCACTTTTGCTCATTTTATCCACAGGTATGCAACTATCACACATTGGATATATATCCACTTTACTTATCACTCTTTGAAATGTATACTAGGTTTTCACTGCTATTGTGAATATCATTGAGAAGCCTTGGGAGCGTGTTTGCATCGATGGAAAACCACATTTACATGGTGGGTTTTCTGACTTTTTTTTCTTTTTGGAACACTAGTTTTGATAAGTTTCTCTATAAATTTTTGTGTGTTCAAGGTTTTAAGCTTGGGTCAGAGAACCATACAGTGGAGGCAACAGTGGAAAAGTCTGGTGCACTAAAGTTAACTTCTGGTGTTGCAGGATTAGCTCTGCTCAAGACAACACAGGTACACAATATTTGTTTTCTGTCCGTTATCGCTTCAGTATATAATTAAAAAACAAGATTTGATGTAACTATTGTCAAAGATCAAGTACTGATATAATTGGTTGTTCACGAAAGCCGTTTTTATGTAAATTAACAGTCAGGATTTGAGGGATTTGTGAGAGACAAATACACCGTTCTGCCTGAAACTCGAGAGAGAATGCTGGCCACAGAGGTGAATGCATCTTGGAGGTATGAGTTTATCAATGGTGCTCTGCATAATTCTTATTTTTGATTGATTCTTGAAACCGAAATGGACGTTCTTGGGGTGACAGGTACTCATATGAGTCAGTTGCAAGCATCCCGACAAAAGGACTCTACTTCAGCGAGAAGTTTATGGACGTAAAGAAAGTTCTGATGGAGACTTTCTTTGGTCCTCCTGATACCGGTGTGTATAGCCCTTCTGTCCAACGCACTCTCTATCTTATGGGAAGCGCTGTACTTAGAAGGTATCATCATATCTGTCTATATTCTCTTCACTAATTGTATGATTATGAAGATTCTTACCATGATTAGGTTCTTATTAACATGATCAGGTTCGCTGATGTATCATCAATTCACCTTAAAATGCCAAACATTCACTTTCTACCCGTAAATCTTTCAACCAAGGAAAACCCTTCAATGGTTAAGGTAAGAACATGATTAAAATCTGAAAACCCATTCCAAGATACAAATGGTTTCTGAAAAATTGATTTTGCAGTTTAAGGATGATGTATACCTGCCAACCGATGAACCTCATGGATCTATAGAAGCAACCTTAAGCCGGATAACTTCAAAAATGTAAGAATCTGGACAATGCAAGGACCGATTTACAACTATTTCACAGGTTCTGTAACTTTATGCTTTGCCTTGTTTATGAAATAAAGAGGGCCACTCTTCTTGAGGTGCTATGCTATGTGTTGCAACTATGGTATCCATTGCTTCTAACACGAAATGTTTACATACAAACATATAAATGCAAATACATACATATCAGAAACTTTACATTTTTATTCAGTACAATTCTTTGATTAGGTTACCATTTATTTTTAAAAATGTTTACATATATTTCCACACGCAAACAATGAGTAGTACTTAATAGTTTGGAAAGGATTCGTATGCCTTTCTTATGTTTGAACAGAAGAGAAACGACTGAACGTGTCCCCGAATGCAGCTACATTCCCTGTACGCGAAAACACTACCTGAAATGTTGTGGAAAAATGCATAATACTCATGTTACCTGGTAGTCTTTGTTGAGCGATACTAAGAAAAGAAGCATGAGTATATGGTTAATACTCATGTCACCTGGTAGTCTCCAAGAGTAAGAGTCTTGAAACCAGCAATAGTCAAAGTAATATTCCCATGTCCTTATGAATTTATCGTCGAATCCAAGATCCGTGATTTGCCTGCACAGGTAATAACTAGACATATGAACATGCTTATAATGAATGATTCCAAAATAGAAACAGAGGAAATGTGTTACTTCTGTCTCTCCAAGAAGTTCTTCCTCCAATATCTTAGTGTATGGTAGTAATGAATTCCGATGTTCTCAACGCTTTCAACGCTGCAATTTTTCGGTATTAGATGTGTGTCGAAGGAGAGAAACAGGGAATTTGCACATGGAAGCTAGAATCTGATAATAAAGAGAAGACCTACCAGAGCTTAGAAGAAGTGGACATAGCTGAAGTAACTTTAGCAAAAGAAGGAATGCATCCACCGGGGAATATGTATTCTTTTATGAAACTTGAATTTAGTCTGTACTCATCATAAAGCTCTTCGGGCATCGATATGAACTGTAAATTAGAGTTAAAACATTATTGTAACTCATGAGACTAGAGATATGTGAGCTCAAAGGGAACTGTGAGGGAAGAAGCAAGCGTTACCTGTAGAACAAAGATACCGTTTTCTGCAAGTGCAGCTTCACAATGGGTGAAAAATGTCTCTATGAATTCATGGCCTACATGTTCTATCATCTTACTGAAGCATCCAAAATGTTATGTCATAGACTCAAAGACAGATAACAAATTTATATACATGATGGAGGTAAAAAAGATTTACCATGATATGATTCTGTCATATTTTTTAGCGTCAGATAGTTGACGATAATCGCAGAGCTGAAACGTAATCCAATCCTGGCAATCCATAAGTTATATTGTTAGTCATAGCCTTGGGATCAGATACTAAGATCTAGAGATGGATTATATACACAAACCTGAAGTCCAGCTTCTTTCACTTTTTCTTCTGCATAGTTAAGTTGCTCAATAGATAATGTAATGCCGGTGTATTTGCAACCGGTTCTTCTCACAACTTCTATGCCCAAAGTTCCCCATCCGCTTCCAATGTCTAAAACCTCATGGTCCTTCTCTATCTTCGCCTGAAATTTCCCACATTTGATCATTAAAAACCAGAGAAAAATCGCGGTTCTTGTTTTTATATCAAGAAAATGATTCTCCTATAGATCTTACCTTCTCAATTAAAAGAAATATTTTTCTCATCTGTGCAGTGTTGAGATCCTCATCATCTGACTATATAAATGTTAAACGACGAAAGATCAAAGTCAGAGAGATACGACAACAGAAAAAGCCGAAAAGAGTGAGGAGATTTCAATGTCACCTTGAATATCCCAGAGGAATAAGTCATGGTATCACCCAAGAACAAAGCAAAGAGCTCGTTACTCTGCAGAATTACCCAACGATGAAGCAAATCAAGACCCGAAAGGTGCAGAAAAATGTGGGTTTAAGAAAACTTACAAGATCATAGTGACGCGAAATGTTCCTTCGCGCTTGAGTTAAAGTGTTTTGCCTAAAGACATGCTTTAGGAAATGCTTTGCAGATGATAAACCAGCACTCAGAAACATTGGTGTCCACCAACCCCTGGTAAGTGATATTATCCCACATCGGAATTAGAGAAATAATACAATGATGTATAAAAAGTTAGGGCCAATCCAGTTATTGGCAATTGGTTTTGAGTTTGAAGCCTATGAGAAACTCAAATTTAATACAAGTGCAATGGAACAAATAAACGCTTACATAATAACACTTGATTCGAAGTTTGAAATGTTACCTTTTCTTAGCAAGATTTGAGTTCCGTGAGTTCATTTCTTTGTTAGCAATGAGAATCTGCAAGTTTTCATTGGTCATAAAAATTAACATTTTAATCTCTATGTGTTTAATAATTGTATGTATCATACCATGATCAGATTCAAAAGTCCTGTTTCCTTATCGACAAACGAAAAATCTCCATCTATATAAGCATCAGCAAGTCCTAAATCGGCCCTTGTCATAACCTATGCAAAAAAACAATCAAGATTTTAGTTCTTGATCTTCATAAGAAATAGTTTCAACTAAGTCAAACATGAGTTTCACACAAACCTTCCAGTAAAACTGAGGACTGTGAATCTCCAGGACAGATTTCAAGGAACATCTCGGATCATTTCCTTCGAAAGTGAACACGGATCCTCCTTCTTCAAGTATTCTGTTAAAATCAATCTAATAAGTTAATGTCACATTCAAAGAAACTAATAGACATAAATATGTAGTTAGGAACTAACGTTACACAACCGGTTGATATGAACTGTCTCAAGAATCTAGTAAAGAAAGACCGAGCCCACTTCTCGGTCATCGAAGGGACCATTTGTTAGAATTCGTACCGGTTTATAACGCTTTATAATTTTTAATTACGAATTCAATTTCCAGGATGCGTGTAAACATTGAATCAAATCTAGACTACAGAGTTTTGGATATACCTGGATCAATTGCAGCGGAAAGACAAATTTAGATTGATCAAGGTTGTAGAGCACTTCAAACGCCGTGCCTCTATCAGTATCCACACGCACACAAACTAAATCGAACGGGATGCTAGTGCCGTAGAGATCTAATTTCAAAATCAAGAGAAACTGTTTCGTCCTTTTCTTTAGGTTTAATCGGCAGCTTCTTGGGATAATCATATTACCATCACGTCCCCTTAATATATAGTACGCATGACTTAATGGGATAAGCCCATGCAAGGAAGCCATTACGTGGAGGAGAAGAGTAATCATAATGATCCTTTTTCCTTTTTCGATCACGTGCACTCATATATATATATACACACACCATATGTATATATCTTTAATAACATACTATATATTCTCCAAATATATATACATTCATACAAATATATAAATATATCAAATATATAATATATTGTATCATTATTAAAACCCAATTTATTAGTGATCTAGTTTGCTTAGGTGTGTGATCCAATATGATTGAATAATATTAGTAATGAACTTTCAAGCCCATAAGCTATAAGCGGTTTCTAGCAAAACATTATAACCATTAATATTACACAATTGTCAAACCTTGACATTCAACTTTAATTAGAGTAAAGTACAAATGATTTCAGGACATTCCCAACAATCTCCCACTTGTACTGGAATCATCTATTCCTATAATCCCTTCGTCTCTATATCTCGATCATAGCATAAGGCAAGAAACTGTGTCATCCTTATTCAGCTAGATCACGTTTATCGAACTCCGATTTATACTGATAAAACAAACGGCTGACTTTCACCTCGTTTGAGCACGGCCATGCATTTCTCAGTATCAAATCTTCGATAGGCCCAGAGATATTTATCTCCTGTTATATAGGAGGGACAAATCCCATCTTGAACCATCCCTGTTCCTTACACACTTCATAGTATGCCCAATCACTGTCTTTATAATCACCTTTTACGGCTGACGTTTGACAGAGTCAAAACAAACTAATCCATGTATAAAGAAATCATGATGAACTCAGGTCAAAGGACTATACTCTATAGTTGTGATGAGAAACTCTTATGACACTCATATAACATTCTTGTAGAGTTCTCATAGCGGGTCAGTCCAATACTGTATTCTCCAACACATATCTATGTGATTGACTTGATACAACATATCAATGACTTCACGAAACTTAGTCATCAATCACCTCACATACTAGTCATTTATAGTTATTAATGTCCCATCTTAATAACTTTGACTAGGGACCACAATAATTTACGTTATCTATCACTTGTAGGGTTTCATGATCAAGTCACATACTTGATGACCTATAAGAATAATATAAATGATTTTGGGACTATTATTTAATTATCCAATAATAAAATAATACTGAAACAAATTTCATTAATTTGAAAATAAATCAAATGTATGTAAACATGAACATCATATCATAAAATAAAAATTCTCCCACTAAAATTAAGATCACATCTTAAGAAATTTAATGCCTACAGCAGTAGTATGACTCTCATACTTAGGCCGTGGAAGAGGCTTGGTCAAAGGATCAACAACATTTGCATCCGTCGAGACTCTGCTAATCTTCACATCTCCTCTATCAATAATATCACGAATGAGATGATATCGCCTCTCTATGTGTTTGGATTTTTGGTGTGATCTCGGTTCCTTCGCCTGAGCGATGGCTCCATTGTTGTCACAATAAAGATCCACCGGACCAGATATGCTAGGAATCACACCAAGCTCAGTAATGAACTTTTTAATCCAAACAGCCTCCTTTGCTGCTTCAGAAGCAGCGATGTACTCAGCCTCGGTTGTGGAGTCTGCTACAGTGCTTTGCTTGGAGCTCTTCCAGCTCACCGCTCCTCCATTAAGACAAAAGATAAATCCAGATTGAGATCGGAAATCATCTTTGTCTGTCTGAAAGCTGGCGTCGGTGTAACCACTTACAACAAGCTCATCACTTCCTCCATAGACCAAGAACTTGTCCTTAGTATTTCTCAAATACTTTAGGATGGTCTTGACCGCTGTCCAGTGACTCTCACCTGGATCTGATTGGTATCTACTCGTCATGCCTAAAGCACATTCAACATCTGGACGAGTACAGAGCATGACATACATGATAGATCCTATAGCAGAAGCATATGGGATTCTACTCATTCGCTCTCGCTCATCAGGTGTCGAAGGACACTGCGTCTTGCTGAGAGTTATGCCATGAGACATTGGAATAAAACCTTTCTTGGAATTATGCATATTGAACCTGTGTAAGATCTTATCTATATAAGTATCTTGACTTAGTCCAATGATTTTGTTCAATCTATCTCTATAGATTCTTATTCCAAGAACATAAAGGGCTTCTCCCATGTCTTTCATTGAGAAACAACTACTTAGCCAAGTTTTAACAGACTGAAGCAAAGGAATATCATTCCCAATGAGCAGTATGTCATCTACATACAATATCAAAAATGCAACTGTGCTCCCACTAGTCTTCTTGTAAACGCAAGATTCTTCTTCGTTTATAATAAAATCAAACCCTTTGATCGCTTCATTAAAACGAAGATTCCAACTCCGAGATGCTTGCTTCAAACCATAAATGGAACGATTAAGCTTGCATACTTTCCCAGCATTATTAAGATCTGTGAAACCTTCAGGTTGTGTCATGTACACATCCTCCTCTAGATTTCCATTAAGGAAAGCTGTTTTCACATCCATCTGCCATATCTCATAATCATAATAAGCTGCAGTTGCTAGGAGGATCCGAATGGACTTAAGCATTGCAACTGGTGAATAGGTTTCATCATAGTCAATACCATGAATCTGTTTGTAACCTTTAGCCACCAATCTAGCTTTGTATATATCTGAATATTACCATCCATGTCAATCTTCTTCTTGAAGACCCATTTACACTTAATGGCTTTTACACCATCAGGTAAATCTACCAAAGTCGATACTTTGTTTTCTGACATGGATTCCATTTCGGATTCTTCGACCTTTAGCCATTTATTGGAATCAAGGCCCATCATTGCTTCTTCATGAGATGTAGGTTCATCATTCTCTATAATTAATAGATCATGATGATCCGTCACCCAAACCCCATATCTGTCAGGTTCGTGACGAATCCTCTCGGACCTACGTACCTCAGGTTCTACAGGCGCAGATTCTACGACTCTTCCGTAGATCCAGTTGATGTTCTTCCTGAGAAGTTGGAGCATCTTCCTGTGTTTCTCAAACTTCTTTGAGCTGTACCTTACTCCCACTGTTTCTATTAGAAAGAAATTCTCTTTCCAAAAAGACACAGTTTTGAGCCACAAACACTTTGTTCTCGCTAGGTTTGTAAAAGTAATAACCTTTGGTTTCTTTAGGATAACCAATGAAGTAGCATTTATCAGATTTGGGTCCAAGCTTATTAGCAATTAAGCGTTTGACAAAAGCTTCACAACCCCAAATTTTAAGAAAAGACATATTAGGAACTTTTCCTGTCCACATCTCATATGGTGTCTTTTCAACTGATTTTGATGGACATCTATTTAGCGTAAACGCAAACGTTTCTAGAGCATATCCCAAAAAGGATAATGGAAGATCTATTTGACTCATCATTGATCGAACCATATCTAATAAAGTTCGATTTCTCCTCTCAGATACACCATTCCTTTGCGGTGTTCCTGGAGGAGTGAGTTGTGAAACAATTCCACATTCTCTAAGATGATCAATAAAAGTTTGGCTCAAATATTCTCCACCTCGATCTGATCGAAGTACTTTGATTGTCTTGCCAAGCTGATTCTGCACTTCATTCTGAAATTCTTTGAACTTTTCAAAGGATTCAGACTTATGTTTCATTAGATAAACATAACCATATCTACTGTAATCATCAGTAAATGTGATGAAGTACTGATAGTTTCCTCTAGCACTAACACTCATTGGTCCACATACATCAGTATGTATAAGGCCCAACAAGTCGTTAGTCCGTTCACTGTGTCCTGTAAAAGGAGCCTTAGTCATTTTCCCCAATAAACAAGATTGACTCTCCTCATATGATTCATAATCAAATGAGCTCAAAAGTCCATCACTATGAAGTTTTTGAATGCGTTTCTCATTTATGTGGCCTAAACGACAATGCCAAAGGAACGTTGGATTTGAGTCTTTTGACTTAAATCTCTTAGTACTAATGTTATAGACATGCACAATTTGGTTAAGAACATAAAGCCCATTCTCTAATGGACCGCTACCATAAATAATATCACCACGATCAAATAAACAACATTTGTCTTTAATCGAAAAATAAAATCCTTCCAAATCCAAACAAGGAATATAAATAATATTTCTGCTTATAGCAGGTACATAGTAGCAATTATTAAGTTCTAAAACAATGCCCGAAGGTAAAGACAAATGAAATGTTCCTACAGCTAATGCAGCAACTCTTGCTCCATTCCCAACGCGCAGGTCCACTTGTCCTTTCTCCAAAGATCTACTGTTGCTTAGGCCCTGTATATTCGTACAAATATGAGCACCACAACCGGTATCTAATACCCAAGAAGTAGAACTAGAAGTAGTAACATTTACTTCTATAACATAAATACCTTTAGAAGAAGTCTCAAAAGTCTTCTTCTGTTTCAGATCTTCCAAGTATTTCTTGCAGTTTCTCTTCCAATGTCCAATACCATTACAATAATGACACTTATCTTCACCAGAAGGACCAGGCTTAAACTTAGGAGCAAGATCAGGCTTAACTGGATTCTTAACCCAGCTTGCCTTACCATTTCCTTTGTTTTTACCATGTTTCTTAAACTTTTTACCCCCTTGCACCATAAGTACATGTGGGGCATCCTTCTTGATGTTTGGCTCAGCAGTTTTGAGCATACCATGCAGCTCAGTCAAAGTCTTTGTCAAGTTGTTCATGTTGTAGTTCAAAACTTGACGGCAATGACTGTAGGATGATGTCAGTTGCCAACTCTTGGCTAATAGGAGAATCCAGTTTTGCCAGGTTATCAATATAACCCATCATCTTAATGACGTGTGGGCTAACTGGACTATCCTTAGGCAGCTTGCACTCAAAGAGAGACTTAACGGTCTGGTATCTCTCAGTTCGCGCATGCTCCTGAAACATCCCTTTCAGGCTAGTGATCATGTCCATTGGCGAATCCACGTTCTCATATTGCTTCTGCAAGTCTGAGTTCATGGTAGCCAACATAAGACAACACACATCAACCCTATCACTGAGATGCTTATCCCAAGCAGTCCTCTCTGCATGTTGAACATTGGTCTTAGGTTTTTCAGGAAGATTCTTCTCCAAGACATAATCCTTCTTTTCCTGTTTGAGAACAATTCTCAGGTTTCGATACCATTCGAGGAAGTTCGATCCACTCAGTTTGTCCTTCACAAGGACAGATCGCAGTGAAAATGAACTGTGAGGGTTTGACATATCTGTCAAAAAGAAGAGTAAAGATTAATATGATGTTCATTCTTTCGAGAAATCTCAACAATTAAGAAAGCTCGCATTATATTCAAAACAATATTATCCTCAAAATGAATATAATGATTCAAGATCCTTATTTTACTAGAACTCAAGTGAGCTTTGACTCATCGCCTGAATACTAGCTATTTAGGTAAGCAACAACTTTGCTAATTATATCAAATATAACTCTTGGTTGTTGGATAACATCTTATGCCTGATCCAACTTATGCCTCTAAGCCCAAAACCGTTTTGATAGCCTAGTCAAGTAAACCAATCTCAATTCATATGGTAACTATTACCATCTGCCTCACTTATGTAGAAGTGGACACCCTGCTTGACAGGCTCATCGCACAACGAAATAAGCCTTGACAGTTGCAAAGATTGGGGAGGCATCAAATATACTTGATATTAAATTGAGGAATTAATTTTAATCCAATTTATATTTATATCATAGTTTTATATCATATATAAAATATAAATATAATACATATCAAATATGTATATAATTGAATCGTAAATAATTAAATTACCTTAATCAAATTAAAGTCATTAATTATTAATTATTCTCAAGATTGATCCGGAATAAATCTCACATATTCTGGATCTTTTACAACTATGTCTTTAATCGAAACTTAAATCAAACATTCATAGGGACGGGATCTAGGGACTGGATCTAGAGACTTTGATTTAGTGAACCGATTAGCAACAGTGAACTTGAGAACGTGATTCTCAATCAATCGCATGCATATGTATTATTTAACTAAAATCAAACCATGCAAACGTGATTCTCAATAAACGTATGCATATATTATTTAATTAAAATCAAGCCATGCAAACAATTATATATATGCAGACGTGTTATGCTTATAGTATCTTATATCCGTATAACATAACAAAATAAAAACGTGTGACTCTTATACGATTTAATATAAATATCATATATATATATATATATATTAAAATCAAAACATGCATTACCAGGAGACGAGTTGTTTTCATAAGTTTATAACATGCATATGATATAACAATATAAAACGTATGTCGCTGGTTATATTAATACTTTAAGCAGTAACACAATTAATATAGATATCATATATATATATTAAATTTACTAGACCAATTTCAATATTATACACGTACGTTCTGATACCACTGTTAGAATTCGTACCGGTTTATAACGCTTTATAAATTTTAATTACGAATTCAATTTCCAGGATGCGTGTAAATATTGAATCAAATCTAGACTACAGAGTTTTGGATATACCTGGATCAATTGCAGCGGAAAGACAGATTTAGATTGATCAAGGTTGTAGAGCACTTCAAACGCCGTGCCTCTATCAGTATCCACACGCACACAAACTAAATCGAACGGGATGCTAGTGCCGTAGAGATCTAATCTCAAAATCAAGAGAAACTGTTTCGTCCTTTTCTTTAGGTTTTAATCGGCGGCTTCTTGTGATAATCACATTACCATCACGTCCCCTTAATATATAGTACGCATGACTTAATGGGCTAAGCCCATGCAAGGAAGCCATTACGTGGAGGAGAAGAGTAATCATAATTATCCTTTTTCCTTTTTCGATCACGTGCACTCATATATATATATATATACACACCATATGTATATATCTTTAATAACATACGTATATATTCTCCAAATATATATACATTCATACAAATATATAAATATATCAAATATATAATATATTGTATCATTATTAAAACCCAATTTATTAGTGATCTAGTTTGCTTAGGTGTGTGACCCAATAGATTGAATAATATTGGTAATGAACTTTCAAGCCCATAAGCTATAAGCGGTTTCTAGCAAAACATTATAACCATCTAATATTATACAATTGTCAAACCTTGACATTCAACTTTAATTAGAGTAAAGTACAAATGATTTCAGGACATTCCCAACACCATTTGCTTCTGGTTGCTCACTGGAGAATCCATATCTTTTCCTAGCAGATATTGTGCAGCTGCTAGAAAAAAGATTCATCATGAAGACCAAAATATATAATACTATTTGTTAGTATGATATCGTAAAGACAAAACAATTTTGGTTGATCAAAATGTATATATTTATATATTTATGCCAGAAAACGATTCCTCAAGAAGACCAAAATATATAATATTATATATTGGTTATGAACTGTATTTATGAATTATTACAAATTATGAGAATAATTATACGACAATTATACAACGGATCATTTTGACCTTGATAGATGAGACCACTCCTAAAGACATTTTTTTCACCACGTTGAAAATTTCATGTAAATTTTATCTCCATTAATTTGTGTTCTCCCAGACTCGAATTTCATACATTATGGTGTAAAAACATTAACGTTAGAGGTTGAAATAACCAAGTTTTTTTTTTTTTTTTAAGTCTAAATAATTATACTGCGGAATAACCATAAACCAAATAGACTAAATAATCAATTCAATAAACCAACAAACCATATTTAACATTTATTCGATTCCAAAAATATCCAAAAGCATTTCTAACAATTCCTAGCAACCTAACAAGGTTCTAGACACAACCACAATAAACATAAAATCTAGAGTTTCTAATCATTCTCTCGTCCCAGCCATGATTCCACGTTCTCAGAATTTTCTTTTACCTGGAACACATGGAAATAAGAGTTGCGTAAGTATTTCATAAACCAATAACAATATCATATAGCATACCACCAGCAAATAATCAAAATAGACTTTTAAATCATAGTTCCGAGTTAAAACATGTAGTGTCGAGCGACACCAGCAAGGTGTCGATCGACACTCCTCTGTGTTTTGCCGGAATCGTGTGAATCCTCACGTTACACGAATTCTGGTGAAACATGAGTCGCATACCTGCAAGGAACACAACAATACGACGAAAAAAAATCATGGCAACCATAACCATCACACGAATTCACACACAATCCAATCACAAAACACATCAATTCACCGTCATCGCCTAGAAACCACGGTCACAACTCACCTTGCTAAACCGAAGACAAAGCTAAGAACACAAAACCAGCGACTCGAGATCCTCGTAGTCTTTGGTCTCAAACGCAAACCCCAAATTAGGGGATGCCTCTTCTATCACCTAAGACTCATAATTAGGGTTTCTCCAAAACCCAAACTAGGTTCTCTGGAAAAACAGAACGTTCTTTCCTCGAATCGTGTAATCGAGGTGAGTGCGTGATCGTGGTTACGGGTAATTAGGGTTCTATGATTGATTTGATGTTAAGTATAGTGGATATTGTTGAGGATTATGTGATAATCGTGTTGTTTGCTGTGATTAATGATTGTCGAGGAAACGGAGCCGAGCTATGTGAGGATTTTGGTCGTTTTCAGTTTCTGTGTCGAGGTGTCGATCGACACCTAGAGGTAGTGTCGATCAACACCCCTCGTGTTATTGTGTTTGGCTTTTGTCATGTAAGTGGTGTCGATCGACACCTAGTGGTAGCGTCGATCGACACCGAGTTGCTTTGTGCATATTTTGATTGTTGTTCTTATTTTGGTAATTCGAACGATGTGAACTGTTGAAGGATTGTTCTTATTTTTTTAATAACTTGAACGTTGTAGATTGTTGGATATTACGTAGTAATTGGCATTGTTATCCTACTTTGTAATCAGTAGACGGGATGACCGCTTCACTGAGTATTTGTGATAATACTCACACAAATCTTTTTCCCATGTGTTGCAGGTATTAGTTTAGGGATCGTGGAATCAAGGCCGTGACGAGAGGATGATTAGGATCTCTAGTTTTTATGCTTTGGAATTGCAATTTTGTAGAACCTGGGTTAGGTTTCTAGAAATGCTGAATTGAATTGGAAATGTTTATTGGTTAAATTTCAGTGAGTTAATAGTTTAATTGTCTATGTTGATTTCGTTAATTGCTGGCTTATTTGAGTTATGAATTCCGCAGTAGAATTGTTAGGATTTAAAAAAAAAAAAAAGGCCTGGTTGTTTCATTTTGGTATCAGAGCCCTTACGGTTCTAGGGCTGTTAGTAATTGGTTGATTTGAGACTGTGGCATGAATTGGCTATGAGTAGTTAGTTAATTCTATGAGTTGTAGAGTCTTAGATCATCCTCTCTGAGCCTTCAAAGAGATTCCACGGTATGTGATTGTTGACCTTTATTCTGTGAATTCTAGTATCTTAGAATGTGCTCGTGGAAAGTGCAGTGTGTGATGGCTAGAGTTCCGAGAAGTCGTGGTGGCAGAGCTAGTGGCCGTGGAGGCCGAGGTCGTGGTCGGGGTCGTGTGACTACGTCATTCGAGTGGGTGACTCAGAGTAAGTCGTCAGAGTCGGAGTCTATTTCGCCGACATATCAGGAGGATTCAGCGGGCAGTGTTCGTGTGACGTCTTGGACAGCCGGTGCCAGAGGTAGTACCGAAATTTCTGGCATGGTCAGAGGCCCATGTGCGAGTTATGCTACGGGCGGAGCTCAGGATTCAGAGGATCGTTTGGCAAAGATGCTAGCTTTGATTTTGGAGCGGTTACCGGTTGCGGTACCAGTGCAGGCTCCAGTAATAGACCCAAGAGAGCAGTATCTAGTGATGTTTAATGAGATGCAAGGCATGGGTCCTTTGTCTTTCTCGGGCAGAGGGGGACCAGAGGGAGCCAATGAGTGGAGGTTGAAGGTAGAGCGTAGGCTTCGTTCTATCAGATATCCTTAGGAGTACCGTGTGGATCTGGCGGTAGGATTTCTGGATGGTAATGCCTATCTCTGGTGGATAGGAGTCCAGGCCAGGAGGAGGTGGACAGTGTGGACTTGGGGTGAATTCTTGGGCGAGTTTAATGCCAAGTATTTCCCCCAAGAGGTGGTGGAGCAGCTAGAGTTGCAGTTCAGGAGTCTGGTTGAGGGTAATCGGTCTGTTCGTGAATATGATGCTGAGTTCAGCAGGCTAGTGGTCTATGCGAGTAGCAGCATGGATGAAGAGCAGGCCCAGATGGGCAAGTTCATGGTGGGACTTTGGATGGGGCTGAAGAAGCCCGGTAGAGCTTCCAGGTACGCCTCGAGGGCAGAGTTAGTGGAGGTGCTTGCGGCAATCGAAGATCTGGGAGAGCAGGGCTAGGATTGCGGTTATTCTTTCTTTTGGATTTGTTTCCAATTTCAGAGCTTTAGTTTTGGCTTTGTTGCTTTCGGTTTTGTAGTTTCGGTTGGTGTGGTAACGATTCTATGTTCGGAAATTTATAAGATGAAATTTTTCCTTATTTATTACCTGTGTTTAATAAGTTATATAGTTCTTATTAGTAATGTCGATATTTCAGAGTGGGAAATATCATGCCTTAGACCATATGAGGTAGGTTTGGTCAATAAAGGCTTAGATGCGTTTAAGAATTGATTACTCTGGGGGCAGCGGTCCGAATTACTCATTAATTATCGGAGATGTGAGTTCTCCTGTATACTTATTTGGGATGCGATTTCCCAGGATAAATAGCGAGGGTTATGAGTTCTCTCGCAGGGATGTGACTTCCCCAGATACCGTTGGCTCGAAGGATGCGTCCTGGGAGTGCGAGCGGTATGTTTGCCGGATAAGACATAGGATGTGTCCTGTGTGGGTCAGTGTGTGAATGAGTAAGAGTAATTAATGTCTGGGAACGTAAGTAAGCTTAAGACTGGATGGGGGCCTTGGAGATCGGGAGTTGATCTCGGATTGTTTTGACCAGGTCGGGTCAGTGTGATGGTCTTCGTGGGCAGTTGTGTTGGGGTATCGAGTTAGCCTGGTGGGGCAGATCTAGTCATAGATGGTTATAGACATTTTAGAATTTATTACTCAAAGGATGGTGGTGTCCGAAAATAACTCATTACAATTTAGAAGATGGTGGGTCTTTGGCGGTCTACTTGTGACAGGTGGATCACAGCGTAGTACCAGATGTTACTTACCGATGACAGGTGGATCACGGTATATTATTGTGGGATGCTTACTTATTTGTGACAAGTGGGTCTCAGGATAAGTATCAGGAGATGGTGGGTCTCTTGAAGGGAGTGAGTTCCCTGCATTCTTGTATGGAGTTGGTGGTCTCCACAGGCTTGTTTGGGATGAGTGGATCTCAGTATGAGTTTAGAGGGAAAGTGGTTCCCGGTATACCATTGGTGGTTGGTATATTTGTTGCTAAGGGATGCGTCCCGAGAGCAAGGTAATGAGTTAGGAGTAGTAAATATCTGTGAAAGCGTGTGTATAAACATTAGATTAGATGCGAGTCTATGAGATCAGGTGAAGATCTCTTGTGGTTCTGGCCAGGTATGGTCAGGATGTTGGCCTATGTAGGCATGTTATGAGAGTCGGTGGAGACCTTGAGTATTGTGGAAGGTGTTGGTCTTTGATAGACGATGTGGTGGGCTTTAAGCCTAGAGTGGAATAAGCTTTATGCGGTGTACTCTGTGGATTCAAGTTTTGATTCGGACTACTTGAGGCAGTTCTTAAATATTGAGGTTTATAGGCATGTAGAATCTATTGCTCTAGGGGAGATGTATTCTCTCGTGTGGGGACAGTGGTCCCAGACTTACTTATTTGGGAATTGCGTTTCCTAGTATAAGTAGGGGAGATGTGATCTCTCATGTGGGGATGTGTTCCCCAGATATCGTTGGTTCGAGGGATGCGTCCCGAGAGTGCGAGCGATATATTCTGAGAGATAGTATTCTCTCGCGGGGATGCGTTCCCCAAATATCGTTGGCTTGAGGGATGCGTCCCGAGAGTGCAAACGGTATGTTTCCTGACAGCTCTAGGATGCGTCCTGTGAGTGTCAGGGTGTTGCTGGCTCAAGGAATGCGTCCCGAGAGTGCAAGAGGGTTGTTACTTGACAGCTCGAGGATGCGTCCTGTGAGTGTCTGGGTGTTGCTGGCTCAAGGAATGCGTCCCGAGAGTGCAAGCAGATTGTTACTTGACAGCTCTAGGATGCGTCTTGCGAGTGTTAGAGTATTGTTTGAGTTAAGAGCATTAGATGTCTGCTACGACCGAATAAACCTAGGATTAATAGCGTATTTTGAAGGTCATGAAAAGATCTTAAGGAAGATCATTGGAGCGGCGATGATATGCTAGGGTCTTGGTAGCAGGTTTTACCAATGGACCGTTCTAGTCTTCAAATGCTTGTGCACGCAAGGGATGATTACTCGATAGGAAGTGTTTTTCCTAATTATAGCCAGAGCTTGAGGGAGACGTCGTGAGAGTGGAGTGGCATCGGTATCATCACCTCGAAGGAGACGTCCTGGGAGTGTGATGATGTCGGTAAAAGTTTGAGTAATCAAAGTCCGTGCATGGCATAAGTATGAGACGGAACATGGACCTCATGGTTCGGGCGTGTAAACTTGGTAATACTGGTCAGTGGACCGCAATATGCGGTAAGTGGCAGCAAGTGGAAGCGGTTTATGGTTTGGATGGATTCTGATGGATGCCAAGATGGTTCTATACAGGGCTTATATGGGAGGCGGTAACCCAAGTGGGGGAGAGGAACATGGTGTGTGCAGGTTAGTGCAGGGAGCGACGGGAAGCATCTGTGTTTTTAAGTTGAGCGAGAAAGAGGCTCAAGATTAGCATCAGAGTTATGCTGATAAGAGGAATTCAGAATAGGAGTTGGAGGTAGGAGATCGTGGGTATCTCCAAGTGTCAATGTTGTGAAAGTGCATGAGTGTTTCAGTGAGGTTTGTGGCCAAGTTTCCTGTGGAACTTTCGCCAGATTTTTCGGTAGCGATGAGACCTTTGAGATTTCTCGAGAGGAGAACTAAAGTGATACTTCAGGAAAAGTTGCCTTGTTAAAAGCTTTGCAGGTTTGTGTTGCGTATAGGTGGATATTTGGGAACCTGAGGCAAGGATGGATTTGAGGTTCAGGTGGTATTTTGACAAGTGGGTCGCAATTTGAACTTCATTTTTCTTTGTGGTTCCAGTTCGGTTGTGTGAGCATGGTGCTATGTTCTTTTGTCGATTGGCCTATTCTCGTTCTATGGTAACGACTATGCATTGTTGAGATTTATAAGATAAGATTCCTTATATTTCGGTGAGATGAGGTGTGTGTTCTCATTATTGATTGGTGTGGACCGGTAGTTTTTCCTTTGGGATGATATTCCAGGTGGGGAATATCGTGTTTAACCCACAAGAGGTAATCCTAGTCGGAAGATGTTATGAGCGTCTCAGAATTTATTACTCTAGGGGTGTTGTTCCCGAATAACTCATTTGTGGAGATGTGTTCTCCTGTATACTTTTGGAGATTGTGTTCTCCAGTATACTATTTGGGGTGGTCTTCCCATAGGTGTGTATTGGCTTATTTGAGTTATGAATTCCGCAGTAGAATTGTTAGGATTTTTTTTAAAAAAGGCCTGGTTGTTTCACCCCTAGCCAAGGGCTCTCTATCGCGACCACATGAGAGCTAAGATTGGAGCAGCCTTGATTGATGTTATTACTGGATATATGCTATAACTGATGTTAGTTGTATTAGTAATAGATCATTGATGGTGCTTTATGGTAGTTGTGTTTAATTGATGGTTGTCTTCCAAATTTTGAATTAGTTGATTCTGAATTTTTGATTCTTCATATCTTTGATCTGTATTTGTAATTGATGGTTGTCTTGTATTTACGTGATTGATGGTTGTTTTGTGTTAGGTGTAGGTCATTTAACTCCGTGTAAATGTTACTATTTAATTAGATAAAATATAGTTATATCATTGAATGCTTACAAAACTCAACTACCAAAACACATATTATTGATGCTTAATCTGTTCTATATATTGAACCATAAACAATTTCGTAAAACACACTGCACAAACTTTTCTTAAACTGTACTAAGTCCTTCTCTTTCCTTAATCTTTTTCAATCCACAAACTTAGGAAATGGATTGTCCAACCCCATTTAGTCATCAATCACATAATTTTATGGATCTTTTAAGGGAAAAACCTCGGAAAATACCTCAACTATATAACATTTTTCAGAAAATACATAAACTATCTGGATTCCCTAAAAAATACATGAAATATTAATAATTTCTTTTATAATACCTGAACTATTAACTATTCTCTTTTTAATATTCAAACTGCCAAATTTCATATATTTTACACATTTTTTAATTTGAAAACTTGGTTTACCCTTATTTTTTTTTCCAAATTCGATTTATTCTTATTACAAAATTCATTTAACATGGACTATGACATTTCACCACCTTGAATCATGTCCGTCAATATTATTTTTTGCATCGATGTCCACATATCCTTCTTCGAAACCTCGTCGTTTTGCCAATTCACCAATTTCACATCGAATAAATGGATTTTCGAGCCATGTGACATCAAATTTGTGTTTGATCAAATCAACAATATCGATTTTTATGACGGATACGGAAGAAAATGTTTGATGCAAAAACTCAGTTCTAAAGAAGTAAGAAGAATCAGAGTGTAACAGTGGAGATATATGATTTTTAATATGAATAAATTGATTTTGAGAATTTTTAAAGGGTAAAATTAGTTTTTTGAAAGTATAAAACGTGTAAGATTGATAATATTGAATATTTGCATTTTTAAAAGAGATTGGTTAATAGTTCGAGTATTAAAGAACAAATTATTAATAGTTCATGTATTTTTTAGGAAATCAAAATAGTTTATGTATTATTCTAGCAAATGTTGTATAGTTGAAGTATTTTCGGGTTTTTCCCATCTTTTAATTAGTCAAGGGCCTTTTACCCCTAGCCAAGGGCTCTCTATCGCGACCACATGAGAGCTAAGATTGGAGTAGCCTTGATTGATGTTATTACTGGATATTTGCTATAACTGATGTTAGTTGTATTAGTAATAGATCATTGGGGGTGCTTTGTGGTAGTTGTGTTTAATTGATGGCAGTCTTCCGAATTTTGAATTATTTGATTCTGAATTTTGATTCTTCATATCTTTGATCTGTATCTGTAATTGATGGTTGTCTTGTATTTAGGTGATTGATGGTTGTTTTGTGTTAGGTGTAGGTCATTTAACTCCGTGTAAATGTTACTATTTAATTAAATAAAATATAGTTATATCATTGAATGCTTACAAAACTCAACATACCAAAACACATATTATTGATGCTTAATCTGTTCTATATATTGAACCATAAACAATTTCGTAAAACACACTGCACAAACTTTTCTTAAACTGTACTATGTCCTTTTCTTTCCTTAATCTTTTTCACTCCACAAACTTAAGAAATGGATTGTCCAACCCCATTTAGTCATCAATCACATAATTTTATGGATCTTTTAAGGGAAAAACCCCGAAAAATACGAGCCATCACCTCGATCGTCCCTAAAGAAGAGAAGAGAATCCCATATGTCCCCGGGTGGGAAAATGACCGAATTGCCATTAATGAATTCTGGTCCAGCGTTTTTATGCTTAAATACAATTAGACTCGGTAAGTGTACGAAGAAATGCGCGGTAGCCCAGTGGCGGGACAGTCCGCGCGCGCGTGCAACCCAGGCGCCCGGGGTTCGAATCCCCTCAAACGCAGAAATACTAAACCCTAATCTGGGCGGGTTAACCCAAACCCAATGGTTAACCCAGGCGCCCGGGGTTCGAATCCCCTCAAACGCAGAAATACTAAACCCTAATCTGGGCGGGTTAACCCAAACCCAATGGTTAACCCAAACCCAATGGGTTTTCAGTAAGGGCATTTTCGTAATTTCATTGTAAAGAGGGACATGGGAGACTCATGGGGGACATAGGAGATTATGTTTTCTCCAAAAGGACATATGGGGTGATTTCTCGAAAAATACCTCAACTATATAACATTTGCCAGAAAATACATAAACTATCTGGATTCCCTAAAAAATACATGAAATATTAATAATTTCTTTCATAATACCTGAACAATTAACTATTCTCTTTTTAATACTCAAACTACCAAATTTCATTGATTTTACACATTTTTTAATTTGAAAACTTGTTTTATCCTTTTTTTTTTCCAAATTCGATTTATTTTTATTACAAAATTCATTTAACATGGACTACGACGTTTCACCACCTTGAATCAGGTCCGTCAATATTATTTTTTGAATCGATGTCTACATATCCTTCTTTGAAACCTTGGCATTTGGCCAATTCACCAATTTCACATCGAATCAATGGATTTTCGAGTCATGTGACATCAAATTTGTGTTTGATCAAATCAACAATATTGATTTTTATGACGGATACGGAAGAAAATGTTAGATGCAAAAACTCAGTTCTAAATAAGTAAGAAGAATCAGAGTGTAACAGTGGGGATATATAATTTTTAATATGAATAAATCGATTTTGAGAATTTTTAAAGGGTAAAATTAGTTTTTTGAAAGTATAAAACGTGTAAGATTGATAATATTTAATATTTGCGTTTTTCAAAGAGATTGGTTAATAGTTCGAGTATTAAAGAAGAAGTTATTAATAGTTCATGTATTTTTTAGGAAATCTAAATAGTTTATGTATTATTCTAGCAAATGTTGTATAGTTGAAGTATTTTCGGGTTTTTCCCATCTTTTAATTAGTCAAGGGCCTTTTACCCCTAGCCAAGGGCTCTCTATCGCGACCACATGAGAGCTAAGATTGGAGTAGCCTTGATTGATGTTATTACTGGATGTTTGCTATAACTAATGTTAGTTGTATTTGTAATAGATCATTGGGGGTGCTTTGTGGTAGTTGTGTTTAATTGATGGCTGTCTTCCGAATTTTGAATTAGTTGATTCTGAATTTTGATTCTTCATATATTTGATCTGTATCTGTAATTGATGGTTGCCTTGTACTTAGGTGATTGATGGTTGTTTTGTGTTAGGTGTAAGTCATTTAACTCCGTGTAAATGTTACTATTTAATTAGATAAAATATAGTTATATCATTGAATGCTTACAAAACTCAACTACCAAAACACAGATTATTGATGCTTAATCTGTTCTATATATTGAACCATAAACAATTTCGTAAAACACACTGCACAAACTTTTCTTAAACTGTACTAAGTCCTTCTCTTTCCTTAATCTTTTTCACTCCACAAACTTAGGAAATGGATTGTCCAACCCCATTTAGTCATCAATCACATAAATTTATGGATCTTTTAAAGGAAAAACCCCGAAAAATACCTCAACTATATAACATTTTTCAGAAAATACATAAACTATCTGGATTCCCTAAAAAATACATGAAATATTAATAATTTCTTTCATAATACCTGAACAAGTAACTATTCTCTTTTTAATACTCAAACTACCAAATTTCATAGATTTTACACATTTTTTAATTTGAAAACTTGTTTTATCCTTTTTTTTTCTTTCCAAATTCGATTTATTTTTATTACAAAATTCATTTAACATCGACTACGACGTTTCACCACCTTGAATCATGTCCGTCAATATTATTTTTTGAATCGTTGTCTACATATCCTTCTTCGAAACCTCGGCGTTTGGCCAATTCACCAATTTCACATCGAATCAATGGATTTTCGTGTCATGTGACATCAAATTTGTGTTTGATCAAATCAACAATATTGATTTTTATGACGGATACGGAAGAAAATGTTTGATGCAAAAACTCAGTTCTAAAGAAGTAAGAAGAATCAGAGTGTAACAGTGGGGATATATAATTTTTAATATGAATAAATCGATTTTGAGAATTTTTAAAGGGTAAAATTAGTTTTTTGAAAGTATAAAACGTGTAAGATTGATAATATTTAATATTTGCGTTTTTCAAAGAGATTGGTTAATAGTTCGAGTATTAAAGAATAAGTTATTAATAGTTCATGTATTTTTTAGGAAATCTAAATAGTTTATGTATTATTCTAGCAAATGTTGTATAGTTGAAGTATTTTCGGGTTTTTCCCATCTTTTAATTAGTCAAGGGCCTTTTACCCCTAGCCAAGGGCTCTCTATCGCGACCACATGAGAGCTAAGATTGGAGTAGCCTTGATTGATGTTATTACTGGATGTTTGCTATAACTAATGTTAGTTGTATTTGTAATAGATCATTGGGGGTGCTTTGTGGTAGTTGTGTTTAATTGATGGCTGTCTTCCGAATTTTGAATTAGTTGATTCTGAATTTTGATTCTTCATATATTTGATCTGTATCTGTAATTGATGGTTGTCTTGTACTTAGGTGATTGATGGTTGTTTTGTGTTAGGTGTAAGTCATTTAACTCCGTGTAAATGTTACTATTTAATTAGATAAAATATAGTTATATCATTGAATGCTTACAAAACTCAACTACCAAAACACAGATTATTGATGCTTAATATGTTCTATATATTGAACCATAAACAATTTCGTAAAACACACTGCACAAACTTTTCTTAAACTGTACTAAGTCCTTCTCTTTCCTTAATCTTTTTCACTCCACAAACTTAGGAAATGGATTGTCCAACCCCATTTAGTCATCAATCACATAATTTTATGGATCTTTTAAGGGAAAAACCTCGGAAAATACCTCAACTATATAACATTTTTCAGAAAATACATAAACTATCTGGATTCCCTAAAAAATACATGAAATATTAATAATTTCTTTCATAATACCTGAACAATTAACTGTTCTCTTTTTAATACTCAAACTACCAAATTTCATAGATTTTACACATTTTTTAATTTGAAAACTTGTTTTACCCTTTTTTTTTTCCAAATTCGATTTAGTCTTATTACAAAATTCATTTAACATGGACTATGACATTTCACCACCTTGAATCATGTCCGTCAATATTATTTTTTGCATCGATGTCCACATATCCTTCTTCGAAACCTCGTCGTTTTGCCAATTAACCAATTTCACATCGAATCAATGGATTTTCGAGTCATGTGACATCAAATTTGTGTTTGATCAAATCAACAATATCGATTTTTATGACGGATACGGAAGAAAATGTTTGATGCAAAAACTCAGTTCTAAAGAAGTAAGAAGAATCAGAGTGTAACAGTGGAGATATATGATTTTTAATATGAATAAATCGATTTTGAGAATTTTTAAAGGGTAAAATTAGTTTTTTGAAAGTATAAAACGTGTAAGATTGATAATATTGAATAGTTACGTTTTTAAAAGAGATTGGTTAATAGTTCGAGTATTAAAGAAGAAGTTATTAATAGTTCATGTATTTTTTAGGAAATCTAAATAATTTATGTATTATTCTAGCAAATGTTGTATAGTTGAAGTATTTTCGGGTTTTTCCCATCTTTTAATTAGTCAAGGGCCTTTTACCCCTAGCTAAGGGTCTTTTATAGTTGAAGTTATTATATAGTTGAAGTAGTCTCCAAGTTTGTTGGATCATATGAGGCTGCAAAATCAGCAAAACAAGTGGCTACAATGACAAGGAGATTCCGAAGGTGGCTTACGAAATTTTCTACAATGACTACAAGAAATAAAATTCAACCTTGAGCATGCATTGACATAATTTAAGAATGACCAGAAATGGTGTTCTACATGGTGGATCCTCAAAGAAAAGAAAGGGTGAGGATGGTTTTGCACATTCTTCAACCTCTCACAGAGTGGAGAATGAAGTCAAAGCAATGGCTCGTCCTCCTGGTGTAAAGGCATCAAAGTCCAAAGGTAAGAGGAGTGTAAGCAACACAAAAACAGTAGAAAATAAAGCCACTTCTCTGTGTAAATTTGAGAGCATGTGGGTGATAAAGGAGAAGGATCTAGCCGGCCAAAAAGAACTGTCAAAGCTTAGTGTTCTTGACAATCTCTTAACCAAAAAAGAACCTCTTTCAGAGATTGAAGTATCTCTTAAGAACAAGCTAATAACTGAAATGTTGTCAAATTAGTTTAAGAACTATGTATTTTACGTTTATGAACTTTGTATTCATGATGATGATGTTGTATTTCGTATTTTCTATTAAGAACTATGTATTTTCAGTTGAAGAATTAATGAATTTTTGTCTTCTTTGTTGTTTCACATGTGAATGACTCAAATTTGTTCTGCATCAATTAGTTATAGTAATGATTGTTAGAGCATCTCCTTGTGATTAATGGTTTTGTGTAAATGCCAATGGTTTTGTGTAGAGTGCAATGGTTCGGTGTGAATGATTATGTGTAAGTGTGTGAATTTGATTATGTGTGAAGAGCATCTCCTTGTGATTAAAGTGTCTGGTTACAGGACAATGACTCAAATTTGTTTCTTTCTTTGTGCGGGAGCTGATTAAAGGTGATTGATGACATTTCTACTGTCGGCACAAGGAAACAAATACACTACCATGTGTTCTTTATGATACTTTGTCTTTGCATGTACACATGCTTTTGGTTTTTTGCATGCTTTTGTTTTTTAACATTCAGACAATGTAAGAAAAAAAATCTTTTATTATTGTCCATGTATTATTGAACTTGTATTTCTTTTCACATTCAGACAATGTAAAAAAAAGAATATTTTATTATTGTCCATGTATTATTGAGCTTGTATTTCTTTTACATGTTCAGCTATATATATCTCACTGATGATATTTATCCAAAATGGGCAACTTTTATCCAATCTATTTCACTTCCACAAGATACGAAAGCATCGTTATTTGCGGAACGTCAAGAAGCTGTCTGAAAAGATGTCGAGTGTGCTTTTGGAGTCTTGGAAACTCGATTTGCAATTGTGAAAAACCTAGCTCTTTTTTGGGATAAAGTCAAAATAGGGAAGATTATGAGAGCATGTATCATACTGCACAATATGATAGTTGAAGACGAACGAGATGGATACGCTCTGGTTAATGTCGCAAAATTCCAACAAAGAAAAGGAAACATGACTTCACAAGTGAATTTTACGTTCTACCGATATGCCTACAAATCTTGTCAATATGATGGCCAATCGTACTCGAATTCGTGAGAAAAGAATCTATCACCAATTAAAAGTGAATTTGGTTGAACATATATGGCAAAGACGAAATCAAGATTAAATCGGACCGTCCTTTTCGTTTATCATTTGGGAATCTATATTATAAATGTTTTTATGTCTATGTATTTTCAAATATCCTTAAATGCAACATGTTCTAGGTTTTATGATATGTATCATGTTATAAATTTAAATTAAAAAATTCAAATTTTTTTTTTAGAACTGCAGGGTTCTACCATTGGACGAGCAAAAAACAAATAGTTCTTAGCGAGGTTTTTAAATTTTATTGATGGAGAATTTATTATAAAAAAATGGTAAGAACTTAAATTTAAGATTCATTGTTGTGGATGGTCTAAGTGTCTTATAAGAGTGTCTAATTAATAATTTAATATTAATCTTAAGATTTGGAGATCCAAAAATTAGATTAAATGTCTTATATAGGATTTTTTTAAAGCTTTAGACCCGATGATGTAGCAGCGTGTGATTGGCTGACGGATAATAAACAAGTTTTATTAAATGTTTTTATGTTTTAAATGTTTAGATGTTTTAAATTTTATGCGTATTCACGCGTTTTGATTATGTGGATGTTTCAAATTTTATAAAATTTTTTATGTTTGCTATGTTTTTGTGTTTAATAAAATGTTTTTCTAAATTAAAAGGAATTAAAAATAATTTTTTTTAAGACACCCAAATTAGGTGTCTCCATTGGAAGAATCCATAATCAACAATGTCTTAAAACACAAAAGTTAATTAAATTTATTTAAAAATCACTTTAGACACCCATCTCAAATGTCACCAATGAACATGTTCTAAGTACCACTTAGGTAACCATGCATAAAAACACCTAGAATAGGCATGCTCTAATAACATAAATAAACCAATGGTTCATCTCTCTCATCAAATCTCAGCTAGTTCGGTCTAAAACCGATTAGGCGGGATTTCTCATAAAATCACAAAAGTTTTGATAGGCCTAAACCAAATCTACAAAAAACCTATGGTAGAACCGACCACAAAAGCTAGCTTATGGGCAGGAGTGAGAGTGCTTTTATCCAACGTGGGACATTCCAGATGTAAAATTTCTTCCAAAAAAAAACAAAAAGACATTTTCCACGTTCTTATAAATTTCACTTAAAATTATGCGACTACTTAAGCTCAAAACATAATTTAAATTCGTAAACACAAAATTATTCATGCACGAATTTCCTAATAATGAAGAGTACACAATTGTTTTTAGTTTTGTTGAAACTTTTCCAAATAGTAACGATTAAATTGCTTGAATACTTTGTAGTTTGTACTGATTAATCCAACTAGTTTAGAAGAGATATCAAATATGGGGGTTTTAATTTGTTTGTTCTTCTTTTCTTCTGATTATGATTTATTTTGTCAAAATCAACATTTGAATTAATTCGAAAACAAAAGTGAATATAAAAATGAAGAAAATGGAGAGGAATTCAAAAGGATTGAAGAGTAAGCGAGTTGTGTTCTGTGCTTTTACAGCAATCCAAATGTGACAAAACGTGTTTGCATTTTTTTTAATTTCCTAAGCTTTCCAAAGCCTTTTTTTCTCAAGTTGTACAATTGTTTATTTTTAATTAATTTAAATGAACTATCTAATGTTCTTGGATGTTTCATGCTTCATGGCCACATGCTGCTCATCCAAGAATAATGCAAAAAATGCTCTACGATGTTCTACATGCTACGTAGTCTACAAAATTACTCTACGATGAAGAAAATTTACAAACTCAATAAGACAGAAGAAATGTTCCTTTTAAGACACAGGCATGTGTCTGTGTGCATGAGACAACTCACAAGGTCGTTAATGACAGTATAACTATTCCTTTAAGCTTTGAGAATCCCATTGGCGATCTGTTGTTAACTGTGGACCAAGAAACCTATTTTCAAAAAAAAACCTAATTTTCATAATTAGGATATATATCATAAGGATGAAGAAGTAGATTTATCTTTTTCATAATTATTATTTTGTTTTTTTTGGTTGAATATGACTAAAAAATGTCAGAACTAAATGGATATTTATAAATTAGGATGTATTCAAAAGTTTAGGTAGTTTAAATTGTCATTCATATAGTCTATGGATGATGAAAAAAGTCAGAGTGAATTGAGTTTAAGTGGAGAACATTTGTCTATTTTACGGAAGTGAACCCATAACTGTACGACTTAAGTTTGTGAATATACGACATAAATTCATCATATTATGAAAAGCACTTTGAAGTTTTGAGATTAGAATTTCATATAAAACAATTTGACACTGCAGCGGATTTGTAAAGATTCCTCGCAAAATCGTTACAAACTATATTGCATGGAATCGGAATCGGGTACGTGGAAGCGAAATGTTCAGAAACGCGGAAGCGATTTTTTAAAAAAAATTAGGAATCGGGTACGTTTTGGAAGCGTATAATTATATATACGTGTATATATACATATATATATATATTTTTTATTTATTTATTTAGTATCAGTTATAAATACTCATAATTAAGCCTTATTTTAAAAACATTCAAGAGTAAACTGAAAAACATCGTTTGAAATTTAGAACACAAATCCAATTCATAAAGTATTAAGTAACTTAATTAGAAAAGAAAAAAAACCACAATGTTAAAAATCAAGGATATTGATCATCATCTTCCTGTTCGTTTTTAATGGTTCGTATTTCTTTAGGGTTTTTATATTTTTTTTTTCAGTTATAAAAATTTCAAAATAATCCTAAAGATTCCTAATATTTACTTTTACACGTTTCCAAAACAAAAGATATGCTTCCGTCGAGATTCCAAAATGGAATCGGACGATTCCAAACCGCTTCCAAATCGGTAATTTTTGGAATCGCGATTCCACGACGCTTCCAAGAGATTCCAAGAGATTCCGATTCCGATTCTGGAGAGTGAAACGTCAACAAATAGAGTTTCCATGCAATGTAGGTTACAAATCCCTCACAATCTATTACACACTTTCGACCAAATGCAGTTCTACATGATAAACAGGCCCGACCCAACCCATTTTGTTGCCTAAAAGCAAAAAAGTAAAATGATGCCCTTACTGGCACTCGAACCCTGCACCTCCTAGTCTAGTAGCACGTAGTCAACAACCACACTATGACCAATTTTTTAAAAATTGATGCCCTTGAATTGGTTTTATATTTTGATGCCTAAAGCATGGGCTTCCTGGGCTTTAGCCCAGAGCCGAGCCTGATGATAAACATGATAAAATGTAAAATTTTAGGATGAGTCTAAGAAAGCATGCAGTATCAAAGTTGAGTTGTAGTCAGTATCATAATTTGATGTAATTTGCAGTAAAAAATATGTAGTAGAAACTGCATAGTTATGTAGTGAGAGGTAACTTTTCAACAATACAACTGACTGATAACTTTTCTGATGTATAAGTTGCATTATATGTTATTAAAATAAATTAAATATAATAAAAACATATTTTTCATAAAATATTAATGTCACAACCATGTCAATATTTTGGATTGAGAATGCAATGTGGATCATAGAAAAAAATGCCACTAACACAACTTAATGGATTTAGTCGACTTTTATTTTATTTTCCTAAAGGCCATAAACTTAAATGTAATTAGCTAGCCCTCATGATCTCTAATCTAACCTAGCCGTAATCAGAAGAAAAGAGAAAGAAAGATGAGAAGAGATTGAGTGATTGACGGGAAGAGGAGAGGAGTGAAAACGTGAGGAAGGTGTTGTTGAGATGGAATATAGGCGAGCTATGGTGGTTTGAGTGAGATTCGACGGTGATGATGGTGGCGTGAACCACGGTGAGGCAGTGGTGGAGAGTCCACATGAGAAGAAGATAAGAGATGAGTAAGAAAAGAAGCTGAAGAAGGTAAATTTGTCCCGTTCTGGGGAAGGAGAGATACAGACAGCCAAACCGGGTCGGAATCAAACGAGATTTTAAGGATAATAAGTAGCCAAATCTCTGATTTAGTAGTATCCAAAAGAAGTTTTTCATTCGGAGTTATGGTCTCAAAGTTATTGGTGTTTTATTAAAACGGATCTGTACAGAGTGAATTTTTGATCAGTCGACTTCGCATGCGTTTTCTGGACAAGTCTGAAGGAACTAGATTTTGATATGGATATCATTGGAAAGCCCTGAGTCTTGGCTCTCCAGAGACACTAGGAAGATATAGCTTTTTTCTGACTGGTTCAGTCAGGCCGAACCGAATAAACGTTTAGGAAGTTTAATAATGGAATGTTAAACATTATTTCTTAAACGCAGATTTGAGACGCTTTTTTCATTCATTATTTTGAAGGTGCAGTTTTAGAGTTTCTGGATACTTTAAGGCTAAGGTGAGGGTTGAAATTTGTGGATTAATGTTATGCAATGATATGATTTAGTGAGCACGTATGCTTTGTCTAGGAATAGTGATTGATGTGATAAATGAAATGTTAACTTGAGATTATGTTATTGTATAAGTTAATATGTAATATATGATATATAATGTGTATAGCCGGATTGAGAGCGTGTGACTTGGCGATCCCGCTGAAGCCCGTTAACGGCTGACGAGTCAGAAAGGGTGGCGTACGACTTTTTGAGGTGACAGCCAGCCCGAAGTTGTTTCATGGACTTCGGTCAAGATATATGATATGTGCTTCGGCATATAAAATGTGATATGTGTGATAATGAAAATGTGATGTATGTTATGTTGATAACTGGATAGTTGTTAGGTTGAATGTTGCTTAACTGTTTCTAGGCTTAGTATATTTGTTTCATTAAATTATATTGTTGTATAATATGGATTATGTAGGCAGACATGATCTCTCTCACTAAGTTATTCTCCTCAAAATTGCTCACCCATTTTTACCATTTTCAGTGTGTGCATGTGTTTTTTGTGTTGCAAGTTTAGGCTCAAAACCTAGGGCTCAAAGTGATCGGGAACGGATTATGCCAACTAACAAGAAAACTAATTGAATACCATCATCAACAATACCATCATTGGTCATCTTCATCCAAAAATAAAAGTAAAATAAAAGTAGTATGATAAGAAAATATACATTGATATCTTCAATAAACAAGTTACAAGAATGCTTATAGAAAAAAAGATAAAAACCAAACCATTAAAACTACGTAAGTTGGAAAATTGAATAATTTTTTTTTTTAAAAATAGTAACTCATGTAAAATGCATGAAAATACAAATCAAATAAAAAAAATAAAAATAATCGTGGAAAATAGATTAAGAATATTAAAAAATAGTAATTCATCTCTAACACATGAGAATTTTCTTGATGTTGAGTTGATTTTTGAGTTACTAATTTTATAAATGGTATAACTCAAATTTGTAAATCAACGATAACCCTTGTTCTAAAACACGGCCGCGTTGGCCGCTTCCGCGCCGGCGAAACGTTCGACGGTTCCTTGCCGTGGCGATTTTGATATATCCGGCAAAATCCTCGAAAATTATGAAAAATCTCTATTTTTTGTCGTTGCAAAGTAGATTTCAATAAGTACTTGATGGATCTAACCTATTTTGCTATAGAAAAATAAAGGAAAACAAGAAAAACTTATGAAAGTTATGATAAGACATGAGGCGTCGGGAGCTTAAGGGTTGCAGTAGGCATGACCACGGTTACGGTTATCGCGGTTGGTTATTTAACCACTGGTTACGGTTCTATTTTTTCTTTAATCTTAACCTTAACCATTTATATATGGTTAAACGGTTACGGTTAAATACAGTTGCGGTTGATACGGTTGCGGTTATATACGGTTATAAGTATTTGATAATTAAAATACGGTTAATTGTACGGTTATATATATTTTTAAAAATATAATAATAAAAAATAAATGAATGTTTAAATAAAAATGTTTTAAATTCTTTTATATATTTTGAAAGTAGGTTTGAAAGTGTGATGGTATTAAAATCAAACAAACGTTATTTTGTTTGATTTTTTGGGGGTGAAGTTATAAGAAGCTACAGTATGATCTTTAACTTTATTATATAATATGATCTTTGGCTTCACTACGAGGATCTGAGATCTGATTAGTTTAGAAAAAAGAAGTTTAACGTTATCAAAAAAAAAAAAAAAAGAAGTTTAAACTAAAGACTTGAAATTTGTGTTTCCCTCCAAATATTTTTGTTGCATCCACTTTCCACACGATCTTTTACGTTTCATAACTAAACTCCATAAATAATGATAGTACATAATTTTTTCTATGCCATACTTATCCTACATAATTAATTATATGTAAGTTTAATTTCGATTTTAAAACGGTTACGGTTAAAATTTTACGGTTTAATATCACGGTTAACCGGCGGTTATCATATGGTTACGGTTAAATTACGGTTACGATTATTAATTTCTTTTAACCATAACTAATATATTTTTACGGTTAACGGTTACGGTTATTTAACCGTTTTATATGGTTACGGTTGAAAACGGTACGGTTACGGTCCGAAATACGGTTACGGTTTAATTTTGGTCATGCCTAGGTTGCAGATGTTCATTTGGAAAGGTTGAAGACGAGGGTACATTCGTAATTTACCATTAATTACGCATAAATTGAAGAAAACAAAAATTTGTACATGGAGCGGTGTTGAACTTGCGACCCGTTGGATAGCACATGTTACTCTGTCTATATTCTCTTCACAAATTGTATGATTATGAAGATTCTTACCATGATTAGGTTCTTATTAACATGATCAGGTTGGCTGATGTATCATCAATTCACCTTAAAATGCCAAATATTCACTTTCTACCTGTAAATCTTTCAACCAAGCAAAATCCTTCAATGGTTAAGGTAAGAACATAACTAAAATCTGAAAACCCATTCCAAGATACAAATGGTTTCTGAAAATTTGATTTTGCAGTTCAAAGATGATGTATACCTGCCAACCGATGAACCTCACGGATCTATAGAAGCAACCGTAAGACGGATAAGCTCAAAAATTTAAGGTTCTGGACAATGCAAGGACCAATTTACAACTATTTCACACGTTCTGTAACCTTATGCTTTGCCAAGTTTATGAAATAAAGAGGGCCACTCTTCTTGAGGTGTTATGCTATGTGTTGCAACTATGGTATCCATTGCTTCAAACACGAAATGTTTACATACAAACATATAAATGCAAATACATACATATCAGAAACTTTACATTTTTATTCAGTACATTTCTTTGATTAGGTTACCATTTATTTTTTAAAATGTTTACATACAAACATATAAATGCAAATACATACATATCAGAAACTTTACATTTTTATTCAGTACATTTCTTTGATTAGGTTACCAATTAAATTTTTAAATGGTTAATTATACTTCCACACGCAAACAATGAGTAGTACTTAATAGTTTGGAAAGGATTCTTATGCCTTTCTTATGTTTGAGCAGAAGAGAAGCGACTGAACGGGTCCCCGAATGCAGCTACATTCCCTGGACGCGAGTACACTACCTGAAATGTTGCGGGAAAAAGCATAATCAAGTCTTTGTTGAGTGATACTAAGAAAAGAAGCATGAGTATATGGTTAATGCTCATGTTACCTGGTAGTCTCCAAGAGTAAGAGTCTTGAAACCAGCTGCACAATAGTCAAAGTAATATTCCCATGTCCTTATGAATTTATCGTCGAATCCAAGATCCGTGATTTGCCTGCACAGGTAATAACTAGACATATGAACATGCTTATAATGAATGATTCCAAAATAGAAACAGAGGAAATGTGTTACTTCTGTCCCTCCAAGAAGTTCTTCCTCCAGTATCTTAGTGTATGGTAGTAATGAATTCCGATGTTCTCAATGCTTTCAACGCTGCAATTTTTTGGTATTAGATGTGTGTCGAAGGAGAGAAACAGGGAATTTGCACATGGAAGCTAGAATCTGATAATAAAGAGAAGACCTACCAGAGCTTAGAAGAAGTGGACATAGCTGAAGTAACTCTAGCTAAAGAAGGAAGGCATCCACCGGGGAATATATATTCTTTTATGAAATCTGAATTTAGTCTGTACTCATTATAACGCTCTTCGGGTATTGATATGAACTGTAATTATTGCAACTCATGAGACTAGAGATATATGAGCTCAAAGGGAACTGTGAGGGAAGAAGCAAGCATTACCTGCAGAACAAAGATACCGTTTTCTGCAAGCGCAGCTTCACAATGGGTGAAAAATGTCTCTATGAATTCATGGCCTACATGTTCTATCATCTCACTGAAGCATCCAGAATGTTATGTCATAGACTCATAAGACAGATAACATATTTATATACACTAAGGAGGGAAAAAATATTACCAAGATATAATTCTGTCATATTTTTTAGCATCAGATAGTTGACGATAATCGCAGAGCTGAAACGTAATCCGATCCTGGCAATCCATAAGTTATATTGTTAGTCATAGCCTTGGGATCAGATACTAAGATCTAGAGATGGATTATATACACAAACCTGAAGTCCAGCTTCTTTCACTTTTTCTTTTGCATAGTTAAGTTGCTCAATAGATAATGTAATGCCGGTGTATTTGCAACCGGTTCTTCTCACAACTTCTATGCCCAAAGTTTCCCATCCGCTTCCAATGTCTAAAACCTCATGGTCCTTCTCTATCTTCGCCTGAAATTTCCCACATTTGATCATTAAAAACCAGAGAAAAATCGCGGTTCTTGTTTTTATATCAAGAAAATGATTCTCCTATAGATCTTACCTTCTCAATTAAAAGAAATATTTTTCTCATCTGTGCAGTGTTGAGATCCTCATCATCTGACTATATAAATGTTAAACGACGAAAGATCAAAGTCAGAGAGATACGACAACAGAAAAAGCCGAAAAGAGTGAGGAGATTTCAATGTCACCTTGAATATCCCAGAGGAATAAGTCATGGTATCACCCAAGAACAAAGCAAAGAGCTCGTTACTCTGCAGAATTACCCAACGATGAAGCAAATCAAGACCCGAAAGGTCCAGAAAAATGTGGGTTTAAGAAAACTTACAAGATCATAGTGACGCGAAATGTTCCTTCGCGCTTGAGTTAAAGTGTTTTGCCTAGAGACATGCTTTAGGAATTGCTTTACAGATGCTAAACCAGCACTCAGAAACATTGGTGTCCACCAACCCCTGGTAAGTGATATTATCCCACAACGGAATTTGGAAATATAATACAATGATATATAAAAAGTTAAGGCCAATCAACTCATTGACAATTGGTTTTGAGTTGGAAGCTCGTGAGAAACACAAATTTAATACAAGTGCAATGGAACAAATGGACGCTAACATAATAACACATGATTCGAAGTTTGAAACGTTACCTTTTCTTGACAAGATTTGAGTTCCGTGAGTTCATTTCTTTGTTGGCAATGAGAATCTGCAAGTTTTCATGGTCAAAGCACATAGATGTCGGTCATAAAAATTTAAAACTTTAATACCTATGTGTTTAATAATTGTATGTATCATACCATGATCAGATTCAAAAGTCCTGTTTCCTTATCAACAAACGAAAAATCTCCATCTATATAAGCATCAGCAAGTCCTAAATCGGCTCGTGTCATAACCTATGCAAAAAAAAGATTTTAGTTCTTGATCTTCATAAGAAATAGTTTCAACTAAGTCAAACATGAGTTTCACACTAACCTTCCAGTAAAACTGAGGATTGTGAATCTCCAGGACAGATTTCAAGGAACATCTCGGATCATTTCCTTCGAAAGTGAACACCGATCCTCCTTAAAGTATTCTGTTAAAATCAATCTAATAAGTTAATGTCACATTCAAAGAAACTAATAGACATAAATATGTAGTTAGGAACTCACGTTACACAACCGGTTGATATGAACTGTCTCAAGAATTTTGTAAAGAAAGACCGAGCCCATTTCTCGGTCATCGAAGGGACCATTTGCTTCTGGTTGCTCACTGGAGAATCCATATCTTTTCTTAGCAGATATTGTGCAGCTGCCATACCAGCCTGACGTATATATATATATATATGCTAGAAAAAAGATTCAACAAGAAGACCAAAACATATGATACTATTTGGTAGTATGATATCGTGAAGACAAAACAAGTTGACTAAAATGTATATATATATATATATATATTTATATATTTATGCCAGAAAACGATTCCTCAACAAGACCAAAATATATAATATTATATATTGGTTAGGAACTGGATTTATGAATTATTATAAATTATGAGAATAATTATAGGACAATTATACAACGGATAATTTTGACCTTGATAAATGAAATCACTCCGAACGACATTCTTTTCACTATGTTGAAAATCTCATGTAATCTGTATTCTCTAAGACTCGAATTTCATACATTATGCTACAAAAATATTAACGTAAGAGGACTTCTACGTTGTTAGTATAATGTAGAAAGACAAAACACGTTGATTAAAATACTAGTCTGGCATATTTTTTTTTGCTAAGCATGTTAATATCATATATAATGAAAGTTCAGTTACAAAAATGTAACCAATTTACAAATGATTCCTTGGCAAAAATAGATAAAAAAAACAAGGAATACATTAATTTGAATTACAAGAAGAGAGATGAGAAGGTCAACGTAGCCAGAGCTCCATCAGCTTACCAAATCTGCGGCGGTGACGTCTAGCACTGATGATGTTCCTGAGGTCTCGGTCAATTTTGGAAAAAACGATGGGAGGAGGAATAGATGTAGCGTTGAAGAGAACGTTGTTCCTCTGCTTCCATACATTGTAGATTGTAGCCTGAGCTGCTAGTGAACGAAGGAGGGACGGAATCCCCTGCACTGAAGATCTTGTCCACGAGAGGAGCTCTGCCCAGGATCTTAACATATGCTAAGGGGGACCAAGCTATTGAATCACAATTCTCCAAATGTCAAGGCTGTACTCACAGGAAAGCAACAGATGATCCCTAGTTTCATCTTCTCTCGAGCATAAACAACAATCCTTTGGGATATTCAAGCCCCAAGAGGCTAGCCTCACCCTTATTCGTAATCTATTCATGTTAGCAATCCACATGTTAAAGGCGTGTTTCGGGACGTAGCCTTTAAACCAGGCAGAGCCAAACCAATCCTTGATCTCGTCTCTCGGTCTGAGAACCTCCCATGTCTTAGCAGAGGAGAAGACGTTTGAGGGGTTCTCATTGATCACCCATAAGAATGAATCAGGAGACGATGAGAGCGAAGGTAAAGTAACAGTGGTCAGGAATGTATGGAGCTGAAGCTGAGTATCAGACCTAGGGGGAGGAAGCAACCAACCCTCAGTAGTACAAGCATCTGCCACAAAAGCCTGTAGAGGGAGCCGCATACTTCTTGGACCATTATCACCAATTAGGTTAATAAGGGGGCCTATCGGTGTCCACGAATCAAACCAAAACCATGTTTTCTGCCATTTCCAACCCTTGCTGTGATGAATCTAGCAGCCAGAGGTCTCAGGGCTAATATGGCATTCCAAGTCCAAGAGAAAGATGGGCAAGTTTGCACTAACCAGAAACTAGCATTACTCAAGTGATGGTGATGATGCCAAGCTGCCCAAAGAGTTTTAGTTTCTGAAAAAATGAGCCAAGTGAAACGCAGGCAAAGTGTTTTGTTCCAAGAGTGGAAACACCTTACTACTAATCCACCTTCCTTTTTAGGCAAGCATACTTGTTTCCAGTTAACCTTAGCCCCTGTTCCTGAGACAATGTCTCCTGACCATATAAATCTTGCACACAACGCTTCTATCCATCTGATACATCCTTTAGGCAGAATAAAGGCAGAGATTCAGAATGTTATAATACCAGATATGACTGAGGACAGTAACTGGAGCCTACCAGCATAAGACAGTGATTTAACTGCCTATGACCTAAATCTGACCACCAGTCTCTCCAGGAGAGGATCATACTCAGCGATCTTGATCTTTCGTGACATAAGGGGCAGACCTAGGTACCTAATCGGTAGTGAGCCAACAGTGAATCCATAGCTAGAGATAGCAGTAGATTCAATGTGGTTCAGTCCAGCGTGAAAGAGCTGAGTCTTGTCCTTATTCATTCTGAGACCTGACCAAGAGGAAAAATCGTCTAATGCTTCATTAATATCATGCAAGGATGAGGAACCTCCATTGAAAAATATCATCACATCATCTGCGAACATAAGGTGGGTGATATTCAACTCTAAAGTTCCAGGGTGGTATCTTATATAGCCAGCATCAAATCTTGAGTGAAGGAGCCTTGAAAAGACTTCCATTGCTAGAACGAATAAATAGGGAGAGAGGGGATCTCCCTGTCTCAGCCCCTAAGTGCTGTTGAAGAAGCCACTAAAGGAACCATTAATCATAACAAAGAAAAAAGGCGTTGAAATGCACTCATTTATCCAGCTTACAAATTTTGTTGGCAATCCCAGTGCTCTAAGCGCAGCTAGCATGAAGTCCCATCTAACCAATTCAAATGCCTTTCTCAAGTCCACTTTTAGGATAACACTAGGTTCTATATTCCTTTTGTTATATCCATGCACTATCTCAGTTGCTAACAAGACATTTTCAGCTAATAATCTTCCAGGGATAAAGGCTGATTGAGATAAAGAAATTACCTCTGACAGAATGGTTTTGAGTCTTGAAGCAAGGAGCCTTGAGATGACCTTGTAGATAGTGTTGAGGCATGAGATGGGCCTGAAATGAGAGGCTATAGAGGCATTACTGATTTTTGGGATGAAGACAAGGTTAGTAGCATTCAGTTGCTTAAGCAAGCATCCAGACTTGAAGAATTCCTCTAGTGACTCTGTCACCTCTGGGCCAACAATGCTCCAACTACCAATGAAGAATTCTGAGGAATAACCGTCAGGACCGGCTGATTTATTCTTTGGGAGTGAGAAGAAAGCTTCTCTGATATCCTCTTTAGAGAACCTTTTGTCAAAAAGGATCCGGTTTTCCTCAGAACATCTGAAAGGAAGTAAAAGCTCAATGTCTTCCTGAACAAACATCTGGTGACTCTGCTCAGCTGCTAAGAGATTTGTAAAGTATTGTACACAGTGATCAGCAATATCAGATTGAGACTCAATTCTCCTCTCATCACTTGTCATCAGGAAATGAATATGGTTTATTGATTTCCTTGAAGCAACCATTCTATGAAAATAGGCCGTGCAAAGATCACCCTCTTTGTACCAAGTGACATTTGATCTTTGGCAGAAGAAAGCTTCCTCTGCTTTAGCTAGAACCTGCCATTTTCTTTCTGCTTCAAGCTCCAGAGCCGCATTAGCTTCTAAAGGGTCTGCTAAAGTGTTACTTTGCAGGAGAAGTAATGCCTCATGTGCCTCCTCTACTCTCTTTTCCAAGTTTGAGTAATTATCCCTACTAAACTCCCTGATAATTTTCTTCAATGCCTTAAGTTTTTTGGAGACTCTGAACATCGCAGTTCCAGGGACATTTATGGAGAACCAATGATGACACAGCAACGGTAAAAAGTTTTGGTTCTTCAGAAGAAAGTTGAAAAACTTGAACTGTTTCTTCACTTGCAGAGAAGGTAGGTTCAAAACCATAGTAGAGCAAGCATGGTCGGAGAAGTCTGGTTCCCCGAAGGATGCAAAAGCTGTAGGGAACTGGTTATAACATGCATCATTAACTAGGACCCTATCCAGCTTCTTGGCAATAGGTCTTAACATATATAATTTTGTTTGAAGTATAATCATATAGAAGACAAAACAAGTTATTTTTTTTTTAAAATAATACAAAACAAGTTGATCAACTAACAAGTTCTAGTTTAGAAAGAGAAAAATTTGAGATGTAATTTTCATGCAATAGCAGGAACAGAGCTCGTGGACGATGAAGTATAGCTTAGGAATCTACTAAGTGTCAGTGAGGTAACCATGCATAAAAACACCTAGAATAGGCATGCATTAATTACATAAATTGATCAACCCAAAACCAATGATTCATCTCTCTCATCAAATCTCAGCTAGTTCGTTCTAAAACCGATTAGGCGGGATTTCTCAAAAAATCACAAAACTTTTGATAGGCCTAATCTACAAAAAAGCTATGGTACAACACCACAAAAGCTAGCTTATGGGCAGGAGTGAGAGTGCTCTTATCCAACGTGGGACATTCAGATGTAAAATTTCGCCCAAAAAAAAAGACATTTGATAAGCTCAAATTAGACCTTTGAACTACTCTCTCAAATTAAGAGATCATGGTAGTACTTAGGGTTATCGAATCCACAGGGAATCAGAGAAACACAATAGATTTAAAAGTTCGAATTAAGCTAAGCAGAATATGATGAATTAAAAGATAAGTAATTAAAGCAATTAAAGGGTTGTAAACATCAATAAAGAGAAAGTCAAGCGCAGAGAAATCTCAGGTGAATCAGAATTGTAGATATAAATTAAAGACATGAATATGAAGCTCAGTTCTTAAACATGAACACGAATATAAAATCAATCAACTTTCGCTGCAGAGATTATCAATGTTTAAATCCTAGAAAACCAAATTTCTTTCCGAATCCTAACAATCTAAACAAGCATTAAAGTTCAAGCTCAAATGTTCACAAAACCGTAAGCTAAATTTCTTTGCGAAAAAGAATTTTGCTCATCAAAGACTAGATCAGGTAATCAACAAAACTGCCGTTTCTATTAATTATCCTAAGATCAGATTTCAGATCATGAATCTAAAATCAGCAATAAGCACAAGTCAAGACGAAGAACTTCTAAAGATATTATCTTATGCAATTAAAATCAGATCTAGCAAAACATTAAACACCTTTGAATAAACATAAACCTAACAGGGTAACTACTCAGACATATTCAAAGTAGCAAATATATTATTAATTGAATATATCTCATAAAAATTGATAAAATAAAGCATAAGCCTAAACAATGGCTCTAAAAACGTATTTATAAGGTTCCTAAACCGTCATTAACATAATTGTAAACATCTTGAACTTTCGGGCTTCAAACGGACATCTTTGAAATTGGGCTTTTGGCTTGATCGCACATGGTGTCGATCGACACTCAGAGTGGTGTCGATCGACACCCTCTTGAAAATTTGATTCTTCGCTTCGATCTTCGCCACTTCACTCCGCATTGCTCCAAAACTTCCAGTAAACATCAATTATGCCTCAAGCGTCTAGTACCTTTAAAGACTCTAAAAACATAAACAAAACACACCAAACACTCTAGATATTGGACTTATATCATGGTCTAAACTGGGTAAAAACTATGATAAATCAACTCCCCGAGACTTAGCTTTTTGCTTATCCCTAAGCAAAACAGATGTTATCACTCCTTTAGAAACTACATACCTTGCTAAGTCAATCCAGTGATACTTTGATGTGTCCCTAAAAGTATAGCAGTCCTCCAGATTGATTCCAAACCCCTTAGAGAATCTCAGACTTTCAGTTGCAAACCCCTTTCATTTATTTAGTGTGGTTTCATCGAGGGAATATCGATCGCTGGACCTTCTAGATTCTTTCACTTCCTTTAACACTTTCTTGCGTTTCACCCTCTCTCTTCCCTCTGAAACTCTATCCAATTAAGGATATCATAGAGATGTAATGCTTTTTTGAGCTTTTTTCTCAGGATTTTTCTGATTTTCGGACTTGCACTTTTTTGCTTGAACTTCACTTTTCTGTAGACTTTTTTAATACCTTGGCATCTCTATGATTCACTAGATCAGTGCTTACTACTATTGTTCTTGTGGAGACAGGGTCATGAGGCTTTTTCTTTTTGATATAGGACAATTGAATTCATCATTTGGGATGAAGTTTCAAGAGCAGTTCGTCCTCACTTTCAAGTGTTTGGAAGCTGAATCAAGTTTTGTGATTTCTAACGCCCAAGACAAGAGATTAGAGATTCATTAAGAGCGGGGTCTATAACATTTTTTCTGGTGTTCTCCAAAAATCTGAACTCGCTTCGTTAAATCGATCTACTTCCAGTTACCCACATCAGTACAACCAGCCAACTTGCATCGGAAATGGTCCTTGAGTGTTGTTCAAAGCATGTAGAAAGGGGAGTTTTTGACCCGAAAATTTTAAAATTGACTCTAAAAACTCTAAAACAAAATACATAGTTGGCAACTACCTCCCCCAGACTTAAACAACATTGTCCCCAATGTTATTAAGCCTGAGATTGGTGAATAAAATAGATAGAAAAAGAAAGGAATTGAAATTTTGAAGAGAAAAAGTAACCTGGAGGGGGTGTCGATCGACACTGTCAAGGGTGTCAATCGACACCTTAAAATATTAGCTATGTCGAGCGACAAAATCACTTATGTCGATCGACAGGTGCATCTAAAGTTCGTCCAAACGTTTATTTCTCCTAAAAATCAAAACCAAAAAAGAACACCAAACATAAAATTGTAAAAGAAAACAAAAATAAAATAAAATAAATGACTAGACTCACAAGTGAGTTGCCTCTCACTAAGCTCTTGTTTTCAGTCCGTTAGCTTGACTGTGTTGAGGAACTAGATGTCTGGAGGATCCGCACTTTTCCATGGAATGATTCCAGGAAAGAGCTTTTGCGTTTTTTTAACCATAGTCTAAACGACTACATCTCCTTTGTCTTTAAGCTCTTGAGGAACGATGATTCGCATTTTAGCAAAAGGCTTGGAAGTCCTTTTTAGATTCACCTCTTCTTTACATCCCTTGGATGGATCTCTTCTTTTACCTGCAGAATCATCAACAGAAAAACCAAGCCTTCGAGAAACTTGTGCTTGCATGAGCGCGTAACAGCCTTTTGACATTTTAAAACATGATTGAAATCAGGAGTTTTAGGTTCAAGAAGCTCGTACGTTTGCTCTATGAGAGGATTGAGTGTTGAGAGTTGTGGAATAATCTGTTTAGCAACAGATGAAGGACCGAATTCTGATTCCTTAGAGTCGTCATCCTCCAAAATTTCCACATAAAATGTCTGACCGTCTATAGTGGACCTTCTTCGTGTGCTCTCCATGTCAAAATCGATGATCACATCGTCTAGATCAAGCTTGACCTTTCCTTTTCTCACATCAATCTGAGCACCAGCAGTAGCTAAGAATGATCTTCCTAAGATCAAAGGATCTTCAGGCTCATCATCATACTCCAAAACCACAAAATTCGCAGGAATTATGTAGTCCTGAATCTTAATAGGCACATCCTTTAAAATTTATTTTGGAAATCGTCTGGATCTATCAGCTAGAAGAAGAGACATCCTTGTGGTCTTGAATTTTGTCATCCCAAGTTGTACAGCCACAGATAGAGGCATTAGATTGATACCGGATCCCAAATCGTATAAAGAATGAGGAAACTGCCCTGTTGAGATTAAACAATAAAGCACAAAGTATCCTGGATCAGGAAGCTTGACTGGAATCTTGCTCTGGATCATAGCGCTTACTTTCTCTGAGACTACCACATCCTTCTTTTCTTTTTAGGAACTGGAGCTATGTTCAAAAGGATTGCTCTGATATCTCTAGTCAGCAATGCGCCTTCCTCAGGACTAACTCCATTAGCCAAAATCCTAATAAAAGAAATCTAATGGTGTTGATTCCCCGGCAACGGCGCCAAAATTTGATATGCTCAAATTAGACCTTTGAACTACTCTCTCAAATTAAGAGATCACGGTAGTACTTAGGGTTATCGAATCCACAGGAAATCAGAAAAACACAATAGATTTAAAAGTTCGAATTAAGCTAAGCAGAATATGATGAATTAAAAGACAAGTAATTAAAGCAATTAAACGGTTGTAAAGATCAATAAAAAGAAAGTAAGGCGCAGAGAAATCTCAGGTGAATCAGAATTGCATATATAAATTAAAGATAGGAATATGAAGCTCAGTTCTTAAACATGAACACGAATATAAAATCAATCAACTTTCGCTGCGGAGATTATCTATGTTTAAATCCTAGAAAACCAAATTTATTTGTGAATCCTAACAATCTAAACAAGCATTAAAGTTCAAACTCAAATGTTCACAAAACCGTAAACCAAATTTCTTTGCGAAAAAGAATTTTGCTCATCAAAGACTAGATCAGGTAATCAACAAAACTATCATTTCTATTAATTATCCTAAGATTAGATTTGAGGTCATGAATCTAAAATCAACAATAAGCACAAGTCAAGATGAAGAACTTCTAAAGATATTATCCTATGCAATTAAAATCAGATCTAGCAAAACATCAAACACCTTTGAATAACCCTAAACCTAACAGGGAAACTACTCAGATATATTCAAAGAAGCAAACATATTATTAATTGAATATATCTCATAAAAATTGATAAAATAAAGCATAAGCCTAAACAATGACTTTAAAAACGTATTTATAAGGTTCCTAAACCGTCATTAACATAATTGTAAACATCTGGAAGTTTCAGGCTTCAAACGGACATCTTCGAAATTGGGCTTTTGGCTTGATCGCGCATGGTGTCGATCGACACTCAGAGTGGTGTCGATCGACACTCAGAGTGGTGTCGATCGACACCCTCTTGAAAATCTGATTCTTCGCTTCGATCTTCGCCACTTCACTCCGCATTGCTCCAAAACTTCCAGTAAACATCAATTATGCCTCAGACGTCTAGTACCTGTAAAGACTCTAAAAATATAGACAAAACACACCAAAGACTCTAGATATTGGATTTATATAATGGTCTAAACTGGGTAAAAATCATGATATATCAACATTTCCACGTTGTTATAAATTTCACTTAAAATTATATATCCAACCACTTAAGCGCAAAACATAATTTAAATTGGTGAACACAAAATTATTCATGCACGAATTTCCTAATTATGAAGAGTACACGATTTTTTTGTTTTGTTGAATCTTTTCCAAATAGTAACGATTAAATTGCTTAAATACTTTGTAGTTTGTACTGATTAATCCAACGAGTTTAGAAGAGATATCAAATATGGGTGTTTTTGTTTGTTCTTCTTTTCTTCTGATTATGATTCATTTTCTCAAAATTAACATTTGAATTAATTCGAAAACAAAAGTGAATATAAAAATGAAGAAATGGAGAGGAACTAAAGGATTGAAGAGTAAGCGAGTTGTGTTCTGTGCTTTTACAGCAATCCAAATGTGACAAAACGTGTTTGGATTGTTTTTGATTTTAGAGCATGTTTATGGATAGGTAATATGGAGAGGTAAGATAAGAATTTTTTATTATTAATTGTATTGGGATTTGTATATTTACCCTAATTTAGTTTTGTGATTTTTTTAGTGATTATAGGTAGTAAATATAGTGGAGTTCTTAATTCTTTTTTTTTTAATTTGTATTTTTATAAGTGAAATTATTTTTTTTCAAATTCAAAACATAGTAGTACATTCATTAAAATATGAAATTTCAAACATATATGAAAAAAAACATTTTAAACAGATTTTGAAATCATAAATGGAAAAGAACGCTCAGTTGTAGTCTTGATATTGTCCAAATTTTTGCCATATCTGCTCAACCAAATCATTTTTTAATTATTGATGATGTTGTTTATCACGAAGTCGAGTTCGAACACCCAGCATATCAGCATTAGTTGTAGGCATAGATGTAGAAAACGTGTAATCTTAAAATTGATAACATAAAATATTGATTATTTTTTAAAATTATATTTTCTTATTATTACAAATGAAACAAAAGCTTAACTAATTAGAAGACAAAACCATATATAAAATTGATTATTGCACATTATATACTTTTGGTTGGGCACATAAAATTGATTATTGCACATAATCTTCCAACATTCGTAAATCATCTATACACATACTAAAACAACAATTCTGATTCTGATCAAACTTGTTTGATACTTTGTATGCATAATGCATCAAATGTGGAATCAACCAACCATAAGCCAGAAACTAATCAATCAAATTCTAGGTGGGTCGTTTCATCTTAAGAAGACCAGCAATGACATGAGCTCGACTACTCGGAACTCCAGTCTTAGCCAAAGCTTTTCCACTTTTGTCCAACAAAACAAAGCAAGGTACATACTTTATATCATAGTGAAGAAGCTGCATTTCAAACAAAAATTACCAAATTACCAATCATCAAACTCTTGTAATTTGTAACAAAAAGAGCTAATTTTGATTACCTTCGAAAACCATTACTCATTCTCTGCATCTGCCATAGTAACACTAAGCCAATTTGCCTTTCACCCATTTAATTTCTCTGATTCCATCATCAATAGAACAAAAGATGAATCACCCAACACAAATCGGAACCCTGAAACTAAACATTGCCTAGATGATCATCATTGCACACAAAGCTACTACACAATATGCATCATAAGAGCACTAAACCCTGAAACTAAACATTGCCTAGATGATATGCATCACAACTAATTCACAGTAGGGATTATTTATAATCCAAAATTGAAGAAAAAGAGCATCTTTGCTCAATTCTCATCAAAATCCCCCCATTGTTCTTGATTCTTGATTCTTGATTCAATTTCTAGTGGTTTACTAATTTCATAAATTAGCTTCCAAAACGATAAGAATTTGCTAGTGGTTTACTAATTTCATTACGAAAATACCTAATCAAAAGATGAAATCCACAAATCAAGTTAAGTCAAATTCGAAGAATCTCTAAGAACAAACGAGACCCAGAAAATCATGTTCAGAAACTGCATCACCATTAACCGATTTCTCTAAAACGATTCAAGAGAAGATTTATAGGTTTACCAGTTTCGAATCTGCATCACCATCAACCGTAAGACCGGAATCGAACGAGTTCGAAAGAGTCGACTCAGGAGAAGCTTCCGCATCAACACGATCCATCTCTAGAGAAACAATATTCATGACTCTGTAATCGTTCTCCATTGTTTCCGCATCAACACGATCCATCTCCAGAGAAACAATTTTTTTTTTTCAGAATTCCGACCAATCATACGCTGCCACGCAACTCATATTTACCGTTAACATAAGCTGAAATAGTAGAACCGGTAATATAAGAATAAGTGTATTTACAATTAAATTAATGGGTTTATACATAATAATCCACCTATATTTACTCTAATTTACCTTCTATAAACATTCTATAGCCTTTTTTCTCGGGTTGTACAATTTTCTATTTTTAATTAATTTAAATATATTATGGATAATAGCATAGATAATTATCCATATAGATAATGATTATCCATTAGATTATCTTATTGGTTTCTTCTCCTTTAAGAAACACATTTGCCGACTTCTTCATTCTCTATATATATGTGTACGTGAGGAGATGATAATGAATAAGAAGTTGAGTTTCTTCTTCATCCTCTTTTCTCTTACAACTCCTTCTCTCGCCTCTCTATACATATATATTATATACATATAATACAAACACATATAGATATGATAAAGAAACATACGTATATAGTTATAGGCTTACTTTTTTATAGTCTAGTTTACAACACGTTATCAGCACGATCGTCTCTCGATCCGATCAATCTCATACTGTTATTCTATACGATCAATCTTATATCAAAAAGGTTAAATTTAAATTTATAATTATGCAATCTAAATTTAGATTTATCTATTATTTACGGAATGGAAGGTTCGTTTCCTCCATAATTTTATGGTAGGCTATGCTACCTATTTGTTAATGGAAAGACATATAATAGGCTATGTCTTTCGAGTTGATCTTATATGGTAGACGCTGCCTTCTTGATCAAACTAAAAATTTATGTCTCTATAATCTCATATAGTAGGCTCGCCTCCTTGATTATATGAAAGACAATGTCTATAAGTTATTATTTTATTTTTTATTGCTTTCAATAATTTATTATTGCTTTTATTTTATTACTGCATATTATATGGAAGGCTTGCCTCCTGAATATCTGTTTTAGCATATCTTAAGAAAGAATAAGGCCATTATGAGAGTGATGCGTGTGAGAATTAAGTTTTACCACTTAATCCAACTACCTGCAAGTGCACAGCAATCACAATTAGTATAGATAAGGGATCGAATCCACGAGGAATTGTTAACCACACTACGAACTATAATGATTAAAATAAAGCTAGAACAAAATAAAGTCGTTTGGGTGATTGTGAATAAGGTTGAAAACAATAAGATAAAAAGCGTTAGGACTTAGGCAATTCGCAGAGAATTATGCAACGATAATGATTGATTTAATCTAGGGACTTGGGATATACACGCCATCTAGGACTCATAACACTTTTGTATAACCATTCCACTTTCGTGGCTTCGGTCACTATGTTAATTCTCCCTAATAGACTCGACTTTCGCACGGTTATTACAAGGAGAAAATACGCAATAAAAGTATGGGTTATGATATTGTCCACCGAACTCCTTAACTAACGGGTTAGGTTGTTAAGACGCTTGGCTCATCAAATACTAGTTCCAGATAATATAAAAGCTTTTGGAATCTATAAAATCCTAAGTTCAAGCCGCTAAATGCGCGGTAAAGCAACTATGCATTGAGTACAAGTAAAGATGAAGATACTATAATTTCCCTAGACAATCATCAACCAATCATCGAATTATGAAACTCATTGAATACCTAAAACCTAACTAATGAACTACTCGGACATGGTGCACGAAAAAAAGCAAGAGATTAAAGAAAACATGATGATAAACTTTATTAAAAGAGTAGGGGTAAGAAGATTCTTCTCTATAGCGAGGTACAAAGCGAGATCATCCACCAAAGCTCCTAAAACTTAGATCTATCTTCAAGCTCCTCCAATGGAGGCGTGGCTGCTGTTCTCTATAGGTAAAAGTGTTTATAATTTCGGCACACCCTAAAACAAGAGGCTAAAAAAAAGTATTTATAGTGCTAGGGTCTTCTAGGGTTCTTCAGGGGCAAAACCGTCTTTCTACTGCTCTCTAGGTATCAAGGTCGGCCACATGAGTATGGAATCGTGTATGGGCTTGAAAACACTCCACATTGGGCTGAGAATGGTCACCAACTTCGGCCTTAAGGTCCATCAAAGTCTGACTTCATTCTGCACCTTCTTCATCTTCGAGGCAGTATGACATGTCTTCACTAACTCCGATGTATCTTCCGGCTCACAGCTCCAATCGTTATAAATTCAACTTCATTAGAAAACTGACTCAAAGAACTTGAAATGTAGCCTTTATTCACTGATTTACAAGTATATTTGGTCATCCTTACGTAGCAGAACTTCGGGTGCTTCGATTCTGTCTATCTTGGTAGAATGTGATATCTTGTAAAATTCATGGCTTGTACTAAGTCTTTGGCTTGATAAACTTTATGTAGCTAGTAATACACCGCTTTAGGCCTTTTTCTCCTTTTAGATGATTTTCCCTGTTAACAACCTAAAACTAAAAATACGAGGAAAAACTACCTATTTGGTGTAAAACCTTATTGAAATGCTTTAAAAATACATTAAAATAGATAGTAAAATAGGTAAAATATAGAGTATATCAACTCCCCCAGACTTAAACCTTGTTTGTCCTCAAGCAAAATCCAAGAATAGAAAAGAGGTTTGAAAATACGTGAGACTTACAATTTCTGATAAACATAGCGTTGATGCTATGATTCGCGATCGGTCCGAGGGCGACTCCTTTATCCACCATTCATAAATTTCGCAGCCTGTTCCATACTCAAATAACAAATCTCACCAAGTTTCAACCGCACTTTCAATTGACTCTAAATGTGGAGTTTCTTATTAAGGAATCGTTAGGTAAACGACTCGGTATAGGAAAGGCTATTTTAATGGGTGAGGCTAAAAGTGTTTAGGGTTACCATTTTCTCCGGGTTGCGCGACATTATGCAAAATCTCAAGAGAAAACGGATCTATTGAAGTCCGCAACTTCCCAATCACTTTGTAATTCGCCTTTTTCTCCCCCAGACTTAGACCTTTCCCTGGGAATCTTTCCGATTTATCGTAGCATCCGCAAAGAAACATTTTCCTTTGGAGCACCAAAAGATCAATCTTGCTTTCTCCGGTTAAGTGACGTTCTTCGCTTAAGTCGAATCCACCAGCATCCAAAAGTATGGTGATTACGCTTCCAAAGTTACACGGTGGTTCCTTTACTAGTCTCTCCTTTGTTGCTTCATGCTTAACCATGACCAATTGTTTAGCTAATAGAGAACCGAGATTAGCCTTCTCCGAATCCTCTACAAATAGTCCGATTAGCAAGAAGAACTCATCGAGTTTCACCGTTCTTTGCTCCTTTCTACTATAAAGAAGTTGTCCAATGAGTGCATGCACGTAACGAATCGCCGGATGAGTGATCTTGGCCGCCTTTGAGATTCCCGGAGTGAGTATCTCATTACCAAACCTCATCCATTCGTTGTAGTGCGTATCTCTAGTCGTAAACTTCGTTCTCTCAACGCATTCAAATCCAAAGATATCACAAATGTCTTCGATAGTCAAAGTGTATGTCATGCCTCTAACCGTGAATCTTAAGACTCCTTCCTTAGCTATCGTATTCTTTCCCCTCGGATATTCCAATGACACGGTCGAAAGAAACTCCCTACTTATCTCCGCGTAAGTTGGGCTCTTCATTGATACAAACTTCGTCAAACCAAGTTCTTCGAGGTACCACTCCACATCTTTTTTAATTCCGAGTAAGTCAAGAGTTTCGGAATCGATCATAGTTGTTGGAGGAATGACGAATCGCTTGAGGTGCGTGTAATAGTCGATATCGGCTCGGATATCGGGTCCAACGGTCTTCATGACAATGCTAGTTCTTGAAGATTCACTGGTATTTGAATTTTTCTTCTCTTGTTTCGGTTTCTTGGGTGGAGGAACCGGTCTTGGCACAATGGTTTGTGTGACTTCTACAAATCTCATTGGCTCTCTCGTATCCTCATCTTCTTCGTCTCTAAGGTGATATTCCACTTCTTCATCCTCCTCTCTCAAAATTTCCTTTCCATTCTTCTTTCTCGATTTCGTAGATTTCCTTGAACGCGATCGACGCGGAGCTTTAGGCTCTCGTTCTCCAATGATTTTCGGCTTCTCACGTGGTTTTGCAACTCTACTAGACCTTCTAGTGATAGGCTTGTCCTCCATTGGAATCACTACAAAAGAAAATCTCGAAAAAGCATGTTATGTTCTTGAAAATCGAGAATTCCAAAAGAATTGCTTCTAATAAGAATTTCATTTATTAAAATGCATATCAAGATACAAGAAACATGGAAGAAAGGTAACCCAAGGGAAAATAATTTTTCTCAATTTTAATCATAATTTTCGGATTAATGCTTAATGACATGAAAAGTTTGCAAGAATTATGAAATTGAAGCTCTAATATGTCAAATTGCAAGCTAATCCTATGTATATATGACAAACCCAATTTAATGAATGCATTATAACCATTAGAAACACTTTAATTACATTCAATTGATTGACCCAACAAATCGATTTTTATGAAAAAGTGCACAAGGGTGATAAGTATGCAATTAAACATTGAATGATGCAATTCCTAATGTATAAACAAGTTCTCTAATGAATTCTCTAACAACTTAAACAAATTAATTGCCAATTTTGAGAATCAAGAAATATCCATAAACTTGAGATTTAGACAAGAGGGGGTTTATAAGAAAACATACATTTGCTTTGGAGATAATGGAAATGGGAGTTAAATTCCTAATCAATTTCTAATCAAATTTAAGTGAAACAAGCAAAAACCCAAAATTTGGTGATTAGGGTTCTTGAGCTTGAATACTTGGAAGGGAAAGATAGGAGATGATGTTTTAAAAATATGAGACAAAAGAATCTTTAGAAACCTTTAAAAATCCCAATTTATGTTGCTTTTGGTTTAAATTCGGTTAAAATCGCTTTAGAACCGGATTGGAAAAATTAAAAACTAACTGAATTTTTTTTTTTTACTTACCCGGACCGGACTTACCGTGGGTCGCGGGACGTGGTGCGGGACGGGATGCCGTGCGGGACGGGATGCCGTGTGGGACGCGGGAAGGCACGCGGGTCGGACGAAGCGCGGGACGCGGGATGGGACGCTCCAGGACGCGGACGCGGACGCGGGAAGGATTTCTCACGGCCCCAGACGAAACCGCGTGTCCGGGGCATGGGATCGGGGTCTGGGACGATTCGTGCACGCGGGATGTGCGAGACCTCGTCGCACCGATCGGGGAGGCTACCCGGGGTGAGCGTCTGGGGTCTGGTGCCTTCGATCCGCGGATCGGTCTCGGGCACGGATCGTTCGACACCGAGCGGGGTCCCGTGACCGGTGCATCGGTCCGGTGTCTGGGCCGGTCCAACACCATCTTTTTTTTTTTTTTTGAAATATCTGTAAAAACCAAAAATAAAAATATTAGTAAGATTTAAAAACTTTGAAAACTTAGAAATGAAAATTAAAAACTAGTTTAAGCATAAATAAAATTAAAAATGTGGGTTGCCTCCCACAAAGCGCTTGTTTTAAGTCAATTAGCTCGACTCCTTTGTCGGTTTTAGACTTTTGATGAATCCACTAAAGGAATTGTTGTTCCCTTAGCTTCCTTAATCTCTGAATCCTCGACTTGTTCGGTTGCTTTTGCTGGGTCTCCATCGTCCAAGTTGATGATGATGCTCATGGGGAAGAGTTTCAAAGTGTTCTCATGCTTCCTTTGAATAGATTCCACATTATTTGTCTCGCTTTCCTTCGGTATGAAGATCTTGATTATTGCGGCTGGTTCGTCGGAGAGTCTATATCTCCGTTCTTCTTCCTTGTTGGCTTTAGAAATCTCCATGGTTGTAACTATTGAGTTAATACTTCTGGAGATTCCTTCTTGCACTTCTTTAGCCGGTTTCTTAATGATCATAACGAGGGGCTTTCCTTTCACGATCTTCGGTTTCCTTTTCGTAGCATCTCCGGGGTCAATGCTTTGTTTAGTAATCTTCACTCCCACCGAGTTAGGCACACTAGTAGCATTCATCGCATGAAAGATGAGTTGCTTATCGATTTTAGTGAGACGAATCGTTCGGTTTGGGAAATCGATGACAACTCCGGTGGTTGCTAAGAATGATAGGCCGAGTATCAATGGCTTTATCCTTCCGGTCTTCATCTCTAAGACTTGAAAATCAGTTGGGACGTCTCTTTCTCCAACTCTTAACATGACGTTCTCTAGAACTCTAAAAGGTGTAGAAGATGATAAATCCGCATATTCAATGCATACCTTGGAAGTTTCAAAACTAGAGAATCCTAGCTCCTTTGCCATGACCAAGGACATCACATTGACACTAGCTTCGGTGTCACATATGCAATCGTAGACATCTATTCCATTAATAGAGCATGGAATAGAAAACTTTCCTGGATTTTCGACCTTTTCTAAAGGGACGTTTCTCCATTGGTTTCAAAGTTACTGTAGCCTTGTCTTCAAGTGGGTTAGGTGCATCCACGAGCTCTTCTTCCTTAATAGATACCATATTCGCAAACGTTTCTCCTTTCTCCTTACCTTGTCTTTTAGCGGACTCGGTGAGTTGATTGAGTTGAGTCTCCGTTTTTGAAATGTGTGTAGTGAGGGACTCGTACTTGTTGTTGAGGTCATTGTACACGCCATCTATCCGTTGAGATAGTTCCTTCCTACTTTGGGTTATAGCTTCTAACAAGTCTTTCTTGAGTTCTTCAAGCTTCGAATCCGGGTTTATCAGCTGTTCGGTTGAAGGGAATACGAACGGCTGCTTGGTTTGGTATACTCCCCTAGGGTAGAACGGTTGCTTAGGAGGATATTGGGATCCTTGATTATAGTTTTGCTGGTTGTAGCTCTGCTTAGGGTAAACTTGATCTTGAGGGTTTTCCACATTGTTGCTTCGGTAGGAAATGTTTGGGTTAGGTCAAAAATTGTTGTTGTAGCCTCGGTTCCCATAGTTTCCTCCTATGTAGTTCACTTCCTCTTGATTCTCTAGTGCTCCATCTCCAATAAACTCCAAATTAGGATCGTAGTTAGTACTCACAATTTCTTCAACGGCGTGAACTCCTCGTTGGCTCTTAAGTAGTTGAGACATCATACTCTTGAGCTCGGCGATTTGTGCTGATTCGGACGATGATCGTGTGTTGTTGATGGTTCTATTGTAGTCTTGAGATGATTTTGCATCACTCGCAGCAAGGTTCTCGATCAATTGCTTAGCTTTCGGCACAAGTCTAGTCATGAAATCTCCGTTACTCGCAGCATTCAAAGATGTTTGGTGCTTGTAGTCGAATCCATTGTAGAAAGTGTTCCACAAGTTTCATTCGGTGAAACCGTAGTTAGGGCAATCTCTAGTGTACTCCTTGAAACGTTCAGGGGCCTCGAAAAAAGATTCGGTGGCTCCTTGCCTAAAACTGGAGATCTTGTTCCATATAGAGCTTGATCTCTGCTTGGTGTAGAGCTGGTTCAAGAAGGCACTTTTGTATTCGTCCCAAGTAGTAATGGACTGCGGCAGCAGCGACTTCATCAATCTTAGAGCCTTATCATTTAGAGAAAATGAGAAGAGTTTGCACTTCAGGTAGTCCGGAGGAACTCCGTTTGCTCGAGTTGTACTGCAAATCTCCTCAAAAGTATCGATATGGTCTAGAGGATGCTCGGACGGAAGTCCATGGAATTGGTTTTGCTTCACCAAGGCATTGATTTGAGGCTTGATCTCGAAATCATTCATTTGAGGAGGTGGTGGACGAATTGGATTCCTATCCAAGAAGAAAGCATCGGAGGAATCGATATCTCCGATAGTTTGGTGTTGGCGAAGTTGAATGAGTTGAGCTTGTCTCGGGTTCACATCGTGATGGGATTGAGGTTTCCTTGATGATTAAAGTGTTGAAGTTGTGGCTGGTTCCTCATATCTCTAGGTGGCACGAGATGTTGATCTTCTACGCGAGGTTGGTGTTGAATTCCTTCCGGTGGAAGGTCATCTTCTCCATCTCGGACAGGCTGATTGTTTCGGCCTCCTTGGGGCTTGTTCCCATCGAGATTGGCTCTCTCTAGAGCGGCTTGGGCAGCAAGTGCTCGCTCCTCTTCGGTTTGATTTGGTAAATCGGCCATTCTTTGTTGTCGAAGTCTTCTTAAAGTACGTTCAAGCTTGTCTATTTCTTGCTCAGGTTCTACTAGGCTTTTCTTGTTAGAAAGTCTAGTACTAGGCATAAACTCCTGAAACACACGTAGAAAGAACGAGGAAACAAAGCGTTAGAAATTTAAATTAAAAGAAAATAAAACGAAATGAAAAGGAAAAATAAAGAAAAACTGAAAATTAAAAGCGTTCTAGATTGAATTTTAATCAAAAATTCGGAGCAGATGTTCTTCCAAGGCCCCGGCAATGGCGCCAAAAACTTGATGCGTGTGAGAATGCAAGTGCACAGCAATCACAATTAGTATAGATAAGGGATCGAATCCACGAGGAATTGTTAACCACACTACGAACTATAATGATTAAAATAAAACTAGAACAAAATAAAGTCGTTTGGGTGATTGTGAATAAGGTTGAAAAAAATAAGATAAAAAGCGTTAGGACTTAGGCAATTCGCAGAGAATCATGCAACGATAATGATTGATTTAATCTAGGGACTTGGGATATACGCGCCATCTAGGACTCATAACACTGTTGTATAACCATTCCACTTTCGTGGCTCCGGTCACTATGTTAATTTTCCCTAATAGACTCGACTTTCGCATGGTTATTACAAGGAGAAAACACGCAAAAAAAGTATGGGTTATGATATTGTCCACCGAACTCCTTAACTAACGGGTTAGGTTGTTAAGACGCTTGGCTCATCAAATACTAGTTCCAGATAATATAAAAGCTTTTGGAATCTATAAAATCCTAAGTTCAAGCCGCTAAATGCGCGGTAAAGCAACTATGCATTGAGTACAAGTAAAGATGAAGATACTATAATTTCCCTAGACAATCATCAACCAATCATCGAATTATGAAACTCATTGAATACCTAAAACCTAACTAATTAACTACTCGGACATGGTGCACGAAAAAAAGCAAGAGAGTAAAGAAAACATGATGATAAACTTTATTAAAAGAGTAGGGGTAAGAAGATTATTCTCTATAGCGAGGTACAAAGCGAGATCATCCACCAAAGCTCCTAAAACTTAGATCTATCTTCAAGCTCCTCCAATGGAGGCGTGGCTGCTGTTCTCTATAGGTAAAAGTGTTTATAATTTCGGCACACCCTAAAACAAGAGGCTAAAAACAAGTATTTATAGTGCTAGGGTCTTCTAGGGTTCTTCAGGGGCAAAACCGTCTTTCTGCTGCTCTCTAGGTATCAAGGTCGGCCACATGAGTATGGACTCGTGTATGGGCTTGAAAACATTCCATATTGGGCTGAGAATGGTCACCAACTTCGGCCTTAAGGTCCATCAAAGTCTGACTTCATTCTGCACCTTCTTCATCTTCGAGGCAGTAGGATATGTCTTCACTAAATCCGATGTATCTTCCGGCTCACAGCTCCAATCGTTATAAATTAAACTTCATTAGACAGCTGACTCAAAGACCTTGAAATGTAGCCGTCATGCACTGATTTACAAGTAGATTTGGTCGTCCGTCCGTAGCAGAACTTTGGGTGCTTTGATTCTGTCTATCTTGGTAGAATGTGATATCTTGTGAAATTCATGGCTTGGACTAAGTCTTTGGCTTGATAAACTTTCTGTAGCTAGGAATACAATGCTTTAGGCTTTTTTTGCTCCTTTTATATGATTTTCCCTGTTAACAACCTAAAACTAGTAATACGAGGAAAAACTACCTCTTTGGTGTAAAACCTTATTGAAATGCTTTGAAAATACTTTAAAATAGATAGTAAAATAGGTAAAATATATAGTATATCAGAGAGATTCATGGATGAATCACCATTTTTTTTGTTAAAAAGGCTCATTGGATATGGTGGTTAAGTTCTTTAATCTCCATAATTACACCCTATGTATAACGAATCTAAAAATGAGATTTAGTTTGGATGAATGAGCCAGAAGTTCCATTATGTTGAAAGGGAGTATTAAGAATCCCGTATTGGAAGTTTAAAGGATCCGAGATAAAACACATGATCCAAGGGATATGTTGTTGATCCTAAAGTGGGATTCAATACGAGATAATAAACTAGAAGAGTTCTTATCTCGAGGGGGAGAATTAAAGAATCCCACATCGACAAGTAAGTTGATATTTTGGTGAGCATATATCCCAAAATTTGATCACTTTTGCTGATTTTGTATCCTAAAATTTATCATTTACTGTATGTCAAAATATAAAACATAAGTGAGATTATGTTAGAAGGAATGATAGAGAAAATCCAATGGATTGCAAAAATAATGGTGAAATTTAATCTCTATGATTTGGCATAGAACATGCAGTCGTGCATGTAGTATATTAAGCCATCAAGTAAGAATGGGCTTATTACAAGATTTGCAATCATTATTTGGATGAGAATTTTCCATGGGAAAATAATTGAATAGTTAATATCCTTGACATATTAATGTGAACTTGAAGTTAAAAAAGTCCAAAAGATTCACTATTCAAAATATGTTGCAAATTAAAGAGCTGATGGATGAGATTTCAAGAGTTATCATAGATCCTCATGAATATGAACTTGAAAGTTCAAAGGATAATTCATTTAAAAGAAAAGTGAAATCTCATATTACAGCTGAATGCTCCAATACGATTAGATCTCTGAAAGAGAATCTATTAAGTCTATAGCACGTAGAAGATGTGATAGACTACTTTGGTTCTAAATATAAAGAAATCCTCGAAAAGAAAATGGAGCAAATAGTTATTGAAAAGGAGTAGTCAAACTCCTGAAGAGGCGTAATGATTATTAATATGGTTAATATTGAAATTAGGTACCTGAGTAAATCATTGAGATGATTTAGAGATCTCGATTAACCATGTCATTACGATAAAAAGAATGAACCAAAGACATAATATGTGTCGACACAATAAAAGAATAAAACGCGCGGTATTATAAATGAGGGTCTTGAATCTCCACTGATGAGCGTAGAGATAAAAATATTGGCCAATATATGAAAAGATGCAACCAAATCTATATTAAACTCGTTTGAAGAACGAGAAAATTTTGGACCAATAGTCCAAACATCAAACAGATATGTCAAGAAAAGAAAAAATAGACAAAATAATTTGGATTGTGCCTCAATATTTATATGAATAATCCTGGAAGGATTAATGATATCATTATTACGTTTCCGGGAACCATACGCGATAAAAACTCTTGAGGAGTTATCGCAATTTGGAATTAAAGAACTTTGGAAGGACAATATTGTCCTCAATTATTCTAAAATTGAACATCTAGTGAAAAGATGTTATCTGGAAATCTTGAAAGGATTTACATAAAGCTCACATTTAAGCACTTCTAAAAGAAATACTATTTGGTCGAGAAACACCAAACTCTATATGTTGTGTGAGAAAATTTATTAAGTATACTTCATATATACAATAGGCTTTCAAAGAGAAAGCCAAATTCATCAGAAGAGTATTAATAACTCATATGTACAATCAAATGTTCAGAAGATTGTACGTAAAGAAAGGTTTGGGTCAGAAGCCCAAATGTATCAAAATTGATCTTCTATAAAAACGGGATGGACTGGAAGTTCAAAAACCCGAAAGATAATATAAGAATCGTACTAGTTAATTCACTAAAGGTCAGTTTAGTGAATCTTGCCATAAAAGATGAAACAATTTGATATCAAAGATGGAGAAATATGTCTAGCAAACAATGAGACAATGTACAAAATACTTAAAGATAAAAAGTATTTTCTCCAATCTCAAATAAAAGACCTCTTTTACTAAATCTGGTGATGTAAAGATCATCATAGACTATGGTAGAGTCATGTTTTTCAGTACTCTAGAAAAAATTTGAGATGAATGATTCAATGCCAAGGGGGAGAAATTTCAAATATATGATGCATTATATTTGACTAATTCATACAGAAACTTGGTAAGTTTCAGTGATATCTGTTAAAATTGATATCATATTAGAAGTATGAATAAGAATGGCATTGAATATCTTTATATTGCATCTAGAGTAGAAAAATACATTGGAAGGATAACCAATGATGTCCTCCAGATTATATTGCAAAAATATATATACGACTGAGTCCTGTGATATAGTAAATCAAAATTTTATTAGTATATTGAAAATTCTGGCATGAGAAGCTTGGACTTTCAGGATCAGTTATGATAAGAATTTTGCAAAATTTGATTGGCCACCCATTGAAAAACTAAATAATTTTTCAATCGGGAGAGTTTTCATATAAACTCATAGTGAGATAGTCTCCAACCAAAGTTGGGAATGGATCTCTTGTGTTCTTAGAAAGAATACATGGTCATATATATGGATCTATTCAGTCATTGTGCCAACCGTTTTGATATTTTGTAGTATCGATTGACGCATCTTGTAGATGGTCACATGTGTGTTTATTAACCACAAGAAAAACGGCATTCACAAGATTCATTGTTTTATAATGGTATAATTCCTATATTAAGCCATAAAGATAATAGACTTGATATTGCATGTGAATATAATTCACAAGACTTCTATGTTCATACACGAAATAGAATGTTGAGAGTTTCATTAAACGGTTGCAATTAATTGCAAGACCGAGACAAAGCTCTCAAGCTTTGTATGAGAACATACTATATTTCATGCACCAACATTGGTCAGGATACGACCAAATGCATTTCATAAAAGTCTAGTCAAAAGCAAAGTTTATTTAATCTCCATATTTTTGGGTGTGCATCTATGTTCTGATAGCATTACCTTAAAATGAGACCACTAAGGAGATTGAGAATAGATATTTTGTATACTCACTAAGTATAATTCGTTATATTGAACTGATAAGTAGAGATATATTTACGGCATGTTTTGCCGATTGATATATTCATGAAAGTGAATTTCAAGTGTTAAGGGGGAGGCATTAAAGAAATGTTGAAAGATGTTTCTTAGTATATATCATGTTCGGTATATTTAGTTCTCCCTACAAAACAACGCGAGGTGGAAATTCACAAAATTATACATTTACAGAATATGACAAAATATTTACTTGATGTGTTTACAAAATAAGATAGACTTATATCCCCGCTGTTAATACTCCATCAAAGATTAATGTTTCCGGAGGAACATACTGATAGAAGTTTATTAAATGAATTGTGGGTTCAATTGAAATGCACGAGATCAATAGGGTCTAAAGCTAGAAGAAAGATAATGCTATGTATGGTTGTACTCTTTTTTCCCTTATCATGGTTTTTGTCCCATTGGGTTTTTCCATGAAAAGTTTTTTAACGAGGCAACATATAATACGCAAAACTCCCCAAAAAGAGTGGAATACATATACAAAGTGTATCTCATGAAGCTGATGTTTCCAGGGGGAGTTATATGATACTGAGCGTGGTTGTACTCTTTTTTTCTTATTATGGTTTTTGTCCACTGGGTTTTTCCATGACAAGGTTTTTAACGAGACAACATAGAATACGCAAAACTCCCAAAAGGAGTGGAATACATATACGGAGTGTATTTCATGAAGATGATGTTTTCAGGGGGAGTTATATGATAATGAGTGTGGTTGTACTTTTTTCCCTTATAATGGTTTTTGCCTACTGAGTTTTTCCATAACGAAGTTTTTAACGAGGCAACACAGTACACGCTAAAAATAGACATTTAAAGGAAATGTTATAATCTCAATGAGAAAGATCTATCACTCTTCGAAACAATTTTTGCTACACTGATTTGATGAGATCGTGACGAGAAAATCAAGACGAATTAATTTATGAAGCATTTGAAGCGAGAATACTTATTCGAAGAAGAGATCGTGTTATGTACACGATTTATGAAAAGAAGATCATCTCAATCGTTTTCAGGACGAGACTGTACTCTTTTTTTTTTACTATGGTTTTTGCTCTTACGAGTTTTTCCATATGAAAGTTTTTAACGAGGCAGCTCACACTTCAACACACGATGAATAATCAAGGGGGAGTATTATGGATAATAGCATAGATAATTATCCATATGATTATCCATTAGATTATCTTATTGGTTTCTTCTTCTTTAAGAAACACATTTGCCGACTTCTTCATTCTCTATATATATGTGTACGTGAGGAGATGATAATGAATAAGAAGTTGAGTTTCTTCTTCATCCTCTTTTCTCTTACAACTCCTTCTCTCGCCTCTCTATACATATATATTATATACATATAATACAAGCACATATAGATATGATAGATAAACATACGTATATAGTTATAGGCTTACTTTCTTATAGTCTAGTTTACAACAAAATAAACTATCTAATGTCCTTGGAAGTTTTATACTTCATGGCCACATGCTGCTCATCCAAGAATAATGCAAAAAATGCTCTACGATGTTTTACATGCTACGTAGTCTACAAAATTACTCTACGATGAAGTAAATTTACAAATGTGAAGGCATTGGAGTTTGCATATGGTAATATCAAACAACACAGAAGGAAGAAAGGACATTGTGGTATCACAAAGTCAAACTCAGGGAGTCAGGGGTCAACTCTTGATAAAGTCTACAGATCAAATTGACTCATGAGTGTGCTTAAAAAGGTGTTTTGCTTGAGGAAGCAGGTTGCACGCCTTTGAAAAAACCGTGACAAGTTGCAAGGAGCAAAAGGTGCATTGGGAGCTTCCAGACGTAACGTATAGCAGGTGGAGCAGTAAAAAGCAAGTGTGGACAGAGTGCAATGGACGGACCGCTGGGCTCTAGGGGGATTCTACCTGTTATATCCAGAAGAGCTTTTGAGGTGGATAAAAAGTCTTGAAATGCTGATGAAATTTGTTAGCTCTTTTACAGAAATTAAAACAGAAAAGAGTCATAACTTTTAGGGTTCTTCATGAAGAAGCTTAGGTTATAAAAGATGAAAAAATCTTGTGGTAACTGAGTATGAATGTTGGGTTATTCTTGGGTTTCCTTTCAGACAAAGATTGTTGATTATCTTGGGTCTGTTCTGGGTAGATTAGAGTTGTGATTACTCATTGTGAATGTATGATCTTGAGTGAATTCAAGTTGTAATAGTATTGTGTGTAACAGTAAAAAAAATTGAATGAATGAGTGTTTAAGGATATAGAATTATATATTCTATTGTGTATAACCTTCTTCATATCTCAATCCTATATTATGAAGTCATATAGTTTCACAACAAACTCAATAAGACAGAAGAAATGTTCCTTTCAAGACACATGCATGTGTCTGTGTGCATGAGGCAAGTCACAAGGTCGTTAATGACAGTATAACTATTCCTTTAAGCTTTGAAAATCCCATTGGCGATCTCTTGTTAACTGTGGACCAAGAAAACTATTTTCAAACAAAAAAAAAAAACTAATTTCATAATTAGGATAATTGTGGATATATGATAAGGAGGAAGAAGTAGATTTATCTTTTTCATAATTATTATTTTGTTTTTCGGTTGAATATGATTAAAAAATGTCAGAACTAAATGGATATTTATAAATGAGAGTGCTCTTATCCAACGTGGGACATTCCAGATGCAAAATTTCTCCCAAAAAAAAAAAAAAAAGAAGAAGAGGACATTTCCCACGTTCTTATAAATTTCACTTCAAATTATGCAACCACTTTAGCTCAAAACATAATTTAAATTCGTAAACACAAAATTATTCATGCACGAATTCCTAATTATGAAGAGTACAATTTCTTTTTTTTAGTTTTGTTGAAACTTTTCTAAATAGTAACGATTAAATTGCTTGAATACTTTGTAGTTTGTACTGATTTCATCCAACGAGTCTAGAAGAGAAATCAAATATGGGGTTTTTTTGTTTGTTCATCTTTTCTTCTGATTATGATTTATTTTCTTAAAATTAAAATTTGAATTAATTCGAAAACAAAAGTGAATATAAAAATGAAGAAATTGGAGAGGGATTATGTTCAACCATTGTTCTTAATTTTTAGTTCTTAACAATTTTTTATATTAAATCTTTCAAGAACTCTCTAAGAACTGCTCCAAACGTCTTTAAATAAGATCTTCAACATATTTTACCAAAATCAATTTTTTCTTTAATTTTTTTTTTACTTTAAAACATCTTAAAAACATCTTAAAAATAATGGTTGTACATGGCTTTAAAAAGATTGAAGAGTAAGCGAGTTTTGTTCTGTGCTTTTACAGCAATCCAAATGTGACAAAACGTGTTTGGATTGTTTTTAATTTCCTAAGCTTTCCAAAGCTTTTTTCTGGAGTAGTACAATTGTCTATTTTTAATTAATTTAAACGAACTATAATGTTCTTGGATGTTTCATACTTCATGGCCACATGCTCATCCAAAAAAAATGCACAAAATGCTCTACGATGTTCTGCATGCTACGTAGTCAACAAAATTACTACGATAAAGCAAATTCACAAACTCAATAAGAGCATGTGTATTTGAGACACTTATCAAAGTGTCTTAAATATTTTTTTATTACATTTTATTTATTTTTAGTTTTGAGAGTGAAACCTAAAAGTGAATAAAATTTAATTAAAAAGTTTTGTTGAGACAGAAGAAATGTTCCTTTTAAGAAACAGACATGTGTGCACTCACAAGGTCGTTAATGACAGTGTATGACTGTTCCTTTAAGCTTTGAGAATCCCATTGGCGATCTCTTGTTTATTGTGGACCAAGAAACCTAATTTCATAATGTGGATATATATGATAAGGAGGAAGAAGTAGATTTATCTTTTTCATAAAAAATTTGTTTTTTCGGTTGAGTATGATTAGAAAATGTCAGAACTAAATGGATTTTATAGATTAGGATGTATACAAAAGTTAAGGTAGTTTAAAAAATGTCGTTCACAAGTTTATATAGTCTGTGGATAATGAAAAAAGTTAAAAGTGAATTGAGTTTGAGTGGAGATACGACATGAATTCATCATATTATAAAAAAACAGTTTGAAGTTTTGAGATCTAGAATTTCATATAGCACGATTTGACACTGCAACAGATTTGTAAAGATTCCTCGCAAAATCGTTACAAATCCCTCACAATTTAAGTATTCCACACATTCGACCAAATGCAATTCTAGTGTTCTACATGATAAATGTAAATTCAGGATAAGTCTAAGAAACTCAATCCTCGTCATTTAAAGTACATAAAACTAGTTATTTGACAACACTCAAGATTTGTAAACCATGATGTCTACGTGAGGCATGCACTCAACAATGCAACTTCATGTGTTTTTGCTTAGTGGTGTCCGATTCCGCCTCCTCCTCCACCTCCGCCACCTCCACCTCCACCGCCACCGCCACCGCCAAATCCACCTCCTCCACCAAATCCTCCTCCATGGCCTATTCCACCACCGACACCACCACCTTTCCCAAATCCACCCCCTCCGCCAAAACCTCCTCCACCTCCAATGCCGCCACCAATTCCACCACCTTTTCCAATACCACCGCCAATGCCTCCGCCTTTGCCGAATCCACCCCCTCCGCCAATGCCTCCGCCTTTGCCGATACCGCCGCCAATACCTCCGCCCTTACCGAATCCACCCCCTCCGCCAATGCCTCCCCCTTTGCCGATACCACCGCCAACACCTCCGCCCTTACCGAATCCACCCCCTCCGCCAATGCCTCCACCTTTGCCGATACCACCGCCAACACCTCCACCCTTACCGAATCCACCCCCTCCGCCAATGCCTCCACCTTTACCAATTCCGCCACCAATACCTCCGCCCTTACCGATTCCACCCCCTCCACCAATGCCTCCGCCTTTGCCTATACCACCGCCAACACCTCCGCCCTTACCGAATCCACCCCCTCCGCCAATGCCTCCACCTTTGCCGATACCACCGCCAACACCTCCACCCTTACCGAATCCACCCCCTCCGCCAATGCCTCCACCTTTACCAATTCCGCCACCAATACCTCCGCCCTTACCGATTCCACCCCCTCCACCAATGCCTCCACCTTTGCCTATACCACCGCCAACACCTCCGCCCTTGCCGAATCCACCCCCTCCGCCAATGCCTTCACCTTTACCAATTCCGCCACCAATACCTCCGCCCTTACCGATTCCACCCCCTCCACCAATGCCTCCACCTTTCCCGATACCACCGCCAATACCTCCACCCTTGCCGAATCCACCCCCTCCGCCAATGCCTCCGCCTTTGCCGATACCACCGCCAATACCTCCTCCTTTGCCAATACCACCGCCAAGTCCACCGCCTTTTCCTATTCCACCACCAATGCCACCGCCCTTGCCAATGCCGCCTCCGAGCCCACCGCCTTTTCCTATTCCACCACCAAGGCCACCACCTTTGCCAATGCCGCCACCGAGTCCGCCACCCTTTCCAATTCCTCCACCGATCCCGCCACCGTGTCCACCCCCACCACCGACTCCACCACCAATCCCTCCACCCTGTCCACCCCCACCTCCGAAACCACCGCCAACTCCACCACCCTTGCCAAAGCCACCACCGACTCCGACACCTCCTCCATGACCACCACCAAAACCTCCTCCACCTCCTCCGCCTCCACCACCACCTGCTCCTCCTCCAAAACCACCACCTGCTCCTCCTCCGAATCCAGCGCCGGCTCCTCCTCCAAATCCACTGCCAAAGCCACCACCCTTGCCACCTCCAATCAAATTCTTCTCCTCCTCATCTTTGCTAGAGATCACAACATTTCTCGCTGAAACATTGACAACAAAAACATGGAAACATAACAAAGCCAAGAGAGTAGCTCCATTAACTAGATGTCCCATGTCTTCTTACTTTTGAGTATGTTTGTTATTTGCAGTGTGCACTGCCCGATGTCCAAACCTGTCCGCATTATGGTCGATTATATAACAACAACTTAATCATCCACTTTAGTCTTTGCATTATTAACTTACTTCAACTACTAACAACTACTCTACTACTCACTGCATTTAATTCCCGAATCCTTTTGTGATTTTGGATGTCTACGGTTTTACCCAAATTACGGCATATACTATCTGACATTAACGGTTTCACGATCTGGTAACAATTACTAGTTAATTCCACTAGCTCTTATTATAAATAAACTTAAACGACTGATCATAACATAATAATAAGACGTCAATTTATTTTTGTTAAAATCAAAATATTTCTTTTTTTAAACATCAAATCCTAACATCATTTGTTTTCAAGTGTCTCAGAACACTTTCTTTTCCTTCTCAGTGAAAGATAAAAAAATTTGAGGACGACATTTGACTCACAAAACTCTCTAAGTTAATTTATAGTTTAGTTTGATAAATGATGTCTAGCAGATATTATCAAATTTACAATGCATTTGGTGACAACCTTTTCTTAATCAATATTATTAAGAAATATTTTAAAATTTCACGCAGGAACCATAATTGATTATAATGTTGTACGAAAATTATGGAGTAATTTATATTATAAAAATTTCCATACTAGAAATAAAAGTTTCGAATGTCTTACAATCTATAGTTTTTATTTAGCCAAGTTAGTCGTATTTTTCTTGAGTCCGACAAGAAAAAATCGTCTTAATGACTTATTATGAAAGTATAGAGTACCTAGTAAATCAAAAAGTATGTAGTCATAAACACATCTCCTATTAATCAACTTTTTGTTAGGTATGACCGTATGAGTTATTAAACCGTCGATACTATATGTACCAATAAAATAAAAAGCAACGAGTTCTATTGTTCATGCATCTGCAATATGAATAGTCTAACCATGTGTATTAGAAAAGTATTAAAGATAAAACTTAGAGGTCACAAAATCCAGTGAGGCTTGTGAGAGGTACTCGATTTTGTGGTTGTAACAAGTTTAATATTACATGCTCTAGTCGTGGATGTATATGGTTACGAGTTTCGGTCCAAAAACACCTAGCAATTAAGAAAAAAAAAGTGAAAATTTTAACTCTTAATTTACTAATCGTATTAATGATTGTTGGATTAACCTTGAATAAAGCTTGAGTTAGAAGTTTTCCTAATCCTACCGGATTATGAAGTTTAGGAAAAGAGCTATATTTAGGAGTTATCTAAATATGTAAGTTTTCCTTTTAGGATTATGAATTAACCTAGAGTTCTCTTTGTATAAAGAGATGCAAGGATGTTGCATAACTTGAGAGATTTGACAGCTTTAGTTTTAGAGTAATTTTTCTAAGGCTAATAAAAGAGAGATATTCTTTTAACATAAATTTCTATATTGTCTTTCAAAAACTATAATGACTAAACAATAAAATCAATCTTTTTCTTTTTTTGCCAATCTCTTATAAGAAGTTTTGACCAAGTGTATCGTAATTTTCTTTAACAAACTAAAGTTGTTGTAATTTAGTAATTTTACGTGTCCATGAGTCAAGTGCCTCGGTACAATATTATCGTTGATATGTTCATATAAATCTGAATCATCTAGATATAAAGTTATTATTTTAAATCAATAACGATTTGAGTTTCCATACCAAACCATGTGCGAGTTAGATGACGAATTTATTGCAGTTTGAGCAAAAAAGCCATCATTCATTTTTCTAACCTATATTGTCCTAAATGCAAAATGTTTATTAAATGCAGATCACTGGTAATGTAATCTTCCTCTACTTTGAAATCGCTACCTGTCTGTCACTCCCGGAACATGGTTGTCAATGTCAGTGGATTTTCCTTCACTTGGAAAAGCTTTTTGTTTTATTTTATAATTGTGGATTTTCACAGGGATTGTAGTGGCCGGCTGTTTTCCAAATTTAAAACCAATCATATTACACCGCATAAATAAAAATATCTAAATTTTAAAGTTGAAATGACTAAAATTCCACATCGAAATTAAAAAATAAGTTTTGAGTTAAAAGTCTATAATCAAACATTTACAGCTATATATATTTAGAACATGTATAATAGTTTGGTTTTGTATAATATTTCGTGTATAATTTAACAGTTTTTTATTGTTCAAATTTGTATATTCTCGTAGGACTTTTCTCGTAAACAGATCGATCATTTTTTTCCACTTTATAGTTTTTTAATGAAAAACTCATGAAGTAAAAAAATTTCCTCTAATTTTTTTTTTCTTTTTCTTTTGCATTTTGTTTGTTCATCTTCATTTCTCTCCTCTACTCTAACGTTTTGCCATTCATATATAAATATATCCTCCGATCCATTCTTGTTGTTTTCCTCCTAATTTTCTTAATTTACTCGAACATATTACCAGTCATATCCATGAAATATACATAAAAATTGATTTTAAATAACATAAAATAAACGAAAACAAAATCATCGCACATTAAATTATCTAGTTCTTTCAAACCGGCATATTTTAGTAGGTCCGACTAAATTTAATTATATGGCGGTGTAAGCTTGGACTTATGAGTAATGAATAGGAAGTTGGGAATTATAGAAAAATTCTACTTACACATGAATAAATATAGAAAGGGATTGGTGTTTGCTCAAATAGTTCGCATCCCGATTTGTCTCGTCGACACTCATTGCGACTTGAACGAATCAGTTGGTTTTAAAAAAGCACACACAAAAGAACAAAACATGTGGTGGAATATAGAATACTAGTTTTAAGCCTGGTGCTATGCACCGAAAAATAACATTGATTATACCTTTTTGTTCACTTTTAACCAATTTATTATTGGTAGGCTTTTTACATCATTTTCATTTCAATATTGCCTTTTATTTCATTTGCTGACTTTACATCTCGTATAATTTGCTGACAATTAAAAATAGGTTTTATTTACCAAAGAAATGTTAGATACTGATTTTGCAGTGTTATTATCCCAAACATTCTAATAAAATACAAAAGATAAATCATTAAAATCAATATCGAAAATAATGACAAAAGAAGAAAGTGAATCCCTTAACTTGATCTCACACTGGGTATGTTCATTGTTAAAGAAAGTGTCGATGAGATCGACAGAACCTGTTTAGTGATTGAAAGCTTCAATATAGTTGACGTGAGATCCAATAAACGCAGGTTTTGCCGACTCTGCTTAATTCGAACTCTCGTAATCTCCATCTCCAAACATGAACTCATAAGCGAACCTAACTAACTACCTAAGTTTGATTATTTACAATATGAGCTCATTTAAAAAAAAATTATTTCATTGTGAATTAAATTCAAGTCATTACCTTCCAAGTTATTATTAGTCATACATTTTCTGGAGAGCTTTAATGAGTCAAGTCTTGTTTGTCTAGGGTTTACTTCACACCACCTTATATTTTACATTATCTCAATGAATTTTGTGCTTTGATTTGACCTGTCACAATTGTATAAATTCATCGAAATTGTATCTTACTTTTCATCCAATGTCAAAATCAAAAGTATAAGGATTTACCATATATTTCTTATGAATGAGACGCAATAGCGTGAGAGAGGTGAACACTGTGAATCTGTGAGCAATGGTGGAAGGCTCGACTTAAGTCAATATGGAGGTGAAGATACAAAAAATATAACTACACTATTTACAGAGACAAGTGTAGTTTCACTACAAAAATAAATAAAAAAGAAGTGTAGTTTCACTTAAAAGAAATGATTTTACAGTAAATTTGAGCCGGTCTCTTTTAATAGAAGACGAACGGAATTGAAAGGAAAAGGAATCTTACGCTGGTAATTCTTTTGGAAAAGATAAAAGAGTAGAATTTGAGGCTTTTGTCACGTGGCAGTTAATTGAAATTTACTTGTGATTTATAGAAGAAATATATATTTAATGTGTAGCGGTTTTGTGAATAATTTGTATTGGCTACTTGGTTAGGTTTATGAATATGGGATTTCGTGTAAACATTTTTTTAACCATACAATCAAGAGCTCTACAATCAAATAAGTAGTATTACATTTTTTTAACATGATTTATTAATAGATACACGTTTACATCTCACATGACAACATATATTGAATAAACTGGAGAGAAGAGTTTTTTTGTTAAACAAAAGGCAAAGAAGAGTTGTAAATACAATAAGAGTTATATTGAGAATGTCCTATATGAACAACATTATCTGCTATTACATTCAAGGCTCGTTATAGTTGTGCAATAGGTGCTTTTGTACCATCCCACGTTTCTAAAACAAATTTTAGGCTTTTTCTGATTTTTTTTTTCTTCTTAAAATGGTCCGATATAAAATTGTGTTAAAAATAACAAAAAAAATTGCACTAGGTCTTGTGATAGGTTGAGCCGGGCCTGATTGCATTGAATCTACAATTGATATGAAGAAAATGAACGCATACAAAGAAACTGTTGATGCTCAGATTGAGCATCAACACTAAATTTGTATTAGGTTCGGAGATTATTTGATTAATGGAAGAGGAAGTTTAGATGAGAGTGAAAGAGTCCGCTCGGATGAACAGTGATCGAGAGGAAAAGTTTGTATTCGAGAGGACAAGCGTACTTGATAAGGAACAATATGCCTTTTGGTCAAAAGTGTATTGTATTTTAGCTTAGTTGTACACAAATGATGGTACAACTATATATATAGTACATTGAGATTAGGGCTTTTGATACATATGGTTACATTTTCACCATATGTTTATAAAATAACCCTTAATGAGCATAAAGTAACTATATTAAGGTTAAACTTGTCAAGTTTAGTTAACAAAGCAATGAGTTGGGCCTTCTTGCTTGATGGGTTGGGAGTAGGATTTTGCAATAGATCCCCCCCCCCCCCCGAGTCGGCGAATCGAGATTGCCGAGTTCGTCAAAACTAGATTAGCAGGCAGGAAAGCGAGTAGGTCGGGCTCGTGCTTTTTCCCGGAGGCTTCGACACACTCGGCCATGTTATCTAGAGACGTGGGCTTGTTTCGGCGCGTGGGTGTGACTGGTCTTGTTAGCACATACTTCCTCGATTCCCGCCCTAGTCATGATTACACTTTTTATCGGTTATCGAGACGAGTTAGGGTTTCGATGTTGATATGACGCTTTGGTGTACCGCCTCTTTGACTTCCACCTTGCTTCTGTCCGCATCTTTCCCGTGGTTTCCTATATATAACGCCATTTCCTTCCTTTCTCTCATCCTTTGCTCTGTATTCTGAAGATCCCGATCAGGTATTTTTCTCTTTCTAACCCGATCTCTTTTCTCGTTTCGTCTTTCTTTATACCCTTTTACTTCCCGAATGTGAAATCGATCCGAAGTGGAGCGTTGATTCGTAAGAGTAACACCCTTTTTCTCGTCGGGAGATTCTTCCACCAGTTCCGATAGTGGAGCGTTGATTCGTAAGAGTAAGAAAAATGTGGACCGGCTCATTGTTCCGGTTTCCCCTTCTGTTGAACCCGATCCTTCGTTTGGCGCGAGCGATTCGGAGAGCGATGATAGGGCAGCTTAGTCTTCCCTTCGTCGCCCTAGACGGACGACTAACAACGGCGATGATTCTTCCGAGGACGGACGACCAACAACAGCAACATCGCTTGCTGCTTTCAAGAAGAAGAAGAAGATCGAAACACAGAGCAATCTCAAAACTGCTCAGGCGGGGAAGGAATCGACCGAGGATGCACAGAAGAAAGAGGCCGATCGTAGAAAGAAAGCGAAGCGGAGGGAACAGTTGGAGGCTTTGAAGGAAGTTCTCGTTTTCGGCTTGGGTCCTAGTCGCTTCCCTCGCATCGTGTTGGAGCGTCATGATGACAAATCGTCGTCCTCCACATATGAGAGCGTTGTTGAATGCGGTAGTGGGAGGAACTGGCCCCGGATAGACTTCGTAATTCTCGGGCCGGAATGCAGACCGTCGCCTCCCCCCGAAGGCCACTTGTGCATCTATGAGTGTTTCTTTGACCAAGGTGGGCTCGGTTTTCTGATTCCCCTGGTGATCATGGAGTATTGCGCTGGTCGCAGGGTCTCCATATCCCAGCTCACACATGCAAGTTTTCGGAACTTGATGTCGATCCTGACGTTAAGTTACGAGGCTCGTTGGGTGGTCACGTGCGATCACTTTGAAGAAGCTTGTGAGATTACCCGCGGGAATACCTTTGATTCCGGTCGGTTTCAGGTCAAAATGAAGAGCGGGCTTGTTCTGGTGGATAATTTCAAAACTAGGCTCGACGGTAATTGGCAGGAGAATTACTTCTTCGTCAAGATAAACGAGAATTCGATGGGGAGCTATCGTGGGGAGATCCGAATAGGCTGGAACAAATGAATCGGTATGATTTTCCCTCTCGTCTTTTATCTACGGCTGATCGTTGATTTTGCCTTCTTTTTGCAGATTCCCATACGCGAGCTCTCCCGGATAAGTCCTCTAACTGCGTAGTCAGTTTACTGCAGCGATATCCTCTTAAGGATTGGCCGAGCTTCCTTCGCATCCGAATTCGTTAAGTGTACAACCGGATTATTTCAGGTTTGTGTGCGATTTACGATCATCTTTGCTCGACCTCTCCGAGTTAGTTCCTAAGTTTTCGCTTTTTGCTTCCTAGGTAACCCCGCTCTTGGTTACGACGTCTCGAGGCGTGTAGCTCTTAAGTCTAATAAAGGAAAAATGGCGAAGTTGAGTCTAGAGCAGCATCCACTTCCCAAGCCTAAGGCTAGCGCTAATCCGAGCGCGCTCGCTTCCTCGGGAGTGAAGAGACTCGCTGGTACAGGAAAGAGCAAGTCCGTGGCTTTGGTAACAGATAAGTCTGCCGGTAAGTCTGCCATTTCAGGCCATGCGGGCGGGGTCCCGAGCAAGACGCAGAAAGAGACGACCGCCGGAGACATGACTGGGACCACTTCAAAGAAGCGGTCAAGGGACGAGAGCGCCCTAGTCGCTGTCAAACACGGAGCCGGGAAGGACGTTGCTGCTGTGTTTGCCTACAAGCGTGCCTGTTCGGGTTCTGAGGAGCCCTCACGAGACCTTGTGGTTTTGACGGCGGATGGTACCAATGCGAGTGCCAACGCTGATCGTAAGGGGCGAGACGTCGATTTGGTGGATGTTGGTAATGACGTAGAGCCGGGCGTTGATGTTGAAGACAGCCCGCTCGTTCTGCATAGTCATGACAAGCTCGACTCCTCTGACGATTTTTTGTACAGTTTTAAGGGCTTTGACGGGCATATCATCGAACATCCTGAGGAGTGCGCCAAATATATTAACTGCATTCGAGGGGGCGTGAAGGGTCCGAATCCCGGGCAGGATGAGATGTTTGATCGAGAGGGCTTTTGTCAGTCCTCTGCGAACCTCGTGGATTAAGTTTTATTATTATTATTATTATTTTTATCTTTTGACCTTCGTCATTCCCACCGGTACAATTTGGCCCATGCTCTAGTTCCGCTCTTTTGCAGACCATGGTTATTTTCAATTCGGTTTGGAAGCGATTTGACGCCGCCATGAGGAGGAAGCGTACGATGAAGGAGGAGTGGGACTTCGACAAGGCTTGCATCGAATCGCTCGTTAAAGAGAACAAGTCGCTGAAATCCAGAGGCGTCTCGAAGGAGCTCGAGAAATTGAAAGAGTACTCCGTGGGGCGGTCAAGGTTTTTGGAGGGTGTCACCAAGCAATATGAAGCAGAGAGGAAAGAGGGGAGACAAGCGGAGGCGAGGTTTGAAGATGTCAGGGAGTGTCTCCAAAGAGAAAAAAGGTGAATACTGCGTTGATCGAGCACGTCCGGACGCAGGTACCCCGTCTACGGTCTTCTTAGAGAGAGCATGGTCTATCTTATGCCAAGACGGCTGCTGAGTGGGTCCGCACCCAGCTGATCGGGCATGCACAATCTTCTTTCGACCGAGCCCATAAAGCGCGGTTGGATCCTCAAGCCTTACGTGAGCGAGTAGACTGAAAGTGCCGGTGCTGGCGGGGAAGATGCTCGGGGTAATGACCAGATTATCAGATCCGAGCAGAGTGCTGAGGTCGTACTCGCGGCGGCAACCTCGAATTCTCCCAGGTCAGTTAAAATTGTCGAGCAGTTCGTATCTGGTATTATTTTAGAAGTTGCCGAGGGCCTAATGGATGAAATTGTGGACAAGGTTTTAGCTGAGCCCATTGCTGCCGACCAGACTTTGGCTGAGGCTTCGGCAAAGGACCCGGGAGTTGGCGTGTCTGGCGTTGTTGGCCAGTCTGAAGTTGAAGCTTCAGCGAAAGATCCGGAGACCGGGGATGACCTAATGCCTCTCTTCGCTCCACCCCCTTCAGCCCCGGTGCCGAGTGATCGGCGCCCAGAGTAGTCTTGTAATATTTTCCAAGCTTAGGCATTTGAGAATCTAAGGAGCGGATCCGTAGTTTGCTTAATTTTGATCCGATCGGGCTCGCGTGATGGAGTGGTCGGATCGAGTTGTCTGTGGGTCGGAACCCGGATCGGAACCCGGCTTACGACTAGAGTCCGTCTTGTGGTTAAGCGTGCGAGAAGTGTTTGTCTTAAAGTTCTTACATGTTTTTGGGAACTCGTGCGGGACGGGGCCTGGCTTTTATCCTATTCGGGAAAGTTGTGGTGGACTTTTCGAGTTCAGACTGTAGATTATTTCACTACTGCATCTATGTGAGATGCGTGCGGGACAGTACCCGGCTTTTGATCCCACTCGGGTTTAGCTATGGTGGGCCTCCCAAGGGTAATCTATCGACCGAGTACTTGATCAGAGTCTCCGTGTAAGTGAGCACGGAGCTGTTCGGGTTTGGACTGATCTTTCAGTTAATGAATATTATTATTGATTATAGCTGGACTTCAGAGGAAGCTGCCTACGTACCTTTTAAATAGGGATCAAGCCAGACGTAGTTCAGATTACAAAGTGAAAGCTAGATAAGTCATCTGGAGATGAGCGAGAGCGAGTCGTTCGGAAACGAGTAGAAGCATACGATGCTTAGCTAGACAAGTCGTCCGGAGATGAGCGAGAGCGAGTCGTTAAGAAACGAGTGGAAGCATACGATGCCTGGTTAGACAAGTCATCCGGAGATGAGCGAGAGCAAGTTGTTCGAAAACGAGTAGAAGCATACGATGCTTAGTTTTTTTTTTTTTTTTTAGGCAAACGTAACTCGAGCGAGAGATTGGGTGAGCCTGAGGCATTCCGGGTCGAGTTGGTTTTGTGTTGTGGGCTCCGTTTCTTCCTGGGGGCTGATGCAGAGGTTGACTGAACGGAGCTGTTTGCCCGCGATGAAACAAATTCGGGCCATCTTTTGATTCCCGCGGATTGTAAAGACTCCGAGCAGGGTTGGGAATTTGAGACATTGGTGGTACGTTGATGAGACGGCTCGGAGAGAGAATAGCCATGGGGTTCCTATGATGACGTTGTATACGGTCGGTTTATCCACCACCAAAAATTTGACGTTTCGGGAGATTCCCTTGGCGTGCACCATCAGCGTGATTGACCCTACTGTCATTGTTGTGATACCGTCGAAGCCGGTGAGGGGCCTGACACCCGGCTTGATACGATCGTCAGGTATCTCCATCTTTTGCAAGGTTTCCTTGAAAATTAGATCGACCAAGCTCCCGGTATCGACTAGAACCCTAGTCACCTCGCAATCTTCAATTTTCAGCTCGACCACGAGCAGGTCGTTGTGGGGCATAACGAGATGCTCGATGTCGTCCTCGCTGAAGATGATTGGCATGTCTGTCTTGGTTCTTACGAGGTGGTCCTGATTGATTCTCGCTCTCTTCTCGTGCTGCTTGAGGGATCTGACGGAACTATGGGTCAGGTCGGAGCCCCCCATGATCATTAGGACTCCTCGTGGCTTCCGTGTATTGGTTTCGCTTTCCTCGAAGCATATTCGACTCGGAAGTGGAGATAGATTGTCTCCGGGACTGGTCGGACCAGCGGGCAGGTCATACTTGCTGGGGATGAGAGCAAGATTCTCCGTATTCACGGTGTTAGGGTTTCCCTGCTCGGGAACAAGGGTCGCTCGTTAGGCCACCGGAGTGTTAGTACACTGAGCGCTTGTTCCCGAGAAGTGGGTTCTCATACTAGCTTCCTTGTTAAGATCCATTGTAGTGTAAAAAGATATCCTCTGGAAGATTGTGAGAAAGATGAGAATCCCCCCTACCTGGCGCGCCAAATGGTGATGCTCAGATTGAGATCGACACTAAATTTGTATTAGGTTCGGGGATTCTTTGATTAATGGAAGAGGAAGTTTAGATGAGAGTGAAAGAGTCCGCTCAGATGAACAGTGATCGAGAGGTAAAGTTTGTATTCGAGAGGACAAGTGTACTTGATAAGGAACAATATGCCTTTTGGTCAAAAGTGTATTGTATTTTAGCTTAGTTGTACACAAATGATGGTACAACTATATATATAGTACATTGAGATTAGGGCTTTTGATACATATAGTTACATTTTAACCATTTGTTTATAAAGTAACTCTTAATGAGCATAAAGTAACTATACTAAAGTTAAACTTGTCAAGTTTAGTTAACAAAGCAATGAGTTGGGCCTTCTTGCTTGATAAGCTGAGAGTAGGATTTTGCCTTGGACCAAATCCATGGTGTAACAGAAATGACTCCAGTCATTAATAGCATTATATTGAGGCGGACTTAGAGACTAGAGTATACTGGTGTTTTGAGTTGAATAATGAGCACTTAGACGTACCTTTTACATTCTCATCAATCAGTATTACATTTAACCGTATAAATTAAAAACTGTAATCTGATTCTCAACAAAAACAACATAGTACAGTTCTTAAGCCCACCATATTTAAATTTAGACCCATTTAAGGCCCAATAATATTTTCCAAAACAAACCGCACAAATTACAATCATCTTTAATCTGTCGAATAATAATAAGATACGCCTCCAACTATTCTTCTTCATCTCTCTCTTTTTTATCCCCTTTTCTCTCCGATCGCCGCTTTTTTACTCCTCCGCCTCTCTCCGGTGGCTTTTGCTTCACCGATCCTCGGCCGCGATTTCTTCACCGATCCTCGCCGACGCCGTCTGTTTACCGTCACCGATACAATCAGATATATCATCCTCCTCCGGCAAAAACCTCCGATCGTCTTTTTTATTTATTTATAAATCGTAATTTCAAAAATAAAAAGTTTTTGTCTGTATCCGCTAATTTCTCTCGACAGTCATGCGTTTGACACTTTTCTCCTCAGATAAAGAACTGAATTGACATTTCTACCCCTCTCTTTTGACATTGACCGTTATAACCCTGATCCAACAACCACGTGGCATAACTAAAGAGAACGCGAAAACACACTATGAAGCAAAACCATCACCAAGCGCGTCCAGGCGCGTCGAGAAAACGCAAGGAGACGACGGAGGGCGAGTTCAGTTATGAATCCGGTTTAGTTAATCCAGCTACATCGAATTGGTTATTGGCCGGTTACATGGCACACGAGTTCCTCACGTGCGGTACGATGTTGGGCCGGAAGCTGTATCCTGGATGGGCCGAGGTTGGGCCACTGGTCTCGTCGCCACAGCAGCAGCACAGAGAAACGAAGAAGAAAGCTCACCAGAATTACTCTGACGTGGCGAGTGTGTTTAAAACTGATGGTACCCACGTACCTGGTGTGGTCAACCCGACCCAGCTTGCTAAATGGATCCAGATGTGAACTAGGTCTCAATGTCTCATCATCATCACTGCCATGAGTAGAGACTTTTTTTTTTTTTCTTTTTTTTGTCATTTTAGTTTTGTTTTTATACTTCTTTTCTTTACTAAACTTTTTTGCCTTTTCTTTAGTTTTGTCATTTTGTTTGTCATTGCCATGATAGTATCTTTGGAGCTTTATGATCTTTTACTAAACTTTTGATAAATAATTGTACTTTAATCAAATTTTCAAGTTCTAGACCATTGGGACAGTCTTGTTAGCAAGATTTACATTTGTTCGCTGATTCAGAGATTTGAATTTAAGTCTGAATGATCTCTTCTATGTAAATCAGATTAACTCAAACACTTATTCCCGCAATAGCATGTAATGGCTACGACAATAGTGCCATGTTTCTGGACGCATATCCAATTATGTATTTTAAAGGAAACTTGTCTATCTCTTTTTTTTTACCTTGTTGTTGTAGAATTTATGTTAGGGTTAATTTGCTATATAACCAAAAAAAAAATTATAATTCAAAATCTAACTAAAAACCCTAAATCTAATGGTTATAATTGGCCACATAGGTGAGTTTTTGTTAGATTATGAATTATAATTTTTTATGAGTTATCCAACTAATTATCCCTTTATGTTAATGCTGGAATTAAAAAAAAAATGCAAAAAAATAATAATAATAAATAGAAATGCACATTGTTTACCTAACATTTGGATATTCTTGCTGTTGTAAAACAGTAGTTAAAAAAATATGCAATTACAAATCTACTTGCATGCAATGAGCTATGAAGAAACTAAATTCTGAATTCAATATTTTTAAAAATATAATTACAAACAGAAGGATATGGGATGGGAAGAAGGTAATTGTCAAGAAATCAAAGACGTAAGAAAGGATTTATTGTCTTCGTTAGGCCATGTACAATGCAGAAACTCTTTCTTGGGTGTATTAAAACTCTTCTATATATACTCTATATACACAAAGATGTTGACCTAAACTTGGTACCCAAGATAATCTAAGATATACACAAATCTATAGAAAATAAATATTCAAATATATAAGATATCCTTGTTATACCTCCAGTCAAAGGTTGATATCCTCGTAATATCTTCAGTCAAGTCGGGGTTTGAAGATCATAAATGTCCAACTTGTCTACAAAATGTTCGAATTCTTTTTTCCAAGGACTTTGGTAAAGATATATTCAAGTTAATTATGAGTAGAGACATGTCGAGTAACGGCAATGCCTTCAACAACCGCTTCACGAATTTTATGACAATCATTCTCAACATGTTTAGTACTTTCATCAAAAATGGGATTGACTGCAATATATAAGTTGGCTTAGTTATCACAATTCACAAAACAGAAGAATGAGAGCCTTGTGATCAACACATAAATCACAAAGAAGAGCTTTCATGTATAAGATCTCTTTGTAAACTGTATAACTCTATACTCAGCCTCAACAAAAGTAGATACACCAAAGTATAACTCTATAACCTTTATACAGGTCATATAGAAGACAATATCTATCCCAACATATAAAGAGTATTGTCCCACATTGGAAGTGTGAATAAATCTGAGCTAATATATAAGGAACTTGGGCCAATTGGTTTTGAGTTGGAAGCCCATATTCTAACATTGTATCAGAGCCTGAACACACGCTGTCCCACCCGAAATCAAAATTAATCTGGTCTGAAGATGGCATGATCAATCTAACCCAAAATTAATCCAATACATGAATATTGTCGAGATTAATTGGCTAAACATGCCATTATCTCGAGGGAGAGTATAAAGAATATTGTCTCACATCGGAAGTGGAAATAAATTTGAACTAATATATAAGGGACTTGGGCCAATCCACTTATTGCCAATTGGTTTTGAGTTGGAAGCCCATATTCTAACACAACATGATTGTCATTAATATCTTTAAACTCTTCATCTTTAGGTATATCTAATTCGATAGCTATCATGTGATTCAAATTGTTGTTTTCCTCAGTTAAATAATATGAGGTTATGATTAGAGAAAGTTCCAGGAACACCTCTTGCCGAAAAGATAACAAAAGACATACCTTGAACCTTGCTGCTTAGCTCAGGGAAGATTGCAAAGATGAAGTAGAAGTTGAAATCCAAGTTCGCTAAATTGACGCTTTCATTGTTGAAATGTTGACACCTTGATATAACGTGAATTTGGAGTTTCCTAACCATGTTTTTAAGGCGTTTTCGGAGCCTTTGGAGTTGTTTGAGTTGATATTTAGGCCATACTTCAAGAATTTGGACCACATGAGAGCGGAAAGGAACTTTGAGCAATTTGAGGCAAAAATGGAGAAGTTCTGAAGGAAGGACCGACCGGTCCACCTCCTAGACCGGTCGGTCCACTTGAAGATGAAGATTTGAAGATCGGCCAACCCACTGAAAAGTGGACCGGTCGATCCACTTACGGACCGACCAGTCCACCTGACGGCAATTTGAAGACCTCTCTGGAAACAGGACCGACCGGTCCACACGAAGGACCGGCCGGTCCAGTCACTATGAAGAATCGAAGATTTTGGCTCCTGGAAACCGGACCGACCGGTCCTGCTTCCAGACTGGTCGGTCCACCCCCATATTTTTAGGAATTTTCCTTTTTCCGTTTTATTTTCTATATAAACCCGTAGGATTGTTAAACGGACACCTTTTATTTCTGCACGTTTATTGAGACTTTTAGAGTTTTTTTTGGAGATTTGTAATCAGGGAGAAGATCTCATCATCCCTTTGGAGAAGATTTATGAACCCTATTCTATTGATTATGTTTTTCTCATCCATGATTTCTGCTTGTTCTATTATCATGTCTGAGTAGATCTCTAGTTAGGTTTTAGGGTTTTTCGATGGATTTCACAGATTGAATCAGACACAAATAGGTTGCTTATCAATTACAATCTTCATCACTGTTAGGCATAATGCTAGGATTGAATTGGCCATTTAATCACTAGATCTTAGGTTTATACACATTCCAAAAGCTTGTGTATTGCTAGAACTACTGTTGATGAGTAATGCATTATAACAATCGAAAGTTTAGTTATAAAGTATTATGAACTGATCAAACCTGAACATATAATGCTTGTCTAGGATAGTCGTGACCATGCGAAAGTATAGGTTCTCGGATCTCTAGGGAAAGTAACTGTTATCACGAAAGTGGAGTAGTTTATAAAAGTGTTTGAGTTTAAGATGCATGCATATTTAGAATCTGAATAGTTGTCTGGTTCAAGAATGTGATTTCCTGAGAATTCCCTATTGCCTAACGCTTTTAATTATCTGAATTTACATCGTTTTTAAATTGCTTTCTTGTCTTTTAAGTTTTGATACAATCAACCATCTCGTTCCTGCTTAGCTTAATTTAATCTTCTATAATAAGTTGTGTAAGCAATTTGGTCCTTGTGGATTCGATCCCAGAATATACTACTGTGATTGCTGTGCACTTGCAGTTTTATAATTGGGTAAAACCTGACCGTATCAAGTTTTTGGCGCCGTTGCCGGGGACCAATTGTGTTTACCATCAGATTTGATTTGCGAATTTAGTCTAAGCATTTTACTAATTTATTTTTCTTTTTCTTTTTATTTTTGGTTATGTTTTCAGGTGAATGCAGAGGAGAAGTAACCGCACTGAACCTCTGATTTCACATACTAACGAAGAATTAGCCAAGCTAGAACGGACTAACAGAGCCCAAAGGAACCTCATGCCCACTATGGATGTAGTGGATCAGCCTGATAATGAGGGTCTTCAGGCTGCTCTGTTTGATCAGATAGAGCAGATCCGTGTTGCAACTGCAGCAAATGCGCAACAACAGATGCAGCAAATGCAGCAGCAGTTTGCTACGATGATGGCACAGCAGGTGCCACCAGCAGGTCAGAATCCTCCGCCGCAGAGAGGGATTGGAGAAGGGGACAATGTCCATCAGTACTACCAGAACAGATCAGCCATTCGCGTCCCTGTGATTCAGAGGAATGACTTCGAGATTAAGGCTCAGCTGATTAATCTAGTAGAGAGTCACGTGTTCCATGGGTTGGCTTCTGAAAACCCCATGGATCATATAGAGAGCTTTGAAGAGGTCTGCGAGACGACTAAGGCCACTGGGGTACCTTCTGACTACATCAAGTGTAAGCTGTTCAAGCACTCTCTCGCTGACAAAGCTTTGAGATGGCTCAAGTCGCTTCCTCCACATTCTCTTAACGGCTGGGACGAAGCTAGAGCTGCTTTCTTGGACCACTTCTACACTAAGACCAAGACAGCTCATCTCAGAAGTAGAATCACCAAATTTTCGCAGAAGGGCGGAGAGTCATTTGCTGAAGCCTGGGATAGATTTAAGGAGTACCGTAGAGAGTGCCCTCACCATGGATTCACTGATGAGCAGATGCTCAGGATTTTCTTCGATGGAGTCACCTGGGATTACAGGACAAGTCTTAATTCAGCTAGTAATGGTAATTTTATGACTCAGAGCATAGAAGGCGCGTACAGGTTGATTGAGAATATGGCGCAGAGCTCTAGCGATCAATGTTCTGAATATGATCGGTCGAAGAGGGTCTGCAGTGTTGAGACGCCATCTGCAGCAGAGATAGCAGAGCTGACAGCTGCTAAGATCAGGAGCTTTATGCAAGGAAGCCATCAGGGCACTAGTATGGTTGGAAATGCTTCAGATACGATCTGCTATTCAGAGCCAGCTGCATTGGTTTCAGAGGGCACTCATGAGGTTAATTTTGTAGGTGGTCAAGGATTTCCAGGCTATAATGCAGGCTATTAGAGGCAGTATGGACAGAGTTCAGGTTCCGAATACCAAAATCAGAACCAGTACCAGCCTAGACAACAAGCTCCTCCATCTCCAGCTACCAATCCCAATGACGAGTTGAAGAGTATGATGCAGCTCATGCTAGCTAATCAGCAGAGGGTCTCCACTGACATCACGAACATTAATGGGCGACTAGAACCTGTGACCACTCATCTGAAGATGCTGGACACTCAAGTGGCACAACAGGCAGAAGTTGTTAAGCGTCAGCAAGGAGCTCTTCCAACTAAAGGAGAGCAGAATCCGAGAAAAGAATGTCATGCCGTTTCTGTCATGGAAGATGAGTCTCCGGTGAACAGTGTTCCGGTGAACAGTACTCCGCTGAATGATCATGTTCCCAAACATCTCAGGGACTCCATATCTCCGAAGCAGCTGCTTGGATTTCAGAAGATGGTACAAAGGATTCCCCATGCACTATCCTTTGAACAAGCTCTAGAGTACCGTCCTCTACTGAGTCACTTCCGAGATTGCAGAGAAAGTATAGAAAAGATCGAGGTACTGTTTCTCGAAGCAAGACATACGCCACCGCTGAGGAAATTGAAGAAGACGGCAGTGAAGGAAAAGGTCGATTTTGCTAGTATGACTGAGGAGGAGGAATATGTGGATGTAACTAAAGGTGTTCTCCCTGCTAAGACTGATGCTAACCCCATGAGTGCTAGCAATACTGTTCTGGCCATCGAAGAGGATTATTTCGCGGAGTTCGAAGAGATTTTTGGGCCTGCAGAGCCAGTATCGATCAATACTGAGGATTGCAAAGCTGTGGAACAAAGCAGGACAGTGCCAAAGCTTGGAGATCCTGGTCGCTTTGAACTCTCAGTTCAGATCGACTCTACAGTCTTTCCTCGCTCCCTCTGCGACACAGGCTCCAGTGTCAACCTCATGCCATACTCCACAGCAAAACAACTGGGCTTTAACGATTTCTCTTTACCCAAATTTTCTTTGAAATTTGCTGATTGTTATGTTAAACGTCCTTTAGGCGTTCTTAAGGACATACAACTTCTAATTGGTGGTGTTTATGTTCCTGCAGATTTCGTGGTGCTTGACCAACCTGAAGATCCAGGAGATCCTATCATCTTGGGGAGACCATTCCTTTGCACAGCTGGTGCAAAGATTGATCTTAAGCACAGACGCATTGATCTCCAGCTGGAAGACAATGAGATGACATTCAAACTGGACAAACTGCTGGAAAAGCCTGAGATAGATGACCCAGGCATTGTGATCCCTCTCGATGTTCCACCTGAACCACCTTCAAGAGCACACAGGTCGAGCTAACGACGTTAAACAAAGCGCTTGGTGGGAGGCAACCCACTTGTAAGTGTAAATATATGCTTTCATTTTTCAATTTTTTTCAGTTTTACCTTGGTTTTTGTTTTTCTTTTTGGTTTTCCTTAGGATTTTTCGTCATAGAAATTTTCGGATTCAGCACTTCAGACCGACCGGTCGGTCTACTATTGGACCGGTCGGTCTAGCATCATCACGTGTCACGTCTGAGGCCTCTGGAAACACGCCCGGTTGCTCCTGCTCTGCGACCGATCGGTCCTCTTCAACAATCGGACCGGTCGATCCTTTCAGACGACCGGTCGATCCTCCTGTCTCCGGATCGAGACCAAGTCCACTGGGATCCCGCCCGACCGGTCCCATACATGGACTGGTCGGTCCTGCCTGTTACCCGAGCCTGTCCCGCGCTTGTCCCGAGTGTCCCGTACCCTGTACCGCGCACGTACCAGGACCGTGACAAGACCCGTGTCCAAAGTTTTGCTGACGAAGTTAGATTTTCTTTTCTTTTCTTTTTCATTTTATTTTATTTTCTTTCTTTTGATAGTCTTTTCTTTGGAATTATTTTCACACCGGGTCGGTGTGAAGTAAGTCTGGGGGGAAGTACTATTCATACTAATTATATTTATTTTCTTATTTTCAGTTTTATTTACACCTTTGTGGTATGAATGCGATTCTAGGACCACATGATGTTTGCTAACTCTGTTTTTAGATTAACAGTGATTAACCAATGCAATGGGAAGATTAAAAACCCCATAGGCGGATCAGTGTTACCAGAAGGCTCCCGTCTTCTTGAAAGCTAACGCTGATACTAATATACTATTCTGTTTTTCTTAACTCAGGGAATTCGAAATCGCATAAGCAGTAACAACCACGTTAGGAGTCCTATCCTTTTTCAAACACATTCCTCTCTTCAGGACTCCTCATTTTTAGTCTGGTACCACACCCTCACCCTTACCTTTCTTTTAAACCTCATGCATTCTGTCCAAGGCATTGACATGCACTCAAGCGCAAAAATTCCGGAGAGATAGTCCGGCCAGCTGATCATTCTAAAGACCTCCCGGTACAATTTATCAAACTTTCTGCTTAGGATCTTGTTAATAGTGGCATTTATTTATTTATTTTCGTTTCTCTTTTCATCATTGTGCTTAGAAAAAGCTAGAACTGATCCCCAGCATTTTCATTCAAAAAGAAAAAAAAAAAAAAAAAATTATTATCATAAAATGCTGAAAGGGATCAGAATAAAGCTTAGATTTTTAAAGAATATCTATTAAGCACATTTCCATTTCTTGTTCTCCGCATTATTTCTTTAGATAAGCAGAAAGTTAGTTTATTTTAAAAGAATAGGAGGTTTTAAGTTTGAAAAGCTGTGCATCATCCTTGGACTTAGTTCTCTTGGGTTTTTGTGCCATGACTTGCATTCGGCCGCGACTGAGGTTAGCCTAAACACTTATTACCTCCATTAAACAGCCTAAATCCCTAACCCTTATGCGACGGACATTTTCCCTTTGGTAAGATTTATGGACCCTGGTGTAGAAGTCGCTGAGACATAGGAACTTGAGTATGGTAACATTGCTATGTATTTGGCAAAGTACATGAAGTACCATCTTGGTTTTTGATCTGTTCATGAGTTTTCAGGCTTTTAGCATTACATCTGTGGGGTCCTAAAGGATTGCATTCAGCTCACAAAGGTTAGTGTGGTTTTTATAGCTTCCTTGGATTTATTTCTAGTTTGTCTTCACTTGAGGACAAGCAAAGATCTAAGTCTGGGGGAGTTGATATAACGTGAATTTGGAGTTTCCTAACCATGTTTTTAAGGCGTTTTCGGAGCCTTTGGAGTTGTTTGAGTTGATATTTAAGCCATACTTCAAGAATTTGGACCACATGAGAGCGGAAAGGAACTTTGAGCAATTTAAGGCAAAAATGGAGAAGTTCTGAAGGAATGACCGACCGGTCCACCTCCTAGACCGGTCGGTCCACTTGAAGATGAAGATTTGAAGATCGGCCAACCCACTGGAAAGTGGACCGGTCGATCCACTTACGGACCGACCAGTCCACCTGACGGCAATTTGAAGACCTCTCTGGAAACAGGACCGACCGGTCCACACGAAGGACCGGCCGGTCCAGTCACTATGAAGAATCGAAGATTTTGGCTCCTGGAAACCGGACCGACCGGTCCTGCTTCCAGACCGGTCGGTCCACCCCCAGATTTTTAGGAATTTTCCTTTTTCCGTTTTATTTTCTATATAAACCCGTAGGATTGTTAAACGGACACCTTTTATTTCTGCACGTTTATTGAGACTTTTAGAGTTTTTTTGGAGATTTGTAATCAGGGAGAAGATCTTATCATCCCTTTGGAGAAGATTTCTGAACCCTATTTTATTTCTTATTCTATTGATTCTGTTTTTCTCATCCATGATTTCTGCTTGTTCTATTATCATGTCTGAGTAGATCTCTAGTTAGGTTTTAGGGTTTTTCGATGGATTTCACAGATTGAATCAGACACAAATAGGTTGCTTATCAATTACAATCTTCATCACTGTTAGGCATAATGCTAGGATTGAATTGGCCATTTAATCACTAGATCTTAGGTTTATACACATTCCAAAAGCTTGTGTATTGCTAGAACTACTGTTGATGAGTAATGCATTATAACAATCGAAAGTTTAGTTATAAAGTATTATGAACTGATCAAACCTGAACATATAATGCTTGTCTAGGATAGCCGTGACCATGCGAAAGTATAGGTTCTCGGATCTCTAGGGAAAGTAACTGTTATCACGAAAGTGGAGTAGTTTATAAAAGTGTTTGAGTTTAAGATGCATGCATATTTAGAATCTGAATAGTTGTCTGGTTCATGAATGTGATTTCCTGAGAATTCCCTATTGCCTAACGCTTTTAATTATCTGAATTTACATCGTTTTTAAATTGCTTTCTTGTCTTTTAAGTTTTGATACAATCAACCATCTCGTTCCTGCTTAGCTTAATTTAATCCTCTATAATAAGTTGTGTAAGCAATTTGGTCCTTGTGGATTCGATCCCAGAATATACTACTGTGATTACTGTGCACTTGCAGTTTTATAATTGGGTAAAACCTGACCGTATCACACCTAAAATGTTTTGTGGTGTTGGTTTTTTTTATATCTCTCTCTTCTTTCTTTTACGCAGGCTCTTCATTACAAATATTCTTTTTACCACGACATACCATAATACATTTATATGATTTATGTAATTATATGGGTAATTAGCATATACAACACCTGAAAAAATTATAATCTAAAAACTAACCAAAATCCACCTTTTTCTCTCCCTATCTCTCTTTATCTCTCTCTAACCTATTTGTTAGTTTTTAGATTATAATTTTTTTTTGTGTTATTCCACAAATTCACCCTAATTATATTCACAAGAGAAATATACCATAATATAAAAATGACACTTCATAGTTCATACTATCATATTTGTGATTATTCAAAAATTTATGTTATATTACGTGTTATTTAAGTATAATATATTTTTATATGGAATAACAGGTTATATAGAGTATAAAATGTTATATAACATGTCATATACTAATATGATATGTCAAGTTATTATTATACATATCATATGTTATGTAATGCTACATATCAACCATAGAAATATGTTTTGAACATTGTTTATAAAATGATAGATGAGATTATGATATATAACATGTTTTATATTAGTATGGCGTACCATGTTATATAGTACAATAATATGTCATATGATATATTATGTTTATTGTAACATTGAATACTTTGAGTAATATATATATATATATATATATATATATATATATATATATATATTTATTTATTTATTCTAAATTTTCAAACTGTAATATATGCGGAAAACAATGTTGTTTTTGCTACATATAGATTATGAAATGATTTAATTTTAATAATGAACATTATATCATATAAATATCAAATGGGAAAACAAAATGATGAAAAATGAAAAAAATTAAAACAAGAAATGTCATGTTTTTTATGCTTTATGCCAGTCGGTACTGTTCGCTATCTTATGTTTGTTATAAGGCAGTTTCGTTTATAATTTCTTTTCTTTTCGTTATGAGACCTACATAATATATAAAATGTTTAGCACTTTCTTTTTCAGTAATAATAGGATATTCACCATAAAACCCCTACATATTTTAGGTATCCGATATCAAAAGTTGATAAGATTACCTCCTAAAAATGTACTTGTTAAACAAAACATTTACATGTATTCACTACAAGAAAACAACTACTTTTCCGACGGACTTCCGACGGATGTCCAATTACATCAATCCGTCGGAAATCCGTCACAATTTACCGACGGATTTCCGACGGCTACGGAAAATGTCGGAACTCCGTCGGTACTCCGTCACCTTGTACCGATTGATTACCGACGAAACTAAGTCGTCGTAATTTTGTTACGTAATTCCGACGGATTCCGATGTCGGCAAAGTTTGATTGGTCACTTTGTACCGACGGAGTACCGACGGTGTACCGACGGAATTCCGACGGAGTATGGTATTATATATATGGGTGGAAACTTCTGCATTTGATCAGCAGAGTAAAAATAGTTTTCATAAAAGAAGCAACAGGTTTTTTCAGCATGTCCGAAGATCCCGCATTTAGCGACCATTGTGCGTGCTGGATTTTCACACAATAGAATTTGTGAAGATTCTTCAAAATAGAGCTTCTTTAGGTTTACAAACACTCAGATTGAAAGAGAATAAGGGTTCTTAAAACTGTTCTTATTAATTAGCTGAAAAAGCTGTTTTTGTCTTATTATCTCTCAGAAAATCGGATCCCCTCAAATGAGGGGGGTACATGCTTATTTATAGAGAATACAAGTCGGTTTGGACAAACATTGTTGGGCTTTTAATGGGCCTCTGTCTTCTGGGCTTGACTGTTCGGCCGTTTAACGTATACTTAGTCGATTTAGGCTTATCAATTCTTCTAGGGGAGATTTGACCCCTACAGTTAGCCCCCCAGTTCAACAGTTTTATAAATAAAAGTGTTGAAGTAAGGGTGTCCAAGTGAAGAATCGATTTCCGTTAGACTGTTAACGTGTTGACCGATTTTGCCGAGCCCAAGTGACATGGTTGTACCCAATTCGGCGAGCTGATCGACGCGATGCCATCTGATGGTCGGTTTCGAACTTGCGAACTGACGAGCTCATAACCCGCGAATCGCTCGAAGATGCGAGGCGACGAGATGAAAATGTTTCGAATCTGCAAACTGCTCGAAGATGCGAGGCGGCGAGACGAAGACGTATAGGTGTGTGAACAAGCCTCGGTAAAAACCTTTTCTAGAAAACCCGGTGGGAAAAAACAAGACCAAGAGGAAAAGAGCACGAGTCACACACTTGTTCAAGTTGCCATTGTCGCCGAGTCCTCAATTTTAGTTTCGTTTGCGTATTCTCCGAGTTGTTTGGTGGAATGATGGTGCGAGGTTGCGAGCTGCGAGGTTGCGAGTGCGAGCTGCGAGGTCGCGAGCCGATTTGATGAAGTCTCGAGTTGATCTGATGAAGATGAAGTCGCGAGTTGATTTTGAGGACGTCGCGAGCTGATCTGATGAAGATGAAGTCGCGACTTGATTTGATGAAGATGAAGTCGTGAGCTGATCAAGTGTGACGTTATGAGTGAGTCGATTTCGATTCTGCGAAGTGACGAGATGAACTCGCGAGCTAACTTTGAGGAAGTCGCGAGCTGCTTGAAGATTATGTCACGAATCAGCGAGTCACTCGATGCGCACGAGGCGACGGGACGAATCCGAGAGATGTTGAAATGAAGTCGCTAGTTGATTTTGATGATGTCGCGAGCTGATCTGATGAAGATGAAGTCGCGACTTGATCTGATGAAGATGAAGTCGCCAGTTGATCGAGTGTGATGTTATGAGCGTGTCGATTTCGATCCTGCGAAGAGACAAGATGAAGTCGCGAGCTGACTTTGAGGAAGTCGCGAGCTGCTTGAAGATCATGTCACGAATCAGCGAGTCGCTCGATACGCGCGAGGCGACGGGACGAATCCGAGAGATGTTGAAACGAAGTCGCAAACCGATTTTGGCGAGGTGGCGAGATGAAAATCTACGGAGTCGCGAATTGATTTCGATGAAGAGAAGTCGCGAGACGCCTGATGAGATGAAGTCGCGAGTTGATTTTGATAAAGAGATCGATTTGAACAAGTTACGAGGGAGCGACTTGATTAACTCCATAAATACTGCGAGGTCATGGTAATCACTGAGAATTGAAGTCTTGAGAAAACGAGGTCCCGAAGTCGCGAATTAAATCAGAGGTGAACTCGCGAGGTCGCGTTTTGAGCTAATACGAAGTCGCGGGATTGCAAATCGATCCTTCAAGCCCAGAATCTTGGGCCCATTATGAAATGAGGCCCACCTCGAAATTCGATCCGCAAAAGATGCCTTTATAAGGAGCGATGCTCCTCAGATGCTTCTCATAATTCTCAATTCTCCGAAAACAGGTTTGCTCTCTCTCCCTTTTCTCTCGTTTTTCTTTCAAGTTTTTGTTATTTTTTTTGCCGTTCCATCACTTCACCGCCGTCATGTTTTTGAGGAGATTCGAAAATCCTTCCTTTTTGATCCAAAAATAATGTCGTCAACAAATTCGATCAAGTCTGCGAGATCTGCCGAGCCCGCCGAGAAGGAAAAATTGATCTGGGTGTACTCTGCTAACAGCGAATCGGTCGTTGATGCGAGTTCAAGCTGTGGTCGGTTCCGCAGATACGAGAACGCGAGTACGTCTGGTCGCGAGGAGACGAGTGCGTCTTGTCGAGAGGGCCAAGCTAGAGGTAACTCTCCCCTTGCCGATTTGTTCACCTATCCCACTCCCATCTCAAGGCGAAGTCGCGAGACTAGGGAGAGTGTCTCTTCGATGCGAGCTCCAAGAGCGGGTTTCCAAGAGGAAGTTGGGACCTCGCGTCCTTCACAGAGGGGCGAGCCTCCTGCTGCGAATGAGCAAAGGTTGGTCGTCGAAATTCCTCATCTTCATGACGAGTCGCTTAGTTCTGCCGAGCCGATTCCCCAAGTAAAGATTGAAGAATGCAACTGGGAGTACAATCCTCTCATAGAAGCGGAGAGATTGCAAGCCTGGATTGGATTCGTACTGGCCGAAGTCGCGAAGAAAAAGAATTCGAGGCGAAAGCAACGCCCGCCTCAAGGCTCTTCATGGTGCGACGAGGAGTCGCTGGATATCCTTCGCGCAGAATGCGGAATCTCCGACGCGGTCGAGATGATTGTGCCAACTGTGGAGCAGCGAGAAGACAACCCGCCTGTCGGTTCGTTTACTGCATATGAATGCTGGTTTAGGGGTTGTCACCTCACATTCCCGATTCCTGCGTTGATTCTTCGGTACATGTGGGTTCATAGAGTCGCGCTTGTGCAGATCAACACCAGAGGAGTTCATCAACTGGTCGGGCTTCTGACTCGAGCTGTCGAATGTGGTGAGCCCATCAGAGTTCGTCATCTTCATAATTTTCTCGAGTTCTGTAAGCACGCCGATCCGAGCGGCAAGAGGTTGTATAATCTGGCGAGTCGCCCCTTGTACAAGATTTTGGATGACTTTCCAAACAAAGACCAGAGTTGGCGCAAATATTTTTTCTTTGTGTCGATGTCGAGTACGTATGTTGAAGAAGAACGTCCGGCGGTGGCGAAGTGGGGAACACTTGGTAGATTTTCTTGATGTTTATCGTGCGAGCCGTCTCCTTATGCTTTATCTTAACTTTCTGCTCAATTGTTTTTACAGCTCCCAGACCGCTACTTACCCCTGTTCCTGGAATTGACGATTTGTTCAACAAGTTGAAGGCTCGGAAGTATCTTTGGGAGCGTCATTTCCATCTTCAAAGAGTCATTCGAGCTCGCGAGTTCGCTCTTATCGACATAGAAGATTTTCCTAATCGAAGTGAGTCCGACGACCTTGATATCATGCCAGAAAGACCAACTTTCCGTGATATCGCCAAGAAGAAAGCTGCGAAGGCCAAGAGAAAGGCCGGGCCGAAACCAGCTGCTCCTGCTACCGAGACGTCAGAGCAGAGCGTAGCCAAAGAAGATATCCCAGCCGCGAAGGATGACGAAGCGGCGGCCGTAGGTACGAGTGGTATGTTGGCTGTTATTCCTTCAGAGCCAATTATCGTTACGGACGAACTCGCCGAGTCTGAGCATCAGCTGAATCGCAAAAGAAAACACACTGCCTCTGAGAAAGGCAAGGGAAAAGCTGGCGATAAGAAGAAAACTCGTCGCAAGCAGCCGACTCTACCTCTAGGCGAGTCCATCCCTCCAGGTCCGTGACCGGGAAAATCTGCAAAGATTTATGATGACCCGTTAGCCGCGACTGCCTTAATGGCTAAGGTCACATATCCGGGCGATAACATTCTGATCCCGTAAATGTTGGTAAAGAGCGAGCTCTACAAGGAGTTCGCGTCTCGTCAAGTTAAGGTAAATTCCATATACTATTCCTGTTCCATTTTGCTTCCATTCTCATACTTTCAACTCCTTTGCAGGCTATCACACACTGCAACAGGATGGTCATAGCGTATGGCCAAGAGGCGAGGTCTAGGCAGGCCTTTATTGACGAGGCCAGGAGGAAGGAAGAAGTCGAGATGAAGCGGCTCGCAGAGGAGATGAGCAAACTCGCTGCTGAGCGAGATGCCTACAAGAAGAGCAATGACGACTTGGGCGTACATCTTCATAGAGTCGGCTCTGAGAAGAAGAAAGTCAAGGAGAAAACTGCCAAGCTGGAGGCAGAATTGTCTGCTCTGAAAGCGAGTCGCGAGAAGGATCTCGAAACGGCAGCTTGATCTGCGAGGCGATCCGCGGCTGCAGAAGTTCAAGCTAAACTGGACCGCGCTAACGAGCTTTTTTGTCGAATGATGAAAAAGCCGATAAGGAAGATGGTCCTTCTCTTGCAAGCGGACTCCAACCTTCAACTCCTCGCCAAACGCGCTCTTCTAGTCGAGAATAAGGCAACGCTGGTTTCTGCCTACGATGTCTTTGACGAGATGTCCGACGAGTTGCGGAAGATTCTAGGTATGAACTACGTTGTCTCCATTAATGTAGCGGATATTGTTGTTTCTCCGCGAGTTAAGACCATTGCTAAGTCTGTTGGTATTAGTGTAGCTTCGGGATCCAACGACGGCTCTTTGGGCATGCGGTTGCGGAGTGCTAGCGAAGAGATAAGCGATAGCGAGTCGGGCGAGACGGATAAGACTGTCGATCCCGACCAAGCTGTAGTAACTGAATCTCAGCGCGAGCCGTCTCCCTTATAACAGGATCCCAAGACTGGCGATGCGGTTGTTGGGAAATCGACTGGCGAGGTTGCGAGTTCGGCTAGACCTTCTGTACCAGCTGACGGGGAATTGGCAAAGGAAGGTGGCGAGTTGGAGGGTTCGGCAGGCGCTGCTGCTCAAGCCAAAGATAAAGGAGTCGAAGAGGGGGCGCTGGTCGCCTAATCCAAACTCTGTAATAGTTTTTAGGATTTGTTGCTTTCCTTTTGTTCTGCCAAGGTTTTAAGACTTGTTTTTTGTTTTGATGCTTGGACGGCTTTATCCAACCTGACATTTTTTAATGCCTAGTTGGTCGAACATAAATTTTAATGAATGCTTTCATGCGAATTCATAAATGTTTTAAGATTTGCCGTTTATTGGCGAGGCCTGTTATAGCTCGTCAGCTAGGCCTGTTATAGTTCGTTACTTTAAACAAATTTCGGAGTATAGATGAATTCCACAGAATCTCTTACCCGATTATAATTTTTGACCCGATTATATTTGCCAAGTTCGACCAGTGTTAAGTATAACTGGGTTTGCGAGACGAACACTCTGGTTTACAGTCGTATTCCACTGAATACATCCGCTCCAGTGATGAACTCTAAATTTATATAGCGCGCTTTATCCACTTTGGATGTATAGGTAAACTTCGCGATGAAGTGTTTTAGATCGCCATTATGGTCAGTAATGACGACGAGTCGACATTAAAGTCGCGGTTTAAACGATTAAGTCGCTTGCGAGCTGTCGCGTTTAGACATTTAAGTCGTTTGCGAGCTGTCGCGTTTAGACATTTAAGTTGTTTATGAGTTTATCGAGTCGCGTGTAGACAGTTAAGTCGTTTTGCAAGGTTATCGAGTCGCGTGTAGACAGTTAAGTTGTTTTGCGAGCTGATCGAGTCGCGTGTAGACAGTTAAGTCGTTTTGCGAGCTGATCGAGTCGCGTGTAGACAATTAAGTCGTTTGCGAGTTGTCGCGTTTAGACATTTAAGTCATTTGCGAGCTGTCACGTTTAGACATTTAAGTCGTTTGCGAGTTTATCGAGTTGTGATAAACTGCCGCGTGTAGACATTTAAGTCGTTTGCGAGCTGATCGAGTCGCGTGTAGACAGTTAAGTCGTTTTGCGAGCTGATCGAGTTGTAACAACTGTCGCGTGTAGACATTTAAGTCATTTGCGAGTTTATCGAGTCGCGTGTAGACAGTTAGAGCTTCTTTAGGTTGTGCGTGCTGAATTTTCACACAATAGAATTTGTGAAGATTCTTCGAAATAGAGCTTCTTTAGGTTTACAAACACTCAGATTGAAAGAGAATAAGGGTTCTTAAGACTATTCTTATTAATTAGCTGAAAAAGCTGTTTTTGTCTAATTATCTCTCAGAAAATCGGATCCCCTCAAATGAGGGGGGTACATGCTTATTTATAGAGAATACAAGTCGGTTTGGACAAACAGTGTTGGACTTTTAATGGGCCTCCGTCTTCTGGGCTTGACCGTTGGGCCGTTTAACGTATACTTAGTCGATTTAGGCTTATCGATTCTTCTAGGGGAGATTTGACCCCTACAACCATCCTTGGATTTCTGCAGTTGAACACCTACGTGACACAAGTACTTGAATACCATGAAACGAATGCAGTCTTATTTTGTTAGGGCATTTTTATAAAAATGTTTATACTTTTCCAGCGAGGTTAATGCAGACACCCAGGGATTGGGTATTGTCCGTAGAATTGGACATTATTCTTAACTGTTTAAATCATTTGGACATTGTTCGGAAGGTGAGATTGAGTTTTTTGTAAAAGAGGTTTTAGATGAAAGTTATATGTATAATCGGTGCTGTTAAATTAAGTAGGTAATTGCAATTATTGATGAGTACGATTGTAATGATGAGGGAGACGCTATGATTGTCTTAAAGGTAATTGGTAATTATAAATGAGAATATGATTCAATTGATATATTTTGTTATTTCAAACGTTAAATTAATATGTATTGATGTAGGATCCATATGGGAGAGTTGACGGATATATTCAAAAAGAAGCGTGTGTAGACGTTTCTTTTGGCCCTGATATACGAGTTGGATCAGTCGTTGTATTGAGTAATGTAAGTTTGAAATATGTTTATTTAAGTAAATGAAGTATAAATTACCTTATATTTGCCTATTTTGTAGGTTCAAGTTCTAGTCGGAACTGGGTACACTTACCTCAACATCAAGCTTGAAAACATAGATGGTATATGGACGAAAGAAAATTGTATTCCTTCAAAGAACAGCGATGAAGATACTTCTAATATTAACGGAGACTCGTATGTCGAAGATACTTACTCTGACGAGAGTTATACTGCGTACGGTACTCTAAAGGATACACAATCGGGAAGTAGGACAAGCAAGTAGTAGTTTTGGAATCTTTATAAAGAAAAAATAATTAATATAAACAGTCTTTTGATTCTGTAATATGATATTGTTTCATTTGTGGACCACGTTGTGCGATATGGTTGGTTTATATATAATATCTATACCGGAAAAAAGTAAAATATATAAATAAAAAAAATCCGTCGGAAATCCGTCAGAAATGACCGACAGATTTCTGATGGATTGTTTTATTTATATATTTTACTTTTCTCCGCGTAAATAATATATATAAATACCAAATTCCGTCGGAATTCGATGTCGGCAAAGTGTGAGTGGTTACCATATCGTTAGCGGTGGCCGATGGGATTGGTGGGGTGTTATGTCGGAGGTTTTTGACGGTTTTCCAACGGAAATTCGACGGAATCCGTTCTATATAAGCTTCGACATTTCTTCATTTCACCGTAACACAATTCACAATATAAAAAAAACACAATTAACATTATCTAAAAATTTATAAGCGATGAGTTCATATTTTCGTTCTTGGATGGACGAGCCAATGATGGATATGGGCTCAAACTTATTAACGTCCGCATACGCTGCAGGTATTTGTGAGTTCATGAATTTACCCAGAAATCAAGATGCAGCCAAGAAAGGTCAGGATATCAAATGTCCATGTTCTAATTGTTGTAATAGAATTAGCGTTGCGGTTCATACTGTTTGGAATCACTTATATAGATATGGATTTAGGTCGGGATATAAGGTTTGGTTTTTACATGGAGAAAGCAATTATGAATATGGTAGTAGTAGTAGTAATACACTTGATTTTCCAGATAGCGTAGGAGAACGTACAACGGAAGTAGATGTTGGGGTAAGTACGGTCGCGATGGTTAACGATGCGTTTAGAGAGAATTTGCAGTCGGGTGGTTATGAGGGTGATAGGGCTGAAGAACCTAATTTAGAATCTCGAAGGTTTTTTGATATGTTAGACGCATCAAAGAAACCACTATACAACGGTTGTAGAGAAGGGCATTCACCGTTATCTTCTGCTAGTTGGATGATGAACATGAAGACTGATTACAATTTGTCCGAAGAATGTGTTGATGCATTCGCCGAGTTTGTGAAAGATGTTTTGCTAGAGGATAATCTTTGTCCAGCATCATACTATGAAGTCCAGAAACTTGTTGCCGGTCTTAGTTTGCCCTACCAAATAATAGATGTGTGCATCGACAACTGTATGCTATACTGGAGAGAAGATGAGAACAGAAACAAATGTAAATCTTGCCGTAAATCACGGTTCCAGGACACAAGTGGCAGAGTGAAGATTCCATTCAAACGGATATGGTATCTACCATTATCAGAGAGGTTGAAGAGGCTGTATCAATCAGAACGCACAGCTATGGCTATGAGATGGCATGCAGAGCATAGGCAAGATGGAGATATTACGCATCCGTCTGACGTGGAAGCGTGGAAACACTTCTAATCCGTATATCCAGATTTAGCATATGAACGATGGAATGTATACCTCGGGTTATCTACTGATGGTTTCACCCCATTTGGAAAGCATGAAAGAAAATATTCACTGTGGCCGGTAATTGTAATACCTTACAATTTGCCTCCATCTATGTGCATGCGTCGAGAGTTTTTGTTTCTCTCAATTCTAGTTTCCGGCCCAGATCATCCAAGAAGGTCACTCGATATATTCCTCCAACCATTGATCTATGAGTTACAGATGTTGTGGGAGCATGGTGTTGAGGCATTTGATGTTTCAGTGCAACATAATTTTAACATGCGTGCGGTTCTTATGTAGACCATAAGCGATTTTCCAGCATACGGTATGTTATCTGGTTGGACAACGTATGGAAGATTGGCATGTCATTATTGCCAAGATAATACTTCAGCATTCCAAATGCAGCACCGAACGAAGACTTCATGGTTTGATTGTCATAGGTGTTTTTGACCGGCAAATCATCCATATCGTCGGTCTAGAAGATATTTCAGGAAGAATTTACAAGTGTTACATGGTCCACCTCCTGAGACAGATGGTCGCAGCATATTGGAACAGTTACGAGATTTTGGTGCAGAGCGAACTCCTGAATGTGGGGGTAATGGCCATTACCCCATCGACGGTTGTGGGGAATATCACAATTGGCACAAGAAGAGTATTTTTTGGGATTTGCCTTACTGGAAAGACCATCTACTGCGGCATAATCTAGATGTCATGCATGTTGAAAAAATTTTCTTTGACAACATCATGAACACCATCTTAAACGTACCAGGGAAGATGAAAGACAACTGGAAGTCTAGATTAGACTTGCCATTGATTTGTTCTAGGGAATCTCTTCATCATGTTTTGCCTAACGGTAGATTGCCGATGCTTGCGTACCGGTTAGACGCTGGTCAGAAGGAAGTATTTTTTGAATGGATTAAAAACTATGTTAAATTACTTGATGAGTACGCATCTAACCTACGTAATTGCGTGGATTCGACATAAGGGAAGTTTATTGGAATGAAAAGTCATGATTGTCATGTTGTGATGCAGCGTCTTCTTCCATTTGCATTTGCTTATCTTCTTCCAAAAGACATCCATCAAACAATTTGAGGTATATTTCGTACTCCCGTGATTTTCTTACTAATATAATGTTACTATATATGTATTAACTTGTTTACTTTTCTTTTGTAGGAGTTGGGGCTTTCTTCTGAGATTTATGTTCACGGACACTAACAGTGGACGGGATCCGTAATTTAGAGTCGAACATCCCGGTACTCCTTTGTAATCTGGAGAAGATATGTCCACCATCTTTTTTTTATGTTATGGAACATCTTCCTATTCACCTCCCACGAGAAGCAGCATTAGGAGGCCTTGTTCAATACCGATGGATGTATCCGTTCGAACGGTACATGTTCCACTTGAAGAAAAAAGATTAAAAATTTGAGCAAGGTGGAGGGATCTATTGTTGCCCAGAGCCTAAATGACGAAGTATCACACTTTGCCGAATATTACTTTCCATCGGAAGTTCGGACTAAGGCTAGACGTCCGGCGCGACATGATGATAGAGGTGAGAAAGCAATGTATGTCGTGGTTGTACCCGAGTTGTTTTCCCAAGTTGGTCGAGTAAATGGAAAAGGAAAGAAACGCAGACTATCAGCACAAGAGGTCACACATTTGCATATGTATATCCTTAGAAATTGTGACGAAATTATGGAGTACGAAAGGTATCTCAGTTTTTATACAAAATTTTTGGAATTATTTGTCTTAATCTAATTAAGATTTTTATGTTACAGCATTTACATGTCCCTAGTCCAAACTTACCATCCTGATAAGACAAAATCCGAACTTGCTGTCTTAAAAGATGAAGAATTTCCGGCGTGGTTGAAATGTTATGTAAGTTTAATACGACGTGCCTTACTCTTACATTTCCAAAGTTTAACGTTTTGTATGTTAATGATTTCTTAATTTTATCGTTAATTAGGTTTCCGAACGTTTAGGAAGTGGTCAAACTCTCCCGACATGGTTAGTGGAGATTGCTACTGGTTTGCGCACCACCGCGACTTCATATCCCAGGTTTTGCACTAGGGGATATTCGTTTAGGATTCGTGAGGAAGGACGACCGAGGTCAACTTCAGACTATGGCATTTCCTCGCATTGAGGTGATACCGTCTACTATGGCATTTTAAACAAAATCTTAGAAATCCGGTATCTAGGAATGTTGGACTTGAGGTGCATTGTGTTTATGTGCGATTGGTATGACCCATCCAATGGACGTGGGGTTCGAATAGACCCCCTTGGTGTGATTTCGATAAATGCAAGACGGAAACTACAGAAATACGATCCATTTATCCTTGTGTCACAAGCAAATCAGGAATAAAGTCAATAATAGGTTTTCCACCATGCTCATACGATATGTTTTGTTATTCATGTATATTAACAAAACCAACTTTTTAATAATAGGTTTGCTACATTCCATATCCTCAAGTTTCCTATCGTACAAATCCTTGGATCACAGTAGCTCCAATTAACCCGAGAGGAATATTATATGGAGTTCGAGATCATGATGCTCTCCAAGCATCGAGAAGTATTCAAATGGCACCTGTGGAGGAGATGGATAACATTGACCTTGTTGTTGATGTCACACATATCGGCGATGATTTAGTTCATTCGGACGAAGAGGAATCACGTGACGAATTTGATGACGATTCAGACTCCATCCCTTGTAAGGGTTCCTCGGGAGATTTGGATTAAAATTTGTTATGAATAAATGTTTGCGGATGTGAAATATTTGTCTTTTAAATGTGTAATAAGTTTTGGAATTTTTGTTAACATAAATGTATACGACAATCATAACAAACATAGTAAACTAAAATATATACAGAACACATTACGCCGGAAATCCTTGGGAAATTACAACGGATTTCATTACAAATATAAGCAAAATAAAATAAAAAATTAACACAATCCGTCGGATTTCTGTCAGAAATTATTGACGGATTTCCGACGAATATTACTTTTTTTTGTTATTTTAATCCGCGTAAATATTATATTAAAATATCACATTCAGTCGGAAATCCTTAAATAATTTCTGACGGATTTCCAACGGAAACCCTAAATTTGGCCGCCAAAATGCTTTGATCTCATCGAAAAGGCGGGAGTATCCGTCAGAAATCCGTCGGAATTGTCGAATATAACAAGACTCTTCCTTCTCCCTGATATATCGTGGTTTTTACCTATTTAAGACCACGATATAAGTCCATGTTTAGAGTCTTTTTGGTGTTTTCGAGTGTTTTGGTGTTAATCTTAGATACAAAGGCGTTTTGGACTCAATTGGCGTTTACTGGAACTTTTTAGAGCATAAAAGAATGAGCAGTCAAAGTCTCAAATTCGGAGTCAACATTTCAGATCAGTGTCGAGCGAGGTAGATGTTGGTGTCACTCGACACCAAAGATTTTCAAGCGTCGAGCGACAGAGTTATGTGTGTCGCTCGACACGACTACCGAACCAGCCCAAAATCATGTTTTCAGATTATTTTCTTTTTGCGTCAGAAAGCCCAGATGTTTGCTATTGGGCCCATGACGGTTTTGTAACCTTATAAATATGTGTTTTCAGCCATTGTTTAGGCTTATGCTTTCTTTTATTGAATTGTTTAGACTTATCTTTAATAAAATCATGTTTTCTTCTATGATTATGTCTGAGTAGTTTCTTTGTTAGGTTTAAGGTTTTCAAAGGTGTTTGATGAGTTGCTGAATCTGATCTGATTGTTAGGATAATATCATTAGAAGTTCTTCATCTTGACTTGTTGTTAATGCTGATTTTAGTCTCGCGAACTGAAATCTGATCTAGAGTTTATTAATAGAAACAACAGTTTTATTAATTAACTTGAACTAGTCTTTGATGAGCAAAATACCTATTCGCAAAGGGATTTGGTCTAGGGTTTTGTGAACAATTGTGCCTAAAATTAATGCTTGTTTAGATTTATAGGATTCGCAACGACAGTTGGTTTTCTAGGATTTAGACATAGAAAATATTCGCAGCGACAACAGGTTTGTTTTACTTTCGTGTGCATGTTAATGAACTGGGTTTAATATTCCTAATAACTGATTTATCTGCAATTCTGATTCATTGTAGAATTCCTTGTGCCTAGATTTTCCTTTAATTGAATTAAAACCATTTTTAATTGCTTGTTTAGTGCTTTCATAACTATTTGCCTAGCATAATCTGAATTTGATAATCTATTGTGTTTTCTTAGACTCCTTGTGGATTCGATAACCCTAAGTACTGCAATTGACCTCTTAATTTGAGAGAGTAGGTCTAGGGTAAATTTGACCCATATCAAATTTTGGCGCCGTTGCCGGAGAGTCAATAGCCATTAGATTTTTATTACTAGGATTTTGTCTAGGCCTTTTTATTTTTGTTTATTTTTGTTTTTGTTTTTGTTTTTGTTTTTCTCTCTTTGTTTTGCGTTTCAGGTACATGCGAAATCGCAATACCAGGAGCAGTCAAGACAAAGAACTTTTGGAACTGGGACTTGAGGATCTAGCGCGCTTGGAACGAACCAACAGAAAAGCGACGAAAAAAGCTAAGAAGATAGTTGCGCCAGTGATGATCTTTCAGAGAGAAGATAGTTTCTTCGACAGAGAAGGAAACCGATATGATTAGGATGGACAGAGGCTAGACGAGGCCGGGAATGTGATCGTCGATGAGGCTGGACAGCAACAAGCTCACGAGGAAGAAGAAGCAGAACAGGCTCGTGTTCGTGAGGAGCAACTTCGTGTCGAGTGACACAGAGAGGACGTTGCTCGACACGAACAAAATCTGCGTGCCGCTCGACGCGCTGAGGAGATCGCTCGACGTAATCCAGAGCTTGGTGTCGAGCGACAGGATGCTAGTGTCGCTCAACACGCTGTCCAGAATCGCACCCTCGCCGATTTTAATTGCCCGGAGCAGTTCTACGCTAACCGAGCCGCGATTCGACCTCCTGCCTTTGGGGTCAAGCCTGCGTACTTCTCCTTAGTTGCTCAAGACCCGTTCTGCGGTCTTCCACATGAGAATCTAATGGATCACATAGAGCGATTCGAGGACTTGGCATCTGCTATTAAAGCCAATGGAGTCTCAGAGGACTACCTATTCTGCAAGCTATTCCCCTATTCTCTTCATGGGGAAGCTAAGTATTGGCTAAGGACGCTACCACCAGGCTCGCTTACTAACTGGATGGATACAAAGAATGCTTTCCTAAGCAATTTCTTTGACGATGCGAAGTCCGAGGATCTAAGATCGAAGATTGCGACTTTCAAGCAGGGTGATCATGAAGCATTTAAGGCTGCATGGTACAGATTCAAGAGCTATCAAAGAGACTGTCCACACCATGGATTCAACGAGGTGTAGCTGCTTAATATCTTCTACAGAGGGATTGCGCTGCAATACTCTGTATCTCTGGATGCTGCAACCAACGGGAATTTCAACACAAATTCTCCAGGGACTGCGACCCAGCTCATTGAGAACATTGGCAACAACACTAGTGCCAAGAACATGGACTTCGAAAGGAGCAAATTTGGACAGAGCATCAATGGGAATCAGCTTGTTGAGGTAACAAAGAAGCTTGATACTATGACTAGTCTTCTAGCTGGGAAGAAGACAGTTCACTTTGCGCAAGACGTCGAACCTGCAGAAGAGGATGTGAACTATCCCAACCAAAGAGGATTTTAGAAGTACGGTGGATCTTCTTATCAGAAGCCTTTCCAGAATGGCTACACGAGAGACTATGGGTCATCTTCTTATCAAAAGCATCCTCCTCCATCTGCGACCCATAAAATGGAATCCATGATGGAACAGCTTCTAGAGGGACAGCAAAAGTTAGTTGTGGATTAGAAGAGGAAGTTTGATTCGCTCTACACAGACTTAAACGGCAAGATAGAAGCCTTGACTACTCATATTAGGAAGCTGGATGTTCAAGTAGCTCAAACAGCTGAATCAGTAAAGCGACAAGAGGGTTTTCTTCCAGCGAAGACGGACTCAAATCCTAAACCAGCCTGTAATGTCGTTCTAACTGCAGAGGAGGATGTGATTTTTGGAGCTTCGGAGCTTGTGTCGATCGACACAGAGTAGCCTTGATGTCGAGCGATAGACAGCGAACGTCGCTCGGCACGAAGCTCAATCCGAGACTGTTCATCCGAAAGCTTCTCCAATCGTCAAGGAATCCATCCACAAGCCAAAGCTGCCCTTTCCCAGAGGTAGGAGGAGTAAACAAGAGGTTAAGGAAGCCATTTGGAAGAGGATGATTGAGAAGATCATTTTTGAGATGCCTCTTGTGGAAGCCATCAAGCTTTCTCCAACGATTCGAAGATACGTCAAGTGAATGGTAGCAAATGGAGTTAGTCTAGAGGAAGGAGCACTGCTGATCAGAGATCTTCAAGCGATACTCCTGAACACAGCTCCAGTCTCCAAGAAGAAGAAGAAGGAGATAGTGGTTTCTGAAGAAGTTAGTGCCATGATCCAGAGTCGGATTCCTGTGAAGCTGCCTGACCCAGGAAGCTTTGTGCTTAATTTTTCCATCTCCAATGAACACTTCCCTCATTCGTTCTGTGATTCGGGTTCTGGGATTAACTTGATGCCATTGTCAGTTGCTGCCAGACTTGGGATGATGGATTTCATGCCAACAAGAATGTCTCTTCTCCTAGCTGATCGATCCAGGAGATTCCCAAAAGGAGTTCTAAAGGATGTTTTGATTAAGATTCAGGATTGCATGATTCCTGCAGATTTTGTGGTTTTGGAGTACGATGAAGAGCCTCAAGATCCTTTGATTCTGGGAAGATCGTTCTTTACTACGGCTGGAGCTAACATGGATATGAGGAAAGGGACGATGAAGCTTGACCTTGGTGATATTGTCATGGAATTTGACATGGACAAGACAAGGAGAAGATCTACTATTGATGGTCAAGCTTTTTCTGTGGATACTTCAGAGGAAGAAGATCAGATCAAGGAGCCCTCAGAGGATATCCCTACCACCATCATTGAGGACTTAGTCGTTTCAGAACCATCTTTTGAGAATCCTCAAATGGAGCCAAGGTATGAGTCTCTTGCACTTAATCCTACACCTCTTGTTTTCATCAAGGATTTAAAATGTGAAAAGCATGTTACGCGCTTACGCAAGCATCGAGTTTCTCGAGAGCTTGGTTTTTCTGATGAACTTGCAGGAAGAAAGAAAGAAGAGGTGAAACCAAAAAGGACTTCAAAGCCTTTCGCGCGATTGCAAATCATCCTTCCCCAAGAGCTTAAGGATCAAGGAGAAGCAATTCTTTAGGATATGATGGAGAGAACGATGAAGCTTTTCCCTGGGTCTGCTTTTGATAAGTCTAGGGGAGCTTCGAAGAAGGTTCGATTCAAGCAAGTTGCTGGTTCCATCCAGGATAAAGGAAGTTCAATCCTTCATAAAGATCCACCATAGCCCTAAGTTCCATCACAGTTCAGCTAATGACTGAAAACAAGCGCTTAGTGGGAGGAAACCCACTTGTGAGTCTACTAATTATGTGTTTTATTTTGCTTTCTTTTTCAATTTTACGTTTTGTTTTGTTTTTGGTTTTGAGTTTCAGGAGACCAAACGTTCGAATGCAAGTGCGACGAGCATAACAGTGTTGCTCGACACGAGTAAAATCAACGTGTCGATCGATAGAGAACTTAAGTCGCTCGACGCGACCAAATCATCAGTGTCGATCGACCCCCAGGTACCATATTCTCCATCGTTTTTCGTTCGTTTCATTTCCTGTTTATCTTGTTTCGCCAATCTTAGGCTTAATAACACTGGACAATGTTGTTTAAGTCTGGGGGAGGCAGTTGCTAACACTTGTGTTTTCTTTTGAGTTTTTTGTTTAATTTTAAAAATTTTAAGAGTCAAAACCTCCTTTAGACTTGCTTTGAACAATACTCAATGACCATTACATTGCAAGTTGATGGTTTTACAAGGTAGGTAACTGCAAGTGGATCGGTTTAACGGGGCAAGTTTGGATTTCTGGAGAACGCCAGAAAAGACGTCGCAGACCCCGCCCTAATGAATCTCTAATTTCTTGTCAAGGGCATTGGAAATCGCAAGACTTGATTCAGCTTCCAAACACTTGAAAGCGAGGACGGACTGCTCTTGAAACTTCTTCGCGAATGACGAATTCAGCAGTCCTAGATCAAAAAGAAAAAGCCTCATGACCCTGTCTCCACAAGAACAATAGTAGTGAGCGCTAATCTAGTGATCATAGAGATGCCAAGGAAATAAAAAAAATCTACAAAAAGTGCAAGTCCGAAAATCAGAAAAATCTTGAAGAAAAAGTTCAACAAAAGGCATTGCATCTCTATGATATCCTTAATTGGATATAGTTTCAGAGGGAAGAGAGAGGGTGAAACGCAGGAAAGTGTTAAAGGAAGTGAAAGAATTTAGAAGGTCCAACGATCGATATTCCCTCGATGAGACCGCACCTAATTAACTAAAGGGGTTTGCGACTGAAAGTCTGAGATTCTTTAAGGGGTATGAATTCAATCTGGAGGACTGCTATACTTCTAGGGAAACATCGAAGTATTATCATTGATTTGCAGGTATGTGGATCTAGAAGGAGTGAGAACACTGTTTTGCTTAGGGACAAGCAAAAAGCTAAGTCTTGGGGAGTTGATATATCGTGGTTTTTACCCATTTAAGACCACGATATAAGCCCATGTTTTAGAGTCTTTTTGGTGTTTTCGAGTGTTTTGGTGTTGATCTTAGGTACAAAGGCGTTTGTTGTGATGCAAATTGGTGTTTACTGGAACTTTTTGGAGCATAAAGGAATGAGCAGTCAAAGTCGCAAATTCGGAGTCAACATTTCAGATCTGTGTCGAGCGACGTGGATGTTGGTGTCGCTCGACACCAAAGATTTTCAAGCTTCGAGCGACAGAGTTATGTGTGTCGCTCGACACGACTATCAGACCAGCCCAAAATCATGTTTTCAGATTATTTCCTTTTTGCGTCAGAAAGCCCAGATGTTTGCAATTGGGCCCATGACGGTTTTGTAACCTTATAAATATATATTTTCAGCCATTGTTTAGGCTTATGCTTTCTTTTATTGAATTGCTTAGACTTATCTTTAATAAAATCATGTTTTCTTCTATGATCATGTCTGAGTAGTTTCTTTGTTAGGTTTAGGGTTTTCAAAGGTGTTTGATGAGTTGCTGAATCTGATCTAATTGTTAGGATAATATCATTAGAAGTTCTTCATCTTGACTTGTTGTTAATGCTGATTTTAGCCTCGCGAACTGAAATCTGATCTAGAGTTTATTAACAGAAACACCAGTTTTATTAATTAACTTGAACTAGTCTTTGATGAGCAAAATACCTATTCGCAAAGGGATTTGGTCTAGGGTTTTGTGAACAATTGTGCCTGAAATTAATGCTTGTTTAGATTTATAGGATTCGCAACGACAGTTGGTTTTCTAGGATTTAGACATAGAAAATATTCGCAGCGACAGCTGGTTTGTTTTACTTTCGTGTGCATGTTCATGAACTGAGTTTAATATTCCTAATAACTGATTTATCTGCAATTCTGATTCACTGTAGAATTCCCTGTGCCTAGCTTTTCCTTTAATTGAATTAAAACCATTTTTAATTGCTTGTTTAGTGCTTTCATAACTATTTGCCTAGCATAATCTGAATTTGATAATCTATTGTGTTTTCTTAGACTCCCAGTGGATTCGATAACCCTAAGTACTACAATTGACCTCTTAATTTGAGAGAGTAGGTCTAGGGTAAATTTGACCCATATCACTTCCCACGACAGATCGCAAAACGGATAGGATAAACGGAATCGCCGCACATCGCCGGAAAACGCAGATTTCCCTATTCCATCACGAAATCTTCATACCAATGTAAGTTTGGGTTGATAATTTTGATTGTTTCAACATTGTTCTTGAAAATTGGGTGTTTAGAAATTGATTATGTGAATTGGATGAATTTAGAATTTGATTTTGTGTGAATTGGATTGTTGTGAGAATTTGATTATGTGTGAATCGGATTGTTGTGAGAATTTGATTATGTGAATTGGATTTAGGGGTTATGAGAATTTTAGAAATTTATGGATTTAGGGAATTTTGTATTATGAAAATTTTAGGATTTTAGAAATTTGAGAATTTTAAGGATTATGCGAATTTTAATCAATCCCAGATCCCCGACACTCCCTTTATGGATACACAACAACCGTCTCCTAATCGTACAACGACCTCAGCTCCCACGTTAATTAGCATCGAGGATTTCGTATAACAACTTGGAAGGGATCGTTTGACTCGCCTAGATCCGGACTTGCCTCCCAACACGACATGATAAGTTTTATTTAAAATTAATTGTCTTATGATAAGCTCAAATTATCCCTAGAGCTAAACTCTCTCAAATTAAGAGGTCAATTGCAGTATTTAGGGTTATCGAATCCACAGGGAGTCAAGGAAAACACAATAGATTATTAAATTCAGATTATGCTAAGATGGATGATATTAAAGCAGCAAATCAAGCAGTAATAAAAATGGTTTTAAATCAATTAAAGAAAGAGCTAGGCACAAGGAATTCTACAGTGAATCAGAATTGCAGATAAATCAATTATTAGGAATATTAAGCTCAGTTCATGAACATGCACACGAAAGTAAAACAAACCAGCTGTCGTTGCGAATATTTTCTATGTCTAAATCCTAGAAAACCAATTGTCATTGCGAATCCTATAAATCTAAACAAACATTAATTTCAGGCAAAATTGTTCACAAAACCCTAGACCAAATCCCTTTGCGAATAGGAATTTTGCTCATCAAAAACTAGTTCAAGCAATCAATAAAACTGTCGTTTCTATTAATTACCCTAGATCAGATTTCAGTTCGCGAGGCTAAAATTAGCAGTAAGAACAAGTTAAGATGAAGAACATTCTAATGATTTTATCCTAATAATCAAATCAAATCAGCAACTCATCAAACTCTTTAAAAAACCCTAAACCTAACAAAGGAACTACTCAGACATGATCATAGAAGAAAACATGGTATTATTAAAGATAAGTCTAAGCAATTCAATAAAAGAAAGCATAAGCCCAAACAATGGCTTGGAAAAAGTATATATAGAGTAAAAAACCGTCATGGGCCCAATTGTAAACATCTGAACTTTTTGACGCGAAAACGGAAATCTTCTGAAACTCTAAATCTGGGCTATTCCGATAGTCGTGTCGAGCGACACACTTAATCCTGTCGCTCGACGCTTGATAAATGTTGGTGTCGAGCGACACCAACAACCTCGTCGCTCGACACTGATCTGAATTCTTCAATCCAAACTTGCCACTTTGACTGCTCATTCTGTTAAGCTCCAAAATGCTTCAGTAAACACCAATTGAGTCCTATTCGTCCTTGTACCTAATATAAAACATAAAAGACTCAAAAACACCAAAAGACTCTATAAAACGGACATATATCATGGTATAAAACCGGTAAAAACCATGATATATCAACTCCTCCAGACTTAGCTTTTTGCTTGTCCCTAAGCAAAACAATGTACTCACCCCTTTAGGAACCACATACCTTTGCAAAGTCATCCGGTGACACTTTGATGTTTCCCTAGAAGTATAGCAGTCCTTCAGATTGATTCCAAAACTCTTAGAGAATCTCAGACTTTCAATCGCGAACCCCTTTAGTTTAATTAGGTGCGGTCTCATCGAGGGAATATCGATCGCTGGACCTTCTAGATTCTTTCATTTCCTTTAACACTTTCCTACGTTTCACCCTCTCTCTTCCCTCTGAAACTATATCCAATTAAGGATATCATAGAGATGCAATGCCTTTTGTTGAACTTTTTCTTCAAGATTTTTCTGATTTTCGGACTTGCATTTTTCTGTAGAATTTTTTTTTTTATTCGATCCTTGGCATCTCTATGATCACTAGACCAGCGCTCACTACTATTGTTCTATGGTGGGAGACAGGGTCATGAGGCTTTTTCTTTTCGATCTAGGACAGTTGAATTCGTCATTCGGGAAGAAGTTTCAAGAGCGGTCTGTCCTCGCTTTCAAGTGTTTTGAAGCTGAATCAAGTCTTGCGATTTCCAACGCCCTTGAAAAGAAATTAGAGTTTATTAGGGGCGGGGTCTGCAACGTCTTTCTGGCGTTCTCCCGAAATCTGAACTCGCTCCGTTAAACCGATCCACTTCTAGTTAGCCACCTCAGTAAAACCAGCCAACTTGCATCGGAAATGGTCCTTGAGTGATGTTCAAAGCAAGTAGAAAAGGGGTTTCGACCCAAAAATTTTAAAATTTGACTCAAAAACACCAAAACAAAACACAACATCAGAAACTACCTTCCCCAGACTTAAACGACACTGTCCCCAGTGTTATTAAGCCTAAGATTGGTGAAAAAAGGATAGATAGAAAACGAAACGTATGAAAAAGCAAGTGAAAAATCATACCTAGAGGTCGTGTCGAGCGACACGACCTCTGTGTCGATCGACACTGATGATTTGGTCGCGTCGAGCGACTTAAGTTCTCTATCGATCGACACGTGACTGTGCTTGGTGTCAAGCGACACTGCTTATGGAGTCGCTCGAGATCACAGTCTGAAGTTCACTCTCACTTGTTTTGGAACGTTTATTTTCCTGAAAATCAACACCAAAACGTAAAATTGAAAAAAAAAACAAAAATCTAAGTATATAGTTAGTAGACTCACAAGTGGGTTGCCTCCCACTAAGCGCTTGTTTTCAGTCATTAGCTGGACTGTGATGGAATTCGGGACTTATGGTGGATCTTGAGGAAGTACTGTACTTCCTTTATCCTGAATGGAACCAGCAACTTGCTTGAATCGAACCTTCTTGGAAGCTCCCCCAGACTTATCAGAAGCAATCTCAGGGAAAAGTTTCATCGTTCTCTCCATCATCTCCTGAAGATCTGCTTCTCCTTTCTCCTCCAACTCTTGGGGAATGATGATTCGCAACTTTGCGAACGGCTTAGAAGTCCTTTTTGGCTTCACTTCTTTTATCTTTCTTCCTGCAACTTCATCAGAAAAACCAAGCTCTCGAGAAACTCGATGCTTGCGTAAACGCGTAACAGGCTTTTCACATTTTAAATCTGAATTGACGAATGCAAGAGATTTGAAATTAAGTGCAGGAGACTCATACCTTAGCTCCATTTGAGGATTCGCAGGAGATGGTTCTGAAACAACTAAGTCTTCAATGATTGCGATAGGGATGTCCTCTGAAGGTTCCTTGATCTGCTCTTCTTCTTCTGAAGTATCCACAGAAAAAGCTTGACCATCAATGGTGGATCTTCTCCTTGTCTTGTCCATGTCAAATTCCATGACAATATCACCAAGGTCAAGCTTGATCGTCCCTTTCCTCATATACATGTCAGCTCCAGTCGTAGCTAAGAACGATCTTCCTAGGATAAGAGGATCCTGAGGCTCGTCATCGTATTCCAAAACAACAAAATCCGTTGGAATGATGCAGTCTTGAATCACTATCAGCAACTCATCAAACACTTTCAAAAACCCTAAACCTAACAAAGGAACTACTCAAACATGATCATAGAAGAAAACATGGTTTTATTAAAGATAAGTCTAAGCAATTCAATAAAAGAAAGCATAAGCCTAAACAATGGCTTGGAAAACGTATTTATAGAGTACAAAACCGTCATGGGCCCAATTGCAAACATCTGGGCTTTTTGACGCGAAAACGGAAATCTTCTGAAACTCAAAATCTGGGTTGTTCCGATAGTCGTGTCGAGTGACACACTTAATCCTGTCGCTCGACGCTTGATAAATGTTGGTGTCGAGCGACACCAACAACCTCGTCGCTCGACACTGATCTGAATTCTTCAATCCGAACTTGCCACTTTGGATGCTCATTCCGTTAAGCTCCAAAATGCTCCAGTAAACACCAATTGAGTCCAATTCATCCTTGTACCTAATATAAAACATAAAATACTCGAAAACACCAAAAGATTCTATAAAACGGACATATATCATGGTATAAAAACCGGTAAAAACCATGATATATCATCTTCATTTGAGGAAGTTAATAAATATTTTTTTCTAAATTTTGTTTAGGTTTCAATTTTCGGGAAACGGGATATCGAGATCTATCAACACAATGCTTAATTGTTTGATAACTCGACCGTATCCCACATACTCTTCATGCCGGTAGAAGACTGTGACAGCTGGTTTCGGCAATTTGCGGTAATCCCTAAATTTTGTAATTTAGACAATTAAAGGTTATATTACATTAAAATTTTCTATACTAATTCTTTGAAGGTTTTTTTTTTCCAGCAAGAATTTAATTGGGACAGGTAGCTGACTAGTCGGGTTCGACGGGAATTCGACGCTAAGGCTGGTAGGATGTACTCGCGAAAGATGAACGAGTACAAGCACCTGTGGAGGCATCGTAAGATCCCTCGGGATTTGAAAAACAATCCCGAGTTATGAGCTCAACTAATTGCGTATTGGGAACACGAGGCAACGCAGTCGAGCTCTGCAACCCACTCTACAAACCGGAAGAGCGACCGGAAGGGGAAGGGACCAGCAACCCATAACCTCGGAGCGACGAGCAAGGCGACTCGTGCAGAACAACTGGTTAGTTTATTTCTTTTGAAACATTTTTATGATCGCTCACTTATTTGCTTACTTTTCAATGCTAATAGTATGCAAAGCAAGGTACGCGTTCTTCAAATCTGCATTTGATCAGAGATGGGGGAAATCCAAGATGGAGTTGCCCGGGAAATCGTGGAAATTGTTGTGAGGCTCGGTGAGGAGTTCATCCAATCTCAACCGATCGTCGAAGGAACTCCACCGCTCACCGACGTTCCATTCGAAAAGATCAACGTGTTTACGTATGAGGTTAGTAACGTTTTCAATTAGTGACAAATTTTATAAAACTTATAATACTTATAAGTTTTAACATTTATTGTTTCTTGTATATGGTAGGTTACTCCGAAGAACAAAGGTCGTGTCTTCGGTCTTCCGGAAGACAGTTCCACCTCATCCGTGTCTTCATTCCGATTTCACGGTGATAGCAGTTTGCGGGCACAAAACTCGGAGCTTCTCGAGCGGATGAACGCATTGGAGGCACAGCGCGAAGAAGATGCAAGGCGGTTTGAGGCACAACACGCAGCAGATGCAGAACGCATTCGTGCGATGGAAGAGAGGATGAACGAGTTCTTTAATAATTATCCACGAAAGTAGATTGTAAAATTTTATGTACAACTTTAAATTTGAAATCACTTTTCAAACTATTTTAATTTATTTTCAGATTTAAATTTTATTTTAATTAAATTTTAAATTAATTTAATTTAAATTAAATTATTAATTAAAATTAATTAGAATTAATTTTTTTAAAATGAAAATTCCACATTCCGTCGGTATGTTGAATCCGTCGGACAACCGTCGGTATCTAGTACCGTCGAAAATCCGTCGTTTTTTTCCCCGCCGGAAATCCGTCGGTATGTTGAACCGTCGGTATCAGGCGCCGTCGGAAATGGTAGTTCCGTCTGCTTTCTGACGCATTTCCGTTATACAGAGTTCCGTCGGAAATCCGTCAACAGTTTCCGACGAATTTTCGATAAATCTTTAAATTTCGACAAGATAGATCCGACTGTGGATTTCCGTTGGAAACAGGCTGTTTCCGACGGATTTCCGACGGTTTAACCCGTCGGAAAACTGGCTAATTTCTTGGAGTGACTTGTTAAAACTAAATTTTACTGCATATTTTTTTTTTTTGGGAAATGCTAATTAGATATATATTTCTCACACAAAACATACATTTTATTTAATCCTTGTTTTTGTCAACTATTATATATTTTATCTATTTCATAAGAGATGATATTAAACTTTATTTTTCAGTCTTTTTCTTGTCAACAAAATATTTTTATTCTATTATTATTAATATTTTGTAAGTTTTCTTACAATTTTACAAGATATTTCTAAAAAAAAGTGTTACAGGTAAGTAAATTTGATCAACCTTCTAATTTACTCAGTACGAATCAAGAAATGATACAATACGTCGAGTTGGTGAATTATGAATATTTCCTTAATATATATATTACTCTTCGTTTAAGTCGATGGAAGATTCTCAATACCTTTTAACAAACAAACAAAAAAAAAGATTCTCAACACCTACAAATCCACCAGGGATATTGGTGATTCAGATTTAGGATAATAAAAAAAGCATCTAGTGGACTAGAATCAAACATACCTAAATAAAGAAATTTTATGGAGTGGACTGTTCAAACGTCATTAAAAACATTTATGCGATTAATAATGAAAGAATTATATGAAGGGAAACCTTTTTATATGTTCCTCAAAATGGCTTGTTAATTTCTTTTTGTTAAAGGATGGCTTGTTAAATTTCCATCACCAAAATCTCACTAGATGCATTATTTCACCGTGTTACCCGATCAGATCTAATTTATAATTCATTTGTTTTATATGCAAGATAGGCATTAATCCTGAATTAACTCGTGTTCCGACAAAAGTCATTGTTGAGGATTAAACAAACTGATTATCAGAATCAATCCTAATAATCTAAACACCGATTAGAACTGAAAACAAGTAAGAACACACTGATTTGTTAACCCAGAGCTTCGCCACCGAGATGGTGTAAAACTACTGCTCTGGAGCCGGCTTGGACCAGCAATTCACTATCAAGGAAGAACGAGCTCTCTTAACCAGAGATAATACTCGATGAAGAAGAAGAAGTTTGTTACAGAGGATGATAACAAGCTTAACGACTTAATCTTTTTATATCAATAGAGATAAGCCGACTTAAACTAACATCCTAATCTAATTTGGATTTGCCACATAACCGGCCCAATCCAAACTAAACCAAGATCCTCTAAACTTACCAGAGTCTTACATACAAGAACTCTGTTATTTCCTTATACTTCGACCAGAGCTAAACACACACACTAACAATCTCCACCTTGTGTTTAGCATCTGCAATAAGACAAAGCTTCAGAACTACTTTGCATCTTCCTGATCTCCTGTGAATCCTTCTGAGTCCTTAACCACCGGCAAGAGAGCCCTACGGCTCAATCAGTTCTTGAGAACCTTTAGTAATTCCACCGCAGCATTGAACTTACCGATCGGAACCACCTTTGTTAGAATATCTGTCGGGTTCCTACTTGTGGGAATCTTCAACACTTCAACATCTTTAGCTTCAATCCTTTCTCTGATAAAACCAAGCTTAGTAGCCATGTGTTTCGTCCTTTCGTGAAACACATTATTCTTGGCCAAGCACAATGCACTTTGAGAATCACACCAAACCTTAGCACTCTCCTGCTTGAAACCAAGATCTTCCAATAAACCCCTCAACCATATGGCTTCTTTAACCGCCTTAGTTAAGGCCATGTACTCAGCTTCAGTGGTTGATAAAGCCACTACCTGTTGCAAGCTAGACTTCTAGCTAACTACATTTCCACCAACAGTGAATATATAACCAGAGATCGATCTTCTTTTGTCTAAATCAGCACTAAAATCTGAATCACAATATCCTTGAACATCCATTCTCTCGGCCTTAGTAAACACCAACTTCAAATCTAGAGCACCTTTGATATATCTCAATAACCATTTCACAGCTTCCCAATGAACATATCCGGGGTTACTCATAAACCGACTAACCATACCAAGTCCATATGCTAAATCAGGCCTAGAACCTACCATTGCATACATAATGCTACCTACAGCTGAGGAATAAGGAGTTACCTCAGTATCAATGCATTCTTCTTGTTCTTTTACCTTGGACAACTTGAAATGAGCTCCTATCGAAGTCTGAGATGCTTTTGCTCCTTCCATATTAAAGTTCTTGATCACCTTCTTTAGATATTCAGACTGAGACAAGTATAAAACTTCTTTCTCTCTATCTCTGATAATGTCCATGTCTAGAATCCTTCTTGCCGGACCTAGATTTTCATTTCAAACGCCTTACTCAGTTGCTGCTTTAACTCGTTCACTTTAGCTATATTAGCTCCTGCTATCAACATGTCATCAACATATAGTAGAAGATATGTGAAATCTCCTTCATCACATTCCCTTGTGTAAACACATTGATCATGTTCACTTCTTTTAAACCCTTGTAGCTTCATAACTTGATCAAATTTCCTATTCCACTGCCTAGGAGATTGCTTAAGCCCATATAGTGACTTCTTGAGAAGACACACATAATCTGGATGCTTCTTATCCTCAAATCCTTCAGGCTGAGACATATACAAATCCTCCTCCAAATCACCATGTAAGAAGGCTGTCTTAACATCCATTTGCTCAAGTTCCAAGTCTAAATTCACTACAACTGACAGCAAAGTTCTAATAGAGACATGCTTAACTACCAGAGCAAACACCTCTCCATAGTCAATTCCTTCTCTCTGTGTAAAACCACGAGCAACTAACCTAGCTTTGTGTCTCGGTGGGTCTGACTCCATAATTCCAGGCTTTAACTTGAACAACCACCTACAGCTAATAATCTGTCGTCCTTCAGGTCTTGGAGCTAAGATCCATGTTCTGTTTATGTCCAAAGAGTCATTTTCTTCATAACAAGCTGCGATCCACAACTCTTTATCATCACTTTCCATAGCTTCCATAAAGCTCTGTGGCTCATTACCTTCAATCACTTCGGCAGCGGCAAAAGAAAATGCCAATACTCCTTCTTCGGTAGAAAGATCTTCCATGGACATAGCGAAGGCAAAACCACTCTCATATGCATACCTTGCAGGTTTCTTGATGATTCTCTTTGGCCTTTCAAGAACTCTAGATGAGCTCTGCTTATTTAACACAGATCTAAGTCCAAGTGGTTCCTCCACTACATCATCATCACTCACCACAACAGACTTGGAGACTCCACCTCGAGGAGTAGTCACTTCTTCTTCAAAACTTTCCATCACAGACTTATCCTCTCTAGAACGAGTAGTTTCTGTGACTTCTTTCATCATTGCTCCACCTTGAGATGGAACCCTTTTCTTACTTAAGAAACTTTCAGGATCAAACTCTGAAATAATCTTCACTACATTCCTTTCTTTCGTTCCAGAAATAACTTTACTACCAGTTTCCCGATTATCAGGATTCAAATCTCTGATCTTTAGATTATCAGGATTCAAATCCTTATACACTAGATCCTCCTGAAACTTAACGTTTCTACTCACAATGCATTTCTTATCATCAAGTAGCCACACCTTGTATCCTTTGGTACCTGGAGGGTAGCCAATGAATATTCCTTTAACCGCTCTAGGCTTTAACTTCCCTTGATCCATATGCACATACGCCATGGATCCAAACTTCTTGAGATCCTTGTATCCAGGTTTCTTATCCAACCACAATTCATCAGGAGTCTTAAAACCGATTACAGATGATGGAGACCTGTTTATAGTATACACTGATACCTCAGCAGCTTCTTGCCAAAAGCTTTCATCTAATCCAGATTCACTTAATAAACACCTCACATTTTCCATAATCGTCCTATTCATACGTTCAGCTACCCCATTTTGTTGTGGGGTATAAGTGCAAGTCCTATGTCTTTCTATCCCATGAGCTCTGCAATGATCATCAAACGCTTTATTGCAAAATTCAAGCCCATTGTCCGTCCTTAAACACTTAACTTTCTTATCAGTCTTGTTTTCAACAAACACTTGCCACTCCCTGAACTTGGAGAATGTTTCATCTTTAGACTTCAGGAAATAGATCTACACTTTCCTAGAATAGTCGTCAATGATTGATAAGAAGTAATGATACCCTGAGCCAGAAGCTTCAACAGTTGGGGACTCCCATAAATCTGAATGCACATACTCTAAAACCTGAGTTGAATCATGCCTACCCGACTCAAAACTCACCCTTTTAGCCTTTCCCAAAGTACAATGTTCGCAAAATAACTCCTTTCCAATATCTTTTCGTGTCAGAACACCTTCTCTAACCAGGACCTGCATGTTCTTTTAGCTCATATGGCTTAGACGGCTGTGCCACACAGAAATGGGTTCTTTACCGGTTTCCAGCTGACATACTTCACCGGTTATAGTCTTACCATCCAAGACATATAAACCATTTTGGATGGTCGCTCTTAAAGCCACAGTTCCATTCTTATGGAAAGTCTTCTTACCATCACCACTAGTGTGATGAAAACCTAACCTATCCAAGGTGGGAGTAGAAATCAAGTTCCTTCTGAGATTAGGTACATATCTGACATTCTTAAGCACTTTAATGGAACAGCCATGAGTGTTAATCCTGATAGAGCCAGTGCCTTGGGATTCAACAGTCCTGAAATCCCCAAGTAGGATCTTACTAGACCCTTTTTCTTCAAACTTATAGAACCAATCTCTTCTAGAAGTCATGTGATATGAACATCCAGAATCAATTACCCAGTCATCTTTGTAACCAGCCTCAGACACATTCAATATCATTCCTGCATCTGATTGTTCCACTAACACACCAGCTTCCCCATCCCCATCACTATCATAATGCTGCTTCTTTCTAGCAAAACAATCCCTCTTTATATGCCCTTCCTTTCTACAATACCAACAAATCACTTTAGCACCAGACTTTGATCGGCTTCTTGATCTACCCTTTTGGTAAGATTGACCTCGGTTGAATGGTCTCCCTCTCTCCTTAGTGTATAATGCCGTAGCCTGACCCCTTTCACCTTGTTTCTCAGCCGTCTCCCTTTCTCTTGACTTAGTCAAAGAAATAACTTCCTCCAAAGTCAATGAATCTCTTCCATACTTCAAAGTATGCTTTAGCTGATCAAAACTGTTAGGCAGTGAACTCAAGAACAATATAGCCTGTACTTCTTCTGACACACTAACATGAAGACTATGCAACTCTGCTACTATTTTAAGAAATTCATCAACATTCGTATCCACTGATTTGTTCTCATCTGTCTTGAATGTATAGAATTTCAACTGCATATAAATCCTATTAGGCAAAGTAGTAGCCATGTATAACCGATCAAGTAAAGACCACATCGCAGCTGCAGTGTCACAGTGTTGAACCTTACGCAGAACATTATCACTAATATGCAGGATAATCAAATTCTTGGCCTTTTCAGATTGTTCTATCTTTTCTGGGTCAGGTAAGAGTTTCATACCTGGCGCTGCTTGTACCACCGGAGACGATGGAGTCGCCGTACTAGATGTATAGTCATCCGTTGCTCCTTGCTCAAGTACTACAGGTTTCTTTTCTTCCGTCTTTGTCAAAGGAACCTCCATAAGCAAATTCTCATCTGTGAGAATATTCTTCAATCCGAGAATCCCGAAGTTTGCCATCATTCTAATCTTCCAAATCTGAAAATCTCCAGAACCATCGAACCTCTCCACCTCAATTCTTAGGTTCGACATCGCAAGCTTTGAGCCAAAGCTCTGATACCAATTGTTGAGGATTAAACAACCTGATTATCAGAATCAATTCTGATAATCTAAACACCTATTAGAACTGAAAACAAGTAAGAACACACTGATTTGTTAACCCAGAGCTTCGCCACTGAGATGGTGTAAAAATACTGCTCTGGAGCCGGCTTGGACCAGCAATTCACTATCAAGGAAGAACGAGCTCTCTTAACCAGAGATAATACTCGATGAAGAAGAAGAAGTTTGTTACAGAGGATGATAACAAGCTTAACGACTTAATCTCTTTATATCAATAGAGATAAGCCGACTTAAACTAACATCCTAATCTAATTTGGATTTGCCACATAACCGGCCCAATCCAAACTAAACCAAGATCCTCTAAACTTACCAGAGTCTTACATACAAGAACTCTGTTATTTCCTTATACTTCGGCCAGAGCTAAACACACACACTAACAGTCATATTAGTAATTTAGTATAAGTATCTCGTGTTATGTATTAGATAAATATTTCGAAATTAACACATGTAGTGATTTCCTATCTTTTAGATCAATTAGTTACCTAGCATGGGTTTATCGTGGTTTGGAGTTTAAGATGCATAACATGACAAATCGATTGTTAAGAATTCTAAATATATGAGCTCGAATTCTAGTAATACTTGTGTGAACTCGTTTGTAAGAGAATTTGGCAGAAAAATAATATTTTCAGCCAAATATGTATATGAAAGTGATGTAACGTCCTACTCATCAAATGCTGTTAGAGGCGTGTGATTTATGTCAAAATTGGTTAATTTGGTTTATCCTGTTGAAACGATTAGTCATTTCATGAGTAAGCTAGTAAAAGACAATTAGTGAAAATAGTATAAGTTTATTTATATATACATCTCCATGATATTACAAAAATATTTAAGCTAGTTTACAAGAAATCAATGGAAGGGGTATTGTGCTTCTGACTTCACTAACATGATTTTTGCAAAAAAAATAATAATTATTCAGAACTCTAGTTTTTTTTTTAAATTTCCGAGTGGATTGGTGAATAAGTTAAGGTTTAACCCCCTAGCGAACTAACACAAAGAAGTCTAATAGATTGGTGAATAAGTTAGGTTTATGATATCTTAGGTTTGTATCAAAACTTTTTTCTTTTTTTGAAACTTTTCATGGTTTGTATCAAAACTACGAACATCTTCTATGCATTAAATCGAGTTTACACACTAACACCGTAACTGCTTGAGGTCTTACAAGCTTTGGAAATACTATTTCTACTAAGACGCTTGGGCCCATCAGAAAAGTTTGCATAAATCCCCGCACATTAGTAAAATCGAAGCTAAACATCCTTCATTATTTGATCTGCCTCAATTTCTTTAAAGAAAAAAATATATACATTTTGCTTAAATTTATCTGAGAACACAAAAGCATTTAGCACCTTTATTTTTAAATGATGGGAAACCGTAGAAATTGGGCAACCTGTGGCTCGTGGAAGATGAGCAACCAATTAACACTACTTGGATATGCAATCATGAAAGAAGAAGTTATGCACCTATGACGCTATACATAGTTTTCTTTATGAATTATACCATCTCAATGACTCGATATATAATATCCTTTCATAATTGTCATACTACTTTACAATAATATCTCTTGTTAACTTTCAATTTTATTAATACGATTCAGTGAATTCAATGATTCAGCCATTTATAAAATGAGTTGTCAACCCATACCACTATTTAAAAATCAATCTACGCAGTGGTTTCGCGCTAGTCCTATTTCTTTCTCACAATTTTGTTCCGGATCAGTTGGATTTGAGGGTTTACCAAATCTTCGAGGTGATTGATTAGAAAATTTTGTATTACCGGTTTATACATTAAAAAGTTTTAGTATCATATTACTGGAAATTGACTGTCAGTCTACAAAGCAAGTGATAAAAAAAAACTATGAATAAAAATTGTACATGCGTAACAGAATCAAATGACACTTCACATATAGAGTTGATCAAACGTGCGAAATGGAACGAAAAACAAGTACAAAATGATAGTGTAGTCTCCCATCTTTAAGTTTACAATAGTGCATGTTAGAACTAACAGCAATAGTTGATCTGACTATTTGTATGCTAAAATGTATTTGTAAGCAAAATTAATTTAGGATGAATGACATGTTACAAAAACGAAAAAAAGGAGAAAATTTAATGTGATAGAGGAAGAGAAAAAGAATGTTCCGAATGAATATCATCAACAAGTCTTCCAAATGTTTTGATTATCACAATGAATGGGAGGACAACTAGTTAACGGTTTTTAGGAACTATTTTCATTCCTCTCGGAAAATGGATTCAAGGGTCAAGGCCATTTGATCCCACATAAGGAATATTCTCTTCCGTTGATTCCATATACAAAGCAAGATGCCTTGTGTTTTGGGTGAAAAAGAAGAGAAAAGAAAATCTTTTTCATAATTTATTTTTGGTATTACTACTAAAGTGGTGATGTATGCATGGTCGGAAACAATTGCCATCCTAAGAGAAACTCCAAAGGCCATCATTGATTTTTTTGTAATCATTTTTCTTAACCCTTTTTCTTCTCGTTTAAATCGAGTTTGCTAATTATTGTATGTAATTGGATAGTCATTAATCCACTGAACGATTTATTTCAGATAACACTAGTAATTTAATTTACCCTTACCAACATTCTGGTCTGATTGTAGATATCATAAAATCTTTAATGAATATACTTTGTGGTTGAACACGTCGGCTATATTGCTACAGTGATTCGAACTTCATATCTTTATATAAAATTAAAAGTGTTCGGATATCTAAATCGGAAGTACAAAATTGACATAAATAATATCATATGGAAGTAATCGAACACTATGTGCCATCTTATCCGTCTTTGGATTCAATGTGTGTGGGATGAAAAAGATATAGAAAAACGAAAAAAGCTCCATACTATTCACAAGTTGTTCCAAATGTATAGCCAATCCCCCGGCGTATATATTATTTTCACCACTTCAAAAAAATTGTTGCAATCCCTCGGCTATTGTTGTCTTCTGCTGTGCGATCATACATTGCATGAGTTTGATGAGTAATTATAATTCATTGTGAAGGAGAGAGAATTCTGCGTAGATTTCACACTCTCATTATCATTCCTTCATCTTCTTCACCACTGATATCGAAGTCCCAAATCCTATTCGTTTAATCATTTCCTTAATTTTAACTCTTCCTCAAGATCAACTTGTCAAACTTTATACCAGCTCAACCCGAATATGACTTGAGTGACTTGATCGACCAAGTTCGACCTATAACCTCACTTGTCCGAATCAAACCCATCAAACCGGATGCTTCACCCAATATACTAAACTGGCTTAGGTAAAAAAATTATAAGTAAAATATGACTTCCGGTTCAACTTATAAGTAAATATTATAAGTTATATTCGAGAAAGAATATGACTTCCGGTTCAACATATGCTCAGTACTATTTACTCATCATTCTGGTCGTTTATGAGTATCAGTACCTCTTTATCAATCTCTCTCTCTAAACATTCTTCCTATTTCTCAGTCTTGAGACATGGTTTCACCATCTCTTCAAGCCATTTCCCGGTCATTCTCTCTGTAAAATATCTCATTTTCGTAGTTTATTCTCCACTAAAAAGCCCCCTAATTTGACAAATACACTTCTTCTCTTTACTTTTTCTCTCATTCGGTCTTATTTAGCCACCATGCTCATTTGTATTTCGATTTTTTTTTCAACCTCTTAATATCGTGCTCTTTCTATTGATTTAAGCGTAGGAAAATCTGCAGTTTAATGAAGCATCTTGATAGGCTAATTAATAAAAACCATAAGGAAACTAAGTTTGATCAAACACTCAAAAGCACTTCGGCTTAAACAAAAAATTTGAAAACGAGAAACGGAATCAAGGCTTGAAGCTCTATAGCTTGATAAAAAAAAATTGGAAGCATATAGGCTTAAATATTTAAAGAATAAGAAAGATAAAGTTTGATCGGTATATCTAAACTCGAGCATAACATGCTCTGATATCATGTTAGATTATGAATTTCCAACTCAAAACCAATTGGTAAATAGTGGATTGACCAAATCTCTTACATCTTACTTAGAATTCCTTGACGTGAGATTTTAGTCCTTTATAAACTACACGTACTATTATGACACATTAATCCAATAAACTAAACGATAAGCTTTGATCAAGTTCTATTTTGCTATTCGCGTCATTGGTCATGAAGCTACCACTTTTGCTTCCACGAGTTATACGACCACACAAGTCTCACAACTATTGGATCCGTATGTTTGTTTAGTTTAAACGAGGGTAATCGTATTCAATTACATTTACTTGCTATTGTTACACCTCTTAAGTCTTAACTATTACTTTATATTCTTTAACAACAACAAAATGCATTAGTCTATGTTGTAGATGTTGATTACTTGTTGAACAATTTGGTTTGTAGATTTTTATGTTGTCACCGTAGTTTTAAACTCTAGATTAATTGTTTTAGAAAAAAAAAGAACATAAGACCGTAGAAAGTGTAACTTTTATATAGGATCAACTAAAAAATTTTAAGCACGATTGGAAGCCAAACTGTGAAAAATTCTTACAGTCTAACCAATCACACCATGTATTACTAATTTAAGTTCCCTTTCGCATGATCAAGACCATGTTGCGTATCGTGAAACTAATATCTAATACTCTTTCCATTTGCTTTTAAATGATGTTTAAGAGGATCTTTCTTATTTCGAATTAAGTGATGTTTTTGAAAGGATTATTTGCTTTAATAACCATTACAAAAATTAAAACTCACAAACTAACCAAATGGGTCTTTAATTTATGGCAAAATCTCATCTTTTAGATTTAGATATTTTGGTTAGTTTGTGAATTTTAATATTTTTTAACCAATTAACCTTTTTTAAATCTGGACTCGTTTAACAAAATAAAACTATTGGGATACAACTGGTTGGTTAATTTGTTACGATCCATATAAAAAGCTTCGTGTTACACGTAATATTAAAACAAGGATCATAGTGTATATACAGTATGTGGAGATTAATATTACAACAAGGATCATAGTGTATATACAGAATGTGGAGATTTATATGTATTTAAAATGTTACTTTTGTGAAAGATTGTATCCAAGATAAATTTTAATATTGTCCATATAGAATGCAATAGAAGTGTGTATATATCATATATGTGTGTGGGGTTCGTGACGAGTTGCACTACTCACACCATCTATATAATTTCCTTAATACTAATGAGTGCGTTATATTCAAATCTGTATACACAAAGTGAGTGTAATTTAGCTCACATAATATCCAAGCAATTCAATATAAAACAAATTTCCTTTTTCTCCTTTCCATTATTTTGATTTTTAACAAATCGTATTAAAAAGTTAAAATCGCCCACTTAGATATGTCAAATGTGTGAAAAAGATTTTATTTCCATCAAACAAATAGTGACAATAAAAAAAAAAGAACTACATTTACATTCTCTACACGTCTTTCTCTCTTTCGATCTCTATATATACAAACTTTCGTCTCTCTCTTAATGCCTCTCTTAACATTAACCACTATCTCTCTCTCTCTCTCTCTCTCTCTCTCTTTCTTCACATGTTAATTTCTTCCAAGTCACAATTATGTATTAAAACGGAAGAAATTATATGCGAAGAAGATGGTGAAGTTTTCGAAGGAGCTAGAGGCTCAACTCATACCAGAGTGGAAAGAAGCCTTTGTAAACTATTGTTTACTTAAGAAACAAATCAAGAAAATTATAATCTCTCGCAAACCAAAACCGGCTTCTCATTACCCCATTGCTCATCACCCTGATTTTGGTCGATCACTTTTCGACCCGGTTCGTAGATTGGCCCGGTCCTTCTCCGATAAACTATTTTCCAACTCAGAAAAACCAGAGATTCTTCAGGTAATTAATTATTTTAATCAGTTCCCTAGCTACTTTAATTTCTCTTAAGAAAAAAACATGCTTGATTCTTATGTCGGTGGGAATGATTAGTTTTGAATTCCATGTTACCTTTGTAGTATCTTTTAATTTATCAACTAAAAATAATACTAATATTCTGAATTATAAAACCTTACCTATATAGAGATTGCAGATTAGTGGTGTTTACTCATCTATATAGATTGGGAAATTCGGAATATAGTTTTTAAAGAGAACGTAAATGTCTTAATATAGTTATTGATTCATTTGTTTTAGTTTCTTTTTGTCTTATGATTGTTTTCATGGAGTTTCGTGCCTTCTTACGGCTTTGTATTTCCATTCGAGTCTTTGCTTACGCGTCAAAATTACCGGTTATTTCTGCTTTCTCTATAGCTTTATTTTTTTTTGGTTGGATTCTCTATAGCTTTTTATACTTATTTTCTATTTTCGACCCAAAAAAAAACTTATTTTCTATTTTCTTAAGATATTTATTTGCTTTTCGCCTTTGTTATTAATTCTTTCTTTTTCTGATTGATATATGTAAATATTACATATTTAATATGATTTAGTAGAATTCTAATATGTTAAGTCCTTATAGAGCAAGTTTGGAAATTTAATTTTCTTACTCTTTTATTTCTTATGTGTATCAAATATGTAATATTTACATATCTTAGAATTTCTGTTAAGGAAAACAATCATTATACACATGATTTAGACTTTAAAGCTCATTTCTTAACCAATTTACCCTTTTCCTAAATCAAGAAAAACCCTAAAAAGTAATAAACCCTGAAATATGCAATATCTATATATTTTTCGGAGAATTAGACTTTATTACTCTACAGTCTACATCTTAGAGTTTATAATCACTAATTCCAAAATAAAGTTTGTTTTTTTCATAGTCTCACGAAAGCCAAGAGGCGAAAAACGGTTGTGAAGATTGTGATATAGCTCACGAAACCATCGTGAGGGAAAAAAATATAGATATATAAAGATATAACAAACTCACAAGTCATCACCCCTAAAAACATACGATTCAATGACACGTATAAGAAAATATCAAAACCAAGAAAATTATATCTACATGGTTTGTTGGATTATATTAAATGAATTCTAATATTATGTCATTTTTTCCTGAAAAATCACAGGTGAGGAGAAGAAAGAGCTCAGAAAATGATGATGACGTCGATGAGATTTATCAAACTGAGCTTGTTCAGCTGTTTTCCGAGGAAGACGAGGTATAATTACATTTACTTAATGATACTTAAATATTGGTCTATTATTTATAACTAGCCTCTTTTTTTGGTTAGAAACTAGCCATATTAATAATTCTTGTTATTAAATAAACTAGAAATAATTAAAGACCTATATTTTGTTGAGTTTATTAACATCATCATCAGTATTGATTAATATAACGAATTCTTTTTGCTTACTTTGGAAAAGCAGCAAAATAAATAAACTTGCTACATATAGCACATAGTTAGTGGTTTTATTGCTAGTCCATTGCATAACACATAGATCATAAAATTCAAAGATTGCTTTCTTTTGAGCTTTTTTTTAAGCCTAAAATATATTTTTTGATTATAAGTATTTGAGAGGTTTTTGTCATTGTTACTTTAGGTTAAAGTGTTTTTCGCAAGACTAGATGAAGAACTAAACAAAGTGAACCAGTTTCACAAGTCGAAAGAAACAGAGTTTGTGGGAAGAGGAGAGATTCTGAAGAAACAGTTAGAGATTCTTGCAGAACTTAAACAAATCCTAGGTGATCGGAAGAAGAGAAACCTATCTGGTTCGAATTCACATCGCTCATATACTTCTTCTGCTCGAAACTCTGACTTCTCTGCAGGTCAGTCTTTCTTATCAAAGCTTTTAATACAAGTTAGGTCAGATTTAATTAGGGTATTTTAGTAAAATTAGCGACTCTTAAAAGCTAGACCATCTCCATTGGAAGGTTTTTGAAAAGTATGTTGACAATATAAATAAGAAAAATATAGAGAAAGTAGGAAAGAAGGAGAAATGAGGTTCTCAAATAAGAGATTTAAGATATTTTTATAGAGAGCCTCTTAACACATGTTCAGTTTTAATTGGCTCAATTTCCTTTTAGTTATTAAATTTTAATTAAAAACATGTATTATATTAAAATACAAATATAGTTTAGTTTAGAATCCCATTTTAGAAACCTTACCATTGTACATGTCCTACATATCTGAGATATGACGTGGCCTGCAGCCATTGAAACCATAAAAGTGCATGATGTCCTAGGCCATGATTATCAAAGATCCCTTGGGATCCAATTATAATATAAAATTATTAAAACACACTCTCTCTCTTCCTTTTACTCAACTTTATACCTTCTCTTTCATCCTTTTACTCAACTTTTATTAATTTTATATTTAAACACTCTCTTTTCCTTTTAAACACTCTCTCCAAAAGATCCAATTTTCTCTCCAAAAGATCCAATTTTAGACACTCTCTCTTCCTTTTTAAACACTCTCTCTTCCAAAAGATCCAATTTTATTAATTTTATATTTCAACATACCCCATAACAACACTCTCTTTCTTCCTTTTACAACCATTTTAATAATTTTATATAGACTTTAGATCCCAAGGGATCTTTGATAATCATGCCCTAAGACCATGTTTACCGTTTAGACTTTTCCAAAAGTTTCATACAAATATTTTATTAATATTTTTAATTATAACTAATAAATATAATTAATTAAACAAACTCAACCAACCAAAATACAACATTTGGAAGAGATTTTTATGAGGTAGTCTCAACCCATTGAGACTACTCAAACCCAAAAAAGACCAAATAATTTTATTTTCTTTATTTTCATTTTTTTTAATTACTTGAGACTTTGATAGTCTCACGAGTAAACGTGCTCTAAAGGCCGTATACGTAGTGCGTCTAGTAAAAAGAAAAGTAGGTCATTTCACATTTTTATATAATAACATAATTTTCAAACAAACAAACAAAATCAACTGATTCGTTTGTTTTTTGTTATCACACACTATAGGAATTTTTAGTATTATAAACTTTACGAATCTTTTGCATGTGGATGGAAAACTCGAAGCTGCAGATGTTTGATAGAAAGAATTTTAGAGTTTTGAGATTTTATGTCGACAGATATTCAATGGCCGACAAGAACACAAATCGATTCTATTAACAAACAAAACGTTTGTGAGTGAGAAAATAAAAATGGACCGACAAAAGATGAATGTTGTGTCATTAGATCTTCTGTCTTTTGTTGTTAATTAGGTAACAAAAATACGTAAATCCTTTTTTCGTTTTATTTTTATTTTGTTTATTAGGTTCTCTTGGAGAACTAAGTGAGACACAAAGTGAAACATCAAGAACAGACGAAATCATAGAGGCATTAGAGAGGAATGGTGTGAGTTTCATAAACTCTGCAACGAGAAGCAAAACAAAAGGAGGCAAACCAAAAATGTCTCTCCGCGTCGACATTCCTGACGCGGTGGCCGGAGCTGACGGTGCCGGTGCAAGATCCATCGCCACAGCCACATCGGTTTTATGGGAAGAGCTTGTTAACAATCCAAGAAGCGGCGGAGGAGATTTCATCAACCGGAAAAAGATTCAGTGTGCCGAGAAAATGATACGAAAAGCCTTTGTTGAGCTCTATAGAGGCCTTGGCTTGTTAAAGACTTATAGGTAGATTCATTGAATATCTATTTAAATTTTTGTATATTTTTACTATCCTATGATTCCAATTCTTTTTTTTTTTTTTTTTTTTTGGCAGCTCGTTGAATATGATAGCATTTACGAAAATAATGAAGAAATTCGACAAGGTAAAGTGGTGGCTATAGATGGTAATTTTCGGTGGTATAAACCAAAAGAATTTGTATGAAACAAAAAAGAAGATTATAGTGCTTAATGATGGATTTTTTAATATATGGACTAACAGGTTTCTGGTCAGCACGCATCATCAAGTTATCTTAAAGTCGTAAAGAGATCACAATTTATCAGCTCTGATAAGGTAATAATAATTTAATTATATGAGTGGAATAAAAGGATGGCTATGCATTTAGTAATGTTAGTAAATTATAATTGGTGGTTTTGATTAAAATTATAATAAAATAATCAAGGTGGTAAGATTGATGGACGAAGTGGAGTCCATATTCACAAAGCACTTCGCAAACAATGATAGGAAAAAGGCCATGAAATTCTTGAGACCCCACCAGCAAAAAGATTCTCACATGGTCACTTTCTTTGTTGGTATTAATTTATTTCTTTTTCTCTGTTTTTTTACTTCTTAAATTCTGAATTTAATTTAATTTTATAGAAAAAATTCACCTAGATTTTTTAAGAAGTGAAATTGTGTTTTTGCAGGATTATTTACGGGTTGCTTTGTCTCACTGTTTACTATCTACATAATACTCGCCCATCTTTCCGGAGTCTTTACCTCTGGTGCTCAAGTTTCATATTTGGAGACTGTTTATCCTGTTTTCAGGTATTTTCTTTTTAATTTTGGTTGAAACAATAGAGTATTTCTACTAAATAACTTTGATTTTTTTATTAACTAAATTACTATGAACTTTACACGCAAATTTAGTGTTTTGGCTGATTTTCGAATGAATAACCAGTTGAAGAAAGCAAACAATTAAACTATAGTATAATTTGATTATTTTTTGTTTTCAAAACGCAGCGTTTTTGCGTTGCTGAGTCTACACATGTTCATGTACGGATGCAATCTGTTCATGTGGAAAAACACGAGAATAAACTACACTTTCATATTCGAGTTGTCACCAAACACAGCGTTGCGTTACCGAGACGCGTTTTTGATGGGAACCACGTTTATGACCGCAGTCGTAGCCGCTATGGTCATACATCTACTCCTCCGTGCCGCCGGTTTCTCAGCCAGCCAAGTCGACACAATTCCAGGCATCCTCCTCCTGGTAATTAAATCTAATTAGATAATTATCATAATATAGTGTTTCAAATGCAACCGCAATTCGAAAAACGCTAATTTTTGTTTTCTTCTTTCTTGGGTGTTTGACAGATCTTTATTTGTCTTTTGATATGCCCCTTCGACACATTTTACCGTCCAACACGATTCTGCTTCATTCGTATTCTAAGGAACATTGTTTGTTCACCTTTCTACAAGGTAACAAAATTCAAATTGATTTTAGCCAAAAAAAAAACAAATTCAAATTGTTTTGGTGACTTAAGAAATATGCAGAAACGTGATTTCTTTTATCCGTTTTGTTAGGTTTTGATGGTTGATTTTTTCATGGCTGATCAACTTACTAGCCAGGTAATTTAACGAATGCAACTTCGATTGATTGTACTAACATACTCCCTCCGTTTTACAAAGAAAACCGTTAAAAATTATATTTTAGCCCTTATTAACTCACTAATCGTGTTCTGATTTGTGCTGATGTTCGATTCAGATTCCATTACTGAGACACATTGAGTCAACCGCGTGCTACTTCATGGCTCAAAGCTTTCGAACACATGAATACAATACCTGCAAAAACGGAAGGATCTATAGAGAGCTTGCTTACTTAATCTCTTTTTCACCCTACTTTTGGCGTGCAATGCAGGTAAGTCCACTTAGGTTTTCATTTTTATCAAAACCCTCGAAAAGTTTCAAGTAAAATTTATGAACATTCATTTTTACAGTGTATAAGGAGATGGTGGGACGAATCAAACACTGATCACTTAGTAAACATGGGGAAATACGTCTCTGCGATGGTGGTTGCTGGAGTCCGCATAACCTACGCAAGAGAAAACACCGATTTGTGGTTAACCGTCGTGCTTGTGACCTCCGTTGTGGCCACAGTTTATCAGTTATATTGGGACTTTGTCAAGGATTGGGGCCTTCTTAATTCTAAGTCAAGACATCCATGGCTAAGGGACGATTTAGTTCTAAGGAACAAGAATATCTACTATTTCTCCATTGTAAGTCAAATCAAATCATCTTTTTAACGTGTTTCACAAGTTAACCTTTTTACTAAATATTGAGATCGATGTTTGTTTAGGCTTTGAATTTGGTGTTGCGAGTTGCTTGGATCGAGACAATTATGAGATTCAGGGTCAGTCCTGTTCAGTCTCATTTGCTAGATTTCTTATTGGCGTCGCTTGAAGTTATTCGCCGAGGCCACTGGAACTTTTACAGGTAAAAAACAAACCTAGGTCTTGAGACTTGTGTGTTAACCTTTATTTTGGTTGTTACTAAGTATACAAATTGTAATTACAGAGTGGAGAATGAGCATTTGAACAATGTGGGGCAATTTAGGGCAGTAAAGACCGTACCGTTACCGTTCCGTGACATGGACTCAGACGGTTAAACAAAGGTAAGATTGATATATAACTTGGAGGTTTAAAAGTCTGGAACCAGGTTCTCACGAAGAAGCATTTCGGCTTTTTCATCGATGTAGCCATATTGGAGAAAAAACCCTTTGGGAAACTCTGGAATTGCCTAACCATTTATCCTTTAAAAAACTCAGGGAACTAATGGATTCTTGATTTGTAAAACGTTCCAAGAAAAAAGACAATTTAACTTCCAAGATTGATTTCTATAAATTTTAAGTTTATGTTGAACACTTATCTCTTTTCTAATAAAGAATGTCAATATTTGCTCAAGTTATTCATTTAATTGATCACTTCTTTAAAAAATAAAAATATTCATTGACTACCCATGTTTAATTTGATTTTGATGATTTGGAACTAGTTACATAGATCTTACATCAACTAGTTACAAGGATCGACCTTTGGTCATGAACTTACTGATTCTTGTGGAGATACAATAAGCAGTAGACATGATTGTGATCATAGGATTAACACCAATTGCACTCGGCAACACACTTCCGTCGCACACAAACAATTTCTCAGCTTCCCAACTCTCTCCATTAAGATCTAAAGCTCCTTCTTTTTCATCTTCTCCAATTCTACAACTTCCCATTTGATGAGCTGAGCTATACACATCCCAATTCTCGGTCATCGACTTTGGCCCTTCCTCTGCACTCACCGAGTCTATAAACTCCTCGATCGACTCCTCATCAACCCCTTTACATACCAATCTTTGACCGTCGCTTCTGTTAGTTCCCACTTCCTCTGCTCCAGCTGCAATGAGTATCCTCAAAGATTGTCTGAGCCCGGCTCTGAGATTCTCTCTATCGGTTTTATCTACAACGTAGCTTATCCTTCCTTCGGTTTTCACCTCTCCTGACCCGCGATCTCTAACTATCGTTATGAGATTCGTTGTTCTTGAGTATCTAGACATTCTTTTCTTCATGTCAAGCCCTGAGGTCCAAGGACATAGCGCCGAGAATGAACCCGGTCCTAGTGCTGGTGTCTCTATGATGGCTCTAACTTCCGAATCTTCTGATAACACTTTGCTCACCGACGTAATGATTCCGCCTTCGTAGGAATTTCCTTTGAAGTTGTAGTTAGAAGATTCCTTCTCCGGGAAGTAACCCCATGCCATTAGCACAGGGTGTAAGTGAAGGTTTTTACCGATGTTTCGGTTTTTTAACCCGCTAGAGATCATCAAAGGAGGTGTTAGAAGAGAGCCCGCTGCGGAAACCGTTACTTTAGCTTCGATCTTTATCTTCTTCGCTATGTTTCCGTTTAAAGATTTCGCCATCACTCCCAAACATTTCATTTTCTTGCCTCTTACGCTATTATTGTTCTTTTCGAGTATGAATCTCTCCGCTTTACATCCAGTTAAAATCACAGCTCCGTGACTCACAGCGTCGACAAGCCAAGTCCGGTCGCTTCCTTTCTTGTCTCCTTGTCTGCATCCGTACCCGCAGGATCCGCAGTAATGCTTCTCCGAAGAGTTACGAGACACATTTCCGACATTAATCCCGAGATTTTCGCAACCTTTCCTAAGAATCTGATTCTGAAAACTCTCGGTTTCACATTTCTCCGTGACACCGATCCTCTTACACACTAATTCCATAGCCAAAACATATTCTTTGGTGCTGAAAAGAGGTATCTTTCGATCCTCGGACCATTCTTGAAGAACTGACTTCGGCGTTTTGATACACGCGGACCAATTCACAGCGGATCCACCTCCTACAGTTGCTCCAGCCATGATCATGAAATTCCCATCGAGGCTGGGGAGAACCCCTCCATTTTCGTACATTTTCTCGAGGCTTGGACCTTCGAAAGGAGCGTGATCCGACGGCGTAAAGTAGCTTCCTTTCTCCATAACAACTACTTTCAAACCAGATTTTGCTAGGACGGAAGCTGCCACACCTCCTCCTGAGCCAGAACCTACCACAACAGCGTCGCATTTGATTATGATCTCGTCGTGGTCCGTGTCCACTTCTAGGCCTTTATGAGCAAGTGATTCGAGGAGAGTTTGATCTGTTTCTTTCATGGTCTCCACCATTCCTTTCTCAAGAGGTCTTTCTTTATGAGTTTCAAAAGGTTTATTTTCGCCAAGGTTCACGCGATACCCTATGGCTTCCCATGCCGGGTTTTCGCCATTTGGACTCACCTACATTAAAGCAACGAAAATTTAGTGAATCTTGAATATTTATATAAGCAGCTCTATTCTTACATTAAACTTCAACCATACTAATACATTTTTAGGCCTTTATTCCAAAATTTCCAAAAAATTTATGAACGTTTAGGAAGTAGTACTCAAGTAAAAGACATTCTTTTGGGTTCCTAAACTTTGGAAGCATTTGTTGTAAACGTTAAAGTAATACATTTGTCGTAAACGAATGTCTTTTACAAACGTTTAGGAAGTAGTACTCAAGTAAAAGACATTCGTTTGTACGGATTAGGTTTAGGTTTTTGGATTCTTTTGAACAAAAGTAAAAGATTACAAATACATTTGCTAAAATTAAGGATCAGATTTTTGGATTTTTTTGGGTTTATGTATAGTAACCAAAGTAAAAAAATCAAATGGTATACATTCATATGGTACGGCTTTGGTTCAGGTTTTCCAGATTTTTTGGTCAAACCTTATTAAGACAGATTCAAGAATGGTATATCCGGAATAAAAGTATTGAAAATTTAAACAATCTTTGTGACTCAAACAAGCCATAGAGCGAAAAAAACCCGATGATCCTAGACATACCCGGGAGAAGAAACAGAAGAGGAAGGCGGATTTGATGTAAACCAAGGCAGCTCTAATAGGAGTCAATATCCAATTCCTGAATTGTTTCTGAACTACTCTTTCTCTCTTCTCCAACGAGAGCTCGCTGAATTTCTCGACAAAAGGCCATCTCGAGACTAAACATTCGGTTCCACAAATTAGTAATGTTCCAAGCCGAGTAGCAAGTAAGAACAACACAATTCTCGACATAATATACGCTTCTATCGTCCCTCGTTTCACAAATAGCTCAACGGTCTGCATACAACAACAAACAAGATTCATAATTTGACCTATATTACTCAAAACATATTGCAAAAACATTTTTTTTTCAACAAATGCTTCCATAGTTCAACCTTAAACGGAAACTGGAAATTTTTCTAGTTAGTATGTCATAGTGCTTAACCAAAACATGAAACTATCTTCAAATCTCCTATCTCTGCGCGCCCGAATCGAGTTTAACCGGATTTTAATCGTCTTGTCAAGTATGCGTTTAGATTTAAAAATCCAAACTTTCTACATTTTTTTATCATGGTTAGGGACTGTGTGGATAGCTTAAATTATAAGAATATTTGGATATTTTCCAGCTTTTAGATTTCGTTATAAAAAAAATAAAAAATAAAAATCCAAATATTCTTATAAGATTTCGTTATAAATAAAAAATAAAAATCCAAACTTTGAGCATTTTTTTTTTTTTTTTGAAAATTACCATTTTCAAAACAGTATTGGATCGTTGACAAAAAAAAAACAGAGCATTTGATTATAAACAGAGAAGGATAAGTGTGTGTACCTGGCAAAGAACAGGAGTTTGAGAACCAGAAGTTGAGTAAAATGATCGGAGAGACTCTTTATTCCGGTGATGATCACGTTCGCCGGAAAATTCTTCCGGTGGCGGAGGCACTGGAGGCAAGACGACTTCGCATAAGCTAGCTAAGGATTCCATCTCTGTTGCCGTGAAGTCCCGGTGGCTAAATTTTCCGGCGTCTCTGTGCTTAACCATTATCAGATTTCGCTTTATATTTAGAAATCTATAAACTTTTTTTAGAGTGTCTCTTTTTTGGTTTTTGACAATGAGTTTGCGAAGCACAACTCTGCATAGATATATATATATAGACACAGCTGTCTGCATTATTTATAAGCCAAAAATAAATAAAAAGATTTCTTAAAAGATAAAATTGCGAAGAGAACCCCCTAAATTTGTCTTTTACTCTTGTGACGATTTTTTGTCGTTTTAGAATGAAAATACTTTTTTCTACTAGGACAGTTAGTTCATTAGCAGTTTCGATGATTGACAATTTAATTTGTACGATTCAATTCGACAAAATTCGAAATGGTGCATATCCACACGTTTTTTCTTTTCTTTTCCAAATTCTACTTATATGCCAAATTCAATAGGAATTATATAGTTTGAATTGAGTTGAATTGGTAAATAGCAAAAAAAAAAAAAAAAAAAAAAAGAGTACCATGTTCCTTGAAGATTGATGTTCTAGCATATTTTTGTTATTCCACAAAAATTGATATTCTAGATTTTTAATATTTTTTTAATCAATTTATATCTAACAAATTGTAAATTCCAAAAAATATTAAATGAGAATACTTAAATTTAAAGAATACGGAACTACAAACATGTCACTTTTTTTTTAATCGTCTAGATTTATGAATTATTACAAATTATGAGAACTATTACACGGACGATTACACAACGGACAATTTAGCCTAAACATGCCACTTTTGAAAATATTTTTTTCAAATATGCCACCCTTAGAAATTTATTACAACAATGCCACCTTTTATTAAAAAAAAAAAACAAAATCATTAATTTTTTTCTCTCTCTCAAAACCTAAAGCTTAAACTCTACTCCCAAAAAATATATCCTAAATATATAATGGTTAATCCACACTCAAAATATATAAAAGTTAAGTTAAAAAAAAACATTTTTGCAAAGATTTTCAAATGATGGTATAATTGTAAAGTAGCATGCCAAAAGCGACATATCAGGAAAATTCTCGAATAACTATTAATTCATTGTTATGAAAAAATGTTTGTTGCAAAATGTTGCATTAATAACTAAACACAATTTATTGTTTCTTAATTTATGTGAAAAATGCTATAACATCAATTTTTAAGGAACATAAGGAATAGAAGATAATGAATATTCATGAAGATAAAATAAGTACACAATATGATTAAAAAAATGTTAATCAATTGATTTTATTTCATATTGAATCGTTATGGAAAGTTTGACTTTTAATTTAACATGTTTTTTTGGACGTTTAATTTATCAAATAAACGATTTAACAACACTAAATCTTAAACCTGAAATTTAAATCTTAATTTAGCTTACTAATAAAGATGTTATAAGGGAATTTTCAATTCTAAAGGTTAGAAAAATGTTAAAAGGTATTTTGCTTGCCCATTTTCTTTAAACGAAAAATAGTTCTCTTATATTTTTCCAGAGAGTGCAAAAACTCGTTTAAATATCATTTTTAATGGTTTTGCTTACTACTAGTCTATTTTAATTTTCATGTTATTGTTTTTGAAACATTAATCTTTGTGGGTCCGGAGTCAGTCTTTAGTCCACTATCTTTGACAATGCACATCCTCCCAAGGGATGATGATTATTATGTTTTCTAAACTTATTATGTTTAGCTTCTGATCTTCATCTTGTATTGGGCCCTAGGCTTTTAATTAATCAATCAAATGTTTTGCCGGAAAAATGGTTATAAAAGATAAAAAGAAGAAAATGGATGAAAAGCACTAAAGTACTTCATAGTGGTTCAGATCTAAGAGTTTGGAGTATATAGATATAAAAGATAAAAAGAAGAAAATGGTTAGTAAGTTCATGGAGTTATGAAGATAGGTCACGTGCGGTGCTCTAAAGACCACAATTGGGAAACTGCATAGCTAATTCTTGAGTTAATGCGACAACTTCCACAATCTTACTTTTTATTTGGCGTACGTGTTCGCGGTTTCTTCTCACAAATTCATAATAAATTACAAATTGAAAAAAAAAAAAAATACTTACTATCTGAAAACTAATATTACAAACAATTTCTTATCTGTAAGTCTAAATTACTATCTGCGAAGTAAAAGAAATTACACTAACTAATTGATAAAATATTGTATGCCGTATATCTTGAGTTTAGAAGATGAACTATATCTAATAATTAGACTTTGTGTCATATGTTTTTAAATTTTAAACTCATGCTACGTATATGTATGAAGTATATTCCTTATGCACTACTCAAATTTGAAGTATGGAGTATATGTATGAAGTATATTCCTTATGCAATACACGATGAGTCAGACGATGTCAATAGTACAAGAAGTCATATGCATCATCACATAGTTGTATAATCGGTTAAGTGGTGCAAACATACAAAAAAAATAGGTGAAAAGCACTAAAGTACTTCATAGTGGTTCAGATCTAAGAGTTCATACAAAGGATGCAGAATTCGGTATCCAAACCCGAATAAGTAAAATTCTATAAATACAATTCGGTTTTTTTTTTTTAATGGATCTGATCATTTGGCTGAAAATTCTTACACCAAACTCATTTTTCTCGGGATGAAAGCACATTCCCTTAAGAATTAGTCTCATTCTCGTTATTAAGAAACACTCTCGAGATCTCTTCATAAATTCCTGTTTTTTTCCGATCGTTCATTGGCCAGAAATTCTTTAAATACAATGTTTTTTTTTTCTTCTACCACGTCACATCAAATTAATTATGTGATCGATCCCAAAGTCAGTCACATTTAACATATTTGTCTTAAAAAAAAATAACCTTTCATTTGCTTTTCTTAGAAGGAAGTTTTATTTTCATTGTGAAATTGCATCTAATTTAGTTCGAAATATCAGTGAGTTTAATTTTTTTTCTCCTTATAATAAATCATAACTAAATATTTTATTACTAATTAAAAAATACTTTCTCAGTTTTACAAAAAATATCATTCAAATATATTTGTATCTATAACCATACAAAAATATTCATATTTAATATTCTTTATGTTTGTAAATACATGATGTTTTAAGAGTTTTACTTTGTTTGTTATTAAGTGATGTTCTCACTTTTTCTAATTGGTTGATTAGTGTTTTGTTAGTAAATAGGAGAAATTGCAAAAATGTTATTCTTAAATTAATTTTTTTTACAATCATGCCACTCTTAAATTATTTTTTATAAATATGTCACTTATAAATGCGTTTTAAAACCGTATATCTCGAAATTCTTAATCTTAAAAAAGTTTTGATCCCTAAGAAACCTTAAACCCAAAAACCTAAACCCTAATATAACATAGTTAACACAAACATAAATGACTTTACAATTTGAAAATAGTGATAATGGCATTTTTGCAAAGTGGCATATCAAAATGAGCATTTTTTAAAAATTCTCTAGTAAATATACGATTTTTTAGTGTTTTTGTCTATAAATATATGATGTTTTAAGAGTTTTTATTTGTTGAAATGTTTTTGATAAATAAAATATAGTGTTTTATTTCAAAAATAATGAAAATTTAATAATGTCTTTATTGGTGTGTATAAAACTAAACACCATATACAAATAGAAGGAACAGAAGAGTAGTATTATTTGTGAGTTCCAAAAGTTTTTTCTCCCAGGCGATTTTCCCGAGAGAGTTTCTTTTAACCAATGGGCTTTCTAATGCTAGTCAACTTTAACCCTTTTAACCGTTGGTCCCTTTCCTCTTTTGGTACCATTTTTTGAAAATCACTTTTCACCAACTTCCCGACTTGCCTTCTGATCACCTTTCTGATCACATTCATCCAATCCGGCGACCCTTTCTGGCCAAATCTTGAGTAATTCGGCTGGGAATCTGGTAACGCAATGAGGTGTAGAGGAAAGAATGGAAACCTACCAGATGAAGCTTCAAGTTCACACACTGAAATACAATCTGCAATCTCCTTCAACTCTTAAGCTCAGAAATTGAAGATAAGCCTCTCATAACACAAGTGTTTTTAGCCTATAACCCTAGAATAATCCACTCTACGGATCCCCACCCAAATTCTCATCCTTGGATCAAGAAGCCACGATGAACAGAAGATTCTCATCTGCAGAAAAAGGAAAAGGGGTAAGCTCATGTGAGGAACCTAAAAGAGCCCCCAGGATTCAAATCCCCCAGTTTGGCCCATCAGAGCTAGTTCATAATCACTCTCTCATGCTAGTGGGCAGATTAACAAACCCCAAAATCCAGAAAATGTGGGCTATATTACCTTTCCTGGCTGACCACTGGAAGGTTGCAGCTAGACCAATTGGTGCTGACCTTGGACAGGGCAGATTTCAATATCAATTCTCCTCGGAAGAAGATTTACAAAAAGTCCTTGATAACATGTCCTACCACTTTGCTCATTGGATGGTCATCTCGAGAGATGGGAGCCAACTGTGGCCCCTTCCTTCCCATCTCAAATCCCCTTATGGATACAAGTGAAAGGAGTCCCAAGCCACTTGTGGTCCAAAACGATGTTACCAATGGTAGCAGAGAATGTGGGCAAGTTTGAAACCTCTGAGATAACTATAACTTCAGCTAGAGTAAGGGTTATGATAGATGGGCTCAAACCACTGCTACTCAAAACTACTCTAGAGTTTCATGGAGGGGATGAAGTAGAAGTTGACCTTACTTATGAGAAATTGGAGAAGCATTGCACCAGCTGCTTCAACCTATGCCACGATGTGAAAGACTGCCCCCGTGCTGCAATCCCCAGATGCCCTGAAGACCATCTAGCCCCTACAAGAATCCCACCAAGATACCAGACCTCGGAATCTGCAAATGAAAGAAAGAGAAGAAGATCTTCGCCACCACAACATGCATCTCAGGAATATGATAGTAGAGCTCACCACTCCAAGGGCACTTCTCCCTTTAAATCATCAGGATTGCAGAGAGCTACCAACAACAACCACTATAAGCCAGTCTCTCATAACCAGAATGGTTACTCACATCGCTCTAGTGAGGCAAGATCTCACAACACATCAAGTAACATAAATTCCAGCTACTCTGGAATAAGTAATAAGAGATATCAGGCACCCATCTAGGTAGGAAAAAGAAGGAGAGAGCTCCCCAAAGCCCTTCAATCCTCTCAAGAACATATTAACTCATCTAGGGATCATAGACTTGACCTTGACAGGGAGCCTGAACCAACAAAGATACCTGAAGATATCCCAAGGGAAGCAGTTCACTCATCAATAGGAGGGATTAAAGACGTCATGATCTAGTTGTGTTGACCCCTCTGAAATTGCTGCAAGAAAGATCAGATTCCTATTAGCTGAGGAACAATGTCAAATTATTGAAACTGCAATTTAAAAATGGTTAGAGCCACACTCACCTAGCAAGTGCAAGCAAACCAAGCTTCCATTCTCTAGGATAGAATCCCTTTCAGTCATCGCCTTGGACCTCTTAATGACACTGAAGCTGAGAATGAGGCTATCCCCCTAAGCCAAAGACTTGGTCCCTTAAATGATGAAGAACCTGCACTAGAGACTTTCCTTACACCAAATCCTCATCCTCTGGTCAAGAGGAAGCCTGGTAGACCACCAGGTAAATCATCATCAACCATTGCCAAGGCTAGAGGACAGCCTGGACCAAAGAAAAGGAAGGTAACAAAAGTCTTACCCTCACCTAGGAAAAGACTTATTAAAAAAGCTGGTGACAAGAAGGGAGTAGGAAGTGATAGAGCTGGCTCAAGCAGACATCCCCCCATTCCCAATTCCCCTAAGCAAGACAAAAACCTCTACCTCTGAAGTAAACCTAAGGAAAAAGAAAATGGATTTTCATAATCCATTTTCTCCTCTTCCTTAAATCTAGCTTGCTGGAACTGTCAAGGGTTGGGGAACCCCAAGACAGTTCGTCGCCTCAAGAAATTACGGAAAAAGTTGACCTTGACATCTTCATCCTGTCTGAGACTAAAAATCCCCAAAAGATTGTCCTGAAGAAAACTGAACCCCTTGGTTATGCTCATAGAGAAATAGTTCCACCTAGAGGCAGAGGAGGTGGACTACTACTAATGTGGAAACAGGATATGAAAGTTGAAATAATCTCCAAAAGTGTCAATTTCTTTGATACAAGAGTAACATATGAAGGAAAAAAGTTATATGCTACCTTCCTATACGCAGATCCTGATAAAAAGAAGAGAAAAAGTACTTGGGATTACCTCACAGCTCTGGATCTCCTCAGACAAGCCCTATGGTTCATTTTAGGATATTTTAATGACATCCTAGATAACTCTGAGAAGGAGGGAGGAACAATAAGGCCAGAAAGCTCCTTTTGTGATTTCAGATTTTTTTTCTCTCTCAAGGAGACCTCTATGACCTGCAACACTCAGGAGAGCCCTTATCATGGAGAGGAACCAGAGGTAATGAGAATGATAGCAGAGGAACTTACATAGTTAAGTGCAGGCTGGATAGAGCTCTATCCAACAGTGACTGAGCTGAGCTATTCCCTTCAGGTAGATGTGAATACCTAAGGTTTGAGGGCTCAGACCATAGGCCCATAATCACCTATTTTAACCCCCTGAAGAAAAGAAGAAAAGGCATATTTCGTTATGATAAAAGGCTGAAAGAAAATAAAGAAGTGGAGCAACTAATCAAAAAAGCTTGGGAAGAAGAAACCTAGTTGAAAGTGAAACAGAAGATTGATAAATGTCGTAGAGCTATCATCCACTGGCATAAGCAGAAGCAACTAAACAACATGATCCTTATAGAAGAATTAAAACAAGACTTGGAAGAAGCTATGTCAAACCTCAATCCAGAACCTGGCCTGATTCACAAAATCAATGAGGATCTTAAAATTGCTTACATGAAGGAAGAGGAGTTCTGGAAACAACGCAATAGGCAACTTTGGCTCTATCTTGGGGATAAGAATACAGGTTTCTTCCATGCCTCTACAAAAATAGGATTGCTATAAACAAATTTTTTGTCATAGAAGACAAAGAAGGAAATGCTTTGTATGAAGAAGAAAAAATCATACAAGTAGTTTCAGACTATTTCCAGGATCTCTTTACCTCACCAGAGCCTTCACCTATGTGCACGAACTCCATTTTCCAAGAAGCCCTGTGATCACTCATGAAAACAAATCAAAGGCTGATTCAAATCCCATCATATTCTAAAGTAAAAGAAGTCATCTTCTCCATCCATGCTGATAAAGCCCCTGGGCCATACGGGTTTTCAGCACGTTTCTTTCAATCTAACTGGAGCATAGTAGGCCAAGACATCATCCAGGAAGTGCAAGACTTCTTTGCAACATGCAATATGGCCAAGAATACCAATAAAACCCATATCTGCTTGATACCTAAGATAATTGGCCCATCAAAGGTGTCAGATTACAGGCCAATAGCTCTCTGTAATGTTCTATACAAAATAATCACAAAGATTATTACCTGTAGACTTCAACCAATCATGGAGGTCCTCATCTCTGAGAATCAATCTACTTTTGTGCTTGGAAGAGCCATCTCATACAACGTCCTCATAACCCATGAAGTGCTGCACTACCTAAAAAATTCAAAAGCAGAAGAACAATGCTCAATGGCTATTAAATCTGATATGAGCAAAGCCTTTGATAGGCTAGAATAGGAATTCATTAAGCAGGTCCTAACAAGACTAGGATTCCATGAGACATAGGTAGGCTGGATCATGAAATGTGTATCAACTGTTACTTACTCATTCCTCATCAATGGAACCCCAAGAAGAATGGTAAAACCCAAGAGAGGAATAAGGCAAGGTGACCCCCTTTCACCCTACGTTTTCATCCTCTACAGTGAGGTTCTATCAAGATTATGCACTAGAGCACATGAAACTGGAAAGCTACAAGACGTAAAAGTGGCTATGGGATGTCCTATAGTGAACCATCTGCTTTTTGCAGATGATACTATGTTCTTTTGTAGTGCAAACAAGAAGAGTTGTAAAGAACTCAAATCTATCCTAGACAAATATGCCTCAGCCTCAGGACAACTCATTAACCCCCAAAAATACTCTATCACATTCTCTAAAAGAACTCCTCAGGACAAGAAGAATCAAATGATGCAGATGCCTCAATTAGAAAAAGAGGGGGGAGTTAGAAAATACCTTGGCCTCCCTGAACATTTTGGAAGATGCAAGAAGGACCTATTCTCTTCCATTGTAGACCGTATACAGCAAAAAGCAGTGAATTGGTCCACCAAATTCCTCTCAGGTGCAGGAAAAATAACCATGTTGAAGAGTGTTCTGGCTTCGATGCCAACATACGCCAATGTCTGCTTCAAACTGCCTAATTCTTTATGCACCAGAATCCAATCTACACTCACCAGATTCTGGTGGGATACATCTGAGGAGAAAAAGAAGATCAGTTGGGTAGCCTGGAGCAAAATGGCAAAACCTAAGAGTATGGGAGGACTAGGTTTTAAGGACATTACCCAATTCAACAATGCTCTCCTAGCCAAGCTCAGCTGAAGAATCTTCTCTAACCCTACTTGTCTCCTGGCAAGAATCCTACTTGGAAAATATTGCACTTCCAATTCCTTCCTACAGTGTACTCTCCCTAGACTACACTCCCACGGATGGAAAAGCATCCTTGATGGAAGAGATCTCTTGAAATCACAATTAGGATGGATCATTGGCAATGGAGAGTCACTAAACATATGGTCTGACCCATGGCTATCATGCTCTAATCAACAAAGACCAATGGGACCCCAAACGCAGGCCACTCAACACTACAAAGTCTCTAATCTAATCAACCATCAAACTAAAGAATGAGATATGAGTTACTGGAACAAATTTTACCTTTCCACAAAGACCAGATTCTCCAGCCGAAGCCAAGCCTCCTAGGTGCCCCTGACCTTCTCAAATGGCTCCATCACCCATCTGGTGAATACTCTACAAGGAGTGGCTATCTTGCTGCATCCAAAGAACTAGAGTATACTTTTCCTGTAAATCATCAAAGCTCTATTGAATGGAATACAAACATTTGGAAAATGCGAACATCACCGAAAATCAATGTGTTCTTATGTAAAACTTTGCATAATGCATTACCTGTGGGAGAGCAGCTTGCAATTCGACAAATCCCAATCAGTACAACATGCTCTCGATGTCAAGAACCGGAATCCATTCTCCATCTCCTCTTCCAATGTCTTTTTACTAGAGAAGTCTGAAATTCAGCCCCCTTAGCTCCTAGCCTGAACTTATCAAACATCACTGACACCATCTCCGGTTTCGCCATGGCCAAATCTCAAGTCTCACTACCCCCAACTGGATTAGACAGCGGTTACTTATTCTCTTGGATCTGCTGGGCTCTTTGGAGCACCAGGAATCAACGGATCTTCAATGACAAAATTCTCTCACCAGCAGACACAGTCTTTAAAGCCATACGAGATGCAAGGGAATGGAACCAAGCCCAACTACCTCCTTGCCTTCCCCGAAAGCACAAGGAACCAGAACAACATCCATCAATCTTTCGAGATGGGACAATCAAATATTGCACAAATGCAGCTTGGAACTCAGAGTCGGGATCGGCTGGTTTAGGATGGATCTTCATCGGATCACGAATAAATTCAACCCATTCCTCTGTGACTTCTCATGTGGCTTCTCCGATCAGCAATGATATTGGCTTCCAACTATGGATTCGATTCAGTTTCCTTTCACTCCGATTCTCTGACGCTGATCAAAGCTATCCAAGCCAAATCAATCATCTTAGAGATTCATGGAATATTGTCTGATATTTTCTCTTGTTTGGCTCTTTTCAACTATGTCAGTTTTAAACATATCCCCAGAGCAGCTAATGGCAAAGTTGACTCTATAGCCAAACAAGCTTTAAAAGGCCTCCATGTAAACCCAAATTAGCTTTTAATAGATCGGATTGACAAAAAAAAAGAAGAAGTAGTATTTAGAGCCTCAATGATAATGATTCAAATCAAAGTTAGTTAGCTATGATATTTCATGAACTTTTTAAAATTACGTTTAAATAGCTCCATTAAAAATGTAAATTGATGCTTTTGTACTAATAAAAACCGGTATTTTTATTAGATGGAGGAGAATTTTGCTTCGGATTATTGGTACAAAATTATCTCATTATCCTACATCGAATATTTCATGAAATGGATACATAATTAGTAGTAACATTTGTATTTTTAATATAATTATGTGATTTGATTGGAGCACCGACAAACTCAAGGCGTTTTGAAATAATTACTGATAGATAAATAAGTGTAAGCAATTAGGACTGGGCAAAAAATCCGTCAAATCCGATCCGATTCGCTATTCGTTACGATCCGATCCGATGAATCCGGATATCAGTAAAATTTCAAAAGCAAAGCAAATACCAAATTTAAGTATCCGTAGAAAACAAAGCAAATCGCAAATATCATTTTAGAAAAACCGAATATCCGATCCGATCCGTTAAATATATTATAATATAAAATATATATCTAATGTATATGATTAGTTATTTTTTTTTGTTATTATAGATGTACGAGCGTGAAAAATTATATTCAACTCATTCATTTTTGTTAAATATTTGATTTTTATTATGATTAAATAATAAAATAAATAAATAACAATTAAAAATTTAACGGATCGGATATCTAAAAAAAATTCGGATATTCAATTTATAACGGATCGGATTGGATATTTGCGGATATTCTAAAAAAAATCGGATATCCGAATTTTCGGATATTCGAAATTTAACGGTTCGGATCGGATCGGAAAAACAACTATCCGTAAAAAACGGAGCAGATCGCGGATACCACATTTTTTCCGGATATCCGCTCCTTGCCCATCCCTATAAGCAATATCAAGATCGATCGATCAATTTCATTGGACAAGGCTTTGAGTTTTGAGCCTTTTGACTTAAACAATCGGGCAACAAAAAAATAAGCAATGTAGTGTTCCCAAGAACCTAGCTGCTAGTTAAAATTGTTAAATTGATTAAAAATGATTAGGCACGAACTAATATGGTGAATTAAATTCTTCTTCAAATAGTGTCGGAATCATCAGAGCCAATAGTTTTCTCCACATCAGCATTTGCATGTCACATAGTAGTAAACTGTGAAGAGTGGTCATGCATCACCCAACTAACAAGTCAAGTGCGATCGAAGCAAGCATCGGATATTTCATTTATAGACATAAACTATTAGTTTTATCATTTCTGTTACCTAAGATTGATTATATACTATTAATATATTGAGAAATTCTCTTGGATGCCACAAAAACAAGTTTTGGTTCCATAGACACCACCAAAAAGTTTATGTCCCAGAAGTAGCATTAGTGACTATAGAAAATGACATTTATGCCCTTATTTTAAATCACAGAAAAACAAAAACGAAAATTAGAATTGCTTTTTGAAATTTCAATTGTGAATCTAGGTTTCGTATTCGACGTTGACGGCGGCGACTCTGCGATTGGTGACACCGGAGATCTAGATCGACGGTGACGGCGGAGACTTTCCGACGGTGACGGCAGAGAGATTTCATCATTTTTAGTGGAGATTATATATTGGTGATAGATCGAAGATCGATTGGGTTCGGTGATAGATCGGAGAGATGCTGTAATCGGAGAGATAATCAGTGAAGAATCGATGACTGAGTCTCCATCTGGATTTGTAATCAACGACGACAGAGAGATTCGTAATTGGTGTGGTATGTTCTCTTCTCCTTTTGCTCCAAATCAATTACAACTATGTTCATGGTTTAGTTTCATAATTGGTGTGCTTCATGATGGATTTAAGTTTTGAAATGACATAAACGTTAGAGAGATTTGTGATGGGTTTGGTTACAAATGAGCATTTGATTGTTGCGACTGAGATTTTTTAGTGATGGTTTTGATGTGATTTGTTTGTTTTCAGTGGAGAATGGTACATATGTGTGTTGTGGTCAAAGGAAACAAGATGATATGCTCAAATGGTAATTTTCTAACGATAAAAGAGGAAGTTCACTTTGTGAAGTTGATGAGGCTGTTACATTGAAAGAACTCGTCGAGATATTTGCATATGAAGATGAGTACACAAGAGAGAGATATGAAGAGTGATTCATTTTCCAAAAGAGATTCAATTTATTACTACTTGCAACCTTTACTACTTTTTATGTTGATTAAGTTATGGATTTTACTTTAAGTGGCAACTGTATATGGAGTGAACTATTTGTAACTTTGTGTAATTCATCAGGTGCTTGAAGGTTACAAGCTTTACCAAACTCTTTATCTCTGTCTGTTGCATGTTTTAGGCAACCCTTCCTGAATAAGTAGAAATCGTTCCTAAATTTAGATAAATACTTCCTAAATTTTATTTAGGACGGGTTACTGCACGTTTAGTAAGATCTTCCTAACTTATTTACTGGACGTTTAAAATTTGGATTTGGGTTAACTATTCCTAAATTAGGGTATAGTTTTAGGAGTTATGGTGTATGGTGTGGGTTTAGAGGTTTTTGTTTTGTGGTTTACTTTTTGAATTTTGAACAATAAGTAGTTTACATAATTGAGAAGGGCTTCCAAAATATGTATTTTTGCTTCCTAAAATCAAATGAAAGGCTTCCCCCCCCCCCCCCCCCCCCTTTTAAGTTTTTGGGTTTGTGTTAACTGTTCCCAAATTATGGTATAGTTTTAGGGGGTAGGGGTGGGTTTGGGGTTTGGTTTGATAAAAATAGAATCCTTTAAGTTTTTTTGGTTTGGGTTGACTATTCCAAATTAGTGTTTAGTTTTAGGGGGTGGGTTTAGAGTTTGATAAAAATAGAACCCTTTAAGTTTTTAGGTTTGTGTTAACTATTCCCAAATTAGGGTATAATTCTAGGGGGTAGGGGAGAGTTTAGAGTTTGGTTTGATAAAACTTCTAATAGAATTGTAACGCAATCTATTGCATCACTTATGTTAATTGATCCATGGTCCCAATCAGGCTGATTGATTCTATAACCTTGTTTTATCAAGATAACCATATCATCGACCTCCGCATCTACAACATCTTCTAGTGGTATTAAACCTTCCTCACCTTCATCAACTGCTAGTAGGATGCATGTTACCTTCATTTGCAAAAATGAAATAAAATCAAATTAACATGTATTTATAAAAGAAATAGACAAACTCTCTGTTTCTTGCTATTTAGGAAACTCTTCCTAAATATGTATGAATCATTCCTCCAAAATCATAAAAGCTTCCTAAATAAATATGATTATTGCATGTTTATGAAGACCTTCCTAAACAGTCCACAACAAATGGAAGTCATTGAGAAATGGCAGAAGACATAATAGAAAGTCTTCCAATTTCATCATAATACCTTCCGAAATACAAATTTAGGAAGCATTATTTAACATTTAGGAAAGCCTTCCTCAACGTATGTTACGTTTGTTTTAGCTCCACTTACTTCTCTTTTCAATACTTAATTTCTTTTCATTCAGAATAGAAGAGAACAAATGCAAATAATTTTTTTTTTTGAAATTGTCGGTAGCATCATACAACAATCACATACAAACTCTCCACATCAAGAAGAGATATGAGTCCTTCTACGCATCTAGCACTTGCTCCCTTATGTTATAATATACTCCTGAACCAATAATACACAAAACCATTATGAGAACTCAAACATAAGATAATCTGATCCTACGATCTTTTTCTAAATACACCAACATCAATAAGCGCACATAAAGTTATATCCTCATAGTTAAAACTTAAAAGTAAGCAACCACAACATACCAAATTCCATGAATTCGTTCTTCTAAACCTAAATTTCACAAGTTCATTCACTAAAACTCCATCAATTCATTATTTCAAACCCAGATTTAATTCATGTAACAAGAATTCACTAAAATCAGATCAAACTCCATCAATTAATCCTTCTAAACCTTGATTCGAACAAGCCACTCTCATAATCAAACTCTAACAAAAACAAAAAACAAAATAATTGACAAGTTCTAAAACTAATGGAGCAAATTTGAATAAAGATCTAGAAATGAAAAACCAGAGATAGAGGATACGACATGACAAATACCTTGCTTTTCCGGCGACGGAGAGGTAGACGCGACGGCGGAGAGGTCGAAGATGTTATGGATAGATCCACGCGACGGCAGAGACGAGACGGGACGGAGATGCAAGGATCGATGATGTGGTGGAGAGATCGACGTGATAGTGGAGAGATCGAAGATATGGTGGAGAAATCGACGACGCATAGATCGATGTAGGAGATATGGTGAGATCGGAGATGGAGACGTCGGAGAGATCGAGAGGAAGAAGAGACGGCGAGATCGGAGAGAGAACACGCTTTTTTATTTTATTTTAATCAGATAAAACCTAATTAAAAAAGTAAGGAGATTTTAGTCATTTTACCAATCATTAATGGTATGACTGGAAACTTTTTTAAAATGTGGTATCCTTGGAAGGAAAACTTGAAAAAATGGTATCCATGAGAATTGCCCTAACTTTTATGCTAAACTCCCATTTTAGGGTTCAATATTGCTTTTTTTTTTTTAAATTCCAATGTACAAAAATTTGTATAATGCGTTACTTTTTTAATATAGAAAGATATGTGATATTATCTAGCACACGTTATACAATTCATTTTGTAGACCTCAAGCGTAGGATATACTATTTCCTATTAATGGTGCAAAGAAATATAAGTGTTTACATGGTAAACAAAGAAGGCAAAAAACTAAAAGAATCATGATAATTGTTGTAACACCCGCATTTTAAAAAAAAAAAAATAACCATAATAACTCAGGGTGAACAACACGCGGAAACATAAACAATAAATAATCCAAAGCAATTCCAATTAAACAATAACCAATAATCCATCAAATACCAAATTCAAGAAATATCTAGTCTAACAAGTTCCATAATCACTAACAACCTAACAGGCTACTAAAAATCTAGCAACATAAAATAAAAGACATCCTATCATCCCCCGTCCTCGTCTTGATTCCACGATCACATTTTTCCCTTACCTGCAACTCAAAAGAAAACGGGAGTTTCGTGAATATTATCATAAATACTCAGTGAAGTGGTCATCCCGCAACAGATTAAACATAGAATAACAATTTACAGATAAAACACATTTACCACAATTTGCCAATTATTCCCGTTACATCAAATTCTCAACGCTTAATAAAATTTATAAAGTTTTCTTAATTTTTAACCTGGTGTCGATCGACACACCACGACGGTGTCGACATACACCTAATACTCAAGTACAGGAAACTGCACCGAGTGTCGATCGACACTACCTCTAGGTGTCGATCGACACTCACAGACAACGAGTATCATTTCTTATGTAGTGTCGATCGACACAACCTCTAGGTGTTGATCGACACCCTGTTACAGGAACCAGAGCCGAGACTCTCCTCTCATGTCTCAACTCGGAAACAATGTTTTAACGACTTCCGATCAAACATACGGTAATACCACGAACAATCATCATCAAAACATCAATCATCAACCATATATCACAAAATCATACACACAAAACGCTATAAACGCTAAACTACGAGTAATCCTAGCGATCACGCACTCACCTCGGTAAATGAACGGGATTTCGGATTGAAAACGGTGAGGAACTCAACGATCACAGACTCGACAATATGGAACGGCGCTAAAAACGCTAGGAATCGCACGAACTCTTGCCACGAACGATCTCCGAAACGAACAGATGAAGAACACGAATAATATCACGATTCTCACTCGGAAATACGACGATTCACGAATTTTCTCTGATTTCTCTCTGAGTTTTCTGCCTCTCCTGACAGCTCCACTCAGAAACTCCTTAAAAACACGCAACTAGGGTTTTTCTATAACCGAACCGCGTGAAAATCGCGGTTTAAAACAAAACTTTCAGTTTCCTGAAACTTAGTGTCGATCGACACCACCTATTGGTGTCGATCGACACCTCCCAAAATCATTCGGAAATTGGGTTACGGTCGCTACAATTGTTGAGAGAAAAATCGTTAAATGTTTTATCAAAATTTTGACTCCTTTTCCTGTAATTGATCGTTTATGTTTTTAAAAATTGAATTTTGTCACATATGTGGATTTGAGTTTATGCTTTATAGTCTTGGAATTAATAAATTAATAGACCATTAATACCTTTGAAAAATGTTTCTTTATGAAACGAAAAATATATATCTTATTGTTTATTAATAAGTATTGTATTTATTTTAATGAAATGGAAGAATAATTATTTATGACGGAGGAAAAAATTGATGAAAGGAAAAAGAGAAAAAATTGTTTTTAGTGTGTGTTTATCCCTTTTCCATAAATACCACAAAGGAGAAGTTAAAAATTAAGCACATGTTATTATTTTTTAAGTATATAAGAAAGAGTAAGAGGATCTCCACGAGAGAGCTACATGAAAAAAGATGAAGAACACAAAAATTGAGGAGGTAACACCTAATAAAGGAAGAAAATAACGAGATATTTTCTCAAAACTATTCTCACGTAAAGCAATATTTGAAAATGGAGTTCTGGCCAAACTCTCCCTAAGAACTCTACCCTCTTCTCTTCACATCTATTCCATGATAATAAAGAGATATCATGATATTCGTACGTGGTCTCTGTGACGACCCGATTTTTTTTTTTTTTTTTGCTAATTCAAATTAATAATCCCATAATTATTAATTCTTAAATATTATTATTATTATACAAGTGAAATAAAAACAGACAACATAAATTTTTAAAACAGTAAATTCAAAAACAACCCAAATAATATTATTTAAACATTTATAGCAACTTAACATCCGGTTACTCAAAATACATACACAACCCTAATCATCCTCCTCCTAATGCCTGGATTCCGCGATCACACTTCCTTTTTACCTGCAACACATGGTAATAAGAGTTGCGTAAGTATTATCATAAATATTTAGTGAGGCGGTCAACCCGCCTATAGGCCATGTACGTTTTTATACCACACGCAAGCACCACAATACGATAAATGTTAAACGGAAAAAATTTGCGCTAACCGTTTAAATAACAATTTAAAGGTTAATTTATTTAATTAACACGTTCAACAATTCTTAATAATTAATCTAATAACCATTTTAATTTTGTGTCGATCGACACTACCCATAAGGTGTCGATCGACACCTCAATTAAACAACCATTTTTAATTCATCGCATCAATGATTTATTTCACCCACCACTCGTTCCACTAGTTAAATATAAAATACTTCCATATTTTAATGAGGTGTCGATCGACACTCCCCGTGGGTGTCGATCGACACCTAAATTTTTAATCGCGATTTATTCACGAAAACACTCGAACACACACACAATTAAAACGACGAACACTTGACCGATAGTGGTGTCGATCAACACTCCCTATGGGTGTCGATCGACACCAAGATTGCAGAGGCAGAAGAACGAACATCGACTTTCGGGTCTCGTTCTCGCGTCTTCTCCGCCACAATCTGCATCTAAACTTTATACTAACGAATAATACTACAACCCCTTAACATAAAAATACCAATAAACACACAAATCCATCCCGAAAACACACTTAAATCGGTTGTTCAAAACCCAATGTTGGCTTAAAACGAGCTTACAGTCACGCACTCACCTTAGCCTAAAATTGGATCAAATTCGGGATGAACGAACGAAGAACACAACGATCAGAGGCACCCACGATCTTATACGTCCTGGCCCGAACAAAAACACCAAGAAACGAATGATTCTACACTCTAAAACTTTCTCCCAAGACTCACAACACCAAGAACACCAAGAACACTTCAAGACTCACGAATTCATCCTCAAAACTCACGATTTTAGACCCCCAAACACTCTGCTCCCCCTCTGCAACACGGCTGGGTCTTTATATAGAGGATTCGTTTGCAAACCGGAAGAAACCGATCACCGACCCACCGACAGTGGTGTCGATCGACACTCTTTATGGGTATCGATCGACACCTTAAACAAATTTCCAGAATCAGGTTTAGGATGCTACAGATAGGAAATTGAGTTGGCTTTCCAACAAAATTGGTTTCAACTCAATCGGATAAGTATTGAGAGACTTATCAACGATTTACTGAACATATATCAAACTGTCAAAAATTTGGTTTACGGATGTTACAGTCTCGAAACAAATAACTTTTGAGTGGTAGTCTAACTTGGACATCATGAAGTTTTGGAGAGGAAAACTATTTCTCAACATGCCGAAAACCTTCATGATGATATTACGTATGTAGGGGGCTTCGCATGTCCAAAAGATCAACGTGGTTACCTTACCGGAGACGATAACTTAGAAAAACACGTCTATTATTCCATAAGAAGACGAAACTTCTACTTGAAACTCGACAAAAATTCACATATTACACTCCAAGATTACATGCAAGAAGTCTACAATTCCGTATGGAAATCCGAAGTTCAACTGAAACAATTAGCGTTAATGAAGGAAAGACTATTTAGCAAAAAAAAAATGAAGGAAAGACTATGCGCTCCACTTAAAGTAGTGACAAACCATATTTATTTTTTAAAAGTCTTAATACGGGAGTTTTTGATGGTTTTGTTTAGATTCATACAATTAGCATATAACTCAAATATTTTTTCAAAAACAAGAGCAAACAAAATTCAAGTGGAACCTCATCAATTGATTGAATCCTTTAATTCTAGCCTATGCATTTTTTATAATACCTCTATTGTGGATGGTTAAGGTTTGTAGGTTTATGCTAGGATTTAACATCCATAATCCAATAATTTAATGGCATAATTATTAAAATCTCATATTTTACGTGTTTGGAGTTCGATTTAGGTACTAAAGTTTAGGTTTTAGGATCGATATATAATTCTAATATTTACATGTACTTAAGAGGGGTTAGACTTTCATGTTATGGTTTACTACCCTTTAAATTTTTGATTAAATATTGTTTATTCCAAAGTCTTTTCATTGAAAGGTCAATATAAACATAATTGTATTTTGTAAATTACTTTTGTTATTTACTACCTCTCAAAGAATTATAAATAAATGTTCATCATTGTTATATAGAGTAATATGCGCACATAGTCATGTTCTCCATACGAGCAAAGTACTAAAATCTCATTTCCTATTATGGTATAAATATACAAGCGATGAATTGAAATCTCATGTTTTAATATTCTCCATCATTTCAAATGTATAGTTACTTAGAATTCAAAATATTTGTGTTAGTAAGAAAATTGGTGTAGTTAAAAAAAACAACATTAATAATCAACATAGTTTCACATGCATTGGTGTATGTGGTAGATTTGTCTATTTGTTTGTCCTTATATACATTATATTCTACTTTCGTGACAATATTTGTTGTATTTCACGAGTCAAATTGTTGTCTATACCGATTAATTTGGTTGGATGGTCAAAATACTCATTTTACCCACTTAAAAATCAATTTCATTGTTTACATTGTCACAAAAGATTTATAAATAAGCACTAATTTTTGTCTTATTTCTTTTACTTGAATGGAATATTTTTATATTTCTTCTACTATTCCTTTTGAACTCAAAATGTCTAAGGATGCGAACGTTTCAAGGATTTCGATTGTTGATTTTACACCCACACGATCACATACACTAAATGTTGCTGACGCTCCAACATTTTTTCAACTAAAGTATATATTCTTTTTTTAACGTACATATACTACAAATATTTGTTTTATAGGTTATCGTGTTTATTTATCATCAGTGTCGACCCTGAGAGAATTTAAAAGAACAATTGGTGTTAGCCCCCCATATTGTGGGCCCCCATTTTGTGGGGCCCATAGTTTTAAGATAAAGAGTTATATAATAATGATAATTCTATGTTTTACACTACTACATAAAATAAATTACAAGAAGAATATAAATTATGAAAAACAAATTAACAACAACAATATTTCGACTGTTCATTTGTTTCTACAGAAGAATATTATTACCATAAAATGTAGTATTACAAATAAATTTATTATTTGTTGCATAACTATATGATATATATATATATATATATATATATATATATATATATATAATATTGTCTAAGAAAAATGTTTTTTTATATATATTTGATTTGGGGCTCCAAAAATCTCAACAGCAATTCAAACATTTCATGGATTTCAGTTGTTGATTTTATAACCACAAAATTACAGACACTGATGCTTTTAACCATTGCATCTAAATGTTGTTGAAGCTCAAATGCTTTTTTTTAGCTAAGTTATATATATTCTTTTTTGAACTTACATATACCACAAATATTTGATTTATAATTTATCGTACTTATTTATCATCAATGTCGACCCTAAGAGAATTTAGAGGAAATTTTGGTTTTAGCCCCTCATATTGTAGGCCCCCTATTTTGTGGGGACCACAATTTTAAGACAAAAAATATATAATAATGGTAATTCTATATTTTACAATACTAAATAAAATAAATTACTAGAAGAATATAAATTATGAAAAAAATTTAACAACAAAAATATTTCAATTGTTCGTTTATTTCTACAAAAAATTATCATTACCATAAAAATATAATTTTACAAGTTAATTTATTATTTGTTGCATAACTATTTGATATATATAATATTGTATATGAAAAATGAATACTTTTTATATTTTTTGTTTAGGGTCCCGAAAATCTCAAATTCAAACATTTCATGGATTTCAATTGTTGATTTTAGAACCACAAGATTACTAATACTGAGGCTTTTAACCACTGAATCTAAATGTTGCTGACACTCCAACGTTTTTTTAACTAAGTTATATATTCTTTTTTTAAACTTACATATATCAAAAATATTAGATTTATAATTTATCGTATTTATTTATCATCAGTGTCGACCCTAAGCGAATTTAGAGGAAATTTTGGTGTTAGCCCCTCATATTGTGGGCCCCCATTTTGTGGGGCCCACAATCTTAAGGTTAAAAAAAGAAAATATATATATATATATATATATATATATATAATAATGATAATTCTTTGTTTTACAATTTTAAATAAAATAAATTACTAGAAGAATATAAATTATGAAGAAAAAAATAACAACAAAAATATTTCAATTTCATTTGTTTCTACAGAAGAATATCATTACCATAAAAATATAATATTACAAATTAATTTATTAATTTTTGCATAACTATTTGATATATACAATATTGTAATATGAAAAATGTTTATTTTTCATATATTTTGTTTGGGGTCCTGAAAATCTCAGGACCGATTCGAACATTTCATGGATTTTGGTTGTTGATTTTAGAACCACATGATTACATATATTGAGGCTTATAACCACTGCATCTAAATGTTGCTGACGCTCCAACGTTTTTTAACCTCGCAAATACTAAAATCCTTTTAGCTTCAGAAAGAGTATTAGATAGCATGCAAGGAACTGGAAAGGATCATATCCAAGTTATCGATGAAGAGTTGTGAGATATTGAATGAAACTATAAAGAGTTATACTATAATTATGATTATGCCGTAAGCAGCTTATTGTATTGGTAAAATCAAATTTTAAATGATGTGGTTGTGTATCCTATAATGTTATAGTTTCGCTATTTACTATGTTGTATTTTGGTATGTGTTATCATATCTAAGATAGCAACATTCCCAGTGTTATCTCATTAATAATACACATTAGTCACACTGAATATGTGTAATGTAATTTTGGCAATCTACATAATTGTTTTTTTATTGAATTTTTGTGATTACACAATAGAAAATAACTTTTAACTTTTTTAATTAATTAATCCTAATCAAATTATCCCGCGCTGGGCGATTATCAATTTTATTTTAGTGCACCTTTAAGATTTTTACTACATAAGTCTACCTGATTAATTCTTGATTTGGTTTATAAATTACATGATCGCCAAATCAATGGAGTGAGGGTCATACCTCTCGATTTGACTATAAATTACATTCTCTGAAGGTACTTCTATACTTAACTAAAGAATCTAACGAACTAAAAACACAAGTTTGTATAAAGAAATCATTCTCTTTATTAATGTTTAGAAAATCTTCCTTCTTAAAACTAAACACAAGCTTTTTATTTTTTCTTCTCTTCTATTATGATCATACATCCATCTAATGATCTATATATAAGGTTATAGATTTCCTTTTCTAAACCTAAGCTTATTTCCTTTTCCTATTAGATTTCCTAATTCCTTTAAGGATAATCAAGAATCTTCTTGGAGCTTATCCAACATTCACCCCCTTAAGCTTCAAGTTGTTCTTCGTGAGGTCTTGAACTCCTATCATCTCCCTCATCTTCGTAAACTTGATTCTTGCTAAGGCTTTGGTAAGAATGTCTGCACGCTGTTCTTCTCCAGGTACATGCTCCACTTCAATCAGTCCATTCTCTACACATTCACGAATGAAATGAAAACGTTTGTGAATGTGTTTACTACTTTTGTGAAAAACCGGGTTCTTGGTAAGTTCAATAGCCGATTTGTTGTCAATGCGAATCATCGTCTTCTCATACTTCTTCCCTGTGATTTCACTTAGCAAGTCTTGAATCCATATAGCTTGCTTACTCGCTTCAGTAGCTGCCATAAACTTTGACTCACATGAGGATAAAGCTATTGTTTCCTGCTTTTGTGAACACCAAGTTATAAGTGCTTCTCCTAGAAAGAACACATGGCCCGTGGTGCTTCTTCCGTCATCAAGATCCGTGTTGTGGCTACTGTCACTATAGCCTATGATCTCTGGTGCTCCTTTCTTGTATGTGACTCCATAACCAACCGTTCCTTGTACGTACCTTAAGATTTGTTTCAAAGCATTTCCGTGTGATTCCCTTGGATCATGCATATACTTACTTAGGATCCCCACTGAGAAAGCTAAATCCGGTCGAAAGTGTAAGAGATATCTCAAGCATCCAATCCTTCTTCGATACATGGTTGCGTCGATCTCTGATTCGTTTAATCCTTTTGACAATTTCAAACCGAACTCCATTGGTACATGAGTCGGATTGCAAGAGTCTAAACCAGCTTTCTTAAGAATTCGACGTGCATAAGCTTCTTGCTTGATCTCTATTCCATTGATTCCTTGGTTAACTTCAATACCGAGATAGTATGTAAGCTTACCAAGGTCAGACATCTCGAACTTAGAAGACATTCCAGCTTTAAACTCATTAATGATCTCCATAGTACTTCCTGTCACAAACAGATCATCGACATATACGGCCACGATCAAAACCTTAACTCCTTCTTCCTTGCGATACACGGAACTTTCTTTCTGACACTTCTTAAACTTCATGCTTTTCAAGATTTGGTCGAGTTTTGTGTTCCATGCACGAGGGGCTTGACGCAGACCGTAAAGAGCTTTCTTGAGTTTGAAAACCTTATGTTCTTCTCCCTTCTTTTCAAATCCTTCAGGCTGTGAAACTTAAACATCCTCCGTTAGTTCACCATGTAGAAAGGCAGTCTTTACGTCGAGGTGGTGAATCTCTCATCCATGCAAAGTAGCTAATCCAATCAACATCCTTATTGACTCCAACCGAGCAACTGGTGCAAACACTTCGTCATAATCAATCCCTTCTCGTTGCATATACCCTTTAGCAACAAGTTTAGACTTGAACTTGTTAATTGTTCCATCAGCATTCCTTTTGATCTTAAAGACCCACTTAAGACCAATCACTGTTACTCCGTGTGGTTTCTCACATAGATCCCACATCTTGTTTTTGTTGATCGAATTGATCTCCTCTTGACAAGCTTTTGTCCATTCGACCAACCCTTTTGCTTTTTGATAGCTTATAGGCTCATCGTTGAGTAACAAAAGAAGTGTTTCACTCTCTATATCAGCTAGAAGAACGTAGTTGGCAAGGTAAGAAGGAGTCTTGTGTTGTCGATCCGATCTTCTAAGTCCTTCTTGAAAACCGTCTTGCATCTCATACGCATCATGGGGATCAAACGGTCTGGGGGATGGACCGGTCGGCCCAGATTCCAGAGCCTCCGCTCTGTTTCCAGATGTTTGAGGATCGACCGGTCTTGGAGATGGACCGGTCGGTCCTGAATCCAGAGCCTCTGATCTGTTTCCTGATCTTGAAGGATCGACCGGTCTTGGCGGGGGACCGGTCGGTCCTAATTCCGATTCTCCAACTATGAATGGTCCATGTCCATCATCAATCTCGTGTCCCCATGTCATTCGAAACATACCAGGTTATTCACTTTCTTTTTCTGCTCCCTTCCAATTCCAAGCTTCCATCTCATTGAAAACAACATCTCGACTAACAACCACTCTTCTCGTTGTTGGATTGTATAGTCGATACGCCTTGGTTCCGGGTTCTATTCCGAGGTGGACGAGTGCTTATGACCGATCATTTAGCTTCTTTAGATGCTCTGCTTCTAATTTTGCGTGAGCAATGCAACCAAAGATCCTAAGATGCTCGATACTTGGCTTCCTTTCTCTTAAGCACTCGTACGGTGTTTGATTATTTAGAGCACGAGTAGGAACTCTATTGATCAAATAAGTTGAATGTCTTACAGCTTCTCCCCATAGATAGTTCGGAACATGCATTGCCTTAACAATGCTCCGAGTCATCTCCATCAATGTGCGATTCCTTATCTCCACTACTCCGTTTTGTTGAGGAGTGTATGGTGTTGTATTATGTCTCCTGATTCCGTTTGTGTTACAGAATTCTTGAAAGTCACTTGAAGTATCTCCACCTCTGTCTGTGCGTAGCGTTACGATCTTCTTGTCACATTCCTTCTCGACAAGAGCTTTAAACGCTTGAAACTTCTCAAAGGCTTGACTCTTTTCTTTGAGTAAAATAGTCCACATATACCTTGTATAATCATCCACTATTACAAAGATATATTGTCTTCCTGCGAGTGTGGCCGGTGATATAGGACCACAAAGATCGGCGTGTAGCAGCTCTAAAGCTCATGAAGAACGGTATTGTGTTGCGTTTGGAAACACTTGCCTCGTCTGCTTCCCTACCAAACATGATTCACACAACATCTTCTTACTCGTAATTAAGGGCAAACCACGTACCATCTCTTGTGCGGACATTGAGCTCAGTGTTTTAAAACTGATATGGCCGAGTCGTGCATGCCATCACCATGGTTCTTCTTTGATTCTAGAGTGTAGACACGTTGGTGTTCCTATTTTGAGACTGATCTTGTATAGTCTATTAGGAGAATGAGTTACCTTGACCAACAAGCATCCGTTAGGGTCGCGCAAAGTGAGATAATCACCCCTCATTCTCACGTCGCAGCCATATTCCGTGGCTTGTCCTAAGCTCAGTATGTTACTCTTTAACATTGGAATGTAGTAGATGTCTGTTAGAAGCCTCTGTTCTCCGTTCTTCCTTTGAAGAGTATCGATCCTTTTCCTCCAATATTGACACTTGATCCATCGCCAAACTTTACCCTTCCTTTGATGCTCTCGTTTAACTCAGAGAAGTATCCTTTCTCCCCTGTCATATGGTTGCTTGCACCATTATCCAAATACCAAATTCCATCTTCTCTTTTGCTTGTCTCGTACTTCTTAGGAATTACCTTCTCCTCGTTTAAGTACACGACTTCGTGCATATATAAGGCTATATCTGCTACCTCTGTCTCGGCTTTGTTGAGTTCATTATCCTTTACGAACTTCACCGGACAAGCAGAAGCAAAGTGACCGGGTTTCTCACACTTGAAGCAAATAATCTGAGACCTATCCTTCTGTTCTCTTCCTTGATAATTCCCTCTGCCTCGTCCTCTCCTTCTGGTACCGCGTCCACGTCCTCTGCCTCTTCCCCGTCCTCTTCCTCCTCCACTTTCTCCTTCTGTGTTTGAGAACAAGAGGTTTTGTTGAGTTTCATGTGTAACCTCCGCGTTTATACGTGACTCAAACGCTTTGAATCTCCCAATAATGTCTTCAAAACTTGTTTTATTAAGATACAAGACTTGTTCAAGAGAAGCGATGAGGTGTATATACTTGTTACAAGGCAGGCTGTTTAGAAACTTTTTCACCAGCTTTGGTGCATCAAGGGGTTGACCTAAAGAGGCTGATACCGAGGCTATCTCTGATAACTTCCCTGAGAAGGTATCGATGGTGTCTGATTCTTTCATCTTCAAACGCTTGAATTCAGACATTAGGGTTTGGAGGCGAGCTTCTTTGACACGTTCTGCGCCTTGATTTTTCGATTTTATTGCTTCCCAAATCTCTCGTGGTGAGTCTTGTTCACCGATTTGCAGGGTAAGACTCTCTGGTATGGATTGATATAGCAAAGTTGTTGCAACATCATTCTTCTCTTCAATATCCGTTCCTGGATCGATTGCAACCCATGCTTTGTGAACCTTCAACGTTGCTTTCATCCTCAACGTCCAGACAGTGTAATTGGTTGAATTCAATATCGGGCATTGAACCGCGGTGGTCGCCGTTTCCTTTGATGTTGTCTTCACCGTAGGTTTTGAGTCTGTCATGATTCGTGAGCTATTCCTTCCTCAGGATTTGCTCTGATACCAAATAAAGAATCTAACGAACCAAAAACACAAGTTTGTATAAAGAAATCCTTTTCTTTATTAATGTTTAGAAAATCTTTCTTCTTAAAACTAAACACAAGCTTTTTCTTTTTTTCTTCTCTTCTATTATGATCATACATCCATCTAATGATCTATATATAAGGTTATAGATTTCCTTTTCTAAACCTAAGCTTATTTCCTTTTCCTATTAGATTTCCTAATTCCTTTAAGGATAATCTAGAATCTTCTTGGAGCTTATCTAACATTAACGCGATCACAACATCGGAAAACACAATTTCTAAATGAGAGAACTTTTGGCTATAATCAACAGCAGGAGCCTCGAACATTTGCTTTTTTTTATATATCCTAAATGAGAGAACTTTTGGCTATAATCACATTACCCTATGTTGGCTTCTTCATTAAGAATTTCGAGCAAGTTATCGATGCCATTATACTCTATACCGGTAACAATTCCATCAGGCTTCGATAATGTAACACGTGCAATGCCATTATCCATCACCAGTTCACCACCTAAACCATTAATACACTACCAATATAGAAACTTTCATCAAAAAAATACAAATTTTCTTTTAATATAATAGAACCTCCATAAATTAATACTCTATTAATTAATAATCACCATAAATTAATAAAATTCTCCGGTTCCGAGTCGGACCAATGTAAAAATTAGCAAAATTCGATAAAATAATATAATAATAATTTTTTTGAAACTCTTATGTAAAATATGGTCTCAATAGTAGTATAAATTAATAATTATAAATCTAATACACACATATATAGATACATAAGATAGTTTAGTAAAGTATGACCATAGTGTTATATATTTTCTTCTTAAAATTAGAATCATGTTGGAACTAATCTCTAACTTTTCTTATTAAATCAAAATGTATGGTATTGTAAACTTAATCTTTATCAATTTGAAGAATTTTATATGTGGCTAATTTTTTCTTATGATGAAATACTTCTAAAACTATGATTTTCTCATTTTGAATTTCATCGTAAATAACAAAGTAACAATAATTTTGTTTTTGCTTATCAATAGTCAAATAGGTTATTAGCTTTCATCTTATAATGATTGTGGAAATTAGTAACATGATATATATGGAGTAAGATGAATATGTAAAAAATATATAAACAACTAAATAACTCTAATAGAACATTTTTTATGAACTTTTACGTAAAATATTTATTTTAAATATAAATAAATTGTCAAAAAATCATGGATTAGAAAGATCTCTCTTTAAATTAATAAATATTAATTTAGCGATAAATTAATAACTCTCTAAATTAATAAATTTTTCTTGTCTCAACATTATTAATTTATAGAGGTTATACTGTATTTGCAAGCAACTAAATGAACATAGAGAAGAGTTAAAAAAAAGGCGCATTTACAAAAACGCCACCTTTACTATGCCACTTTTCAAATATGCCCACTCTTCTTACCAATATGCCACTAAAAAATATGTTCAAAAAATTTATATCTCAAAATTTTCAATTTTAAAAAATGTTTTGATCCCTCACAAACCTTAAACCAAAAAAATTAAACTCTAATATAACATAGTTAACCCAAACATAAATGATTTAAAAATTAGAAAAAAAATGATTGTGGCATTTTTGAAAAGTGGCATCTTAAAAGTGGCATATCTTGAAATTTCTCTAAAAAAAATGTAAACCAACATGATTGCCTTTATCTTGTGACTTCAGTTTAAAAGACGATTGCCTTTATCTTGTGACTTCAGTTTAAAAGACGACATCGATAAAAATGTCTTTGTGTGTTTTAGTCTTAAGCTCAAAGTAAACGTAAATGTTTTTCTATATATATAGAGAGAGGGATTCAATTTGGAGAACTTATGTCGCCTTGGACGGGAGATATGTAAAGCATAGAGGGTACAGTGGAGATCAGAATCTCTTGACTTTGTCGTCAAATCAGTTTGGTTAGTGTTCACGAAATGCTTAAAAGAGCCGCAATGTTCAACATGGTGGCGACATTCGTGTGTCTAACTCTCAAAGCTTTCATTGACGTCTCTTCTAAACATTTTTCTCTATCATTATATGCATATTGTAATTCCAAAATTCAATAACGAGTTATGGTTAAATGTTAGGTAACTTTTCGCAATCAAAGAAAATTATGTCTTTTCTTTTGGCAACTCAAAGAAAAATATGGCTATATAAGATTTTGATATATATATCTAAACAAACAAAAATATTATATTTCAAAACCTAACTAAAACCCCTAAATCTAAGTGGGTTTTAGTTAGATTTTGAGATAGAATTCTTTTTTTTGAATATTTGCACTTTACATCATACTAGATTTTGACCCACGCCAAGCGTGGGAATATAAATTTCAGTTTATTGTATAGTAAAAATATATTGTTTTGAATCATACATACCAAAAAGATATTAAATAAATGATTATGTCCACTAAAAAAATTAATCGGTCAATTTTCGAATCTTGAATGTCTTAATATGATAGGTCTTACGTTTTAAGTATATACAAAATATAAAAAATAAAAGAAATTGGTTTACAATAACAAAACCAAAAAGCGAACATTGTCTTATAATGTATGACAAAAATGTAATTGAGTGACATATATCTTATATTTACAAAAACAAATGTTTTTTAATAACTCTATAAAATGTTTTTAAACTCAACTTTATCACTGATCAAAATACTACTACATTAATAAGTTAAATCGGTTTGAGTTTCTTAATATGGTAATGGATTTGGTAAGTATATATTTTTGTCATCAATGCTCTGCATATATTAAAGATATTGAAAATATGTAAAGATTTCTACCATGACAAATTGAAATGTTTTGATTGGTTGATTTAATTAATGTGTTCCTTAAGTTCCTCTTTGAATGACACCTAGAATTAATGTTACTTAAGGCTCTCTTTGAATGATACATATGATTTTTAACTTTTAGTGTCTCCTCAATTAATATATATAAGATTTAGGGAAATGACAAAAAAATTAACAAAGCTACCCAAACAGTTGATTTACTTTTAAATGGACTATTTTGCCCCTAAGGTCAATTTTAACCGGACAATGACTAATCTCTTCAAGCTATAAAGTCCCAAGTTTCTGATGCCCAAGTTCAGTGCCATATCCTTTCACTTTACTGCTTCAAACCCGCCTCCTCTGTTCTTCTTCCTCCTCTCTATCTCTGTCGCAAATTTTCTTATACGGTGTCTCAGAAAACATACTTTAGAGAGGGTTAAGTTAGTTTGTGTACCTGTGTAGATTCCGAACTTTGTTTTCATTTTTCTAGTGAGATTTTTTGGTTATCTCTATGGATTTGATGGTATCCACAAGCAGTGTTTTGCTTAATTCAACAATTTCATCGCGAGTGTAGTAACCTTAACCTCTTAGGTCGTACGAATGGTAATATTAGGTCTAAATTCTCTCTTATTAGAGTATATAGATTCGGTTTAGTATTGGTTAATATTGGTTTATACATTATACTTGGTTTAGTTGATAGAACGATTGTATATAAGCTGTATTATCTTGTTCATTCAATCTTAATGAAGATTAAAACAATATCTGAAAATCTCTAAGGAACCGACTTGTTCTTGTTTCCGCAGCTTCCAAGGTTGATAGTTCTGGTCTTGATGGTAGAGCTCAAAAGTTGGATAATTCGTCATCTGGGTATAACAACAGTAACGTACACCTCTGTGAATTCGTCTTTTGCGTTGGAAGATGTCGAAAGTTATAACCATCTAAGGCAAATGGTTAGAGCTGGTACACTAGAGGAAGGGTTTAAGTTTTTAGAGAACATGGTTTATCACGGATATCACTCCGTTAATCCTCGGATTCTGTGGATTTGTGTAAAACGAAGAAAGCCACGAAAATCTTGGAGATTCTTGAAGGTTCTGGTGCTGTTCCTGATGTTATAACTTATAATGTTATGATTAGTGGGTATTGCAAAGCCGGATAGATCAATAACGCTTTATCGCTTCTCCATAAAATGAGCATTTCGCCGGATATTGTTACTTACAACACGATTTTGCGTTCGCTTTGTGATAGCCGGAAGCTAAAGCAAGCAATGGAGGTTCTTGATAGGCAGCTTCAGAGGGATTGTTATCCTGATGTGATTACTTATACGATATTGATCGAAGCGACGTGCAAAGAGAGTGGTGTTGGGCTTTTGGATGAAATGAGGGACAGAGGATGTACGCCTGACGTTAACGGGATTTGTAAAGAAGGGAGAATAGATGAGGCGATTAAGTTTTTTTGAATGACTTGCCGTCTTATGGATGCGAACCGAATGTTATTACGCATAACATAATGTTGCGGAGTGTGTGTAGTACCGGGAGATGGATGGACGCGGAGAAGCTTCTTGCTGATATGCCGAGTGTTGTCACTTTCAACATCTTGATTAATTTCTTGTGTAGGAAAGGTTTGATCGGAGGAGCGATTGATATTTTGGAGAAAATAAACCCGATTCTTTGAGTTACAATCCGTTGCTTCACAGGTTTTGTAAGGAGAAGAAGATGGATAGAGCGATCAAGTATTTGGAGAGAATGGTTTCTCGTGGTTGATTTCTTGGTTTATATGATCAACAGAGGGTGTAAACCAACTGAAACATCATACAGGATTCTGATACAAGGCATAGCTTATGAAGGTATGGCAAAGGAAACTCTGGAGCTGCTCAATGAGCTTTGTAACAAAGGACTCATGAAGAGAAGTTCAGCAGGGAAATTATATATATGATTCAGTTGTTACCGTTATCTTCTGGTTTAAATTTGATAAGTTTCATTTACTCTCTGTACCCCTAGAAGCCTTTTTACTCTTAAAATCCCTTGCCTAGAGATCCATGTGCATAAAAATAAGGCAGGATTTCTCCCATCATCAAGCAATCAGGTAAGAGATATCTACCATTTATACAAGATCTTTAGAGCATTTGTCGTTCAAACGTACAGTATAAGCAGTATAGATGGATGAAAAATATAACTCTGAAGAATTAATAGGCATATGATCCTGTCTCATGCTGAGAACAAGTAAACTAGAAAAGAGCAAAATCCTGTCTCATGCTAAATTGAAACATGAAAAAGCGGAAAACTTGAATATGACACAAAGTAGAAACGAAACTGGAAATTGAGTAGCAGTACACAAAGCAAGAAAAACACACTCTAAAGATAGTTAAAATCCCAAGGAAACATAAACACACAAGAAAAAACCCATAGCTTGCTTAGTTATATAGTTATTATATAGCTGATAGATAGAAACGGCCATGGTGATTGACTAGCAGTTGGCCTTCAGCGCGGTTAGTTGATTTGCGCTACGCTCGGGAGATAAGAAGACGAGCAGACAAGTGGTGGGTCATACGTTGGATAGTAGGATTCAACAGGACCATAATATTGACAGATATCGGGAGCTTCTCCGAGTCCCACATATTTGACGTAGCCATCAGCATCGATGATAAAAGCTGTGTGTTGGGGAGGCTCGGTGGGCCTGGTGGTCCAGGGAGGTGGCAATGCCTCGCATGCCTCCACGTCAACTACCACAGCGGTTTTCTCCTCCTCGTCAATGAAGAAGCTCCCAGCTCAGTAGCGAAACATAATATGACCAAACCAAGTGACAGGACTCTTATCCAGTTTCAAAAACATGGTCCAGGACACAGCCTCGGGCTCAACCATGGATGTAACCCAAATTTCCAACAGGTGAAACGGATACTCATAATTGTGCTGATGTAGCACCGCCAGCCGATCTTCACCAACACAAGCCAGAGCCACAGTCTCTAAAATGTCAGCGTGAAACGGAAGAGGCAGACGCGGTCCAAATCTTTCCTTTGTAAAATCAAAACAGACTAAGAAATTTTCTAAGTCATCAGTCGGAACTACCAAGTCATCAGAAACTATCTTCTCCCGAGCGAAAAAGTAGGTATCTCCCTTGAGGGTTGCGCCGCGTTCATGAGCCTCCATTGCCCACTCGGAAGTGATGTCAAGAATCCTCCATGAATGAGAGCTCAAGTCATAGATTTCAAAGTCCGAAACCTGACGCATGCCACCGAAGAAACTATCCCCACACCTCAAGATCTTGTGAGTACGCTTCTCCCTGTCATATCCGAGAGCGAACCTGTCTGCTGCGCCATACCTTGAACTGGCGCTGATCGACCTTGTTTGCCCGAGAAAAGGGTTACACAGCAGGAGCCTCGACCCGTCCTCGGTAACGCATAACAATAACCCTTCGCAATGAAACACTTGAGATATCTTGACATCACTCAGTAAACCAACCTGCTTTATAGCAAAGTCTCCGTGTTCCTCGCGGCGCATAGACCACACCTTGGAATTCATCGTCATGAACCGCTCTTCTCTCTGAATCATCGAAATAGTTAGGGTTTTCTCTCTTTTCTTTCCTTCAACAACGAAATTGGGGGAATAATTGACCTTAATAATAAGTCTATGGACTCTCAGTTTAATTGGGCCAAAATGAGTTAAATCTAAATGGACCCGAGAAAAAAATTGCTTGGTTCTGACCATTGGTTTAATTTAAGATGGCTCTTTTTCTTTTTCTTTTTTGTCGGAATAATTTAAGATAGCTCATCCTGCCAAATTTGTTTATTGAAGAATCTCCTACTTAACAAAAGTTTTTTATGGATTTCAAATTCAAATTAGTACCGTTGGACGGGTATGTTAAGATTGATTTCGGGTCGAATTGATTTTAGTTAAGATTGGACCGGTGTGAGTTCCGGCTATAATACTATGTTAGATTTTTGTCGGAAAAATTTTACGGTGTCGAGTTTATTGGCGGGAAAATTTTATGGTCTCGAGTTTTTTGGCGAAAAAATTTTACGGTCTCAAATTTTTTGGCCGGAAAATTGTTCGGGTATAGCATGTATCTATTTGGTCATGACAATGTGGTCAGTGTGAAATCCATGGTCATGACAATTTGGTTTTCATTTAAATGATTTCTATTTCACAGCAATATGGTTTCTATTTCACAGCAATATGGTTTTGTCTAGTATCAGTTGATTTAGGATATGTTCGATTGTTCATACAACTGATTTATCTGGATGTCCGTTTCACGCTAGAAATGAGCAACATCCAAATATATATCCAAATAGATTATTTGAATGAGTTTTTTAAAGGAAAAATTATGAGTGGTACCACTTTTTTCAAATTCTTTGCAAAATCTACCACATTCTCAAACCATTTATTAAATCTACCATATTTTGGACTCTAATGGATAGTAAAATGACACAATTATCCTCCACACTTCTTCTTCTTCATCTCTCTCTCTTTCTCTCTTAACGGAAAAAATGGTGGTAGAGACGACGGACAGAAATAACAACGCCGGAGACGACAGACAGAGACAACAACGAAGACAACGGACAAAATCGATATCGGAGACGGTGAATAGAGACGGTGAACAGTGACCACGAAGACAAATATATGAACAATGCCGGAGACGTTGGACAAAACGACGACGGTGAACAAGATGGCGACGGTGACGGTGACCGTGGACAGCGGCGAGGACAGGGACGACAACGATGGCCGTAGACAAAACAGAGATTGACGGCGACGGTGGCCACGACGGAGATAGAGACGATTACCGTGGACAAGACGACGACGGTGGACACGGCGGCGGCGACGACGGTGGACACGGCGGCGACGGTGACCACGGCAGAGATTAGACGATGATCGTGGACAAAACGACGATGCTGAACACGATGGCGACAGTGACGGTGGCCGTGGACACGGCGGCGACGGTGGTTGTAAACAGAATTGGTGGACAAACAGAGGGCCGTGAACGAAATCCAAATAAATATGTGATTATCAAGGGCAATTGTGTCAATAGACACTCATTAACAGACAAAATGTGGTAGATTTAGCAAGGATTTTTAGAATGTGGTAGATTTTGTAAGGTTTTTAAAAAAAGTGGTAGTTTTCATAATATTCCCTTTTTAAAAATTTAGATCAATTTTTCAAAATTATTTGATTACACCTAATTGAATTATTTGAATGGAAATGATTTATCTGATCATGCATATGGACCGACCATTCAAATGAAAATATTGTGGATTGGGCCTCAATATTCTTATTGTATTGGCTTTACGAAACAAAACGACAACGTTTCCAAAGAGAAAATGATAATGTGTGGAGTAATATATTTTGTTCAAAGACACGTATACAAGAACGTGACAGCTTCCGCGCCCACTCGTGGTGTTTATCGATTCACAAATAAACAACGAAGAAGACGAAGCAAATAGAAGATTCGATTCTTCTGTGTGTAGATCCTTCTTCTCAATGTCTACAAATATCTCACAAGCTTCCTTCTTCTCTTCTCTACTTTCTCACATGGCGGCTTCTTCTACTACTTTCTTCTCACCGGCACTTCTTTCCGACCACCGTTCTCCTCCGCCGTGCAACTGCTCCTTTTCTTCTTCTCCCAGATCGTCTCGTTTGGATTTCACTTTACCGGCGAGGAGAAGTCTCTCGGTGAAATCGACGGTCGGTGAAGTATCTTATCGCGATCCGGCTACTTCCGGATCCGGATCCGGATCAGACGAGCGAATTGAATCGCTGAAACTCAAATTACTGGTGAGTCCGATTCAATCTCATGAAGAATCAGTGTAGTAGATTAGAATTGGCATAGGCTTAGGGATTTCGTTACTGCGAATTTGGGGAAATGAGTGAAAATTCAATCATTAGCTTGCAATTGTGTATAAGTGCACTTTTGGGAAATGCTTGATTACAGTTTTTTGATATGTTATGTGTGAAAAATGCAGAGTACAGTTTCGGGATTGAATAGAGGACTTGCGGCGAGTTTAGATGATCTACAAAGAGCTGAAACCGCTGCTAAAGAACTCGAAACCGCTGGTGGACCGGTGGATTTAACCGATGATCTTGACAAACTTCAAGGGAAATGGAGGTTGTTGTATAGCAGTGCCTTCTCTTCTAAGTCTTTAGGCGGTAGTCGTCCTGGACTTCCCACTGGACGTTTGATTCCCGTTACTCTCAGCCAGGTATGTCGCGGTTCTTGAATCGTGCTCTATTTATCATCGATTAGTAGTTTTGTGCACGGTGTTGAAACTATGGAGAATTGTATGGAACTCAGGTGTTTCAACGGATCGATGTGTTTAGCAAAGATTTCGATAACATTGCGGAAGTGGAAATAGGAGCTCCTTGGCCATTTCCGCCTGTGGAAGTCACTGCAACATTGGCACACAAATTCGAACTCTTAGGTTCGTTTTCTCCTCTTCTTCTAGTGTTACACGTAACGAAATCATAAAACTTGTTGATCATGTTTGATTGTTTTGGGAAAAACTGGAAAACAGGCACTTGCAAGATCAAGATAACATTTCAGAAAACAACTCTGAAGACATCGGGAAATTTATCGCAGATTCCTCCGTTTGATATCCCGAGGCTTCCCGACAGTGTTCGCCCATCGTCCAACCCTGGAACCGGGGATTTTGAAGTAACCTATGTTGATGACAACTTGCGCATAACCCGTGGGGATAGAGGTGAACTTAGGGTATTTGTCATTGCTTGATTCAAGGGTCATTGATATGTAAAGATCGAATACGTTCTGTTTGTTGCAGCCTCGTGAGTTTTGTATAAATCGTGTGAACAAAAGAAGTATAAATTTTTTGTTAGTCTTTTGCATTGAAACGTTCATAACTCATAACCATTAATTTTTTCGTCATGTCTTATGTACTGAATTATATGAATGATTTGGCTACATATGAATGATTTATGTCTTGGACTTAAAATTCAAAGATAAATAGCAAAGACATATCTTAAAGATACCGAATATAGAGTTAACAAGCAAAGATGGGAAAATCTTATACGAGAGCTAAAAACAGATAGATTCCAGAGATCCAACGAAGTACAAAACTTGTAGAAATAAAGATGAAGCAAACTTAGAAAAGTGATGTTCCCTTGCCCTTTTTGTCTCCACCGATTTCGAAATGCTTGCACCTCTGAAGAAACCAAAAGAAAAAAACTAACAATGTTAAGTAAAACAACAAAGTTACAAATCAAGAAATAAGATTTGATATCTAAACATTCTTCTAACCTTGATTGGGTGCTGAGAAAAATGCTTGCAGGTTTGGCATTGAAGCCTCAAGACAATCTTCTTCGTGGTCTTAGCCTATTCAAATCAATTACAACAATTAAGTCTAATTCAACTACTACACTACTAAAAACTTGTTCATTTAACCATTTGAGCCTAATTCAACTGCAAAATGCTTTATTATTACCTTCTTGTGGAAGACAGGCTTAGTCTGACCACCATAACCAGATTGCTTACGGTCATAACGACGCTTTCCTTGAGCAGCAAGACTGTCCTTACCCTTTTTGTACTGTGTAACCTTGTGCAACGTATGCTTCTTGCATTCCTTGTTCTTACAGTAAGTCTTCTTTGTCTTTGGAACGTTCACCTTCAATTTCATAAACCAAAAAAAATAAAAAATCAGCTAATCGTTACAAAAATACCTATCAGTTTTCAATACTATAGCTAATATTCCTAATTCTCATCCCTAATTCTCAACACAAGTAGCGATTACCTAAGACAGTTTTCGTGGTCAGAGAGAAAGCACAAATGATAGATCTGAGAAACAATAGGCCAAATCCACCATGTATTGTGATCCTAAATCGGAATCTATCGGAAATCGGAATGAGCTTAACGATTACAGAATCAAATTCGGAAGAGAAGAAATAAGTTACCATTTTCGATTCTCTGATCTGTGGTGAAGCTTGTGTGCCGTCGTCAGCCAGAGAAAGCTGCGTTAAGAAATAGACTTTATAGTAGTAACATTTGAGAAAACCCTAAGCCCTAATATACAAGGTAACTGGGCCTAATTTAAAGGCCCATTATGAAACTTGGGCATAAACCCGCTCTTACGTTGTGATCCTAATATACTAGTTGTGGTTTCGTTTGAACAAAAGAAACCTCACTATAACATGCAAAACACAACAAACAATCCAATTCTAGTAAGTGAGACTCAAGCCTATACATACTAGTTGAATAGTTAAATACAACCTTGAAATCTATAAGAAGTAAGAAGAACACAATAGATATATTGCTAATTAGCATTTTGTTTTAAAAGTGAGCGAAATTAAAAAGCAAAGCATATATTTCACATCTCTGATTCATAATCATTTAATGATTCATAATCATTAAAGAATTCTTTCTTCTCGACCCAAATTTCTAGATAAAAACATTGATCTCGTTATGCAAAAGCGCATCTCCAATAGAAAGGGGAGAAATTAATGACAAAAGTGTGTATATCATGAGAAGAAAAACGAAACCACCACACTAGTCTAAACTTGTAAAAAATAAAAACACTCTTCATCTTCCGGTAGAACTCCCAAGACCCGCACAAGGATAAACCGCCCGCACGGATATATCTGCTTCCTTTGGCTTTGCAGGTCCAACACGAGGTTCGCCTCCTCCTACTCCTGTTGTTGACCCTTTTAACTTTCTCGGCTTCGATTGTTTCGGTACCACTTGCTGATCAACTTGTTGAGGTAAGTCTAACCCCGAACCTGACTCTGACCCTGAACCCGCGCTCTGCTCTCTTTGTTTACCTGTACTACGTCTTGATGGCCTCGTTGATCCTCCTACCCTTGATGGAGACTCCGCAGGCGAATTACTCGTCCCCGTGGACGCTTTACGCCTCCCTTTGTTCTTTTGCCTCTCTCCCGAACTCGCAGGTTTCTTGTTGGAACTTCCTTTCGCCTCCGTCACTGGAGACTTATACTCATGCATCTACATATATCCATGAAAATTGTGACCTCATTTACAACCAAAATATATACATGTAGTGTAGGTTTATATGTATATACCCAGCTTGGGGTCGTAGCAGAGGGCCCTTCCCATCCTATATGAGCAACATGTTTAACATCGGTCGGTATTCCAATTTGCATCTCTGGTTCCTTCTCATCCTCTACAACAATTTTTTATAACATTTAAGAAAATGATTTCTTGGTGATTGTATGTTAGACATGTTATGAGTTGGTTTGGAAATTAAAATGAAACTCACCGAAGATACGAGTAATGTACCTCAACCCTTTTAACAAACCCTTCATTGGTGAGGTCTAATCAACTTGCAGCTGCACACCTAACTTGCAAACCAAGAAAAATCAAAAACCTTTTTTCGTAAATTTAATGTACTTTATATTTCTTACAACTATCTACTCGTGTTTACGTTGTCATAATGCAGATATTAGGGGAGGTGTAAAAAGTTTTTGATGAACCCTATTATGAAATGAATATCTTTTTTTATTGTTCTTGAATAAAAATCTAAAGCAATCCATAAAGTGAACTTACATGGTTTTGGAGGAGATAAAAACCCTATTAACAAAGAAAAGGAATCATATAGATTTCCAAGAGCTATGAGTTTCTGCAAATGAAAGAGGAATATATAAAAAAAACAAGAACAAAACACAACACGTTCTTCGTGTTAAGGGAAAAAAGAAGAGAATATAACTTTTAAAGAAAAGAAAATACCTGGTTATTACAAACTTTCAAACAATATGTTTTTCCAAATCAAAAGGCCTTTCTCTACTTTCTTGTGTTATTATCTGGTTTCTTATTTTTTGTTGAGAGAAGAGGAAAAAGAAATCTCAAATTTTGTGTCCTCTTTCTTTGAGCACAAAGGGTCTCTTTTTTTCTTGTCTATTTCTTTTTTACATATGCATAATAGACACGTGGCGGATGATTATTGGGAGTAGAAGTTACAAGTCAACGGATAACCAGAAGATTTACCCTTATTTGGTGGTTTCAATGGAACTTCTTCAATTCTATATTAAGCTTCTACGAGTCACCCTTCGGTCGTTTTTACTGGCAAACGCTGGAGATACGGTTTCTTCTTTTTTTAAGGGTAAAGCTTAATAAAGGCTTAAGGTACGTTATTTGATTGAAATTTCCACCTAAAATATTGAAATTCTTTGAGAAACAAAAAAAAAACTAGTTCGATTGTAACTCTCATGTATATGTGAAAACATAATTTATTTGATGATATTTTCAATATATACATATTGACACACATGTGTAATTTTTTCGTAGGAATTTACTTTTCTTTGTGCAATAAGTTCAGTCATATGTATTTAGCCTCGTGCCTAGTATATATATCATCATTTCCGTAGTTTTGACATGGTATTCAGAACTAGCTATGACATATTTCTATAAATATCATAATTTCCAAGCAACTATGAACTATGACATCATAACAAAATATGGCTCTAGCCTCTAAATTTTCAAGAGTTGAGTACATGGAAGCCTATAGTACTAAATCTCTAATATGACTTGTATCTAAAGGCTGTTCAATCTCTTTCACCACATTCTGAATTAAACCTTTCACATATCTCTTTTCTTGAGGATCTTTCCACAAAACCTTCAAAATTTCATGAGGTATAACCGTTGCTGGTCGAACCACCCACTTCCTCCCATCTATCTCCTTACCATTCAATCTATTTCAAAAGAACACAAAAAGGTCAAGACTTATTCACTCGTTATTTCGAAAAGAAAACGATTGTGCGGTTTTCGGTTTACCTGTTGAAAATGGTGAGCATATTTGGCCACTCAGAAACATCGAAATACACATCCACAATACCCTTTCCCCTGCTCTTCACCTGAATGATCTGTCCATAAGGTACACACACTTTTCGTATGTCACCTAACGCTGATGCTGTGAAATTTGTAATCCTTGCAACGGTTGTCCTCGGTACATCAATCCTAGAGATAAACAATTGTTTGTCCAATACGCTTATTGAATGCTCTGCAAGTGCTCTGTCTTTACCATCCTCTGTCTGCAACACAAGTAGACGATTTTTTATATCATTCGGTTTTGAGTATACACGGGAAAATGCTACACTAAAAACGGTACCTCAAACTCCACGAAAGCAGCTGTTTTCGATGAACCCATGATAAATTTAGATATGTCGCTCCTACAGAACCTACTTAGCGCTTCTTTGATCTGATATGAAGTTATATCGTGGTCCAGCGGATGAATTTTAACTGTTTGGGTTGGTTTCTTCACCAATGCAATAGGTACGTCTGGATCACCAATGAGATCTGGAATGCAAATCTTGTCTTCCATGTCTTCTTGAGAAGTTGCCTCAACAATTGCTCTGAAATGCTTCACCGTCACAACGGTTTTCTTGAGAGTCTTCTCGACTGCCGAGTTACTCTACAAATATGGAAGCAAAGAGACAGGTGAGCAGCAAAAACACTATTTAAGTAGACAATGTTACCACATTTTTTGAAAATTAAGAAAACTAACCTCAAAAGTCAAGAGAGCATCTTTGTAAATGCACCCCTCAAAAGAAGGAAGTTCTTGTATATCCAAAATGGCTCCAAACGCAGATAAATATTCAACAATGTCGTCCTTCTTACTTGTTTCTTCCAAAAACCTTAGCACTACTTTGTTAGGAGAGTGTTTTCCGATAGCCAACGAGTCCAAACTCTTTTCTGTTAACTTTGGAGTGGACAATGATTGATTTTGCAGTAATAAAGTTTCCCCTTTCGGTTCTTCTTCCTCCGTAGCACAAAAACAATCACTCTTTTCCGTCAGAGAACTTCCATTGGATACAAATTCTCTTTCTCCACCATTAAGATTCCACGAGTTGGCATCTACATCCATACCATTGTCAGTTTGAAGGTTCAGGGAAACCATCACCCTCCTGCTAAAGTCTTCACTCTTCTGATCATTACTCACATCTCTTGGTAGAATTGATGCCCAAGACTCGGGCTTTTGGAGAGCATCCGAAAACCCATGTTTCTCATTTTCGTTGGAGATACTGTTACTCAGTGCCTCAAATCTCATAGGAAACTTCACCTCCTTTTCTTGATCAGGGTTTATAAACATGCTCGAGAGCTGCAACTTCCGCTGACTTTTCCCAGATGATGCTACACTTTCCAGTAATTTTGCAGTCGGCAAACCTAGAGACACATCTTTCGAACTTGGTTCCTCCAGGGTATCCACTCTTTTCGTTTGCATCAATCTCAACACTTTCTCTTGCGCAAACTCCGAGCCTTCTAAGCTATTATTATGAGATCCCAAAGTTTCTTCTTTTACACTTTGAGGGTTACAATTTTTGTTTTCTACATCATTCTGCAGACCAACCACCTTAGTAGCAGTCACATCTCCTGAGGAAACCATGGGTGGTGTTTTCGACATAACCGAGTCTTCACCTGAAGTTTTATCGATGAAGAGCATGTTTCCAATAATCTTTTCCTTTAGATTAGTCAGAAATCCTCCAAACGAGTACCAATGCGTTCCCTTTTTGCCAGTATTTCTAAACATCCAAGAGAAACAACATATAAAAACTATCAAAACATAAAAAAGTAATGGAAAGAACAATACTACATCACCCAAAATCAAAATGAGAATGAATCTAATTGGTAGCTCTAACAAAACCACAACACACTACAAACTCTAAGCAAAACTCCATTTTTCAGATTTGGTTTCTAAGTAGCTTCATTACAGTTCTCCACACAAAACCCATCAAATTTCTCCACAATACTCCAATCATGTAATAGAAAACGATCTCCCAAAAGAGAAGAAACAACTCACTTGTTAACGGAAGACTTGGAATCCGGCAATATCTCAAATTTCCGGGCATCCTCCGGCGTAGAAGAAACCCACCTCCTCGTCAAAGGTACGAAACCTAAAAAAACAGAAAATTTAGTTTCCAGAATCATCAAATATCGATTAAAAGACGAAAAATCAGAACGATTCAGGAAAAGGGTATCTTTGTTATCACCTCTGGAGCTGAAATGGTGATTTAATTTGGGCGAAAGAAGACGCACAATCGCCATTTGCGAGATGGGTCAGCTAAAGAAAGGGTTTTTTTAAGGTTTAAAGAAGAGACGGAGGGAGAAGCTCCGGAGAAAGCTGTTTCTGAGGTTTTAGGGAAGAGGAGACCAAATGGAACCTGGTTTGTTTAATTTTCCGAGAGTATTTCCGGTTTACTAATTAACCCGATTGGGTATATGGTTTCCAGTCCAAAGATTCTCTACGAGACTGACCAGCCCAAAAAAACTTTATGGTGGATTTTAATTCAATCCCATTAGATTTAAATTTTAAAGTATATCTATCAGAAGGGGTGGACATCGTTCGGATTTTCGGTACCAAGTATATAAGTTCCATTTGAGTTCTTTTGTTTTTCGGATCGGGTTCAGTTCGGTTCTTATCGGGTTAGGTTTTGGTTTTTACCCGATATTCAAATTTACTCAAAACTCGACAAAAACTATCCAAAATATATACTCAATGTTATCCGAATTAACCGAACAACCCGGTAAAAAACCATCAAAGCAACCTAAATATCTCCCAAAATACCTAACTCTTAGATCTCATTTGAGCATTATTTTAGAACCAAACCCTAGATTTGGGGTTTGGGGTTTCTTTTTTTGCCTAGCCCTAGATTTTTCGTAGGATGGTTGCACACCGAGACGGATGTAGGGTGTTTGGTGTAGGGGCACATGCACCCAGTAGAATCTTAATAAGGTTGGCTGCCTATTTCACCATGTAGTAATGCCACTAAACGTAAATTACCCCAAACTTTTTACCTCTCGATTTTGTAACCTAAACTTTCTAAACTCTTCGTAAAACAACATGAACTACTAAATTCTTCGAAATTCAACATTTAAAATTGGTTAAGCCTTAACCATCAATTAACCAATAACCAGTTCATTAAACCACTAGTTGGTTAATTAAACCCTTAATCGCGTTATTAAAATCGCGTTTGGCATTGACCCGACTCTGTTTTATGTTTTTTCCTTACTTCTTCTTAAATTTGTACTTTTTCGTTAACAATTTCCTCTTTGTTCTCTTCTGGTAATTCTACATGCTCTATTTTCTTATCAAATTTCTCGGAATTATCACGAATTGGTAACGAATTCACTTTCCTCAAAGCACCTGAATCAAATTCATCGGATTTTACAATCGGAGTACACAGTTCTGATCGGGTCTTCTTAACCCGACCCAGAGTTTTCACAGTTCCATTGTGATCTTCATCGAATTGCCTCGACCAACAATCTCCATTGATGTACTCTTTACATCGGAGTTCCAAGTCTGTCGCTTTCCGTTAACCCCTAAAGCAGAGTCCTTTAAGCTCATAACCTTTACAGAATTCTTGTCTTCGTCGGAAATTTTAACAATTGCGTTATTACTATTACTAACTTCTTCGTTATCGCCAATTTTTCTTCTTCTGCTACTTGGGTCCATTCTCTGTCTTTATTTCATTGTCTGACTAACTAATTGAGGATTTAATTAACCAACTCAGGATCAACCACAAGACTAGCCAAATCCGGGTTTCTCTGGTAAGCTTTCTTGATCCTATCCAAGAAAACCGCTCTTATGATGCACCCGCCTTTCCAAATCCGAGCTAACTCACCGAAATTCAAGTTGCAGTTCATCTCTAAGCTCTTAGCTCTAAGCAGATTCATTCCTTGAGCATAACTACAGTTTTTCGACGCGTATAAAGCTTGTCGAACATCATTAACCAATCTTTTCTTATCGATTCCGCTCGATGTTGAACCGATTTCTTCCTTCAATCCAGCTTCTCTCAATACTTTCTCAGTGTTTTCCCTCTCGTCTTTCAATCCGCTCAAGTAACGACAATCTAACGAAGCAGCAATCGTCGGAGCCGCCACGGAAAGCTCCGCCGCTTGTTGAACAGTCCATTTTCCGGTACCTTTCATTCCGGTTTTATCCAAAATCTTATCTACTAACTCTCCATCACCAAATTCTGAAATCAATTGCATATCACCATACTCAATCTCATTATGAACCATCTTCACGAAATTCCCAGATCCACCTTCTCCGATGTAAGTTACGCGATTTTAATAACGCAATTGAGGATTTAATTAACCAACTAGTGGTTTAATGAACCGATTAGTGGTTAATGGATGGTTAAAGCTTAACCAATTTTAAATGTTGAATTTCGAAGAATTTAGTAGTTCATGTTGTTTTACGAAGAGTTGAAAGTTTATGTTACAAAATCGAGAGGTAAAAAGTCTAGGGTGATTTACGTTTAATGACATTACTACAGGGTAAAATAGGCAGCCAACCCATCTTAATATTGTATTAACAATTTTGTGACGAAAACTATGAAGTTTAGTTAGATCAGATGGTAAAAGCATCACTAATGCCCTCTATCATTTTTAATTTTTTTTATTAATTGTGCATCCAATTAAAAAATCTTCTAAATCTACCCTGGTTACACATTCCACTATCTACCGCATTCCACAACATCTCCACCGCGCCTCAAGTGTTATCTAAGAACATTGATCTGCTCATTCGAGTAGGGATTTAGCCAAAATAAATTTGCAAAAACTACCGTGACCTTATGTGTGGCTCACTCATGACTAGGACATATCCCCTTATCGGTTAATTCTCTAGATTATCCCTTGTTTTTTTTAAATCTTTTTTTGAGCAAGGAATTACCTACGTGGTTAAGCTTTTTGTAAACACTACAAACCATCCCATTATTTTAATGAAATTCAAATGTTCAAAAACACAAAGAAAGAAGAATAACCAAATATGAATTATTATAAACTCGATGGGAATGAATCGAAACTCCCAAATATGGAATTCAGAGCAATTGTAATTTCTTGTTTTGATGAGCTCGATGATTGAAACACGGATTGTCTCTCATCATATTGCTCATGTCTAAGATCTGTCATAGCCACGAAAACACAAAACTATGCAATCCCTTCCTCGAAACCTGATTAGACCAACTTGTTGCAGCCAAAAAGGTTTAAAATTTGTAAACGAGTTCTAGCTTCTTTATACTACGTCACTGTGAAAAAATCATTTTATTTTTCAAAAGGTTTGATAGCTTCCCTTGGGAGCTTGGACAGTTCTTTTTTGCTTTTCACGAGCACGGCCAACGTATTTAATTACCAAAAATAAAAACAAGATCAATGATGAAGAAACTCTTATTGAACTCTTATTATTATTATTCTTCAATTATTATTATTACAAATCCATTAAAAAGTACAAATCACACATCACTCAGAATTTCAAACCGGTGCCTTTATATTTCTCCTTAATGATCATGTCGATTTTGTTTTCCATCTCATGAGTCAGATGATTCTTGGAGTCACCGACTTCTCCTTTGCGAAAAAAACAAGAGTGATTCACATTGTTCACCGTTTTCCCTGTCTTGTTGATCTCCAAACCGCTCAGATTACGCAGAGAGCAAAGCTCAAGGATCTTGTCTACAGTTCCACCCTCTTCTTCTTCCTCAGTGAATGGACAGCCCAAGAACTCAGCAAGTCTCTTAACCTGAGCGACCGGCTCCGCTTTCATCTCCTCGTATCTCATGAAAAGCACATTCTTGGGATCTTCCAAGCTTCCTCTCCAATAGCTTAATACATGTTCCCAAATGGGTCCAAAATAGCCAACTCCCCTACATAAAGACTCAAACAAAGACTCGAGAATGCTTTTTTCTACTTCTTTGTTAAGATAAGCGCACCTGAAATACCATTGTGAGACCAACACGTCCTTCACGTCCCTGCACACGTACACGATCTTGCAAGGGGTGTCCTTGAAGGGTACTTGAAGTGTATGAAACGGCATGTGAGTCGCGAACAACCTTGGAGATGAGAACTTGGTCAGGTCAGGTGCTGAGCTTTTGAGATACAGAACGACCTCTAAGAATGGTATTAATTTATGCCATTAGGATTATCGGATTGCAAAGGATGAAGATCATGATGAGAACAAGAAGGGTTCTTGGATCTCTCAAGGAGAGCGATTGTGAGAGCTTTGAGCCAAGTGGTGCCTGATTTGGGGAAAGAAGCTAGGATTATATCAGTGTCTTGTGGCTTGAAACCTCTCTGGAAATTAAGCACTCCTTGGAGAGTGTTGGGGTAGTACCAACATCCTTGGTAGTTGTAGAGCTTCCCAAGAAAATCTTTGTCTAAAGGAAGTGAAGAGATTAATGTCTTGGTTTCTTCGTTTAGATTGTCTTCTTTCAAATTCGTAGGAAGCTCCTTGTTTTCCATTTTCTTTTGTCAGTTACTATTGTGGTTACAAGAATTTGATTTGCTCCATTTGAATGCCAAGCTCTGGATGCATTGGTGGGGTCAGTGGGTCATGCTTACTATTCAATCAATATGGTAATTATTGGTATAGTGGGTGTCAGGTGCATGAACCTGCTATTTAATTCTATAAACAATTCGTTTGTACGTTCATGATTTGTTTTTGGTTCAATTATATATTCAATCATTTCAATCAATATGGTAATTATTGGTATAGTGGGTGTCAGGTGCATGAACCTGCTATTTAATTCTATAAACAATTCGTTTGTACGTTCATGATTTGTTTTTGGTTCAATTATATATTCAATCATTTCAATCAATATGGTAATTATTGGTATAGTGGGCTCAGGTGCATAGACCTGCTATTTAATTCTATAAACAATTCGTTTGTATGTGTAGAGCGGGTAATATAGTGGGTTTCTAACAATTAAATCCATTTAATTAAATAAAAAATCAACGCAATTTACAGTAGTTGTACACCTATATTCTAAATGGGTTTCTAAATGTAGGATCAAGGTTCTCAATGTAAAATCTATATTTACGGTAATTATACATCTTTCTCTCTCTTTTTTTTCTTTTTTATCAATCACAATACAATTAATATTATAAAATTTATATATTACCCCAATATATTTTACTACCTATAAACATGTTCTTAGAAGATCTCCTAATATTATGTTCATGATTTGTTTTTGGTTCAAGTCTTAAGAATCTTTCCAGAGTGAATTCAATTATATATTTTCTTTTATAAAACTGTATGTGTTTAACCTGTAAAAATGACGTGTGCATTTATAACGCGCCGTTCGTCATTGTTCATGATCCCCACACGCCACACCCACTCTTGGCTAGTGAGTTCGATTACTCTTCATTCTTTTTTTTTTTAATTGAATGTTAAATTAATTCAAACAAAACTTTTTTTACCACTAGTGTTTCGTTGTGCCGAGTTTTGTATTAAAGTCTACTATTACAACAATTAAGAGCAATCAGCGGGAAGCAAACCATGCTTCTAAGCCTCCATCCAATTGATTATTACCCGTTCCTCGAATCGTTGACAGTTTGTTGCGGATTTGTTTATCGATGCATTTGGCTAATTGCGAAGTAGTAAGCGGGGCTTCCCCATGTCGTCTATTATTCCGTTCCCTCCAAATCGAATGAAGTGCGGCTTGAAAAGTCTATCGAAGAAGGAATTGTGTGGTTTTGTCCAGAGTGTCGTCCACCAAGAGTTCTACCAAAATGTCTCAAGTCGTTGTATACCTATGTCCAAGTAGATTATGAGTTGGGACCCTCCATATGTCTTCCAAAAATCTGCACTTGAAGAAAAGATGATTTTGAATTTCGATGGTGTGTTGGCAGAGAATGCAATGACCCGTAGCACCAGTGTTTCAATATAGCATTTTATCACATGTGGACAATCTATCTTGGAAAGTAAGCCATGTATTAAAGGCGTATTTCTGAGTATGGTGTTGAAACCACAATCCTTTGCACCATGTCTTCGTAGCATGTTTGATATAATGCATTTTTGGCGCATTCTAACCTTTGTTTTGTAGGTTTTTATCGAGTCTTTCTTTCTCTTTTGAGTCATCCTAGGTATAAAAGAGGCTTTGGAGCATGGATTGAAGCTACGGGAGTTCATTGGAGTAAACGGGATGAATTTGGAGAGAAAATGCGTTTTCTCATAACCGAGCACCTGCTCGGTCTGCTCGGAGCACCTGCTCGCCTGAGGACTAGCAGATTCGGAGTCCCTGGAATCAAGACCGACCGATCCAACCCATGGTTTACAATTGTTCTACTCTTTGGTTTGCAATTTGGAGGATCATTCCACAACTTTGTTTTGAGAAGAATTTTAAACCCTATCTCTTTCAATATCATTATCATGAATTCTCCTTGCATCTTTGTTGTGTTTGATTCCATCATGCTTGAGTAGTCCATTAGCTAGATTAGGGGATTACAATGGTGATTTAGGATTGATTAGTGACTGAGCCAAATAGGATAGATTATCATATGTCTTCATCAATTGGGATTCATAATGCTTAGGCTAGCGTGGCCGCCTAGTCTATGATTTCAAGTTTAACTTATTCACGACAGTGCTCTAGGTTGCTAGATAAACCATTGGTGAGCAATTGGTGTGCAACCAACGACAGTTGATTGTTGCCATCAATTGTGAATAAATTGAACCTTTTCGATAATGCTTTTCAACATCTCTGAATTCAAACGACAGTTTAGGCATTTGGGTTGTTAGACAAAGATATTGATGCATCACGACAGTTGGGCAATATTATCTTCATTTTTGAGTTCTAGACCAAATTGCAATAGTTCCTGAATAGTAGCTCAGTCCTTAGTCTGAAATCTCCGGCGAATGACCTTGATCTAGTGCTTGTTTTATTGAATTTTACATCGTTTAATTATTTGTTGTTGCTTGTTACGAAAATCACCAACCATATTTTATCTTAGCTTTGAATTAAAATCTCATAATTTCATAGTGTAGCCTTGGTCTCTGTGGATTCGATACCTTTTATATTACTGCGATTGTCTGTGCACTTGCAGCTTTTTTTTGGGTTAAAACTTAGCACATCAATGTTCAACAAAAATATGAGCCCACGTTGCTTTAGAGTTAAAGAGAGGTCGAAACGTATCAGATTTTTTCCTCCATATTACGATATCATCACCACTTTGGAGACCATTTCTTCTCTGTTCTTCAATAACAAGCTCAATCTCATTATAAATATCAAGTCGATGGTTGCGGCGTCGATGAGTTTGGAGAACTAATCCCACGGACGTGTGCATAGGAATCCCCAGATCAATGCAGCCTCTTTCCCCCACAATATCGAGTAAGCGACCCTTTGGTGACCAAACATCAAACCAGAAAAAGTTCTATCACCGTTCTTAACATCTATTTTCACAAAATTTCTTGCTAGCTCTCGATAGTTTAAAAGTTTTCTCCACATCTATAAACCTAACGAAACCGTACTCTTAGTTGACCAAAGCGATCCTTTACAAATCAAATAGCAGTGAACCCAATTGACCCACATCAAAGACCGAGCAGCCAAAATCCAGAAGTTGGTAAGACTATTGATATATCATGGTTTTTACCGGTTTTTGGCCACGATATAAGTCCATGTTTTAGTGTCTTTTGGTGTTTTCTATGTGTTTTTAGAGTCTTTACAGGAACTGGACCGTTTGGAGCAGAAAAGATGTTTACTGGAGCTTTTGGAGCATTTTGGAGTTTCGAGGAGGAAAGAGCTGAAAAGATCAAGTCAAAATCGGACAGCAGATCAAGCGTCAATCGACACAATCATTCCCTGTCGATCGACACGAGCATTACGAGACACAAGATTTTTCCAGAGAGTGTGGTGTCGATCGACACCATCTGGGTGTCGATCGACACGGGTTTTTAATGAAGAAAAGGCCCAAATCAAAGATTTTCGTTTTTGCGAAGAAAGTTCTAGATGTTTACTTTTCTTTTCTAGTCGGTTTGAGACCTCTATATATACGTTTTTAAGCCATTGTTTAGGCTACACGCTTTATTTTATCAATTACTTAGAGATTTTCATTAATAAAAAGATGTTTTCTTCTTTGATCATGTCTGAGTAGTTTCCTTGTTAGGTTTAGGGATTTTCAAAGGTTGTTGATAATTTGCTAGATCTGATCATAACTGCTTAGGATTAATATCATTAGAAGTTCTTCATCTTAACTTGTACTTATTGATGATTCTTGATTAGCTACCTTGAATCTGATCTAGGGTTTATTAATAGAAACGACAGTTTGATTGATAACCTGAACTAGTTTTTGATGAGCAAAATTCCTATTCGCAAAGGAATTTGGCTTAGGGTTTTGTGAACAATTGAACCTGAATATAATGCTTGTTTAGATTCATAGGATTCGCAAAGGAATTTGGTTTTCTTGGATTTATTCATAGATAATATTCGCAGCGGAAGCTGGTTTGTTTTACTTTCGTGTTCATGTTTAGGAACTGAGCTTCATAAATCCTATTGCTAATTGATCATCTGCATATCTGACTCGCCTGAGATTTCCTTGTGCCTAGCGCTTTTCTCTATTGATTCTCACAACCGTTTTAATTGTTTTGTTTACTTGCATTCTCATAATTCTGCTTAGCATAATCTGAACTCATTAAATCTATTGTGTTTCACTGATTCCCTGTGGATTTCGATACCTTAAGTACTGCAATTGATCTCTTAATTTGAGAGAGTAGCTCTTAGCTTTAATTTGAGCATATCAAATTGTGACGCCGTTGCCGGGGAATCTAGACCATTAGATTTATTTTATTAGGATTTTGTCTAGGTTTTTTTTTTTTTTATTATTTTTGCTTTGCTAGTTTCTTCTTGTTTTGTGTTTCAGGTACATGCGAAACCACAATACCAGGAGCAATCAACACGAGGAACTAGTTGGTTAAAATCTCGAGGAACTAGCGCGTTTGGAACGTGAGAATAAAAGAGCAGCAAGGATGGTTGCTCAAGAACAGCTTATACTGATTCCTGGAGAAGATGGAGTTTTGCGCGATCCGGCAGGACTGAGATACAACGAGCAAGGACAGCGGATCAACGACGATGGAATGGTGATTGTCGAAGAGAAATAGGCGAATCTGGAGGATGGTCTCGCTCGACACCACCAAACCCCTGTCGAGCGACACGACGAGAACATGGGTGTCGTTCGACACGAACCAGCAGGTGTCGATCGACACCAAGGCCAGAATCGCCAAAATTTGCTGAGGAACAAGATGAACGCTGCGCGAGGCCGCACTTTAGCAAACTTCAATAGGCCTGACCAGTTCTATGCGAATCGAGCTGCGATTCGCCCTCCTGCTTTCCAAAGGAACGACTTTGAGCTGAAGCCTGCTAACTATTCACTAGTAGCTCAACATCCTTTCCATGGCCTTCCACATGAGCATCCGATGGATCACATCGAGAACTTCGGGGAATTAACCTCTAGCATCAAAGCTCAAGGAGTGTCTAGCGATTATCTCTTCTGCAAGTTATTCTCATACTCTCTTAGTGGGGATGCTTCTTACTGGTTGAAGCAGCTTGAGCCTGGATCACTTACTACTTGGGAGGACACAAAAAACGCATTCCTGAACAACTTCTTTGATGATGCAAGATCAGAAGAGCTAAGGACGAAGATTACTTCTTTCAAGCAGGGTCCTGCAGAAGCTTTCAAGGCTGCGTGGACGCGACTTAAGTCCTATCAGAGAGATTGTCCTCACCATGGCTTCACAGATGTTCACTTGTTGGGCATTTTCTACAGAGGAGTGGACTGGAGGTATCAGATGGCACTGGATGCAGCGAGTAGTGGTAACTTCAATACCAACTACCCAGCAGACGCGATCACTCTCATCGAGAACTTGGCTTCTAGCAACAGTACGAAGAATGCTGATTTTGAGAGGAAGCAGATGAGTGAGAACAAGGATGGTGGGAAACACCTAGCTGAGATGAACGCAAAGCTGGATTCCATGAAGAGTATCCTTATGGGAAAGAAATTGGTCCAGGGAGTTGAGACAGCAGAAGAAGATGTGAAATACATCAACCAAGCCAGATTTCAGAAGTATGGGAATCAGCAAGGCTATCAGAAGCCCTTCCAGAGCAACAACTTCAACAGAAGCTATGGTTCATCATCTTATTAGAAACCCCCTGAGCAGGACAATGAAGTGAAAGCTATGCTTGCGCAACTCCTAGAGGGACATCAAAAGTTAGAAGTTACTTTCAATGGAAAGTTGGACTCCGTCTACCAAGATCTTAATGGGAAATTCGAGTCGTTAAGCACACACGTTAAGAAGTTGGATGTTCAGGTCGCCCAAACTGCTAGTTCCGTCAAGCGACAAGAAGGATTTCTACCTGCGAAGACCGATGCAAACCCTAGGAATGCTTGCAATGCTGTTCAAACTGAAACAGAGGATTATTTCGCGGAGTTCGATGAAATTTTTGGAACAGAGGAGACAGTGTCGATCGACACTGTGCCTGAGTGTCAATCGACACGTGAAGAAAGGACCGAATCATTCGACGCTCATCTTGACGCAGGACAAGAAATTTATCCAGAGGCTTCTCTGTCGATCGACAGAGATGGCTGTCGATCTACACGGATCGCGAGTCACTTTCCAGAAATTCCAGACACTCTAGCGTCGATCGACAGGGGTCAGTGTCGATCGACACGTACAGAAAATCACGATCCTCCAAATCCAGAGACTCTTCTGTCGATCGACACTCCCTTAGCTGTCGATCGACACTCACGAGACACAAACATGCCCAACATCGTCCAAATCTTCAGCCAAGGTAGAGGAGAACGTCTACAAGCCAAAGGTTCCTTTCCCCAGAGCTAGGAAGTCCAAGCAGGAAGCCGAAGAGGCCATGTGCAAGCGGATTATTGATAAGATCATGGTAGAGGTGCCTCTAGTTGATGCGGTAAAACTTTCTCCTGCACTTAGAAGATATGTCAAGTGGCTTGCAGTGAATGGTATTAGTCCTGAGGAAGGAGCATTGCTGACTAGAGACATTCAAGCGATTCTTTTGGGCACAGCTCTGGTTTCTAAGAAGAAGAAGAAGGAGGTTGTGGTTTCGGAGCAAGTAAGTGCAATGATTCAGAGCAGAGTTCCAGTGAAGCTACCTGATCCAGGAAACTTTATGCTTAGTTGCTCCATCTCCGAAGAAAGTTTTCCTCATTCGCTGTGTGATTCAGGTTCAGGTATAAACCTGATGCCATTCTCCGTTGCTGTAAGATTGGGGTTGACAGACTTCAAGAAGACTAGGATGTCACTTATCCTGGCTGATCGTTCTAAAAGGTTCCCTAAGGGTGTTCTTGAGGATGTGCCAATCAGAATTCAGGACTGCTTCATTCCTACAGACTTTGTGGTTTTGGACGACGATAAGGAGCCTGAAGATCCTCTTTTACCAGGGCGATCATTCTTAGCTACAGCTGGAGCTACTATCGATATGCGCAGAGGAAAGATTAAGCTTGATCTAGGTGATGTGATCATGGACTTTGACATGGATAAGACATGAAGGAAACCCACCATCGATGGTCAAGCTTTCTCTTTGGATACTTCGCTGGAAGATGAGCCAATCAAGGAATCATCAGAGGACGTTCCTATCGCCATCATTGAAGAAGTGGTCGTTTCAGAACCATCTCCTGAGATTCCTCATGAAGAGCTAAGGTATGAGCCTCTTGCACTTAATTTCAAATCTCTTGCATTCGTTAATTCAAATTTAAAATGTGAAAAGCCTGTTACGCGCTTACGCAAGCATCGAGTTTCTCAAGAGCTTGGTTTTTCTGATGAACTTGCAGGAAGAAAGAAAGAAGAGGTAAAACCAAAAAGGACCTTAAGGCCTTTCGCTTAAATGCGAATCATCGTTCCTCAAGAGCTTAAAGGAGAAGCAGACCTTCAGGAGATGATGGAGAGAACGATAAAGCTTTTCCCTGAGATTGCTTCTGATAAGTCTGGGGGAGCTTCAAAGAAGGTTCGATTCAAACAAGCAGTTGCTGGTTCCATTCAGGATAGAGGAAGTCCAATACTTCCTAAAGATCCACCATAGTTCCTAGTTCCTCATAGTCAAGCTAACAGACTAAAAACAAGCGCTTAATGGGAGGCAACCCATTTGTGAGTTTTATATTTATGTTTTCTTTTTATTTTCTTTTACAATTTTATGTTTGGTGTGTTTTTGGTTTTGATTTTTAGGAGATAAAAATGTATGGATGAACTTCAGGAGTTTCTGTCGAGCGACACGAGTGGTCAAATCGCTCGACACTTGCAAAAATTCGATGGTGTCGATCGACACCATTGAGAGTGTCGATCGACACCCCCCTCCAGGTTACGTTTTTCTTTTCAAAATTTCTATTCCTTCTATTTTCTATCTATTTTATTCACCGATCTTAGGCTTAATAACACTGGGGACAGTGTTGTTTAAGTCTGGGGGAGGTAGTTGCTAATTATGGTGTTTTCTTTTGAGTTTTTTTTTATGGTGTTTTTCAAAAAAATTTGTTTTATTCGGGTCGAAAACTCCCCTTTCCAACTTACTTTGAACAACATTCAAGGACCATTTCCAATGCAAGTTGATTGGTTTTACAAGGTGGGTAACTGGAGATGGATCGGTTTAACGGAGCGAGTTCAGATTTCTGGAGAACGCCAGAAAAGATGTCAAAGACCCCGCCCCTAATGAATCTCTAATTTCTTGTCAAGGGCATTGGTAATCGCAAGACTTGATTCGGCTTCCAAACACTTGAAAGCGAGGACGGACCGCTCTTGAAACTTCTTCCCGAATGACGAGTACAACTGTCCTAGATCGAAAAAAAAAGAAAAAGCCTCATGACCCTGTCTCCACAAGAACACCAGTAATGAGAGCTGATCTAGTGATCATAGAGATGCCAAGGAATAAAAAAAAAAAAAAGTCTACAGAAAAGTGCAAGCATGCCAGAATAAAACGCTCAAGCTCTGGTGGTAAAGGACCCTCTGCTGAGGTACCCGCCATCACAAAAATTCAATCATCAAAGGCATTGCATCTCTATGATATCTTTAATTGGATACAGTTTCAGAGGTAAGAGAGAGGGTGAAACGCAGGAAAGTGTTAAAGGAAGTGAAAGAATCTAGAAGGTCCAGCGATCGATATTCCCTCGATGAGACCGCACCTAATTTAAATAAAGGGGTCTTGGACTGAAAGTCTGAGATTTTCTAAGGGGTTTGGATTCAATCTGGAGGACTGCTATACTTCTAGGGAAACATCGAAGTATCACCGGATGGCTTTGCAAAGGTATATGGTTCCTAAATGAGTGATTACACTGTTTTGCTTAGGGACAAGCAAAAAGCTAAGTCTGGGAGAGTTGATATATCGTGGTTTTTACCGGTTTTTGGCCACGATATAAGTCCATGTTTTAGTGTCTTTTGGTGTTTTCTATGTGTTTTTAGAGTCTTTACAGGAACTGGACCGTTTGGAGCAGAAAATATGTTTACTGGAGCTTTTGGAGCATTTTGGAGTTTCGAGGAGGAAAGAGCTGAAAAGATCAAGTCAAAATCGGACAGAAGATCAAGCGTCAATCGACACAATCATTCCCTGTCGATCGACACGAGCATTACGAGACACAAGATTTTTCCAGAGAGTGTGGTGTCGATCGACACCATCTGGGTGTCGATCGACACGGGTTTTTAATGAAGAAAAGGCCCAAATCAAAGATTTTCGTTTTTGCGAAGAAAGTTCTAGATGTTTACTTTTCTTTTCTAGTCGGTTTGAGACCTCTATATATACGTTTTTAAGCCATTGTTTAGGCTACACGCTTTATTTTATCAATTACTTAGAGATTTTCATTAATAAAAAGATGTTTTCTTCTTTGATCATGTCTGAGTAGTTTCCTTGTTAGGTTTAGGGATTTTCAAAGGTTGTTGATAATTTGCTAGATTTGATCATAACTGCTTAGGATTAATATCATTAGAAGTTCTTCATCTTAACTTGTACTTATTGATGATTCTTGATTAGCTACCTTGAATCTGATCTAGGGTTTATTAATAGAAACGACAGTTTGATTGATAACCTGAACTAGTTTTTGATGAGCAAAATTCCTATTCGCAAAGGAATTTGGCTTAGGGTTTTGTGAACAATTGAACCTGAATATAATGCTTGTTTAGATTCATAGGATTCGCAAAGGAATTTGGTTTTCTTGGATTTATTCATAGATAATATTCGCAGCGGAAGCTGGTTTGTTTTACTTTTGTGTTCATGTTTAGGAACTGAGCTTCATAAATCATATTGCTAATTGATCATCTGCATATCTGACTCACCTGAGATTTCCTTGTGCCTAGCGCTTTTCTCTATTGATTCTCACAACCGTTTTAATTGTTTTGTTTACTTGCATTCTCATAATTCTGCTTAGCATAATCTGAACTCATTAAATCTATTGTGTTTCACTGATTCCCTGTGGATTTCGATACCTTAAGTACTGCAATTGATCTCTTAATTTGAGAGAGTAGCCCTTAGCTTTAATTTGAGCATATCAACTATCAATGATATAGCTGATGAAGGCGACCCGCAAACAAGAGATAGCGAGCTATCCAACTGGTTATCTTACCACGAATCTTTTCAAGCAACGGATTATAATCATTGATCGTTATCCTTTTCGTTAAAAGCGGAAGGTCTAGATATCGCACTAGTAGAGTTCTTGAATCAAACGGAAAGTGGTCGAGTATGGTTTCTTGTGTCTCCTCAAAGACACCAGCCATATATATCGCTGATTTTTCCTAACTAATAAATAGGTCTGAGAACCGTGCAAACTCATTAAAAACCTCGAGAATCCCCTCAATTGACTTCTTTGTTCCATTTGTGAACACTAACAAATCATCTGCAAAACATAAATGCTTAAGTTTAACATTTTGACAATTTGGGTGGGATCCAATCCGCCTATCTATTGCAGCTTTATCGAGCATTTGAGACAACACGTTCATGCTTATGGCGAAAAGATATGGCAAAAGGAAGCAGCCTTGTCGAAGCCCTCGCTCACTCTTAAAAAACCCAGCGAGTTCACCATTTACTTGAACCGAGAAACCAAAATGAAACAACCAAACTTTTTTTTTTAATAATTAACCCAAGTTAACATTCCTATAATTGTTAACTCTCAACGGTTAATTTCAAGACATCAATAACCAGCGAAAAACACTAACAATTTAAACCAATCAATTTGATAAACAGTTAAACCAATAACCAATTCAACAATAAATGAAATCCATGATCATCTAAACTAACAACCTATCTCCACGTTCTAGTCAGTTCAACCAAACATAGCAAAATTCCTAATCATCCTCTTCCTACGCTATGATTCCGCGATCACACTTTTCTTTTATCTGCAACACATAGGAAAAAGAGTTGCGTAAGTATTTCATAAATACTTAGTGAGCCGGTCATACCATCTAATGGAGTAATAAGCAAACTCCGGTCAACAATCAAATACCAATGCAAGCAATCACAAAATAAAACAATGCAATAACAAACAAAATAATGAAATCATTCAGATGCTCGTGTCGAACGACACACGACACGTGTCGATCGACACAGCTCAACCGTTCATGTCGATCGACACACCACACGTGTCGATCGACACGACCTCGCAGTTCGTCGGAAACGAGCCTCTCCTCTCATGGCTGATGGCTCGAATCCTATGAACTCAAGTCGCTTTCCTGCATCAAAACCACAATACATACGAACCATAACATCCACAGCAAGCATCCAATGCACAATTCACAACAATAATAAACACAAAACACATCAAATCAATTCCATCATCGCCTAGAAACCATGGTCGCAAACTCACCTTAGGGATTAGGGATGAAAATGATTCGGATTAGAGACTCAACAATCACGAACACAACCACAAACACGGAGTGATTCTCTCGTTGAAACGTCAAGGAAGAACCGACGAACGATTCCTCTACGTTCAACGAATGATCGAGTCACAAATACGCTCACTTATCTCACAAAATCACTCTTCTCAAACTCAGGATTCTTTTCTGCGTTTTAACTCTTTTCAACGCGGCCACGAATCACCAAGGTCTGATATACGCGGGCCCTAGAGTTCAATCCCTAAACCGAGCCAAAACCGACAATAAAAACAAAACCACTTTGAGTTCTGCAATGCGTATCGAGCAACACGACGAGTGTGTCGATCGACACTCAACAATCTGTCCGTCGATTGATACACCCCTGGTGTCGCTCAACACGAAGACCAAATGTGCCCATTTTGGTTTGCGGATGTTACAGCCGCTGTCGTAACACATAATCTTACATTGTGTCTTCATTGACATAGTACTGAAAATTATTTATCTATCTTAAACCCTAAAATTTCTCTGTCTTAATGCATGGTAGACTTCAAAAAAAAGAAGCATTGCTTACTTGCTCATGTTTGATGGGGTCTCATTTATGAAGTTTTGTAACCATCATTCACTTGCCTACACTGATAACATCATCGTCGAAAATGCTGAAGAGTCAGTATCTCAATTGCAAGTCTATGGATTTACCCCAAATTCGAAAACCTGGTGTTTTCAAATATCCATGGTCGCCTTAAAAAGATTTAACGTGATCATCAAGCAGGTTCTTCTCAGTGTATCAGGACTTATCTCTCTGTCAACCATGGTAGCCTTAGATAAGTCAAGCTAATTATGATATTACATTACAACAACAAAAACATCTAATATTTTTCAATGCTTGCATTTCAAGAGTGAAACGTAAACTTAGTCAAAGTTAAATAATGACAAACAAAGAAAATTATAAACGGAATGAGAAACTAAGGCGTACGTTACTCTATGACGGACGCCTTATTTAAAGTTCCAAAATGTTTAACGATAAAAAAATATTCATGATAACCATTTAGACATGTTAATGCTAGTAATATATTGTTAATTTCTTCCGTTAGTTAATAACTTACTATGCACTTCAATTGTAATTTTATAATATACAAAAATGACTGAAGAAAATGTATCTTGCAATTGAAAAAGTTTTCTTTCTTTTTAATTGTGAGAAACAAACAAATTTTTCTTGTTATTATCAAAAGCTTATTGCAATTTATAAAATACTAGTAAGCAAATAAGAAAGTATGAATGAAGATGGGCTTCTGGGATTTCCCTTTCATGCAAAAGGTCATCTCTTCCTTCCTCTTATTTTTTCTTAGATGAGATTTTGTGTGTTTTTGGGACCAAATTATGTATTTTATAGATCTTGAATTTCAATCTTTTGATATCATTTTATTATATAAACATTCCTAATGTTTCCAAAACGTGAGTAATCTTTAGAAATACCAAATTCAACAGGCGTTTCGGTTTAGCCGAGGCGTTTCGGTTTAGCCGACTTGTAGATGGCCATGGAAGGAAAAGGAAGAAGAAACCATCATGGTTAACTCCGGTTTCTCATGGATACTATACGGCGGACCGGTTAAGTCATATCGACCGTTCATCGAAAGCCGATTCGGTTTTCGTTCAAAGAGAGCAGCAAAGTGAAGAGCTTGAGATTTGGTTATTTGCAGTGTCAAATGTTGAAAAGGGGAAAGAGATTGTCAAATTTATGCAAAACCATCTCTTCGATAATCTCCCCAAAGAGGTAATAACTGAAAGTTTTAATTAAATTCCATAATCCAAATATTATATTTTTTTATTTCAAACTGACTAGTTGGGGGGAAGTTGTAGCATGGGATTATGAGAAGGTATAAAGAGACTATAAGAAAAGCGTACGTTGAGGAAGAGAGAAGCGGTGGCTCGGCCGCTTCGGTCGTGGTGGTGAACGGAGAAAAGCTAGCCATGGCTAGTATTGGTGACCATAGAGTAGTGGTCTGTAGAGATGGTGAGGCTTATCAAATCAGAGATAAGAAGAACAAGAGATCCTCGAGAAAACATTGGTCACATTATATTTTCCATACCGATGTTTTTTCCCGGGTCAGACCGGTCTACGCTTCTTTCATTATATCTCAGCTTGTAATCAAGAAGAAACAGAAGATGAATCAGAATCAAGAATTTTAGAACTTGCTTTGGTTACAGAAAAAATTAGTTCAGATATAGTTTATCATTATCGGTAGCTCTGGAATCTGGGAGGTAAGATCAATTAAATCAATCAATCAAAATATTGTCGATCGCGCGTTTAGCAAAAAATCGATAATGGTTTTGAATTTTTTTTGGATGCAGGTGATGATGAATCAAGAAGCGATCAACTTAATCAGACACATTGAAGATCCTCAAGAAGCTGCAAAATGTTTAGCTAAAGAAGCTTTAAACAGGATTAACAAACATGACATTTCTTGTGTTGTGATTAGGTTTGGCTAAACAAACCGGTACAAAAATTCCGATATATTGATATTACATGTAAATCGAAACCGAACCAGTTTTGGTTCGGTTTCGCTATAAAAGAAAATACATTTATAATGAAACATTAATTTTCTTCTTAATATGTGTTAAACTTCTTTTTTTTTTTTTTTTTTGGAACGGAAGGAGTATATATTAGTAGCCGATAGAATTGCGGCGATCATAACATTTACTAGAGACTTTCTCAACGTTCGACAATGTATGAAATCCGGCCGCCGTAGGACCGCCTTGAAGTTTTTTGAGAGGGCTGAATCCGGCGAATTTGGAGCAGATCCCCCTGATAAGTGTCTCTTCACCCGCATATTGTTTTTTCTCGTATTCCTCACCAATCAAGGAATCGGATTCGATACGAGATCGTCTCTTTTGATTGATGTCGAATCGGAGGAGCTTCTTCGGAGAGTGAATGAGTCCGAAGAAGGGGAAAAGTGAGAGGAGTTTCCGAATCCGTTGATTTGGGAAGTGATTTTAAGTGCTTTAAGACGAGCTTCTCTTAGTTCTTCTTTCCCTAAAAGAAGTGTTTGTATTTGATCTGCCTTCTTCTGAACTTTAGCTCCCCAATCAAACCTAAAAGTGGAAATAAATTGACGAATCAAAATTAGAAATATGTTAACTTTATCATAAAAAAACCAAGAAAAGGTTTGTAAATAAGGCATTTGACATAATTCCCGCTCTTTCTGACAAACTTAAGCAATTTTTTTTTAAAACATTTACTAAATATAAACATATGATACAAATCTAGTATTTATTCAAAATTTTCTCTTATATTATAAAGTTTGTTAAATCGTTAATGTAAATTATAAGCACTAAGTTGAATGAAATGTTTGGTCTGAATGATTTTTTACAAAAGAAAAAAGCATCAAATGATTGAGTAATTTGAGTTTATTTCTAAAATTAGCTATAATAAAGAAATTAAAAAAGTATAGATACTTTTGGAATAGTTAGATTACCCATTATCATCAACGTATTGGAAAGTGGATAGGAATCGAAAATGATCCAAGTCGTAAAGAAAATCGTGAGGCAAATGAATAGGACCATGTGTTAACAAGAACTCTAACAACACCATTGCCTTATATGCTTCTCTCCATTTCTTCATCTCTCCTTCCTCTTTCCACATAATTCTGTTTAAATTTTTTAATCTTATAATCAACTTGATTAATAATACTAATCACAAGAAACAAAAGTAAAATGATTTATTCATACTTTCTGTGAAGAACATCAACAATTCTCCAATAATCCACGGTATCAAACGATGCCTCGGCGATTTTAGTCATCGTTTTAGCGTCTGGAGAAGAAGAAGGATCATCATTTGTAGCTTCTTCTACTAACCTAAACAATTTTAACACAAAACCAAATTATTTTTTTAAAGAGCTTAAAATAATCACTAACTTAATAGAATATTATTTAGTTAAGCTCTTTTTTTTTTTTTACTCACAGTTCAGCTTCGGTAACATCGGTTAGTACAAGTCTAGCAACATTGTACTTGTCTTGAATGAACAAAGAAGCTTGTTTCTTGATTTCTCCAAACCAAAGTGTCCCCATCAAAAAATTTCCAAATTAAAAACCAAAAAAATTTGAATGTTCTGTTCCTTCTCCACAAGTCATTTATATGTTGGCATCAGACCAAACTTTCTAATGGGTAACCATTTTTGTAGCTCAGACACTTCAGGAGAAGTCAAAAACTATTAATAGGTTTTTGAGTATATTAACCAAATGTAATTAATATGAAACAAAGTAAATGCTAGTTACAAGTTATAATACTACACCACTTTATAACATGAACAAATTCTATATACACATTATGATAGGAACAAAGAAAATGGACAGTAAAGTTTCCCAGTTTAGACTCTTTCCAACCTTTACAATGCTCATTTCCGCTTTCCGGAACCGATAGCAAGCAGATCGAAGCTTCTAAGGGCCTCATCACGTCCAAGCCTTGCGGATGACTTTGATTCTTGACCCGGTTGAATCTTTTGGGCACTGCTTGTAAACAGTTTACTTGAGCGGTTCTCGCTCAGCTCACCTGATGAGCCTGGTCGGCTGCTTGACACCACCGCCCTTTTTGTTGCACTCTCATTTCTGGTTTTTTCAGACTCATGCTGCATATTGCAAGAAACATAAGAACCTTTTTATTTTATTGGTTAAAGAACAAACATAAGAGCTCAATCATAGGAACACACTTGCTTTGATCCCAAACACTCGTAAAAACAAAATTAAGCCAACTCCACACTCGAAACACCATTCATTAACGAGGTATGGATATAGAAGAGGCAAACAAAGAAACTAACCACTTCTTTGGAAGAGCGAATGCCAGGACTGGATACATTTCGTCTGGCGAACGCTTCAACCGCACCTGAGAATCTTTCTCTCAGATCCTGCCCCACTGAACAAAAGAGAAAATCAACTTCTGAGCTAAATCTGAACAAAAGCAAGTTCCAAGTTTTTCAACAAACAGAAAGCCGTAACGCTTAATTTCCAGATTCCAAGAGCATTCAACATTTTTATAAAACCAAGTTATACCTGTGGGCTTTTCACCTTTATCTGCCGATGGTCCTGGAGGGTCTAGAGCTGGTTTTGGATTTGGCTGGACAAAACAAAACACAAGACATAATACAAACGTGAGATTATTAAATAATTTATGTATCTAAAGGTTCGTTCTTCGGATGCTGAACAGAAAAAAACACTAACCCTTGGTCTTGAGCTAGAGCCCATCTGAGGATATTTCAAGATTGTCCAGTCAAACACATAGTCGAACTGATAACCTGCAAGTGACGCAATTCACGGGAATATTTCTTACGTAATATTATAACAGAGAGGTGAAGGAGAACAGTAGCAGTAGAGGTTGTTTCTAACCTTCCCGAATAAAAAGGTCCCTGAAAAGTCTTTTCAGATATGAATAATCCGGTTTGTCTTCAAACCTCAATGATCGGCAGTAATGGAAATACGATGTGAACTCAGACGGAAATGACTTGCAAAGAACCTACAAATATCGAAGTGATGCTTAGTGAATAGTTACAGAAAGCCAAACATGATTTCGAAATACAAAAAACCGTACCTCTACGGGCGTAAGCATCTTCCTTTCACTAATCTTGTCATATTTCTGTTTCTTCGTACCAGCTTTTAGACCTTGCCACGGTAAACTGAGACACGAAGATTCACACCGTCCCACGTTTAAGTTTCTTTAAGATTTCACTATAAATACAAAACCAAGATTGTTTCCTACCTTCCTCGCAGAAAATACATCAGCACATAACCAAGAGACTCTAGATCATCTCTTCTACTTTGCTCTGCAAAACAGATATAAGAGATGTTTTCAAAACAAGGAAAAGAATTATCTAACAGTAACATAGAAACAGTTCTCACCAATCCCAAGGTGCGTGTTGACACTTGCGTAACGAGCAGTTCCTGTTAGATTCTTATTTTCCCTGTATGGTATATGCTTGTGTGTTTGAAGATCTCTATACTTTTTAGCAAGCCCGTAATCGATAATGTACACCTGACGTCGAAACTAATCTCGTTAGCATCACATTAACGTTCTACTAAAGCGGAAACTGTAATGCTAAACCTGGTTTGCTTTACGACCGAGACCCATCAAAAAGTTGTCCGGTTTAATATCACGGTGAAGAAACCCTCTCGATTGCATGTACTCAACTCTGTTTAACTGCATACAAAGAAGAGTTTTAGTAAATGATCTCAAAAACAATGATTCTTGAAATTCAAGAAATCGAAAAAGGCGTATACTTACTAACTGATCAGCGAGCATTAGAACGGTTTTCAAAGAGAAACTCCGAGTGCAGTAGTTGAACAAATCCTCCAAGCTTGGACCAAGAAGGTCAATTGCCATACAGTTGTATTCACCCTCTACGCCGTACCATTTTAGATGAGGAACACCCGCTAATCATCGAAATAAAACCAACGAATTTCAAGATTACACGAAACATAAACGTTCGAGAAATGAGAAAAGGAGAAAGGGAAACTTACTCCCTCCTTGAAGAAGCATGTACACTTTTGATTCATAGTGAAGTTGTGGATGCTTCGTCTTCAAAGGTTCCTATCAACAAAGATAGCAATGCTAGTGTCACTAAAGGAACCTGAAAGTATACAACACTCATATACAAAATACATGTTTCAAGATTCAGTATTAAAAACTAAACAAGTTATACTAATCATACTATATTCATTTTACTCTTAACACATTTAAAAACAAGAATTTTTTTGACAAAGTCAAGCATAAACCAGATGGTTATACAAATGAATAATGCTGGAAAAAACTAAAAATTTAAAATCTTGTAACATACCAGCTTAATACCAACTTCTTCTCCAGTTTGGACATTAATCCCTTGAGAATCATGCATACCAAGAACAAAATCACAGTCAGATTAACAATAAGAACCACCAAAATACACAAAAAGAAAAGAAAATTAGAAATTTATTAGTACCAATGTAAATTTCACCGAATGATCCACTACCAATTTTCCTACCCAAGTTGAACTTGCCGCCGATTACACGATCCATCGTTTTCGATTTTCCGATTTAAGATTTTTATTGAAATTAAAAATCCGATTTTTAAGTGGAAAAATGGAATAAATTTACATCACACGAGTGTCTTGTTCTAATTAAAATTGTCTTCTTTGGGAATAAAAGAAGAAACCCAGAAAGAAGAATCTAGAGAGGAACAAATTCGGCGGCAGTAATCTGATCTATAAGGACTAGTAAGAAAGAAACCAGTTTTATCAGAATTGAGATTGTTGAAGTAAAAAGAGAGAGAATAAAAATGAAAGTGAAGATGACCGACTAAAAATGTCGAGAAGAGAAAGAGAGACGAAACAGAAGACGGCTTTGACAGATTTCATTATTATCTCTATGATTCATTTCTTTATTATTTTTTATTTTATTTTATAAATATTTGTTTTATATTTTATTCTTTTTTTAATAATTCTTTTTGTCACGGGAAATGAAAACTAAACGAGAGAAAAAACACCGTACAAATAATGTTTTTTTTTAATCACAGAAAAACAAAGGGTAATACTCGTAATTTGTAAAGTCTAAATATCTTTATATACAGTATGTAGGTTTTGACATAATCTGAATTAAGAAAATGTTAAAAAAAAAAAAATCAAATCAAAATAACAGATTACTGAAAAAGTGATAATAATGGACAATGTATTTGTGCAATCAATAATGAAGATATTTTTGTAACAAAAAAAAAGATAAAGTGACAATAATTTTACATCTTTAACAGAAACTTTACATAACCAACGTGAACCAAATTTTACTCGATTAGTTTGTTAAATTTTTCAACCCTAAAGAAATGACAATGCCAACAAAACCAACCAGAACTAGTAGAATATCCAGACGTAATAACAGAGTGATAGTGAAATGAATGGTGGATAATAACAAATGGATCAAATTTTGTTAGAACAAATCGTGTTGACTAGGTGGTGTAAACAAGTAGATAAAAAGTTGAATGACTATTCTAATAAGTATGGTGTTATTAAATTTCGCTATAGTTTTCAAACATGCTGAACATATTATTTTTCCTATAAAAAATTAGAATAAAATTGTGTTATGGTTGATATCATGGCTGTCAAACTTTCTTTAATGTTTTTGCTTTAGTTAGAAAATTTCCAAAATTATGATGATCGATTTAAAGCCAAGCAAAATAAACAAACCAAGGAAGAAGACAAGAAAACTAGAAGCAGAGTAAGATTAATGCTACCGACTCTTGAAACTCCCAACTCTTTTTAAAAAGAAGAGAGTTGGATTTAGCACAACTACTGCAACCAAAATCAATTTAAATAAGGTGAATTGTTAGTGCTTAGTTGTTACCACAACTGGAAATGTTAATTGTAGAAAAGATTGCTACATAAAATATTTATGGAGAAAAACTATATCAGTTTGCAATTAATCGGAAAACCACGAAGTTAAAAATAGTCCAAACACAAGATCCAAAGAAATTCTTTTGCATAATAATAAAAATTGACTGAACTACACTAAAAGATATATTGCTAGCTATATGATCAATCAACCTTACGACAAAACGGGTTAGTAAAGAGTTGGTGGTATAATTGCAAAAAATTGATAAAATATAAATCTTTATACCGCCAAATTTTAACCAAAAAAACTAGACAATATAAATCCTATAACCAGAAATTTTGTATGGTGCTACGACCAGAATGTTGCATCGTGAAAGTCATATTTTATCACAAAAAAATCATTACAACGTCACTAATTAAACCACACTCTATCTTCTTTGAACATTTTTTTTTATATATTTGTTTGGGTAAATTTTAACCAGTTCGCGATTCATGTTTAGATACTTTTTGTTTTTCGTTATTCTGTAGAATTATCTATTCATGAAAAACATATACTTTGCTATTATTGTGACGACTAGTCGACTTTCCACTACATAAAAAAAAAAAAGATAATAACTCAAATAACCTTAGAAAGTTCCTTAATAACTCAAATAACCTTAAGTAAAAGACTCAAATAACTCAAATAAAACTTTTTCTTTCTTCTTTTTTGCTCAGTTCGAAGCGAAAGGAAAAAAATCGCCGGAGGTTGTGATGGTGACGAAAGCCGGAGGTTGCGGCGGAGGAAAAGGAGGAGAGGAGGAGGAAAAGGACAGCTGCGTAATGTTCTAACTCCTGGTTTAAACCGTAAACCGTAGTCATGCTGTTGAAATATCCCCACGCCTCATCAACCAACCCCACGTGACTACACGCAGTTAGTACAGCAACAAACGCCACTTGATTCGGTTCCACTCCTTGCCGTTTCATTTCCTCAAACAAGGAAACCGCTTCATGCCCGTGGCCATGTAACGCATGCCCCATTATGATAGCTGTCCATGATACTTCATCGTTTACATTCATCCCGTCAAAAATCTTCCTAGCAGCCTTAATATTCCCACATTTCGAGTACATATCCACAAGTGCACTATCTATGAATATGTTATCGCTATAGCCACCTCTTACTACATATCCGTGAAGTTGTTTCCCGAGGTGCAAAGTGGATAGGTGAGCACAAGCAGGCAACACACTTGAAAATGCCACAGGTCCTGGCCTAACCTTTGCGTTCACCATTTGCCTAAATAATTTCAAAGCCTCGTTATATCTACCGTTCTGTACATACCCAGCTACAAGCGAGTTCCACGAGATACTATCCCGACAAGAGAGGTGAATAAACACTCTTTCCGAGTCTTCAATCCGAGCACTTTTTGCATACATATCAACCAAGCTACTCCCAATATACACATCAACATCAATCCCTTTCCTAATCGCATACCCATGAATCTCTTTTCCTTTAGTGACATCCACATACTCGGAAAATATCGGAAGAACACTTGACAAAGTGAAAGCATCAGGCTTTAAATCATTGCTTCCCATCTCCCTAACCATTCTCAAAGCGTCTTCATACATTCCACTTTGTGCATACCCTGCAATGATCGTATTCCAGGAAACAACATCCTTCCTAGGCATCAATTCAAAAACTTTCCTCACACTATCTATTCCTAAAGGCAAAGAGCTTTGATCATTTACTAGACTTTCACTATAATCACCATCTTTAAAATCAGTTTTTCTTTGAGGCATTTCATCGAACACTTTACCTACGCTAATCTTCGAACTCATACCGAGAAGCTTAGCATACATATTCATGAGCGCATTTCCAGTATACAAATCACAATCCATACCAAGCCTAACAATACACCCATGAACAGACTCACCCAATCTCAAATCCGTCATCATCGTACAAGATTTCAACACAGAAGGAAAAACATTGTGATCTGGGTATCTCCCAGAAGCTCTCATTTCGACGAACGAAGCCAATGCGTGTGAGAACAACGATTCGTCGGTGAAACATCTGATGACTGACTTCCACGCGAGAACAGGAGGAGACTCGAGGGTGTGAAAAAGAAGTAAAGCTTCGTGCAGGAGTTTAAGGTTGGTGTAAATGGAGATGACGATTGAAGCAGAAGTATGAGAGAGAGATTGAGTTCTGATGAACTGTGCGTGAAGCTGCTTAGCTTGGTATTTGGATTTGATTCGAGTAGGGTTCTTAATTAGGGTTTTGATTAGGGTTTTTGATGAAGAACTCATCTTATGAAAATGAGAAGCAAGTGTAAAGTTTGCTCCTTTTAGTTCCATTAATTCAAATATTCAATTTTCTTTTGTCCTGAGAGTGAAAAAATAAGAGTTTGATGATTATGTAAAAGCATAGAAATTTTTCATTGTATTAAGAAAAAATATGTTTTACACAATAAGAGAGTTGAGAGAGGATTTTTTAGGTGGTTCAATACAACAATTCATAAGAGAGTTCCTAAGAAGTAGAAAAACTGTTCTTTTTCTTCTGATTCCAATTTGCCACCACAGTTGCAAAGGAAGCTCTTTAGTCGTCTTCTCTTTCGGGAGGAAGGCCGCACGGTAACAGCATTTTCTGCAAAAATCAAAGATGAGCCAAAGTTAGACATGAGCTTTGCCATTATTCTGAATCAAACACAAGCTTGTAGAATGAATAGAAGGTAAGGATTAAGTGTGCTATGCAGATGTCAAATCTATTAGGAGTTTCGAGCTTCGTATTCTAATATTCCCTTATTCGGTTGAACTAGTGTTCACAAGGAGAACAAGTTAGATGCAAAAGTTGGTGTAAAACCGTATATAGTCCGAGGTCTATTGATCCTCAAAGCAATATTAACAACTAGAATCAATAGTCCTAACCCTGAAATCTTTCCTAATACAAGCAAAAAAACACAAGAAAGCTATTGGCTACACATCTATACACTCCTAATTTCCAATTACATTCCTTTCAAGCCTAAGCAAGATCCTCAAACACCAAAAAGTGAAAAACTTAACTCTTAACATGATAGTTAGAAGAAAGAAGGCAAACCTGCATGAAATTGTAGCGTTCGCGTCCAATAGATTCGTTCTCAGCGATTGCAAAGTAAGCAAGCATCGGATAGTGACCGATGTATGAAGCATAACTATCACGCTGAATGTTCACAGCCCATTCACTATACACACACATAATAATAAACATTCCAATTAGTCCACAGTTTAGAAAACCGAAAGAGAAAAAAAAGTGAAGAAACAAAAAAAAAAAACTTACAATCTGCTCAAATCGGCATGACCTGTACCAACATACTTAGCTTGAAGATGCTCAAGCTGAGAATTAATGTTAAACCTATCACTTGCCTGCACATAAGATCAAAAGAGAAATAGAAAACGAGATTAGATAACTATCTGATGCTAAAAAACCTAAAATTTATGAAATTCAAACGAAATTTATCCCAGAAATTGTGTTAATTTCATGTTCAACATCGTTCGGTAAACTAAAACAGATTAGGAATTAGGGTTATTCTCTTTGCGAGCACACAGGGATGGAGATTAAAACAAAAACTAGGGTTTCGAGAAATTGGAGAAAACGAACATACCTGCATCTTTTTCCCAGAGAATTCGCAAAATCGCCCTTTGATTGAATACAGATCCTGCTCTATATTTTCTGCTTCTGCTTGCCTTTGATTCCGTTTATATTCCAATTCGTTATTTCTTGTAAAAATTCTGAATAGGCTTTTAAAATTATAATCTAATGGGCCTGGCCCAACTAAATATCTGGAACAGTTATTTTCCACATAATTGTGCATGGAACATTAATAAATACAATCGAATAACGGTGGAAGCCCGTTGGCCCAATGGTCGGAAATGCGATATATTATCATTTATTGCATATTGAAACAAGTTTGCAGAAAATTTTCAGCGTGTGACAAGATAAAATCGTCTAGCTTAGATCGATTTAGTAGTTTTCATAATTTGTAATAGAATAATAATAAAAATATTGTGTTTAAATATAAAAACAATAGAATAACAAACCAAATAAAATTATAAAAGAATTAGTGGATAAATATTTTTACTATTTAAAAACTGTGGTACAAACCAAATTTGAATACCAAAGAAGCCAAAACAAAAGTAATCAAACCATTCTGAAAAAATAATATTTACTCAAAACCAAATTCTGCTTTTAGGCTTGTGCCATTATCATCCTGATGAGCTAGATTTGCCTTCTTTCTCTGGAACTTCGATCTGCGTCGACAAAAGTCTCAAGAAGCTTCCTTGGTGACTTGTGGTTCCACTCACTGATTCATCCTCTGTTCAAATTTCTTTTTTATTACATTCTAGTTAAAGTTAAAACCATATGATATAACACATCAGGCAATTCTAAGAAATGCAATTTACCAAAGAGGGATTTAATCGATGGCCGCTTCGGCTTTGTGCTCTTCTTCTTCAGCTCAGCTGCAAAACAGTAACAAAAACACAAATTACAATATACCAAACGCGAAATGTGTAAATTACAAGCCATATTAGTTTATGTAAAGCGATATTTACCTATCCCTGGTAATTGATCATCGTTTACTATCTCAACGTTCTTGTACGTATAACCCATAAAGTTAATATCTTTCGATGAGAGCATCTGGAGAGAACAAACATATACAAACACGGTCTCATGTTACGTATGCTTATGACAACAAAATCTTATATTTTTCATCGATAAGTGCAAGAAATTTTTTTCGTACCTTTCTCCATGGACCTGATTTTGACAACTTTGGAACTTGCTTATCAGTCTGTCACAGAAGGAATCAGAGAAGAATCGTATTATTTTTCTATATCAATCGCTGCATACATGCCATTTAATGATATATTTAAACCACTTAGTTTTACCTCTTCAAATTTTTCGAAATTTTGAGTGTCTAACTCGTCATTGACTTGAGGAATAAAAGCAGCTTTCATTTGATACAAATTTTCCCATTCGACACCTCTGAACCAAGGGTGATCCTAGAAGAACAAAAAGCGCGATAGTCTATAGAGAAGAGAACTTCAAATCTTTAAAGGTGTTTAAAGCACATACTACCTTAATTTCATATGCTCCTTTTGTTCCGAGCCTTTGTTCTACGTTGCATAAAAGTCTACAAATAAGATCCTTTGCCTCTGGTGATAATCTAACCTCTTCCGGGAACTTTAAATAATTTCTCCAATTCACTATCTGCATTAATAAAACAATAAGAAGATATTGCAAGCTAAACCGTACGCAAAATTTAGAGTCAAACACCGATATTTAACTGAAAAGCCTATCAAAAGGGAGGATCGGTTATACCTTCCTACACGTTGTCATTGGATCATCTGAATAAAATGGTGGAAACCCCACAAGCATTTCATACATGATGGCACCGAGCGACCACCTAAAGTAATATACCCCCAAAAATATTCATCAGCAATAATTTATTTCGGATTTAAAGAAACCAAAGAGAAACAGTTTTGCTGCACCTACCAATCACATTCCATTCCATATCCTTTCTTCAGTAAAACTTCTGGGGCAATATAATCAGGAGTTCCAACTGTGGAATAAGCCTGCATTCGATAAAACCGTTTACTTAGTAAGCGATATTCTAACAGTAACTTCTGTTCGATAATAAATAAATAAACGGATTTTTGTAACATAAGACTCACAAGCATCCTTCTATTTTTCTGCCAGTTTTGCAGTTGTTCCATTTGGGAACGGGTGCGTCTTGGTGCCACAGGGCGACCATCGCTTTGTAGAGCGCCACTAACGTTGTGTGCAACTATAAAATCCTTTTCCTGAAGAACACTACAGTCTAACGGCTTACATAATCCAAAATCTGATAGTTTCATGTGACCGCTTCTGTCGAGTAGCAGATTATCCGGCTTAATATCTCTGTATCATATTCATATAGATAATTAGAACAGCGAAAAGAAAAAAAAAAGACACAGAAGCTATATATTGCTTCACTAAACCTGTGGATATAGTTGTGCTTATGAATGGACTCAATAGCTAAGACGGTTTCTCCAACGTAAAATATTGCCTCGTCTTCAGTAAGCGTGTCTTTCCTCATAAGTAACGTCATCATATCACCACCGGGTAGATACTCCATGATTAGATATAAATACTCTTCATCTTGAAAAGAACAATACAGCTTCACAATGCAATTACTGTCAACCTCTGCAAGTAAATTTCTCTCAGCTTTTACATGTTCCACCTGAAAAAAGAAAATCATATCTCAACAAACACGTTGATAGAACAAACGTCTCGAATAAAGGTAGCGTGGAGGAAATACTTGGCCTCTACGAAGCATCTCAGATTTCTTAAGCTTTTTCATCGCGTAGACATTCCCTGTTCCCTTCTCCCTACATATCCTAACCTCTCCGAAAGCTCCTTTTCCTATCATTGTCAACGGCTCGAAGTCATCAGTTCCCATTTTATGCCTTTGACGGCGCATGTATTCAGTTTCCTTCTTCTCTAAATCCTTAAGTAAATTCTTTTGCTCTTCCTCGGAGACTTCTGCAGCAGCTAACTTATTTTCCAGCATATTACGTCTGCACCAAATTCAAATTACCGATTAAGAGAGCATACGGAAGTTCCGTCATGTAACTTTGAGAGAATACGTAATGAAAACCATACCGCTCTTTTCTTTCTTGCTGACATTGCACTTGTTTCTTGTAATGGTTTTCGATATACTGTTTCGCAGCTGCAGCTTTCTGCTTTGTTACATTCGACACAACTTCTTCACTTCCGGCTGTTTTGGATCCTTCCTTTACATTACTTCTAGTAGCTTCCTTCTTTTTCGACGATTTCTCCTTCCCTTTAGACTTTAACTTATTCAACCAAGCTCTAGCAGTATCCATCTCTTCCCTTAACTTAATCCTCAAACCAAATATCAATAATCATAAATCCTACAACAAAATAAAACATATACAAGTTGATATAGCGCAATAAGCTAAACCAGAAGCTTGGACACTGAGAATTCTGAATATTGAATTGATAGTCAAATGCCTAGTGCTTAGTAGAGTTGGTATAGAACAAAATAGACCTAAAATGAGGAAAAAGTTGAAACCTTTTTCTCTTACAAGTTTCCAAAACTTAACCCTAACAGTAAATTCCCAAATCAAACACATTTCTGAAACCAAATTCTGAGAAATTTCACATGATTACTTAAACCAATACAAATTCAATAACATGATCATTTCAAGGTAAAGGAATAATACCAAATCGTAATGCAGCAGAACTTGAATCAAACAATTTCGATGAAGCAAGAACAAAGAGCAGATAAAACAGAACACAACTTCAAGAACAAAGCGTGAAGAGAATTGAAAAAAACAGAACAAGGAGAGTAAAGGCAGAGACTTTTGTGGTGATGTGTTTAAGTGAGAGGAGAAGGAGAAAACCCTCGATTCAAGGGAATTGATTCCTCAATTTTTGTTCTTCGATTTTGTTTTTATGGGTAGAGAAAAAAATTTGCAGTGAAAGAGAAAGGAGAAGGGAAAGTTTGAAGCTTTCGTTTCTTTTGATGTGTAAAAGTAAAATACACAAAAGACACAACTGCTTCTCTTTTGGGTAAATTATTTTGGTCACTTTGGGGAATGGGTTTTTTTAATCTCTGATATATATTTGACATTTTTGGTGGATTTTAGGAGTTAATTTCGTAAATCTCAGTTATTAGAAAACATATGTTACCGTATCTAGACGTTGACGTATATAAGATGATTACCTAATCAGGATAATATTAATTTTAATATTTTTGGAGAATTTAATATATTCCTTATCAAGAAGATTGAAAATTATACTAGTTTAGAATTAGAAGTGAAAACAAAATTCTATTGTTGGTAATAGTGTCAAAATGTTGTAACAGATTTACAAAAAAAAATGAAAAAAAATTACGTAAATTGTACTCCCTCCGTTTCATAATACTTGTTGTTTTAGAGATAAATTTTTGTTTCATATTACTTGTCGTTTTGTACTTTCAATACATATTTATTGTTAATTTTTACACTTTTATCCTTACTTTTTGACCCTATTTATTATTTATTTTAAACAAAATAATACATTAATTAAGGTTAAAACAGAAAATGTAATTATTTTCTTAATATGTGTAAAAACCCCTAGAATGAAAACTAATTTGAAACGGAGGGAGTAATAAATAAGAAAATGATAAAGATACATGAGTATCTCAATAGTGAATAAAATAATGGGTTGGGTTGCATATTATTTGCGGTTTTTAGCTTTTCTCTTGCGAAGATGTGGTCAGGTTTTGGTTTGCAAGTGTCTCTATAGATGAGTTGTTGATCTTATTTGGTGTTTTTTCTTTGGAGGTCGAGGTTTTGGCCTTGAGCCTAGATCTTCTTGAGTTTCGAGCTTCTCCAGTTTGGTTGCTTTGGTTTGGTATCATTGCTCTAAGCCTATTTCTGCTGTGCGCTCTTCTCTGCCATTATTCTTGCTGGTAGAATTTTGTTCTAGGGCCGTGCTCAGTCTTTTAGTTTCTGAAAATGTCTCAATGGTTGGTTGGTGTTCTTGGGTCTTGTTTGTTGGGACATGTATGGCTTCAACGGTGTTTTTGGAAAGTTTGTGGTTTGGTTTTTGTTCAGTGGCTCTGCATTGGTATTAGTTCCTCTTAATTATTGTCTTTTGGTCGCTTTGCTCTTTAGAGTTTATTAGTTTGTTCTTTGTTCTGGATTTCGTCTTTCGGAATACGTCTATTATGTATTTTGTATTATGTTTTTAATAAAATCAGATAACAAGAAAAAGGATTACATAATATTTTTAACGATAAGATGAATCATTTTAATATGATTTAGCGTAGATGTATCGTTGATTGTTTAATTAGGTGAACCTTTTGAATTTTTGTTAATCCTGATCTTGTTTTAAGGATGTTTGGGTTTTCTAGGTTGACACTAGATATAGTATGATCACATTAGCTAGTAAAAAGAGCATTTACGGATGAGTGATCACGAGGCTAAAAATTTATATAGCTATATGACTACTATTTACTAACCGTGACGTCGTTTTTTTGCTAAGTAAATGACCTGCAGAATATTTGAACTTTTTGAAAAGAAATTTACTTGACATCTGTAAATTTGATGCGCCAAAGCAATCCAAACTGAAACAAAAAAAGAAGAAGCAACTTTAATTTATCTCGAGAGAAAAGAACAAAATATTCAGAGATTTAAGAGGATAAGGGTTTGATTTTCACAATCTCTGAAGGTCGAAATGAACAGCTTTGAGGTGGGGAAGAGTAACGAATGGGACCATTTTGTGTTTGCCAAACTTTGTAGGTATGTATCACACTCATATTTTGAAAAATAAATTAAATTTGTTATATTATTGCAAAATTTAGATGTATCACTACGTACGAGTGTAATTGTAGCGGTTTCAACAATAAATAACAATAAGATTAAAAAAACGACGACAAAAAAAAAAAATATAACAAAAACGAAAAAGTCTATTAAAAGGTTTAGGTATAATTTTATTGTTATTATTATCAAAATTTCTTGGAATTTCTCTATTTTCTTATGATTTATTGACATATAATTTTAATAAATTGCACTGCATGACAATGGTTATGTTCTGCCGACAAAAGAAAAGACAATGGTTATGTTTTATTTTATAAAATGTTAAGGTATATTTTAAAATTATTAAAATGGTTGTAAAAGAAAGAAAAAGAGTATTTTTGTGGGGTATATTGAAATATAAAATTAATAAAATTTGAGTAAAGAGAGTAGAAAATGTCTAAAAGGAAGAGAGAGTATCTAAAATTAGATATTTTGGAGAGTGATTTTAAAAGGAAGAGAGAGTGTTTAAATATAAAATTAATAAAAGTTGAGTAAAATGATAAAAGAGAAGGTATAAAGTTGAGTAAAAAGAAGAGAGAGTGTGTGTTTTAATAATTTTATATTATAAGAACACCACATAAGACCCAAGAGGGTTAGCAATGCACATGACCTTAAGTACAATAAATTGAAAGGCGATTTGGACTTATCCACAGTATATTAAACATTTGAAGTCGATCATTTTCTATTTTGAGATATCATTTTATCCTATGACTTAATTTTTTTCCTATGAGCATTTCAAAAATATTTAATATAAGTTAATTTTCACCGTTGCAACTAATGTTTTGAATCCTATTTTAATATTTTATGTTTTAATTATTGTTATACCACATATACATAATGTTACATAAATATCTTTATGCTCAAAACATATCCGGTAAATATTCTTTTTACACTTTTTAATAGCATGTTAGCAATATGTCCTTTACCTAAATAAATCTTTATGCATATCATTTCACACTTTGTTTCGAACTTAACAGTTCTTTTTGTTAAGATGTTAAGATGAATTCAGTGTTGACAGAAAAAGGGAGGAGGTCTAATATTTATTTTAGATAGAAGTATATAGCTGTTAAATCTATAATATAATTATATTGTCGATTAAATATATATAAAAAAGAAGTAAAAAAATAAGTATAAAAAAGTAAATTTTAATCGAAATTTATAGTCGTATGACTATAGCTATAAAATGCATATTCCGTTTGGAAGCGTTTAGTTCCTCGTCGTAGACAAGTGTTGTTTTTCGATCAGACTTTGTTTGAGTGGTTGTTTACTAACCTGGGTGAAAACGGTCTAGAAAGAGGAGTTCCGTGGTCTACTCTATTCGCCATTGGAGTTTGGTGAGGTTGGAAATGGCGTTGTGCTAATATTTTTGGAGGGAATAAAGTTTGTCGTGATAGAATTCGAGTGATAGTTGATATGGGGAAGGAAGTGGTAAGGGCAGCAGCTAATCTTCGTAGTCAGGTAGGAAGTGCTCAGCGGGTGGAAAAATTAATTTCGTGGCAGACTCCGTCTATGGGATGGGTTAAATTGAATACGGATGGGGCATCACGAGGAAACCCGGGTTTAGCGACGGCAGGAGGAGTTTTACGGAACCCGGATGGTGAATGGTGTGGCGGTTTTGCGTTGAACATCGGTCGATGTTCAGCGCCTTTGGCGGAGTTATGGGGAGTTTATTATGGTTTACGTATTGATTGGGATAAGAGGATTGGATAGTTGGAATTGGAAGTAGATTCAAAAGTGGTGGTCAATTTTCTGTTGACAGGGATTGGTAATTCTCATCCGATGTCCTTCCTGGTATGCTTGTGTCATGGCCTGTTATCGAAGGATTGGAATGTTCGAGTGTCTCATGTGTATAGGGAGGTTAATCGTCTTACAGATGGGTTAGCTAACTATGCATTTTCTTTGCCGTTTGACTTACATGTGTTTGATTATGTTCCTTCGGATGTTGCTTTGATTTTGTCAGATGATTGTTTAGGACAAACTCGAGCACGCCGAATATGTTTGTAATTCTTTTTCATGAATAAATAACCGGGAGTTTTGTTCCCAGGATAGCACCAAAAACAAATAGCTATAAAATGCATAAATATGATGTGTTATTGTCATGGAGTCATTGCTAATAATTTTTTTAATCAATAATTTCGATATTATATACAGAAAAGTGGGGGCATAATTTATGGGAGTAAACTTAGAGAAGTGGACAACAGCTTCAACTTCGTGTCCATGAAACAAAAATTGTAGAGCACTTTCACATGATTAGTTTCCTTTTGGACCAATAAAATGTTCTAATCATCAAATGCAATTATACTTAATTATTTCCGTTTTTCTCTTTAGGAAAAAAAAAATCATTATCACCAATTTTGCTTGGGACATAACCCAAGGTTTCTTCAAACAACAGTAAAGTTACCTGTGAGTTATAATGGGACCAAGTAAATTACACGCATGCCTTTGTTTCCTTCCATCACGCCACTTAATATTTTCCTCTTTTTCATTTCTCCATTAATGAGAAAGAGGATTTTGTTATGAATCCTTTGATTTTGAAAGTCAAAGTTTCGATCCAATTTACCGAGAGGAGTGATCAAAAGTTGACCTTTGATCTCTTTCGAATGTGGAATGACTATATAATGATACTCTACTTATAATGGTTGAGCTTCTCAACTACTACAAAATATATGGAACGTTCCGACTCTAATTACCATCATCCCTAACTCTTAACTAAGGATGTGTTGGTGTTGTTGCTTACTAAATAGGGTGTATACTATATCCGTTTTATAATATTTTGCAGCAAATTATACTTTCCCTTCTTCTTTTTAAAAATTCAAAGCATATTATTTTGTATGGTAAATAATTGAGTTAACAAAAAAATATGGTAACGAATTAATCTTCAAGATATGATTTGAATTTACAATCAAAAACTTGTTATTGACTAAATTCAAAATAATTAAGAAGTAACCTAAAAAGCGCGCGAACTTTATCTATTAATACATAAGTCAAATGTTTGTGTGAAATTTGTCTACAATGGTCATTCAAGAGCCATCAAAAACAAAATGTAAAGAATAATCTTTATGTTTCCATGGCCACTCTCTCTTAGCGAACGTTAGTTCTTCTCACTAATAAATTTTGTGCAATTTTCATCGACTTTTTCATCTCATTTTGGTTTGAGGATTTCCTAAACTGCTTGAATAGCATTTTTCCCATTCGGTTGACATTTGCCCAATCATCGACATTTATGCTTGAATAGAATCAGTTTACCCGAGCCCTACAAATTAAACTGAATCCGTTCCAAAATTTAAATAAATAAATGAATAAATTTTTAACAGTCGACACTTCTCTTTCTCTTGCTCATTTTGTTGAACCTTAGACAAATGCGAATCTTATCGGCGTAGAAGGGTTTTAGCAGGTAGAGTTCGAGATGTAGGAGAATTTGAATCTTACATCTTTTGTTTTTACGAAAACCCTCTACGCCGACGAAATTCGTTTTTGTCTATGGGTTCGACAAATGGAAAAGAGAAAGAGAAATGTCAAGTGTTAGAATTTTTTTTATCTAAAATTCGGATCGAATTAAGTTCAATTGGATGAGACTCGGATCAATTGATTTTGTCTAATTTGGTTTAGTTTAATTATTAATTTGAAATCACGGATTTAAAATTAATTGAGGATAAAACGCAAAAAAAAATTTTTTAAAAAATCTCCTTTACTAAAGATTTTTTTTTTGTTGAAGGCCATAGCCCATAGGTGAATGTTTTTCATTCTTTGCCTTAGCCACGGGCCTGCAATGGCGTAATGAGTTCAGTGAACTAAATACAAAGTCTCTCTCTCAACTCAATCTATTGTGTAACACGGTATTAACCTACAAAAAGTTTATTTTTTATTTTCGCTAAAATCTAATTATAATCTAATTATAATCTAATCAATCAACGTTAAACACGGTATTAACCTTGTTACTTTTTCCAGAAGTACTACAAAAATTTTATTTTTTATTTTCGCTAAAATCTAGTTGTAATCTAATCAATGAATGTTAAACACGGTATTAGCAGGACTTTTTTTTTTTAACGCTATTTCAAATAACATAAGAACCAAAAGAAACAAAGTATAAAAAATTCGAGAAGCAAAGAATTGAGGCAAAAACAGAAAATGTCAGTAGGCACCATAGATGATAAACAAAAGCTAAAACTTTCTCTCACAAGAGAGACATAACCCAGGGGAAGGCTGAGTCTCAAGAGGTCGTAGAGAAAGAAACTACACCTTAAGTCCTCCAGCATCATCAAGAAAAGACCAAAGCTTCCTTGGCAATCAAGGGATCGAGCCATCTCGAAGAATCCTGAGCAATGTATGATTGATGTCTACTATTACGGATGACACTCTCCGCAATATTCTGCGCCACCTGGTTCTCCTGGGTAGGGCAATGGATTACAAACCAAAATTCAAAAAATTGAAATTTAGCAAGGATCTCATTAATAAGCTCTCCATAATGCCGAAATAGATGGGGGTGAAGAAGAGCTTCTCGAGCTTGTGAGAAACTAGCTTCGAACGTCACCCGCCGAACACCAAGGTTTGATAAGGATTCCAAAGCCCAAAGGAAACTCCATAATTCAACTTCGAGGCTTGAAGATAGACCCGCATAGGAACGTCGACTGTGAAATAATGTCTTTCCATTATGGTCTCTAGTAATCCAAGAGACCCCACCATCATAGTTTGAATCATTCCATACAACCCCCAAATTGCATTTAACTACATTTAGAGGTGGACGTTTCCAAAGCGAGGCGGAATTCGGCACCAGAACTTGCCTAGTCTCCGGCTCTGGATTCTTAACGGCTAAACTGTGAGTAGACAACCATTCAGAATAATCATCCTTTGCTTTTTCTAGTATGGCACTAGCACCATAACTTATTTTTTCAAATAACAAAGCATTTCTAGCCTTCCATAGATGCCACATAACCCAAGGAAACAAGAGTCTTGCCTGATGAGGGAGGGATTGGCACTTACTTGTGAGAAGGTGATGAACATTCAGGAAAACCGAAGATCGCGAGAAACCCGATGGAGATAACGGAATATGAGCCAAATCCCAAGTTTCTTTCGCAATATCACAATTAAAGAGGACATGACAGATGGTTTCTGGTATCCTCTCAACACAAGACGTGCAAGAAGTGTCAAGCGGAATACCTCGTGACCTAAGCCGTTCCTTAACTGCCAAAGCGCCAGACACAACCTTCCATAGGAAATGGCGCATCTTCGGAGACGTTTTCAATTTCCATACTTTGGACCATAAGTTCTTTTCAATTGGCGGAATATCATACATTTGGCCAGATTGAAAACGATGAATAATATCAATACATTGATGGCCACTTTTCACGGAATACTCACCATCTTTGGAGAAACACCAAATGAACTTGTCAGGTTGAAACCGCGATGTTTTCATCTTTAATATGAGAGCAAAGTCCTCATTAGTCACAAGATTTCTTAATCTTTCTCTCTCCCATAACCCTGTGACCGGATCAATGATATTAGCCACTTTCATTGAGAGATCAATATTCGCCTCTTGCAAGAATCTTGGAGCTCTTGGAACAGTGTCCATAATCCAATTATCTAACCAAAAACTTGTGTCAGCCCCATCTCCAATAGATTTAAGCAAGCCTTTTTGCATCAATTCTCTTCCATGAAGGATACTTCTCCAAGCATACGATGGTCTTCTCCCTAAGGCACTCTCCAGAAATGATGTATGCGAGAAGTATCTCTGTTTAAGCACCTGAGGCAAGAGGGAATTGGGATTCTTCCATAGCCGCCATTCTTGTTTGCCTAGGAGGGCTTGATTAAAATTTGTGATATCATGGAAACCAAGACCGCCTTGATTCTTTGGCTTACAAAGTTTTTGCCAAGATACCCACGAGATTTTCTTCTTTGCGTTTCCACTACTCCACCAAAATTCTGTCATTGCACTCGTTTACTTTGAACAAGTCTCTTTTGGTAATTTGAAAACCGACATAGCAAAAACTGGCAATGCCAAACCAATAGATTTCAGTAAGATTTCTTTACCACCATGGGATAATGATTTAGCGAACCAGCCGTTCAATCTGCCTTGAAGCTTCTCCCGAAGAAAGTCCAGCAACTTCCTTTTCGAACCACTCAAACATTCAGGGAGGCCCAAGTACTTACCTTCCCCTCCAATGGTATCAATGCCTAGAGCTTGCATAACTTGTTCTTGAGCCCCCAACGTCACATGCTTTCCAAAGATGATTGAAGATTTTAATTTATTGATTTGTTGACCAGAAGCATCACCGTACAATTTCAAACATTCTGTAAGAGCAGATGCTTCCTCAAACGTAGCTTTACACATTAGCAAGCTGTCATCCGCAAAGAGAAGATGATGTACCGATGGACCTGAGGCTGATAGCTTAATCCCCTCAATTTTTCCAGAAAGTTCAGCTTGATTTAAGCAATTTACTAAGGCTTCAACGCAAAGAATGAATAAGAATGGGGAGAGTGGATCACCTTGGCGAATACCCCACTCAGGTTTTATGAATCCATGAGACCTCCCATTCAACAACACTGAGTAAGTCACCGTACTTACGCAAGCCATAATCCATCGGATCCATATCCTGTCAAATCCAAGATTTTCTAACATAGTTTCAAGGAAACACCATTCAACACGGTCATATGCCTTGGACATATCTGTTTTGATCGCCATGAAATCTTTAGCCACCGTCTCATTGGTATGGAGACAATGAATCATCTCATGAGCAATAATGATGTTATCCGTTATCAAACGACCACCTACAAACGCTCCTTGTGTATCCAAGATGATCTCTGGTAAGAATTGCTTGAGGCGCTCACATAAGATCTTAGAGATTATCTTGTACTGCACCGGACAAAGAGCGATTGGTCTCATGTCTTTCATTTGAGAAGGGTTAGGAATCTTGGGGAGCAAACACAATTGTGTATGATTCCAACCATCTGGTAAAATCGCTGTCTCAAAGAACTTCTGTATTTCCGTATTAGCAGGACTAGCTAGAGACTAGTGACGTTCCGACGTTAAAAAAATTGGTGTTAATGATTTCTTAACACTTGTGGGAGCTGGATTCCTACAATTAGAATTTGTCGAGTTCGCGGTAGATCTGCAAAACTTAAGAGTTGTGAATCAAGAACAAAGATTGAGAAGTATATTTTTATTAGTTCTGTTTGCTGTAAAGAGTACAAGGGTTTTCTGCTAGGAATTTCCTCCTCTCCTTTCAAGAGGATGATACAACATATTTATAATATACTAAGTCGGCTAGGGTTTGCGTGAGCTGCACTCCTAAGTCGGTGGCCCATTAGCGGTTCGTCCCACTTGCAACTTGGTTCGGCCCAATTAGATGGGCTGAGCTGAATTGGGCCTGCTGAGTAGATGAAGTACTGAAATTGGCTCACCCGGTTTGGTTCGGTACCGTCGGTGCGTCACAGACCTTCGGTAGAGCTCCTCTTTCGCCCAGACTTAGCCATTTCTTCTGGTGATCTTCAGGGGGTGGAATTTGACCCCTACAGTTAGCCCCCCAGCTTGGATTTATCAGTAATGGTGAAGCCGAGATATTGGTGAAAGTCTAAGATCAGACAGATGAAATTGCTCCAACTATCTTTGGAATAGCTTGTTGTCAATGATGAAGACGTATAAGTGTGTGAACAAGCCTCGGTAAAAACCTTGTCTAGAAAACCCGGTGGGAAAAAACCAGATCAAGGGAAAAAGAGCACAAGTCACACACTTGTTCAAGTCGTCATTGTCGCCGAGTTCCCAAATTCAGTTTCGTTTGCGTATTCTCTGAGCCGTTTGGTGTAATGAAAACCGTTGCACTGTGGCGCGGCTCGAATATAAGTGTTGATCAAAAAGGTTTAAGCTAATGATGGTGTCGCTGTTAACGGTGTCGCCGATGATTTTGATACATTGAACGGTTGGCGGTGATGCCGAGGTATGAGTGATCAAGTCATCCTAGTAGACCACCCAAGCTGAAGTTCAGGTCTTCAAATGGTTGCACCGCGGCGGGCTTGATAGATGCTAAGGTTAAAAATGAGATGAATACGAGCCGTGGGAGTGCTGAAAATCATCGGATTGGCTGTCATTTAGCAATCAATCGTATCTCGTCTTGCGGACCGATCTCCAGATCACTCTCTACGTTTGTTAGATCTGGGCTACCATTGCTTCCTCTTGCGACGTGCCGCCTCAGTTCTCGCGCCGTGAGATCAACAAGAGCCCGGCTCGGGTCAAATAATTTGGCTCCACTAAGTCGGTGAAGAGCAAATCGGTATGAAACAGCTCACGATGAACTGCGGCTCGGTCTGAAGCACGTACGAACCGCCGGGTCAAAAAGACCGAACCAGCTACTCATCCCAGCTAACTCGCGGCTTGGTGGAATAGCTCTCCGACGAGATTGAGTTGGCAGTTCGGCGGATCGGTGGGTCGGCGAGATCGTGTCGGTGTTTCAGCGGAGATCGGTTCGGCGAGTCTCGGCTCGGAAATCAACCTCGGGAGGCACGCTGCTCGGTCTGGGATTACCTCGGTTAGGGCAAGATCGTCGGTTCGGCAGAGATCAACCTCGGCGGTTCGGCGGAGATCAACCTCGGCAACTCGGTTCGGCGGATCGGCTCGGGACAACAAGTTAGCGGTAAAATTGGCGAGAATGGAGTGGGGAGTAGGGGCGAGAACGGTCGGACGGCGAGGCTCCGACTTTGGAGATTTGTTGAGAATGGTGAAGTAAAATCGAGCCACGAAGATGTTGAAGTGAAATTGATCTGCGGGGCGGTTGTAGTTGAACCGTGGAAGACCCGTGAATGTTTGGAGTTGACTCTTAGTTGCGGGATGTTGTGCTCATCCGTGACTTGTTCAATTTGCTTGGTCATTTGTCAGCCAACCTTGAAAAGTTAGCTCCGAGCCGTGAAGGCATAAATGAAATCTAAGCCGTGAAGGCGTAAGTAAAATATGTGCCGTGATTGCGTAAGTGAAATTTAAGCCATTAAGGCGTAAGTGTAATTTGAGCAATGAAGGCTAGGCCGGGAGAATTTGTTTTGCTTAAGACCAATGATTTGCTCATTGGGTTTCTTGATGAACACTCTGGTTTACGGACAAGTTACCTTAAACGAGTCCGCACCACGATGAACATGCTATCGCGTTACGACCAACGTTTTGCTTTTGTTGGGTTTGGGATGAACATTTTGGTTTACAGATGGGTTCTCATGAACGAGCCAGCTCCGATAATGAACACTTTGCGATTTTGTACCAGCGATTCGTTTGCTGGGTTTTGAGATGAACATTCTGGTTTACGGATATGTTCCCATGAATATATCCGCTCCAGTAATGAACTCTAAATTTATATAGCGCGCTTTTAATCCGCTAGGATGCAGTAGTTTATATCCTTTGAAGGATGTAGTAGTTCGCTACTGTGGCCAGCAGCAACAAGAATGATAAGAGGTATGTCCGTTTAGGTGGGACTTTGGATGATCCGTAAAGGATGTAAGTGTGATATGTAAAAAAAGATGAGAGTATACGAGTATACGCACCCATTCCCCCCTCTTGTGAGGAGGGGGGCAACTGAACCCGTCCGAAAACGAGCTGCCTACGTACCCTTTGCAGGGATCAAGTCGCCCCGTAGTTCATGAATGATATGATTCTTGTCTGAATTTTGGATAGGTAGCGTCGGCGCTTCCAAAGTACCGCGTCGGGCTGCCGAAGAGACAAGACGTCGGAGCTATCAAAGAGAGAAGGCGTCGGCGCTACCAAAGTAACGCGCCGAGCACCCGAAGAGACAAGGCTTCGGGCTGCCGAGAGAAGGCATCAGCGCTACCAAAGTTCCGCGCCGAGCTGCCAAAGAGAAAAGGCGTCGGCGCTACCAAAGTACCGCGCCGAGCTGCCGAAGAGAGAAGGCTTTTGGTGTTGCTCCTTCATTTTTCAAAAATGTACCAAATATTTTGGTTGTACCGAAAAGTTGCACTAAGTATTTCGTCTCTACCGAAAATTTTGCACCAAGTATTGCGGCTCTACCGAAAAGTTGCACTATGTATTTCAGCACAACTAATTGTGTTACGGCTGCTCCGAAAACACTTGGCGATATGACCAATTGTGTTAGTCCAATTTGTTGAAATTGAACATTTTGTAGTAAACTTTTTGAGAAAAATGGTTCGTCCGCAAGAGAGCGTGGCTCGTTTCCAAAGAAAACGGTTCGCTTCCAAGTAACATAGCCAAATTTATAACGGCGAGCCGTTGTTTGAGACTTGTAACAGCAAGCCAAATTTGTAACGGCGAGCCGGATTTGTGACGGCGTGCCGGATGTGTACGGCGTGCCGGATTTGTGACGGCGAGCTGAATTTGTGATGGCGAGCCGGATTTGTGACGGCGTGCCGAATTGGTGACGGCGTGCCAGATTTGTGATGGCGAGCCGGTTTGGTGACGGCGTGCCGGATTTGTGACGGCAAACCAGATTTGTATCGGCGTGCCGGATTTGTAACGACGTGCCAGATTGGTAACGGCGAGCCGGTTTGGTGACGGCGTGTCGGATTTGTGACGGCGAGCCAGATTAGTGACGACGTGCCGGATTCGTGAAGGCGTGCCGGATTTGTGATGTCGTGCCGGATTTGTGACGGCGAACCAGATTTGTGACGGCGAGTCAGTTTTGTGACGGCGAGCCGGTTTTGTGACGGCGAGCCGACACTTAGTTTAGAAAATAGTTCGCGGGGAAGCCGACACTTAGCTTAGAAAACAGTTTGCAGGGGGCCGACACTTAGCTTAGAAAATAGTTCGCGGGGGAGCCGACACTTAGCTTAGAAAACAGTTTGCAGGGGAGTCGACACTTAGCTTGAATTCTGGCATGCGACACAAGTAAACTGCGAATTGGGTTACTCTCCAAAATGGTTCGCTTGCAATAAGCATGGCTCATTTTGGAGAAGGCATGAGATTCGGGAAACGGTTCGTTCGCATGGAACGTGGCTCGTTTATGCAAATCTCAAGAGAAAGTGGTTCGCTTAAAGGAAGCGTGGCACACTTTTTGAAACAATGAGACAACGGCTCGCCGCTTACAGATTGGGTTAACCGATGGTGTCATGCTCCTCCAGGGTCGTCGATGATGTTGGTGATTCGCGGCGTTCCATTTGCGGATAGTGCTCCTTTTGTCAGCTCCTAGTTTGATTTTACCACCAAAGGCGTGAGGAGTAGCTGTATATGACAGAAGCAAGGCGGCTCCTGTTTCGGTTTTACTTCCAGAGTTAGGCAAAACGGTGGCGGTGGCATGGAAAATAAACGATGGCGGCGAATCTATCGGACTTATTACCCCGGATCTGGATCTGTTCACAAAAGACTTGTTTGCCCGGATCATGGCTCAAATGATTAAATCAGTTCGAGTCACCAAACGACTTGGTGTCGCCGATTGGGTATGACAACAGCTCGGTAGTTGTTTCGATTTCGCGGTTCGCGGTTCACGGTTCAGGGGTGTCAATATGAGGAAGATGAGTTAATTTCCAAAACGATTCGCTTATAAAAAGCGTGGCTTGTTTTGAAAAGAACGTAGAGATCGGGACACGGTTCGTTCATAAGGAACGTGGCTCGTTTCTGCAAATCTCCAGAGAAAGTGGTTCGTTTAAAAGAAGCGTAGCACACTTTCTAGAATGATGAGACAACGGCTCGCTGAGAAGTTGGCTTGTCGAATGTACCGCTTATTTTCTGCCCGCTAATGGGCACGTCGCGATCAAAAGAGCCGCAGGTAGTTACTGTGATAGTCGGTTGCGCCGTGTTTTTGTTAAGTCCGAACCGTTTGAACGGTGGCACCCTGATAGTCGGTTGTGCCGTGGACCGATAATCAATGTATCTTTCTAACCATTGGTCCAAATGACTTCAAAATTGTTTTGGATAAAATCTGACTCGATTATCTATCTCCTACCCAGATTTCAGCTATGTATGTTTTTATCCTTGGCCATGCCGAGCCGATTACTACAGCTCGGGTTTGAAGAATTCAGGTTGATACATCTTCAGTAAATCGGCTTTATCCTGAGAACCGCAACTCCAAATGATGTCATTTTACTTGCGTTAGAAAGCTAACTCAAAATTGCATCATGTATCAAAATATCAGCTCGTTAAGTCTTTGTTACTGGCCGTGCCGAGCCGACTACTGGCCGTGCCAAGCCGAAAAATCCAGATTGATACATCTTCAGTAAATCGGGTATAACTTGAGAACTGCAACTCCAAATGATGTCATTTTACTTGAGTTGGAAAGCTAACTAAAAATTGCATCATGTGTCAAAATATCAGCTCGTTACGTCTTTGTTACTGGCCGTGCTAAGCCGACTACTGGCTGTGCCGAGCCGACTACTCCAGATTGATACATCTTCAGTAAATTTGGTATATCTTGAGAACCGCAACTCCAAATGATGTTATTTTACTTGCGTTGGAAAGCTAACTCAAAATTCTTTCTTTTCACTATGTACCCGTGCTGTCTCGTGTATCCCCGAGCTGATACGATATGTATAACTCAAGGGCTCGGTAATACCGGCTACACAAATTTGAGGGTTGATTGGTTACCCTCTCTACACAATCCGAATTGTCACGTTACAATCCATAGGTTCGAGGCCTAATTGTTACACTTTTGAGGGATGATAAAGTTGAATTCAATCCGCAAGAGAGTTGAAGTTAAACCCATGTAATGATGATGTTAGAGCTGAAGTCAAGCGGCAGGGATGGTGAAGCGAAATTGAGCCGCGGGGAGGCGTGAAAATCGAGTTGATTCTTATGAGTTGTATTAGTAAGTTGATTTTTGAGCTGTGAGAGTGTTGAATCTGAGCCGTGACTTTGTCGCGGAGAACCTGTCGAGATTAACCGATAGACTTCGACGGCTCATCCGGTTGAATAGATGGCTCACCCATGATTTTGTTGCGGAGAACGTGTCGTGGTTAATCGGTAGAATTCCCGAATCCCAAAAACGGTTCGTCTACAAGAAAGCGTGGCTCGTTTCCGGAGAAAACGGTTCGCTCTCAAGTAACATGGCATGTCTTTAGAATCTCCGACAAGAGCGGGTCGTTTACAAAAACCATGACCGTTCCCGCGCCGGCTCGGGAAAACCGGTGCTCGCGATCCAAATCCAAGATCAGCACAAGTCACGATTCGCCGGCTCGGGGATGGAAAACTCGCCGGATTGGTAGTGGAAGAACCGTCGGCTCGGTGACATAAAACTCGTTGGATTGGTAATGGAAGACTCGTCGGCTTGGGGACACAAGAATCGCCGGCTCGGTGACACAAACTCGCCGGCTCGGGGACACAAGAATCGCCGGCTCGGTGACACAAAACTCGCCGGCTCGGGGACACAAGAATCGCCGGTTCGATGACACAAAACTCGCCGGTTCGAGGACACAAGACTCGCCGGTTCGGTGACACAAAACTCGCCGGCTCGGGGACACAAGACTCGCCGGTTCGGTGACACAAAACTCGCCGGCTCGGGGACACAAGACTCGCCGGCTCGGGGATGCGATACTCGCCGGCTCGGGGACGCAAGACTCGCCAGATGTACCGCTGATTTTCAGCGCGCCGACGGGCGTTGAAGTGAGGCTTGTCAGGATCAAGCGAGCTGCAGGTTGTCGAACTGTGGGTTAGTCGTCGTGGTGGATCCAGATCTGTTCGTGGTAGTTTGAGTATCGGTTGCCCCAAATCCATCGCTTGCTCCAGATCTGTTGGGAGCCGCCTGCTTTGGATCGGCGCTGCCGTCTGTCGTTCTGACTGGTTGACCCAGATCCTTGGTTAGGCGTTTGCTCCTTGTCGCTTAGATTTCTTGAGCAGCTCCGCCAATATCTCCTTCAGGTCATTAGATGCTTCTGGGTTCGGTGCCGTGTTGGTTTGACGGCCCGTCGCTCCAGATCCATTGAGAGGCGCCTGCTCCTCCCCGTTCCGCTCGCCGCGAGCCATATGCTCGCCGCGAGCCGTCTGGTCGCCGCGAGTCATCGGCTCGTTCCGATTGGCGCTGTCGTTTGTCACGTCGCGCTGGGTTGTTTCGCTGCTACCGGTCATCTCCTCGGATTTGCTCGTGAGATCTGCGTGTGAAGCTTTGTTGATCCCCTCCTTTTAGCGCCAAATTGTGGGAGCTGGATTCCTACAATTAGAATTTGTCGGGTTCGCGGTAGATCTGCAAAACTTAAGAGTTGTGAATCAAGAACAAAGATTGAGAAGTAGATTTTTATTAGTTCTGTTTGCTGTAAAGAGTACAAGAGTTTTCTGCTAGGAATTTCCTCCTCTCCTTTCAAGAGGATGATACAACATATTTATAATATACTAAGTCGGCTAGGGTTTGCGTGAGCTGCACTCCTAAGTCGGCGGCCCATTAGCGGTTCGTCCCACTTGCAACTTGGTTCGGCCCAATTAGATGGGCTGAGCTGAATTGGGCCTGCTGAGTAGATGAAGTACTAAAATTGGCTCACCCGGTTTGGTTCGGTACCGCCGGTGCGTCACAGACCTTCGGTAGAGCTCCTCTTTCGCCCAGACTTAGCCATTTCTTCTGGTGATCTTCAGGGGGTGGAATTTGACCCCTACAACACTATCATTAGCCAGGACTAGTTAGTGAATAAACAATGGATTCTATAGTATAGATTAAACCATTGTTTAATACATAAATTGCACCAAAAAAGCTTTAATTGATAAGAAAACGTAGTCATTTATACCCAACCATACAAACAACATACTGTATATGAATATGTAAAGAAAGAAAGGATTAAAAAGTAAGAAAAGAAAACCGTTAAATTCCCGCTATAAAACGAAATTTCTTCGTTGTATGTTTCGATTAGATTCTCCCATCTCCTTGTGGATGCTTGTTTTAATTCTGGAGGCAGTTTTTTTAGCCTCATCATTAACATTATCATTATTCTAAATCTCTGAGGCTCTCACTGGTCAACCAAAGCTTTTTCTGAACAACGAGTACGACATTATCCGAGTCTTGCTCTGAATCCGAGACTGCTTTGGTTTCAACTGCTTCCCAATGCAAAGCCTTTAGATACTTCTTCACAAGATCGACCACGGATTGTTTGTCCCTTACGAGTACGAAACCACTTGGGCGAAGAATACGGTCCATCTCCAACAACAAATCCTCCGCACTGCAACCTCGCTTCTTGATATCGGATATAATGTCCCAAGCATGGAGTAAATCATACGTTCTGGGGTACGTTGAGAACGCTTCACACCTGCGATATAATCATTTAGTAAAATCATAGAGAAACACATATGCACTAATGAATTTGGATTAAGGGAGAAACAGACCAGCTATGAACAGCGCCCATAAGGCCTCTGTCATATATCAGTTTAAGAGTGTTAGGTCCGTTTTCAGGAACGACGTTCATAACCCAAACATCTTTTTCTTTCAGAGCAGCAGCGAAGGAACCCATGTTTGCTTTCATGTCCATTATGTTCCTCACTGAGTCTGATTGGATTTTGGGACTCAAGAGATCCCAATAAGTATCTACCCTCTGCCTCCAAGTTTCCTGTATGGAACAAGCAATAATTTAAAGTTAATACCAGCCTCTATACTATTGGAGCTTAGACTACAGCAAATGAAAAAAAGGTTATGAGCTTAAACATACTGTATCCTTCTCAAACATGTAGGTGGAATATCCAAAATCAGCTAGCCGAGGAGGAGGAGAGGTCAATCGAGCTGGCCATGGAGCCAATCCACTTCCCTTGGCTTTGTGGTCATCTAATAATACAAACATGGAAACAAATGTTTCAGTGGAAAAAAGATTCTCTGTTCTTTAAAAGCTAAGGGGAAGAATGAAAACTTACGGTCACTGTATTGAGTAATGCAAGATTCCATGTTTACACCAAACACGGCATCAGGGTCACTGTCAGAATTGCAAAGAGGAGGTTGGGTTCCAGGCTCTCTTTCCAAATAACAATCGTTTGTTAAAGGTTTTTGCCAAATCACAGTCTGATTCCTTTTTGCAGCTATCGTCCAACACATACGCTTCACAAGAGCACTCATTTCCCTCCATATTCTGAGATCTTCTTCATCTTGTGCATATGCTTCTGGAGATGAATATGCAAAATAGCCACCAGGTCTTAGCACCCTGTCTAGCTCGAGAAGAAGAATACCGTCTCTTTGAAGCCAATCAATTCTGCAACGTGAACAATGCGCAAGTTCAAATGATCTGCTCGGGTACGGGAGCCTCTTTGTCCCGAGAACACCAAGATATGCAGGAATCCCTCTCTCAAGAGCAAACTGAATTTGGTTCTGATGAACATCATTTGGTGCCAAGGACATCGTCATAATATCCGATGCAAGAAGATAACCTCCAAAGCTTGCAACACCACATCCAACATCAAGAAATGTCCTCAACCTTCCTCCGTTGTTCAAAATATTCTTTGGAAAGTTAAGCATCTACAATGTCCAAGAATAGTATTAATAACCGACCAAGGCTTATTATCTATGTTGTGTATTAAGATCTAGTATCAGCCTTACATTAGCCATTGACGCAATATACTTATCAGCACCATAGTGAAAATGTGTGCCTCCACCAGGGAAAATGATTTTCTCTCCTTTAACAACCATCCAGTTTTGGTCCGACTTCTCATGCGCAAGGTGTGTATGAGGAATATTAACTTTCCACACTTCGTCTCTGCTCTTCGGCCACTTAATAGGAATCTATACATACGCAAAATACGTCAAGACGCTGATCATATCAACATAGGTAGAGAAAACAAACCCACCTTATAACCTGGAGGAGGAGGAATCAAGCAGTTAAACCGTCTTTCAGGAGGAGGACAGTGACGTTCATAATGCTCCATCAAAGACAAGTCAAGCTTCAGTCTCATTTGGTATATAAGATTCCTATCTAAGCAAGGTATAAGCTCCGAGTGCCGGTCATCACACACCTACGGTAATACAAAATTAGTTAACGACGCCGTCTAATCACTAATTCGACAAACATGGAATAAAAACTCACAGGAAAGCTTCTTGGTGTAAAACCATTATCTCCATCTTCTACAAATCCAGTGTCATCTTTCTTGACATCTTCATCACCACTCAAACCAAGTTTCCTCCCGTACTCGATAGCCGAGTGGTTCGAGGAGCCGTAGAATAAATATACGAAAACAAGTACTACTGCTGCAACACAGAGTAAAGCAATCACTGGCTTTTTTTTTCCTCCATCTGATCTTCCTCTCATCGCCTTTGTGTTAATAGTGATAAGACTCCAAATGAGTGATTCTACGCAAACAAGGTTTCAAAATTTCCAAATCATGGATCTGATTTGATAAACCAATCATGCTTTATGAACAAAAATCAACGATACTACACATGACAACAATCTAAAAGCAATTCCAAATCAATCACGATTAGCGAAAAGCGAAAATCGTAAACGTAAACCTAGTTCTTCCGCATAAGCTTGGAAGGAATCAATAGAAACAGAGAACTTACTAGTGTAGGTTCTGGAGATTTGGAATAAACAGATCAGGATCGGCAAAAATCGTTTGGTGATTCAATGGAGAAATGGAGAGAGATTCGGATCTAAGAAACTGATTTCGTCTGTATTGGCTAAATTAGGAAACGAAGGAACTTCTCTTCCTTGCTTTTTGGTGGAAATGAGAATCAAAGCGGCAGCGAAAGAGAGAGAGAGTGAAGAGAGGTCAAGGTCGTTAATATTCCATTGAATTTTAATTATTTTTCTATTAATTGATAAGATTTTTTATTTATTTTTTGTCTGTCGGTGATTTTTTTTGTTTTTGTAACATGAAATGGAAGAGGAACTTTTTTTTTTTTTTTTTTATGCATTATTTTATGGACTTTTTGGTGTTCTAGTTGCATTTGGACTTGTGTGTGAGTGGGTTAATTAAGGAAAATGAATGACCCACATGAGTTTAATCACACTTGTCCATTTGTGTTTTGGTTTGACTTGTCCCTGATTTTATGAGCTAGTTAGGTATGCATCCAAAGTTGAAAAATTATTCAAATCAAACAGATTAGAAACATTTTTATTTACTAAAGTTAGTCGATTGTGGTGATGTTTTTGTAAATAGCATATTGATATATTGTGTTTTTTTGCATTCTCATACATTGCATTAATAGTATTTTATATTATACTTGTGTCTTTTCATCCATTTTATGTCTCAAATTGTTTATTTTAAGATTATCTTAGAGTTAGGTTGTGTTTGTTGTATTTTGCATATTTTGCATCTTTTAGGTCTCTTTTGAAGCTTTAAGGAGAAATCGATTGCAAGGAAGACTTAAATCTCATTTGAACTTGAAGATGGTAGCAAGACTAGATGAATGAAGCATCTATAGAGAGTATAAGAGCAAAGAAAGAAGTTCTTGAAAACGGCAGATACCGAGCTTAATTTCCATCCATATTAGGCTCGACAATGGAATTGAAGAAAATGGCAAAAACTACCAGATGATTTCCCGAGCCTAATTTCCGAGCTTATTATGCTCGTCGCAGTTCAAGGATTATTGATTCGACCCGGTTTGTCCCGGGTTGACTCGGTTCCGATTTCTTTTGATATATAAACATTTTAGACCTAGTTTTTTTGCCAATGTTTGATTAGACCTTTCCTCTTTCATACTTCAAACACTATTTTCTTATGATATGTGATTGGTTCTTTGCTAGTTTTCATATTTAGTGAAGTTTTCTTAATCTCTTATCATATCTTTTATGATTATGTCTTTATCTATGATTATGATTGTGTTTTGCATCATGATGAGTGAGTAGTTTTTCAATGGGTTTTTGGGCTTAGTAGATTAGTGATGTTTGATGGATGATTAGTAATGTCTAGGCTTAGATTCTTATGATTCTAAAGATTAGGATGTGTTTAATGCTAGATTATACTTAGCTAATCGAAATCTAGATCATGGATATTTTATGCCCGGAAGGTGTTCGATAAAATGTCTAAAAGAATTATAATCTTGCTTTTCATTCTTAACCAATGGGAATTGATGTTTAAGGTGTGTAGTTGGCTCTATGAAATTATTCTTAATAATTACTGATTATTTAATTGCAATTGAGAAATTAGCTTAATTTAATGATTAGTAAATGGATTAGTCTACATTATGTGATTTATGTCATGGAATTGAGTTTGAATTGTAGGTCCTAACATCATTAATTAGTCATTAATCATCCCGAGTCGATTGTTTTGCCTAAAGCCCATGTTTTTCCATATTTGATCAAAGTTTTAATTTTTGGTTGACTTTTAGTTGACTTTTGCATTTAAACAAGTTTAAGCTTAGTTTTCTTTCTATTAGTCTTATTTATCTTTATTCAACAAAGACCAAATCTTGAATCGCTTAGCATAGTTAATTAATTGTTTTCCTAGTGTAGTTTATTCTAATCTCCTTTGGTTCGACCCTATGCTATGCTCCAACAACTAGAGTGTGTTGATAGTTAAGTTTAGGAACAAATACAATTTGACACGCATCACATATTAGTTAGGGGATAAATAAAAATTGAATTTTATCTTGGAATTCATTTTGAATACAACTTAAAAAAAAAAGATCATATGAAATTTAAAAAAAAAAACTCGTTAATTATAATCCAACAGACGATTAAACAAAGAATCGTCTTGCAATCCATTACTCCTTTGAAGAGTCTTCATAAAACATGGATCAAGAAATCCACAATACCACAAAAAGCGTTGGAAAGATCAAATAATGCTTTAGATTAGATATCAACTCACTCTATATACTTTATGATTCTAATTTTGTTTTTAGTTTTTTTTTTTTGTCAAAGTTACGCTAGGTAATGCTCAAATATAATACCTCAATTTTTCATTATCTAATGAAATTTCTATTTTAGCAGCAATAAATAGAAAACAAAAAAAACTTAACAAAAAAAAACAAATAGAAACTATATAATCCAAAAGGAAGGAATAAAAAATTCGTAAACAAGTGCAAGGATACCTGAAAGATGTATCGTGGGAATTTGATGTTGTTGCGAATTTATAGAAACTGGGCTAAAGCCAGTAATAAATGGGCTTTAAACATTTAGACAGAGGATGAAACAAGTCCAACTAAACTACAACCAACAGATAATATTTTAGCACGTGTCCACTGCCCAAGATCGAAACTATCTTTTTCCACTATCGTTTTTTTTCTTCTTCAGCTGACATGAAATGACAAATGAGACGGTGAGAGCGTGTGATACAAGACCCACACTCTGACCCGGTTGCTTTGATCCACTAATCATAAATCTTGCCATTTGCATTTAATCAAAATGAGAATTATTATTTACAAATTTATATGACTAGGATTCTAGGAAGTGGGAGGGGGAGAGGAACAAATTGTTTTAGTACTATTTCATGTGAAATCGTAAATTGAACGTGTTCATCTTCTCATGGAAAAACGGTTCCGATTGGTAACACAAGGAACTCTAAAATTTTTGATGGTACAAATATGATAGTACAATTGGAAGCAGTACAAATATTAGAAATAATAGTCCCAAAAAATACACAATAATAATTTTTTTGTAATAATCTTTTATTGATTGATTACATATTTACATAAGAGATAGTACAAGTTGCATTGCTCGAAAAAAAAATATAACCAATCGAAGTACTAATCTATTTCGCACCCAGTGCTCAAACTTCCAATTCTTTTCTTGTATATATATTGTCAAATGATATAAACAAAATTATTCTTAAAATTTTCGATTCTACAAAAATAAAATAAATATAGTTGAGATAAAACCCTTTTCAAATAATTTTTCGCAATAACTGGAATTTGTTTCTCTTTCTTAATTCTATATAACGCCAGTCTTATTTTAGTTACCAATAATATATACTTGATAGATTTGGAATGGTTTCTCCCAGAGCCAATAGGCTTATTTATACAAAGATCATAACTTGTCTAACAAGTTCTTTACATATTTGATAATAGGAAATCTACTTATTTAACACAATAGAATATACACAAATATATTTAACTTTCCTAAATAACTCGATCTCGTATAATTCTCGAGATCTCCTAACACCCTCCCGCAAGCTCATACGTGGTAACACGTATGAGATTGGACAATTATAAGGTCATCATCTTTGTGGCTAAATTTGTAGTTGATAGATAACCACATGAAGATCTGAAAAAGAAAACTTTCACAAGTGAATTTGAACGGATCCATCAATGGTCCATGCTCACAATCCACATCAATTAATCAATTATTGAACGTATCTTGTTGGCAGTATAAGACGAACGTTCCTCATTTTATTTTATTAAAAAAAAACTTAATTAGTAATAAAGTGAAATCAAAAGAAGAAGATCGAAGAAATAAGAAGGAGAAAATATCCAAAGAGAAGCAAAACAAACGATTAAAGTTTTTCAATTAAGAAGACGAGTTTTTTTTTTTCAGAACGGAAGATCAAATCAAAAGGAAAACATAGATTTTTTTTTTTTTTTAAATGCGGAAGATAAAAAAAAAGCATAACCTATAGAAAGTTAGGATCGAAGTCTCTGATACCATGATAGATTTGGAGGAAACCTAGTAGTGGAATGGTTTCTCCCATATTTATTCATTAGCCAATAGGCTTATTTAAGTCTATTTATACAAAGATCATAACTTGTCTAACAAGTTCTTTACATATTTGATAATAGGAAATCTACTTATTTAACACAATAGAATATACACAAATATATTTAACTTTCCTAAATAACTCGATCTCGTATAATTCTCGAGATCTCCTAACAATACTACTATAGTATAATTAGTGGGTTCAAAAATATTTACTTGTTCATAGCGTTGAAGTGTAAAGTGTGTATGTAATCAAAACCTGAGACGTCAATTGTTTTTGTTGAGAGTTCTTTCAAACTGATCATAAACACTAGGGAGTGCTATATGACCAAAACTATCAAAACTTTCTTGGAACACTATTTGTGTTGACTTGTCCATTTGACGCCACTGTGCTTTTTTATATATATCTCATTTACCTAACTAATGTTTAAAAACAACAAATATTTTTCTAAATTTAGACATAAAAAAAACATTTAAATCTTGTTTTTCAACAAAAATATTTAAATCTTAAGCGCAATCAAATACAAACATACATAATCGAAAATGCTCTGTGAGATCAAGATTTTACCTCCAATGATACTTTGTTTTTGTTTAAAGGAAAAAAGAAAAGACTTTTGTATAACAAGGACAAGAAACTGAATGATTTGCCAATTCCCTACCAAATTAGGACGCTACAAAGGAAGGCGTACACAGAGCATGAAAAGACACGAACAACAATTTGATTCTGCAATCTTCTTTTGTCACGTCTTATCGAACTACAATAATATATGTTCGAAATCCCAATATTATTACTTACTTCTTCTACCAATAGAGGCCAATTATGAAGATTGATAGTTAGTTAATACACGGAATTCTTAACTAGCATAAGACAAAATAAATAAATAAATATATATATATATAATACCACTAATTCAAATTCGGTCTTGCATTTACCAACCATTACTATTTGCATAACCTGATCATCTTATGCATATATGCACAAATAATTTATATAGATAATATGACAGATAAGTTTCCTTTTCTAGGTATGAATGTAGAGGATAAATGAGATTCTTCTTGATCAAAACTTGAATAAATAGTTTCAAAAAAAAACTTGAATAAATAGTATAAAGTATAAACCCGTGTATTCTCTAGGGTTTGATGAAAGGCATGAAGAAAATGAAAATTTTGACTTGTGTGTATTGACAATATATAGACTAATACATATTTATATGGATATATAAAAGAAAATTATTTGATTTAATACAACATAAAATTATTTAGCTGGTCATATAAAGCTCTAGGAAGAAAAGGGAATGTGATATTGAAATAGCTTGTGCATGCTCATGTTCGTCATTGACAAGTACTATATAAGAAGTAAATAAACGTAGTTGATTAAACATCTTACTTATAACTTAGTTGCTAATTAGGGCTACTCGAGATGGTCGACTGAGATGGTGGTAGCGGCGGAGGAGGTCGCTTGCGCTTCTTCTTTTCATAGCTGATCCCTCGGGCTTTAGCCTGCGAGTCACGCACTTCCCTTAGGTAAAGTCGAACGGCTCGTGCTCCAAAAGGGTTCGTCTCTGGTGAACCACCGTTCTCTTCAAAAGCTGCTCGAAGTCGGCCAATGAGTGCGTCGAGGCTACCCCACGCTTGTTTGAGTGGGCAGGCACATGGTGCTGGTGGGTTTGGATGTCCGAAGAACGGACATAGTTGCGTATGAACCTAGAGATACAATATCAAATAATATTTTAATCTATAACATTCTAAGAATAATAACTATTTTTTGTTATGTTTATAACGACTGAGTTAACATTTTCAATATACACAACCATCATAGGAAGAATCATATAGCATATCTTCCACGTATTTTCAATATACATAAAGTTAACCTTTCGAATAAATATACAATATAATGTGTCGGTGAAAGATGAAAATATACGAAAGGTATAGTCATATATGACCTAGTAGGGATAAAATGAAGGCAGATCAGTGAGACTCAAATCGTTGTAAGAATGAAAATATCATGTACAAATAATATCTATAAGCATCTAATTGAGTTATAATATATATATATATGGGTAATATTTTGTAGGTTAAAAAAAAAAACCCAAATTAGCCAAATAGGGTTTCATTTGGATCTATTTCTTCAAGGGAAACTAGTCATAAAGAACATTTTCATGTGAGAGATATGCATACTAGATATATATAAGAGTGTATATATATGTATACCTTGGTCTTGCCAAATTGGTCGAGGTACCTGAGGAATTCAAGAACATGAGCACCACTGCAACGAGAGAGAGAAAGAGGAGGACGGTGGTTGCGTAGATACTGTCCGAAAGTGTTCCAATCTCTTCTCTTCTGATTCTCATACCTACTCAGCTGGTTCGTGCCTGAGCCGCCGGAGGACGATGAAGACGAGGAGAAGGTCGTGGTGGTGGTTGCGGCGGCGATCATAAGGTTTGTGTTATGTGAGATGTTCGTTGTTCCCATAAAGCCGAGCATAGGATCCATGATATCAAGATTTTGATGATTTACTAAGTTTTGTTTTTTAGGTTAGAATGGAGTTGAGAGGAGATTAGCGAGTCTTACTTGATAAGGGAAGAAGATAGTGGAGAGAAAGAAAGAAGAAAAGGTATCGTTGTCATTGCTATAAATGGTGGATTGAATGTAGTAATATATAATATTTGTTTTTTTTCTCATTTAATCTTTTGCTTGACTAATAACAGTGGAATAAATAATAATGCAAGTGACGGCAAAAAAAAATAAAAATAATAATAATAATGCAAGCTTGTTGTATGCGACTATAGAGATTGTATTAGACACTACTAATATTGCATTAATCATTATGGTTGTGTGTGAGACTTTGAATAGTTTTGGCGGATGAAGAACAAAGGGGGTGTATGGTTGGTGTGCTTGATAATGCAAAAATGAATCTAGTAAAATTGTTGAATAGTAACAAATGTATTTTTTTTTGTAACAACTTATATTATCGTATACGGTAAATGGTGAATACAAACGGTTTATTAGCCATTGCGATTGACAATTAAAAGAAAATACATTGAATCAAACTCATAAACTTTCTTTAATAATAGATCCGTTGCACTATTTCTTTCACGGTTCAATGAGGTAATTTTGCAATCCACCATCTTATATTATTCAATTTATCTCCGTACTTTCTTTCCTTTTGTTGATAATATTCGTTAGCTCCAAATTATCACTCTCAAATCATACAAATCTCCATCCTTAAACCCAATGGATTTAATTTTGTTGTTTTTATTTTAGAGAATTTTGTTTGTTTCATATTATTACTACAGTACCACACTAATTTCTGTATTCTACTATCCCAAAAAATCATGCATTTTTGCAATAACAAACGAAGATATTAATACTGGGGGACATAGATCCTCATGAAAATCACTGAAATCCTCATGAAACAAAAACCAATGGACCTATTCTTATCATGGGGAATTAGCATGTATAACACATAAAAAAACTATAACTTACTTTTTAACAATTTACCCTAAATCTAAGGGTTGTTATTTGGCTACATAGTATATTTTTTATTATTTGTTTGATTATTAATTTTTTTTTGGTTATTAAGCAAATTCACCATTCTTATCATTTCATTGGTTTGACAAAAAAAAAAAAAAATTCATTCGGCCACTTCATTAGTATTTTGGACCGGAGAATGAGGAACCGACCTAGTTAAATGGGTGGGTGCCATTCCCCTAATCTCTTACGTCTACGTAATTTATATATGATCATTTTCTTCAATTTTAAAATTCAGATGTATCCTGGTTTTTTAACTCGAGCATTTCTATTTGAATATATACGATAATTTTCTTTCATACTTATCAGTATAGTGTTTTTTATCTCTCTCTTTTTCCTATCCTTATTAAAAGACAGTTAATTACTAATTTACTGGTAGCAAAAGCGGCATGAATTCTGTTAGTGTTTGGTAGTTATCATTCTAAAAATCTCTGTTGACACGTTTGTTTGTTTGTGTTTGGAGCATGTGCATTGGTCACATTTTAAAAGTGTCTAAAATTTTTTTAGCTAATTTAATATATTAAAGTTTTAGACTTTGGTGTCTAAACTCAAAAAAAAATCCTATATAAAATCTTTTTTTGAGTTTAGACACTAAAGTCTAAAAATTTAATATATTAAATTAGCAAAACTTTTTTAGACACTTGTGTGTAAATGTGACCAATGCACATGCTCACCACTAGTCTAGACCAATACAGTTATTTATAGTTAAAAAGAGAAGAAGGAATCAAACCTATAAATCAACAAATATATAAGATTAGAGAGGAGACTATAGGGTAGGCAGAGAAGGAATATATAGTAGTGAGTGACGATAAATTTGGTTCTTGGTGAGTGGACAACACCTGGAATGAAAAGACGAAACTACCCCTGAAAAAAGTTAGCGGCAAGAGGGTAACTTGTTGCAGAGGTACAAAACTGGGGGGACAGAGAGGGAAGAAAAAGGAGCAGTGGAGTGTGTTTGAATGGTTACTTAATAAAGAAGGTGAAAGGTTGAGTCAATCAATCAATCTCACTATTTCATTTCATGTCAATGTGGACCATATCAAAAATTTAACTTGGTTTTTCTTTTTTGGCTCTTTTCTCTTTTGTACAAAAACAAAATAGACGTAAATATTTTCACTTTCTTTTTGCTGTAAATCTAAATCTACTATTAACATGGCTATTGTCAGAGGAAAAATAAAGAAAGAGAAATCAAGAATGTTTAGTGTTTTGTTACAATAATCAGGAGGTTTCTAATCGAAATCCAGCTAAACATTCCAATGTAAATGCAACTATCGAGTAACGCAACAGTTTTTGTTACTAAGCATTCCAATGTGAATGTAACCGTCGCACAAGAGAAACAGTTGATTCGTATTGGTGAAATTTTGTAATCTCTTGATAGAGTGACTTGGAAGATATGATCCCAACCAAACAATTTTTCTACTGTTGACCTGACTTTTACCGACACCTAAAATAAATCGAGGGTTATTTGTAATTAGACTTCATAGTTTGATGCCATTATTAGCAGTGACATGAAGCTTGTCTTCGATGCTACATTTGGTGGTATGGATATCTTTAGCTTATGGCCCAACATTTTATTCTTATTTCCATACAAAAGAAGTTAAATAATTTCATTCACTATATGTAAATGTTAAAACTAATAATTCATCGAGATAAATTGCTCAATGCACTGTGGAGTAATTAGCGGAAAAAATATCTGCACACAAAACAGATTCTTATAGTCATTTAACTTTTCCGTACAATGATTAACTATGCTGTTCTTACTTTTGGGAACCAATCCTTGACGATTCGTTACAATTATTTCAAGATTTTTAAATACTTATTTAAATGGAAAAAAAAAATTGTACACCAAGATTTGATTCCATAAATATATATAAAATATCAAGATTCTTTACATTCTTCTTTCCTTCCAAAACCATTATATACAAACATAGGTACTGTTTTTAAGTTCAAAATTATAAACACAGTGTTTTAGCTATTAAGGATAGTTTCAATGGTTGATAAAGTTTAATCTCACAACACAATGAAGGAGAGAGATACTCCCATGGAGTTTTTCTTTTACCTGTTGATTTCAGACTCGGTACAGCTTAATAATCTGATCGATCTTGGCGCGACAAACCGGACATCCCCATTTCTTGGATTTGATCTCGGTTAAGCAAGACATGCATCCTGCAACATGTCCACACGGGACACAAACCGCTTCAGAAGGAGCATCAAGACAGATCGCACACTGTCCAGAGCTCCCGTCATCTTTCTTTTCACCATCTGTTGAAGCTTGAAGAGAAGGAGTGGGAACATCGACTGGTGTTAAATCGATTGATGGGTAATGCACCGGACCTTCCTCATCATTTGTCAATGGAGGAGCTGATGGTGCAGGTTCTTGGACAATGCTACTGAAACCCGAGGCACTTGCTTTTCCTGATGGAGGAGGAGGAGGTGCAGTTGAGGAACTTGCTTCACTGATGGAATGGTGACTGAAATTTAGTGTGTCACTCATAGTAGGATGGAGAGAAGCGTTCATTGCCACGGTTAGTTCTTGATTTTCTTCTAATCGTGGTGGAGCAGATGGTGGGGCTTGGAGAAAGACCGGTGGATGCATTGGCTGTATATTTTATTCCAAGAGTGTTATAATATAAAACAAAGAAGGAAGATATGAAACAAGAACTCTCTACGGATACCTGTGGAATCCCTTTACATGCATCACAAAACCACTTCAGCTGTTGACTGTCACCTTCAATTGAAGGTGCGAGTTTAAGACGTGTTTCTGCAAGAAAGAGAGAAAAACTTACATGTTTATACTTCACTGAAACAAAAAATTTATAATGCAAGAGCACATAAAACAGAGACATCAATTTCTTGGCAAATTAAAAACATGGAGGTAGAAAATTTCTGATAGAAATTGTCAGCAACTAAACAGTGTAGACTTACGCCTAACTACTTGAGGCCTACGTCTCCCATGGGAGGCGCAGGCCCTTCGTCTCTGCCTCCTGCGAGTTGGGACTATCCACCAGAATAAAATTCAATCAACATCCACAAAACTAGAAGTTGCATGCAAAGATATAAGAGTGCCCGGAAATTACTTGTGGAGTTATCAACAATCATTACTGAAGTATCAGACTGCTTTGCTTTCGGTTCCTCCAAGTTTGCTTTCCATAAGGGCATCACCGTGCGTGGTTGTGCATCCTGATGACAAAATACCAGTTTATAAAGCAGATAAACGCAATACAGATGACTTAATCACATTGAACGTCATGACTTTGTTTTGTGAACTACTATCTAATGATCATCGTACCTGCAGACTAGCATACACAACCAGCTCTAACTTGAAAGGCTTCGTAGGGTTTCTTGAACCAGTCGGTACGATAACTACCCATCTGCAAATCATACAGTTTAAAAAGAACTTGTTTGTTAAGCACACTAACAGAGGAAGCTGCTTGGATAACCGAACTAACACAGGAAAGGTCACTGAATACTCACACTCTTCTTGAAAGAAGCTGCGGAGCAAATAAATCAAGAAAGGTAGGGCCGTAAAATTCACGCATCCAACCAGAGAACAAGCAGATGTGATTCTACAAAATCCACAATTCAAAAAAATAACAATCGTATCTCTCACAAGTCGAGTACAACAAATGATAAGACATGTATTACAAACATACCTCAATAGCACGTACAACATTGCTGAATCCTTTGACTCTAGCAACCTCAAGTGGTGTCTGACAATCATCATTGAGAACAAGTGGATTTGCTGCCATAAATGATATGCCTCATGAGATGAACACACAATAAGTAGATATTAAACTCACATTCATCAAGTTGTAAGAGTAGACAAACACTTACCACCGTGCGAAAGAAGTAACTTAACCGTGTTCTCAAGACCTCTTTTTGCAGCATGGTGCAGAGGAGTCCCCGCGTGACGAGCTGATGCCAACAAGAGAAAGACAAATAAAGACCACATTAGCTAAATCACTTTCTAAAAATTCATCTTCTTCATGATGGAGCCTCTAGATGCATCAAGAAGGTCTCAAAATCCAAGTACATTCACAAGTAGCAGCTTCACTAAACAGTATTCATTTAACCGGATTCTAATTTCGGATATTTTGTATAACCGACAAGTTCTTCAATTTAACAAAAGTTTCAAATTTGGGCAAAACGAGAAATGTATAGTCATCAATCTAAAGGAAGAATCTTGAAATACCAGGACGATAAGCATTAACGTTAGATCCCAACTCGATCAAAGTTTTGGCAACATCATATAGCTCTGAGTTCATGCAAGCTAAGATCAATGGCGTTTTTCCTTCTCTATCCATCCACTGCAAAATCCCAAACATCACAAAACACAAAATTAACTACCGAAAAAACCCTAAATTCCGAGCAATTGATCATCAATCAATCAATGAAATCGAATCGAAATTGAAATTGAGAAGAAACGAACCTCGAGGTCTGCACCATCGCGACGAAGAGCTCGAATCCCTTCGGCGTTACCGTAACTCACTTGCTGATACAGCAATTCGCCTTTCGATTGCTGTTGCCCCATTTTCTTCTCCGATCAAAAAAACCAAATCGAGAAAAAATTATCACAGCCCAGAGGAAAGAGCTCTCTCGTGTTTAGATGTGGAATCGATTCGAGGAAATTTTCTCGGAAATATCGAAAATTTTCTGGGAAAATGATAAGATAGAAAAATGTTTTCCTTAACGAAGAAGAGTTTAAAGGTCAATAGAGGTGAAGAAGACTTTGTAATACGCGCTTCTATAGAGTGTTGCTGGAGTTTTGCTAATTGATCCCTATAGTTTATGAATTGTTTAATTTTGTACCCTTTAGATTATTTTAGAGTTCATTCTGAAACGGCTCTGCTTAATTATAGGCCATAAATGACTGAAAAAATTGGTGAGAGTATTCATATTTAATGCTATGTTGGTTATGATATTGAATTGGAAGAATGCAAAGTTTTATTAAAGTTTAAACATTTGAGCTGTCTCATCTTTGAAACCAAGAACCGACTAAAATCCCATAGAGAATTTGAGTTTTTTTAGAATAGAGATATTTCTTATGTGCTTAGGAAATTAACAAGGATCAAATTTGCTATCGCGATTTGATTTAGTGGTGATCAAATTTGCCCTCGTGATTTGAATTAGTCCTGAAAGTTATCAAACATACAACAAGTAAAGACGTTCAAGGCTTAGAGCATCTCCAACGGGATCTCTTACATTATATCTAACAATTAAAAAAAAAAAAAAGTAGAAGCGAGAGGGAGAAACGTTTTTGGGAGAAAAAACGTAAGAGACGTTTGTAGGCATATTTGGAGAGCTCATCTGCCTCGTGTTCCACTCTAATTAGTTGATTTCTTTTTTAATAATTTAATTTTAAAATAAATAATTAGATAAAATTATAATTATTAAAATAATGTATTGAGAGACTCACTCGGGTTTTAAATGTTGTCAAACTAAATATTACAAAATCTTATAGTAGAGGTAGTGTTGCAAAAAAAAATTTCTTTGTCATTGTTGATCACCTATTTAGGATCTTTTTTTGATTTAAGACACTAAAGTGTAAAAAAAATTAATATTAGATTTAATTACAAAAAAATTAATATTAGTGTCACTATTGAACACGCCAACAATTGCAATTCTATTTCCGAAACTATTAACATGATTTGCATAAGGCACTACAAGATATAAGTAGTGTTTTAAAACAATATACCTCAAAATTTCTATATAATTCTTCGAAATCACATAAATGTATTAGCATGTGACGATATACTAACAATATCTACTTCCTTCTCCATTATGTTGTAACTGATACAAATGAAAAAAAAAAAAAAACCCAATAATAACTTAAACATATGGTTACACTTCAGAGTCTGGTTCCTTTTCATCACTTTGCTCAGGTAACTCAGGTACTGAAGGATCGGACAGTGGCTCGGCTGACGGCGGAGGAGCAATAGGTGAATCAGAAGCCGTTGGATTAGCTGATGGTGAAGATGATGAATTTGGACTATAATGCTTAAGCAACCTATCTTTGTTTTTGGTCCACCAATCTTCTGCTTGATGCTCATCAAATCTCTTTTTACTACAAAAAAAAAAGAACATAAATTTCAAACATGGTTCTAAAAATATTATAGAAAAGTACTATCTGAAATCAAATATGTTACCTAAATCTAACTCGTCGGAAGATTTTGTTTCCATTCATGTCTACCTCAAAAGTCACATAAACACCAGGTTCAAATTGTTCTTTACTTTCTTTCCCACTTGTTCTTGATGAAGAAGTTTCTATTCGTATTGGCTTTGATGAATTCGATGTATTGGTCGATGATACTTGTTCCTCTGTGTTTGTAGAAGGAGATGTTTCTTGTTGATCAAGTCTTAAAGTTGCAAGTGATACTTTGTTTGCCTTTAGATAAGCTTCAGCTTGAGAGTTAATCGATTCAAAAGCTTCACTTTCGGATACTTCAGGAGGTAATTTCTCCTTCAATCCTTTTAACTAGAATTCAAAATATAATTTAGTATAATGCATAAAATGTTTATTTTGATAGTAAAAATTTAGAGCAAACCTGTTCAGCAACATTTTTTAGTGCTTCTGTTGCTGCTTTATGCTTAGAAGAGTGTTTTACAGCTAATTCAGAAGCTTCTTTAGCTGCTTTTTGGAATCTTTGTATTTCTGTACCTTGATTATTACATCTCTCTTTCAAATTCTTAACCTAAAATTAGAGAAAAAGTGTAGAGTAATGAGTTATATTAGTTATAGTGTTTGATAAAATGAAAACTAAGGACAAGAATTTACCTGACTCTGCAATTTTGTCATTTCTTGGTTCATAACGTCATTAGTCTTCTTCAAACTATCGATAACGCTTCTTGAAAATCCAGAAGTTCGGGTAGGGCTCGTCTTTCTTGCGTAAGGCGATGAGGATCTTGCAGGTAAAGGCGAGGAGTATCTTCCAGGTAAAGGAGAGGAAGATCTTGGCGATGGCATTAGTCCAGCTAGTTGACGCGGTGGAATAGCAACATGACCAACAGGTTTGAAAGCATTTTGAATCGCGGTAAGAGAACTCGGGAATGCAATGTCTTTAAGTTGTTGGAGAGATGGAACTTGCGAGGCACGCATATTAGAAGAATCAAGTTTAGGCCTTGATGACTTGTTTGGTTTTTCTAAGAGAATTTTAGACGATCTTGTTGTATCTTTATGTACTCTTACCGAGCCGTCTACTGACCGTCCATGACTTGCAATATTATTCCTGTTTGCACTAGAAATATAACCAGACTCCGCGGCTTTGAGTTTACTGTAACACGCATCGCATACACGGTGCGGTTTCCCTGGAGTTGGAGCTAATGCTGCTTTTAAAGCTTTCTTTGAACTACAAGCATGGCAATGGACTAAACCACAATTATAACAATTGTGTCTCTTCCGGGTAAATCCAAACGCTTGGCGACAACCAGAGCAGATCGACTGATCTGCTCCGGATACCCATTTATGAATACAGATACTCGAGGTGAAGTTTGAGCCGCAAGATAAGCTTTTCACATGCCGGTCTCTTAAGGCTTCAACTAAAGTTGGTGTTTTTCTATCATCTGTATCACCATGTCCTAATCTTCCATTAGCACCTTTCCCCCAAGTGAATACTTCGCTTCTCGATGTCAAAACCGCTATATGATGATCTCCGCAAGCGATTTCTTCCACGAATTCTCCGACTAATCGGTCTTGCACCAAGCAAGGTAATTTACCATCAGAGATTGTGTTACCTAGTTGACCATGTGAAGTCCCTCCCATTGTAAAAACATGTCCTGATGTCGTGAGTGCGACGGTAAATGTATGTCCACAAGCAATTTGATGAAAATTGTAGTCAATAAGTGAAGAGACACAAGTGGGAAGCAAGTAAGTCTCTTTATTCCCATGTCCTAACCTATTTTTATCACCATCACCCCAAGTAAACAACTTTCTGGATGACATACTTGTACCCGTTTGACCCATAACCTCTACAATTGCTGCGGTATGCCAAACGCTACAAGCAACTTTCACGGTTTTTAACCCGTTTAACGATTGTACTTCCTTAGGATGTGAAAAACTTTCTCTATTTCCATGTCCTAAAACACCAAACGCTCCATCACCGAAAGTGAATAGCTTCCCATTCGCGGTGGCCAAAGCGGAATGCCACGTGCCACACGCAACGGATAGTACTTGAAGACCTTCTAAGGGACCAGAAACTCTTTTTGGTATCCAATGACTAATATCACTACCATGTCCTAAAAGCCCAACATTATGGATTCCATCTCCCCATGAAAACAAATCTCCAGAGGTTGAAACAACACAAGTATGGTACTCTCCACAAGCAACAAAGTCTATGTTGGTTAAAGCAAGAAACTCAACGAGTTTCGGACGACAAATATCGACTTGAATACCATGTCCAAGCCTTCCTCCAGCTTCTTCTCCCCATGTAAACACTTCTCCTTGTCTTGTCACAAGCGCGACATGCCTTACGCCGCAAACAATCTGGTGAACATCAAGAACAACGTTTGATTCCAATGGTCTTGGAGTTAGCACATCTGTTTTAACTGTTTCTTTACTAATACTCCCATCTGGTAATATCCCTTCGCTCCAAACCTCGCCCCAAACGTAAACATCACCTAAAGATTCTATATCATCTGGACCGGATCCACTTGAACAACTTGGTGTGCTTGAGACACTAATCCGAAAACCATCCGTACTTGGTCTTAACATGTTTCCACGTTCATATCCAACATCTGAACTACCGATATTGATTGGGGAATTATGATAACTTAAATCTATCGATGTCCTACCTCGCGGAATATTGTTTGGGATAAAGTCTATTGATTGACGACCAACTGAGAAGCAGTCACTGTCATTTATCTGGAAAACAACAACAAAAAATAGGCATATAGATTCAACTTCAGCAAGTATAGTAGACTAAAAAAACATTGGACAAATAAAAATATAGAGCGTCTTTGTAAACTATCTCATAATTTGTAATAATCATAAATCCAGCGTTAGAAAAAACATACCTCAGGAATCTCACTTCTTGCGCGTCTATTACGACTTCTTTCAATTAAAAATTTAAGGCCAGCAAACCAAACTTCGGTCTCAGCTTTATCTTTACAAATCTATAAGGAAATTTGGAGAAAAAAAAAATACAAATATGATAAGTGAAATTTTTATTATATAATCTAATTTGAAGAAAGCAAAAGTGGTCTCTTTACTAACCAGATCAAGTGATCTTTCTCTATTGTTATATAAAAGTGAAAATGACAAGTGATCTTTCTCTGGACGCAAAAATCTCTTAAAAACAGCCTGTTCATGATGATAATAAGTTGTTACAAATCACAAACAATTTTGCTCTTTGAGTAAATATTTGGTAATTAAGTTATACAAACTCACAGTTCTTTGCCCGGGTACGATTCGAGAAACGTCAGATAACTGCACACCTTTTTCTTCTCCACGCGAAAACCAAATCAACGCTTTTTCATCCTGTCATCAACATTAATATGGTTATAGCATAACCTAAGAGAGAAGCATAAAAAAAATGCATATATATACATATTTTTGTTCATAATAAGTAGACCTACCGGAGAAAGCCTGAATGCACGAAATTTAGGTTTCCCTTTCCGACTGTACTTGACTAATTGAGTTCCCTTTTTCAAAATAATAATAGCCTACAACAAAATGAGAAAGTGAAATTACAATGAGAGTGGTGAATTAACCACAAAAAGTGCATAGTTCATAAGAGATCCAAATTCAAGAATAACACATAACTTTTACTACAAGTATATTAAAAACAAGCAAATAACAAACTCAAATAGCTCCCTTGTCCAAATCGAGAAAGATTTCTTTATCTAACCTAAAATTGCAAATTACACACAATCTTGGTTGTTCTTTCATACTTTGTGTATTTATTTATATTAAAGAAAATGAGCAAAATGATTAGTGCATGATAGTTTGATCTTGGAAAGATAAATTCATCAATGTCCACAATATAAGTATAACTGCTTTGATCGGATAATAAGAGAGAATAAAAAAGAAAGAACAAAACAAACTTGGTCGATGTCACGCTCGTGATAGAGATAACAACTAGCAGGATCTGCCATTCCATCTGAGAAACCCGAGAGAAGAACGTCGGATAAACTCAAGAAGCATCAAGTGTTGTAATTCACCTGTCTTCATAGATGCATTTGTCGTCAATTCCTTTCTCCAGCTTGATCCGTTTCAACTCTCATCCAATATTCTTTAGACTATCAAAACATATCAACGCATCAAAACATATTTGAATCTTGATATGAGGAAATGTGAGAATGGTTTAGTGGAGAGCTAATATTTTTGGGAGACGATCGCCATTTTAGGAACGTTTGAAGCTACCATAGAATTAGCCTCAGAGTTTAGCGCTCTTCCCTTCTCTCTTACCACGTTTCTCTGTCTTATTATTTATTTTTATTTTTAAAAATTATGAGTAACATTTATCTTAAAATAGAAATTTTAATCAAGGGTTGTTAATGTTACGTGATGTTGTGAGGAAGCAATATTTGTTTAGTTGTAAGAGATTAGACCAATTCAATGTTTTAGTTTTTGCAACGTCCACTAAACATGGTTTACGATCACGACCAATTGTAGTCGCTACAAATAAATAGAACTAGAAAACTGTAATCACAACTTGATGTTGTAAGATGAATAATCTCCGTGAGGAGTAATGATATTAACAGGTGCCTTATAAAGACTTACAAAGGAGTGCTCTACAAGTCGAGTATATTCTATACAGATATTCAGGAATCATAATAAGGAATATTTCCTATATTCTAACACTCCCCCGCAGTCTAAGCGGGAGGCTTCCGGATTCTGAGGCTGGAACGAAAATCTTCAAACAAGGGTGTAGGAAGCCCTTTAGTAAAAATATCAGCATATTGTAGAGCAGAAGGAACGTGAATGACCTTAACAAGTCCCAAAGCAACCTTCTCACGAACGAAGTGAATGTCTATTTCGATGTGTTTAGTGCGTTGGTGTTGAATGGGATTAGACGACATGTACACCGCACTCACATTATCACAATAAACAACAAAAGCCTTAGAAATGGAGATACCAAGTTCATGAAGAAGCTGCCGTACCCAAGTAAGATCAGCGACCGCGTTGGCAACACCACGATACTCAGCTTCAGCACTAGATCGAGAGACTATTTGTTGTCGTTTAGCAGACCAAGAAACCAGATTGTCGCCAAGAAACACGCAATAGCCGGATGTGGAGCGCCGAGATGTGGGACAACCAGCCCAATATGCATCAGAGTAGGCAACCAAGCCAGCAATAGACGTGCGATGAAGTTGAAGACCATGAGAGATGGTACCTTTGATATACCGTAAAATACGCTTGAGCGCATTGAAGTGTGGCTCGCGCGGATCATGCATATAGAGACAGATTTGGTGAACAGCATAGGAGATGTCCGGACGAGTGAAGGTGAGATATTGAAGCGCACCGGCAAGACTTCGATACAATGTCGGATCAGAAACCGGCGACCCATCATCAGTAGCAAGCTTCGATTTGGTGTCAACGGGTGTGGTACATGGGTTACAGTTTGTCATGTTAGCCCGATGAAGAAGATCAGCCGAATAGTTTTGTTGACTGAGAAACAAACCAGAAGCATTCGGAGTGACACTAATCCCGAGAAAGTGATGCAACGGCCCCAAATCTGTCATGGAAAACTCGGAATTGAGAGACGCGATGATCGAGTGGAGAAGATAAGTAGTTGAGGCAGTGAGAGCAATGTCGTCAACATAGAGAAGCAAATATGCGAGATCATGGCCACGACGTAGAATAAATAGAGACGGGTCAGAAAGACTCTGCCGAAATCCAATCTTCCGAGCAAAGAGAGCGAATCGAGTATACCAAGCACGAGGAGCCTGTTTCAACCCATAGAGAGAACGATGAAGAAGACATACGTGATCGGGTTTAGAGGGATCACGAAAACCCGGAGGTTGATGCATGTAGACGGTTTCCTTGAGGTCACCATGAAGAAAAGCGTTCTTGACGTCTAGCTGATGCAATGGCCAGCGACGAGAGGTAGCGACACTAAGAACCGTCCGGATGGTAGTGGGTTTGACAACGGGGCTGAACGTTTCATCACAATCGATACCAACCTGCTGAGATTTCCCATTGGCAACGAGCCGTGCCTTATACCGAACCAGCTTCCCATCTGCATTGAACTTATGCCTGAACAACCACATACAACGAATAATATTAGTATTCGCGAGCCGTGGTACTAAAGACCACGTTCCCGTTTTAATAAAAGCATCATATTCTTCATTCATAGCAGGTGTCCAGTTTGGATCTCGTGCCGCGTGGACATGGGATAAGGGTAGTGGGGAAACAGTAGTGGTATGGAGACATAGACGCTTGACGGGTTTACGAATGCCATCCTTACCACGAGTACGCATATGGTGGTCATTGATAACAGGAGGTTGAGCTGGTGAGGTCGGAGGCAATGAGGTTGGCGGAGACGCCGGTGGAGAGGGAGAGGATGGTGGAGATGGTGACGGTGATAGCGAGGGAGAAGATGGCGGAGAAGGAGATGGTGATGGCGGCGTCGGAGGAACATCGTCATCCGGAAGGATAGTGATTCGTGGGGAAGGTGGAGACGGAGTCACGGGATCAGTCGAGATGGTTGACGATCGAGTGGCAAATGGGAACACAGTCTCATCAAAGACAACATGGCGAGACAAAATGATCCGGTTGTTAGCGAGGTCGAGGCAACAATAAACACGATGATCCGTCGGGTACCCAAGAAACACACATGCAGAAGAGCGAGGAGCGAGTTTATGAGGAGAGGTGGCCAAGGTATTCGGATAGCAAAGAGACCCAAAGACTCGGAGGTGATGGTAGTGAACCGGTCGGTGATACAGCAGCGAGTATGGAATGGCATGGGCAATGGCCGTGGATGGTAGAATGTTAAGTAGATGAGCCGCAGTAGAGAGGGCTTCGGCCCAATAAGAGAGAGGCATAGAGGCTTGGTGTAGAAGAGACCGAATCATGTTGTTGATGGTTCGGATCATACGTTCAGCTTTCCCATTTTGTTGAGAGGTGTAAGGACACGAGAAACGTTGAACGGTGCCACAGGAAGACAAATATTGTTGAAGCTTGCGATTGGCATACTCTCCTCCATTATCACATTGAAGAGCAAAAATTTCGATGCCAAAGTGCGTACGAACATACGCGGCAAAGTGCATGTAATACCCGAGCAAGTCACTCTTGCGACGGAGGGGGTACACCCAGACAAACTGTGTAAAATCATCTAGAAAAATTGCATAGTATTTTAGACCGCTGATGCTAGAAATAGGAGACGTCCAAATGTCAGAATGAACTATCTCAAAAGGTTTTGTTACAACCGTTGAAGAAGAATAAAAAGGCAAACAAACATGTTTGCTTATTTGACACGCATGACACAAAGACGTCATGTCGGTCTTATAACTAATAAAACCCAAAGAAGCGAGAGAGGAGAGAACTGCTTTGCCAGGGTGGCCAAGACGACGATGCCATAGCTGAGCAGGAGAAGAAGACGCAGACAGAGCGAGAGGAGAACTTGACGAAGCTGGAGAAACCGAGTAGAGAGGCCCTGAACTATCACATCGGAGAAGCTTGACCTGGGTATTGAGATCCTTTACAGAGAAACCAAAAGGATCAAACTCAACAGAACACCAATTATCAGTAGCAAAACGACGAACAAAGATAAGGTTTTTAATCATGGATGGGCACACAAGCACATGGCGGAGGTGAAGAGGTCGAGAGGATGATGGGAATCGGGTATGGCCAATGGAGGTGGTACGGGCAAGAGATCCATTACCGACAGTTACATATGGTAAAGAAATAATGCTTTTATAAAAATGGGAACGTAGCGTACCTGAATTGTTGGCGATGTGGTTTGTTGCACCCGTGTCCATGTACCAGACCGAGTCAGCTGGATCTTGTAGACTCATGGTGTTGAACGCATGAGTCAACTGTTGGTGTGGTGTCGCTTGAAGCATATGTGCTTCATGAGTCTGCGGACGGGGTCCAAGTATTTCTGGCGCCGTAGGTGGAGAGGTGTGCGAGTGGTAGGGGTAAGGAGCAGATTGTTGATATGCTGGTGATCCCCATGGTGCATAGCCAGGCGCAAACGGTGGAGGAGGATACCACGAGAGATTAGGCGAGTAGTGTGGTTGCCAGTTGTTGTAGCGACCACGGCCACGTCCGCGGCTTCCTCTGCCACCACGATGTCCGCGTCCACCGCGGTTACTGTTGTTGTTGTTGTAGGTTGGCGAGGACACGGAGGATGGAGCAGACGCAATGAGGACATTGGGTGTTGACGATGATGGTGGTAGGGTGGGAGTCGACTTCGTTTGTTTGGACAAACGGGTCTCTTCCATGAGTAGCATGGAACGAGTTTCGGAGAAAGAGGGGAACGGGTTCTTGTGCATAATAACATTGACAATGTTATCGAATTTGTCGGATAAACCATGGAGGGTGTGCATCACAAGAGCCCGATCAGAAACAGGTGCGGCGAGATTTGTGAGAAGATCCGATGTTGTCTTCAGCTTTTGGCAATAATCGTGAATACTGAGCTCTCCGATTTCGAGAGTACGAAGATCGTTTTCCAGTTGGTAGACTCGGCCTTCTTTGTTGTCACGGAAGAGGTTTTCAATGGACTTCCATAGTTCATGGGCGGTGCAATTCTTCTTGAGGACCGAATCGAGAAAAGATTCGGAGATGGTGCCGTAGATCCACATCTTGATGAGACCATCGCGTTCTTTCCATTTGGTATCGGTGGCAGCAGCTGCAGTGGTGGTTCCGTCGAGGTTTCCGGCAACCCCGAAGGCAAGACAGTGAGTTTCGAGTAACTCACGCCATAGGTCGTAATTGAGCTTGTCCATATTAAGGATAATAGGAACATAGGCTCGGATCTGAGAGATCGTAAAGGGTTTGTCAACTGACACGACTTGAGATTCGGTCTTGGTGACGGAGAGAGGAAGTGATAAGAGAGGAGGTACGAGAGTAAGAAGAGAAGAGAAGAGAGCGGAGGTGGGAGCAGATCTCTAGCAAAAACAAGTTTTTAGGGTTAGGGTTTTGCTAGGAGGCTCTGATACCATGTAAGATGAATAATCTCCGTGAGGAGTAATGATATTAACAGGTGCCTTATAAAGACTTACAAAGGAGTGCTCTACAAGTCGAGTATATTCTATACAGATATTCAGGAATCATAATAAGTGAATATTTCCTATATTCTAACAGATGTAAGTGAATATTTGGGTTCCACTCGAAAAGAAACAGCACCATACCATTGTAGTAGTGTGTAATTCATAAGATGCAACATAAACTTAAAATATGTATAATTTGAATTGTATAGTAATAATGTGGTTTTAACCTTTTATAACTAGGATTTTGGATACAAAATATATTCATCTTAATATAGCAAATGTAAACGAGAGAGTGAAAGATAAAGTTTTGGTTTTTTTCTTTTTGGCATCGAGAAAAAATTTCCTTTTATGAGCAACATATAAGCCAATAAGCCATATGTTGCATGTGTACTAAATTTTAATACATATAGTAAAGTTTTGTACCGTTCTCTATTTGTTTCAACGAAATAGGGAGCCGTGCAAAAACAAATATATATATTTCATATACAAGATGTGCCGAAAGTTGGTTTGGTTCATAATAAATTGAAGAATGTTATACTTTTTTGCCAGAATCCCAGCTTTGCCATCTCAAGGAAGCTAAGACAACCTCACTTTCTATTCCCTACCTTATCACAAAGCAATGGCATTTTAGTAATTTAACAAATGAATGAAGGTTTTTAATTTATCACCTTCAAGTAAAGTATCATGAAAGACAATTTTTTCATCAATAACCATTTGTGATTTCTATCAACACATCAACTCTCTAGAAAGAAAACTAGGAGGAAGAAACAAAAATCACCAATTAATGGCTCTTTTGCGCTTTAGCAAGAAGAAATATGAGGTGAAACGGGCATTGAAAAGGCTCACAAAGAAGCTCATATCCAAACTAAGAGACCTCGATTGCTACATCGATCCGAGATTCGACTTCTCATCTCCTTCGTGTCATCTCTCGCCGTCTCATCATTCCTTTCAATAAAAGGTACTTTCAAAACACTGTCACTCGAACCCGTTTTAACAACTACTATAGTCATGGTCACGACCAGAGACAATGGTCCCGGTTCCTCGAATTCTTCTCTAGTCCTTTTGCCAAAAGAAAATGTATTAGAAGGCAAAGTAAAACCAATTACTTGCAAATCTACCAATACCAAAGCCAGGGGATGATCATGAGCGAGGAGAAATTTTTGGGGCTAGAAAGGGAAAAAGAAGAACAAGAGGGGCCGCATAAGATTGTTGATTCGATGGAAGATGCGTGGAGGAGAGTGGTGGCTGCATCGCCGCACCTTAGGAGGGTGGACGATAGAGCCAGCAAATTTATCTATAAGTTCAAAGAGGAGATGAGAATGGAGAAAAGAAGATCTTTCCTTGAGTTTCAAGAAAGGTTAAAACGAAGTGCTTGATCTATTTATTATTTCTTCTACTTGTGTTTTTTTTTTTTTTTTTGTTCTTTACTTCTATTTATTCTACTTGTGCGAAACCATTGGTGTTGGAGGAGAATTCAACTCTTTGATAATTCAAGATCTATGATCAAATCAAAGATTATTTGTCGTTTTTTGGTTTCTTCATTTTAAAATTAGTTTGTTGATTTTTTCCAAATGAAGTAATTTGTTGATACATTCATCCCATGGCTAACAACAAACGGGCCCTATTAGTTGATCTCTAATCAATCCTTTACATTATTTGGCTATATAGATTGTAGTTTTGTATATTTTTCAAATTCCATGGAAACAACAAATTATTTTGTTGGTTCTTCTAAAATTAGATCCGTTGATTGTTCTTTTGTAAACAATTTTCCTCCGGATATTGGATGGTTAGCTTAAATCCACAAATTTATAATGCCCGGATCGAGCACAAGGTTATGTATCTTCCTATGTAAGCAAGACATTTTCGTTTGAGGTTGACAGTAAAAAAAACCTATATGGTGATTGCTGAATCAAACAACAACACCAACAACAAAAACGTTGAATCACATGATTTTTATATATAATTGATTTGGGTCTCTTTTTAACTTCTTATAGAAGATAATCTAAACAATGAGAATAATGGTATGTTTCGACGATAAGCTAATATTATCAAATAAAATCAATGATTTGAAGTTTGTAGCACATGGGTTTAGTGAGGGTTAGTCTTCGGATAATACTAAAGCATCTGGATGTACATAGTTGAAAAGTTATAAAACAAACCAGAAACGATATGAAAGTTCCTTAAGAAAACAAAAAAAAGGAGACAGTTACTATTCACATGCTTGGTGCTTTCCTTGTTGGATTTGAGCTAAACTTGGACATAATTCAGAAGAAGTGAGCAAGATGATATGCATTTAGGATTTCAACCGTGATCCACTCGTGTGTGTTTATTTTCTCCAGCAATTGTGTAAGATTTTGTTGTCAGTCGATAACTTACTACAACACAATACAACTTTAATCTGCTCGTCGACTAATAAACTCACTTCAAACTTCCTACTCTTCAAATTGGCTTCTTCAAGTGTTAAGAACTCACTCCATGACTTGGATGATTCGGTACTAGTTGTCACCCATACCTTTTTTTTCTGAAAAATCAAAACTTAGTACTAGTTAACAGCTCTTCTCTAACCATTGCTAAAGCCACATGGATAAAAGGAAAAGGTTGAGGAAGAGATACATACTTTGAAAATTTTCTATTGAAAAATCAAAACGTAGTACAGAATTATTCTGACCCTTATATCCAATAAGTATTTCCCTTCATAGACATGCCATCAATATCCCTTGGATGTAAGCACCACTTGTCAGTCACACTACCAACCCTCCAAGAATCAGAGGTAAAGTCATAGATTTGGTACTCGTGGCTGACATATTTATTGTAGATTCAAAAAACTTCGACTTGAGTATCCATCTTCAGGATCTTGTATTGCTTGATTTGTTGTCGTAACCAAGAGCAAAGATACACTTGGTTTCCTTGTAGCTGTTTATGGGTTTAATCCACTTGGTTTTCCTATAACATGGATTCCAAACCACTAGTCTATTGTCTTTGGTGGTGCATAGCAATAAATCGTTGTAGTGAATTAAAAAGTGGATATTTCAATTTCAAGTATAACTCATAAATAACAAATGGAGCAACGTTATTGTGGGTTCCATAGAGATTGATTCTCACTACGTAAACCCTAAAATTCATCAACATGACTGTTGATTGTAAGTTTGTAAACAATTTTCCTCTAGACACTAGATGGTTATCTTGAATATCCAAAGAGTTATAATGTCCGGATCGATTCTCTTGCAAAAGGAGCTCGAACACGAGGTTATATATCTTCCCAAGTAAATATACAACTGGTCACACTTGATTTAATAAATGGTGTATATGGTGATTGCTGTCCACGAAGACAACCCCAACAACAACAAAAATACGGAAGATAATCTAAGCAATAAGAATAGTAGTATGTTTCGACGATGAGCTAATATTATCAAATAAAATCAATGATTTGAAGCTTGTAGCACGATGTCGTGAGGGTTAGTCTTCGAATAAAACCAAACAAAAAATTACCAAAGCAGAAAATCTATCCTCGGGATGTAGTTGAAAAGTTATAAAACAAACCACATACGATATGAAAATTCCTAAAGAAAACAAAAAAAGGAGACTTGAGCTAAATTTGAAACAATGTGAAAGTTCCTAAATGAAAACAAGGAAATAGAGACAATTATAAGTCACATGCTTTGTGCTTTCCTAGTTGGATTTGAACTAAACTTGGAACATAATTCAGAAGAAGTGAACAAGATGATATGCATTTAGAATCTCCACCATAATTCACTCGCATGTGTTTATTTTCTCTAGCAATGTGTAAGATTTTGTTGTCAGTCGATAACGTATTACACCACAATACAACTTTGTTCTGCTCGTCGACCAATAAACTCAGTTCAAACTCCCTACACTTAAAATCGGCTTCTTTGATTGTTAGTAACTCGCTCCATGGCTTGGATGATCCGGTACTAGTTGTCACCCATAGAATTTTTTCCAAAAAATTAGTAGTTAAAAGAAAAAATTGCTCTTCTCTAACCACTGCTGAAGCCACATGGAAGCCACATGGGTAAAAGGATAAGGTTGAGGAAGAAACAGACTTTGAAATTTTTCTGTTGAAAAATCAAAACTTAGTACGGATTTATGGTGCAACCAATAAGTATTTCCCTGCATAGACATGCCATTATTTATTGGATGTAACCACCGATTCATAGTCTTAGTCACACTAAAAACCCTCCAAGGTAAAGTCATAGATTTGGAACTTGCTGAAGACTCTGACACTGATGTGACTTTCCATCTTCAGGATCTTGTACTGCTTGCATGGAGATTTGTTGTCGTAACCAAGAACAAAGGTATCAGTTTCATTGTAGCTGTTTATGTGTTTAATCCACTTGGTTTCCCCAGAACATGGATTCCAAACCACAAGTCTATTGTCTTTGGTGATGCATAGCAATAAACCGTCACAGTGAAAAACTTCACGTATATCGACTTGTGAATTAAAAAGTGGATCTTTCAAGTATAATTCATACATAACAAATGGAGCAACGTTATTGTGGGTTCCATGGAGATTGATTCTCACTACGTAAACCCTAAAATTCATCAACATGACATTCAGAGACTCTTTTGGCGCACTAGTAGAGTGTTTCTTAACAAAACTCCCACTTTTCAATAGAGCGTTCCATCTTTTCGATGCTGATCGCAATCGTGCTAGAGATTTAGCCGGAATCCTATAGAGTATCTCCTCTATTAAATCCCAAGGAAGGTCTCTCTTCTCCATAGCAATTTGTGTTCAATAAACCAAAAATCAAAATCTATTGTATGAATACGGGAGCGAGAAAGACCTATAATCCCCAATTATAGTTAGGTTATCTATTTCAAAAAGTGAGTTTTTGCACAAATTGCAAATGTGACTAAAACTACAAAAAAAAATTAAGAAACGGGTAAAATAACAAATATCTTAAAATTACAACTTGTTCATAATAAGGAAAATAAAACCATACTGTTTCAAAAGAGTGGAGGAACTCTGCTTAGTTTACTATCCCATCAATCATCTCCTCCAAGATAAGATATTGCAAAGCGATCGAATACTTGGCGGTTTTCTCGGATGTACCATCACTTCTCAAAAGAAACGATCCATCGCCATGACCTTTCATCAAGATTCAATGATTTTTTACAAACTATAAGCAAATATCGTTCTGTTCATATAAACTGAAAAGAATGAAAACCAAAACAAAACCTCTTATTGTAAAGATCATTGGGATCCATCGTTTGTAAATAAACAACGACCTCGGAGAGTCTCCAGGATTCGTCTCCGATAAGACAAGTTCGCAAGCAGCTTTCCTACTGAAACACACATAAGTTTCACAAAACCTTTTTCTTTCTCACACTTTTACTAGGAAAAGAGAGTTCACTCACTTGGCGTCGACTATAGCGTTGTGGCATAGAGCAAGAGTCCGAACCATCGCCATATCTCTACCCCGGGAATTCTTAGAGTTTCTAAAAAAACTCAAGTCAGCTAACAAAAATCAAGAATGTGAACTTGTAGAGAGAGCTTTGAAACTTACAATTGGCTAAAGTAATCACCGAAATCATCGATTACTACTGCAGTAGGGAAATCAACATGAAGATGAAACGCAGCAAAGTAATTCCTGATTCCTTCATCATCATCTACATACCTTCAAGCACATAATATTGAATTCATTCACTAACTTAATCTAAAGCTTAAGTAAATGAGTTGGTTCGTTTCTTACTTGATTTGAATTCGATTGAATACATCGGAGGAAATGTCGATTCCCTGAGGAAGAATTACGAATCTAGATTTCAATCAAAACCTTCCGATTAACGAAATTCGTTATTGATGCGAAAGGTACCTGAGAGAGAAACGGAGGATTGGATTCGATTCTTTTCCGGCGACAGATGAAGACGACGCGAGTGATTTCAGAAGCAGTCGCTAGATTGAGAGCGAATTGGAAGAGCAGAGATGTTTTGCCTCTGTAGAAGAAGAGAGAACAATCAGTGAGCGAGAGAGAGAGGACAAAAATTAGAGAGAAGCGTCAGAAGAAAAAGTACGAGGAAATCGGGCCGGAGAGGAGACTGAGGTTTTCCCGCCGGCGATTTCCGCCGCCGGAGCTCGCCTTCGCCGGGAAGAATCTCTCCGCCATTTCGGCTCACTCTATTGAAGCAGCTCGAACAAACCCTATGATTCTCTTCTGGGATTCATGAAAATTTCAAAATCGAATTACACATTTAACATTTATGAATCTAAATTGAATACAAATCACATAGATGCAAAAGCTTACATATTTCCTAAAACAAAATCAAATATGTACCAAAAGCATTCAATATGTAAACAATGCAGTCAGATTTCTTAAAAAATATCCAAGAAGAGACGTCAGATTGTAACAACGAACCAAAATTGATGAAAGTTTTGTAAATCAAACCCATTACTTAACAATATACCCAAAACTAATTATGCCCAAATTCTCCAACGTTCCCGTAAAACCACGTTTTGTCTTGTCCACGAAACGACATCGTTACACCAAACACAATTTTGTTTACTCAGCTCGTATTAATTGAAAAAATGAAAGGGTGAATTTGCTTACAAGCCAAAAAAAAAAAAATTATTATTCGTAAGCTAACCAAAATGAATCCATGTGGCATAATTATGTTCATTGGATTTAGGTTAAATGGTTAGGATTTTAATTATAGGTTTTTTTGTGGTTATTTCACCTAATTTCCCTAAATGAAATCAAAGAAATTATATACCTTACCAATGAGGAATGTTAAGGGTTACTCTCTACTCCTTTGAATAGTACAGATGACATATATTGAGGAACGTAAGGGTTAATCTCTTCTCCATCCTCATCAGTCTCTGCAGCATTGTAGGTACCAAACGCAGTGAATAAAAGTATACTACATTTTCAATATGTTTCGTCCGCTACAGGCGTATAGTAATATTTGGAGCTAAATTTTTTTAACATTCTCTAGTTCTAGAACTTTTATATGATGGTTCATCCGCAACATGCTTATAGTAATATTTGGAGCTAAAACTTTTTTAACATTCTCTCGCTCCATTAATTTGGATTCATAAAAAAGTTTTATGGTTTTATTGTATTATAAAAGGGTTAAATATTAAATATGACAATAAATCATTAGTTCTATATGTTTTGCTTAGAATTTAGGGAATTTAAAGTGTTTTGAATCCATTTATCTTCTTTTCTTTAATAATTCAAGTAGCAACTTTCCTTTTCCGCCAGAGTTGAACTTGAAAACCTCACTAAAACGACAATTATACTTTTCTTAATTATACATTCTAATCATTGCTATGTTATAATCCAATGTTTGTTGATTGATCATTTCATTAACAAGGCAATATATACAATTACTTATCATTGATTATTACTCGAACTAGCTTATAAACAAATAAATGCAATATTCTTTTCAAAACGCAACCTCTAATTAGTAAACTAACTGGCTCACATCAAAAGTTTAGAGTTTTCTTAGCCTTAATCTGCACCATACTTTCACTTTAATCTCCCCATACATGTTAAATTAGAGCCCGGCTAATAGATCTTGTTCCCCACCTGTTCTTGCCAATACATCAAACCAAAAGTCCATTTCGCTTCCGAAAATCATCTCAGTATCAACGGATCCTAAGTGCTGAAACTCTTGTTGTATCTCATCCAAACCGGTCACTTCAAGATTCGTTGCGTAGTTTTGTTCATCTTGGCTATAAAGCGCCTCGTTCCAGAAGCTCTCATCGATGTCCACTCCAAAATTTTCGAAAGAATGACAATCTTGATCGATAGTACTGATGTTTCCCGATTTGTTATCCACCTTAGTAACGTTGCTATGGCCTTCGTGGCTCATAAGTGTTACCGAAGAAACCTCGCTTGTCGAAGGTGACGCTGAGAACAACAAGCTTTCTAAAGAAGGGTTTGATGAATTTGCAAAGTCGGATTCGCTACTCATGCTTTTAGATTTCGTTTGAAATTTCGGTTTAGTACCCTTCTTTGTGTTGCTGGTTTTAGGTTTAGCCGGTTGGTAATCTTCGAGTCTTTTCTTTAAGTGAGTGTGCCATACGTTCTTGATCTCGTTATCCGTTCTTCCTGGCAATTTTGCTGCAATGGCGGACCACCTAGAGACAATACCAAAAGAAGAAATATAACGTTAATACAAAAAAAAAAACAAAGAGCGGATTTTGGTACTATTACTTTCATATAATAGTGGACCAAAACATGTTTCTTGCGATGATTCTTGTATGGTGGGGGAATGAAATAAAACTTATATGTACATATGGCGTATATAGGTTTATAAACTTATATGTAAAAGTAGAATTAAGAATGTAAAGTAATACCTATTGCCAAGGATTTGGTGCAAGCTGATGATAGCATCCTCCTCTTCTTTAGTGAAATTGCCTCTTTTAATATCAGGTTTTAGATAATTCATCCACCTTAGCCTACAACTCTTCCCACATCTCAAGAGACCTATAATAATAATAACCATCAACGTTAAGAAAATCAAATTTAGGAAATTAGACTCTATATATATATAACAAGTAGGGTATTATTATTAAATTTTTCATACCAGCTTGCTTAGGGAGAGCTCGCCAGTTACTATGGCCATGTTTGATGATAAAAGAGATCAAAATTTGATCTTCTTCAGGAGTCCATGGTCCTCTCTTTAACCCCATCTTCTCGCAGCATGGAGCTCTTCCCATCTTACAATGATGTCTTAAAAAAAGTTGAAGTTTTGTCTTGTTGGTAAGATTATGTGATGAACAAAAATGCTTATGAGCTAAATGATCAAATCTTGTTGTGAGCATATGAGAATGACTGAATTAAGGGTTTTGAGTATTTATACTGAAATAGTCAAAACGCATGTGGGAGAATTCAAAAGCATTTGGTGTGCTTCTTGGAAAGAGGATGAGAGAGAGAGATAATTGGCACCTTTGTCAAAAGCATGTTTAGAAAATATGTGTAATAATATATTTCTTGTGGGAATGAATGATATTTGTTTTAGGGACCGCATTTTAGAACATACTATATACTATAATAATAGTTGGTCTGCATGTATATATAAAAATATGTGTAGAGTTGTAATAGAGTTATGTGGTGCAAGTGATTGCTCCGAGTAAAAACAAAGTCGTCGGGTAGGACGCACGAAGAGCATTATAATGAGCCCACACGTACATTGTTTTAGAAAATCAACGTTTACGGATTATATACGACAAAAACAAAAAATCAACGTTGGGTGGATTACATGTTGACCCAAAAACACACTATTCTTCTACCGGCTCGTAAAATTTAAAAGTAATGTTTTCTTTCTTAAAGTTAAAACTTACGTAAATAAACTTGCTTTATTAACGTCGTCCATTTCTAATTATTATGTATATTTCTAATTATTGTGATCCATGGCATGCATATATGTATTATATTTAGTTCATTCTTTTTGAGATTATTCCTCTTTCAAAAAAGATTGAATTAGGGGAAAAAATGAAATTTCAAGTGTTTAACCACTACTCGACCATACCTTTGGTTTATATATGTATCTATTGTGTTGTGATAAAAAAAGGAAAAAATGGGCACTAGTAGAAATATATTCATGAATATGTTTATGCTGAAGAATATGACCATAACTGCCGGCCATTCTTTATCATAACATACTTCGGGGCGGATCTAGAACAAAAATTGACTGGAGGCAAAAGTTTATTAATTTTTAATATTAAATTTAAAAATGTTTTTTTATAAAATACATAAAAAATTATATTAAGTATTATAAAATAAGTTATGGTTCAAAAAATATGTTCAGGTGACATGAAAAAAATTAAGCGTATATATTAAGAGTTTAGTTTTTTATCAGCTATGAAGAATTTTCGTTGATTAATTATATTGGATATTTTGCTTTATCTATTTCTAAACTTATATATGGTAGTTGAGCTGTAAAAAATGGATCTACGTTTTAGATATCACTACCATAACGGTAAATCTGATAATCTCACAAAAGGAAAAAAGGAAAACTTGTGACCAAAAAAAAAAAAAATAATAAAGGAAAACCTGTGGTTATTGGTTGATGAATTCTTAAGGAGTTTTAGAATTTTTAAAATTATGTGAAGTTTGTAGAGAGTTTTGTGTATTTAGAAAATATAGTTATTAGAATTCTAAGAATCCAATGGTTTTATGAGGTATTCTCAAAATTTTCTTTAATGAGTAAAATTAGAACAAATCTATCAACCAATAACAGTAGTATCTAATAGATTTATAAAATCACTAAAAACTAAACATTTTGAATAACAATGGATTTTCAATGGAATTTAAAACTTATCAAAAAAAAAATAACAATGGATTTCATTATGATTATCATAATCCGTAAATCAATAGCAATGGAGTCTAAAAATTTGAAAACTCCTTAAGAATCCATCAAATAACCCCCTGTAATGTTGAATCTGTATATACCATACTACCACCTACATGGTGAAAGGAATAATACGTATGGGATTGACTAAAAGTGTTCTTGTAGTTAAATGTCCACTATAAATTAGTATTACTTTACATTTTACGCAAGAAAAAAACCAACAGTGGATGCATAACTTAATTCTAACGTGGGTGCACTAACTCGATCTCTCATAAAATTACAATGGTCACAAAATTATGACTGGGTGCACGTGCCCCCTCTTTCTATATGGTGGATCCGCCCCTGACCTACTTGTCTGAGAAAACTTTTAATAATGCACATATGATATTTTTTTTATTAAAAAGACATGTTTTCATTTACTGAAGTAATACATAACTTGTGTTTGTACTAGTAACAATACTTATGTTTATTAATTAATGACAAAAATGACAATGTAAACTACCTATTCATGGAACTTAAATGTTGGGTTATTTGTTAATAAGCCTGCATGCATGTACAGATTTCAAATATTTTCAATGTGGTTTCATTGGCTATGTGTGCTGCAAAACTAAGACTGAAATCTGGTATCTCAGCGTAATTAAAAAATTTGACAATATAATGGAAATACCATATGAATTATCGAAAATCATTCTCAGGACACATTTGCTTATTTTTCTAATATTGGTTATATAGGCATGTGTATTCTAAAATTGCCGTAAATATGTTTGTTTAAAAAGATACTTGTAATATGAATTATAAGATATATGCAAGAATTTTTAGTTATAATATGTATGTACGTAATTATTCTTAATTTTACTTTATCCAAATTATTTTTAAAAATTAGTTATTGTACAGCATCAGAGTGGGCTTCGAAAAAACAGCTATCTGTAAGGATTGTAAATTTCTCTCCAGTTTAAAAATATATATAACCTCCCCTTTAGTATAAACCAGATTATCTCAAAGTAAACAAAATAAAATTTCTGACGGAGCGATATAGCGCATGTGAAGCAAGTTGACTAAACGCGTTCATACTCATTGCACCCGTTCAACACATACTTTAACCCTCCTCAGTCCTCAATATATATACTTTCTTTTATTTTTTCTTTTCCTATTAACAGGAAGCTTTTATTCAAAGTATTTTGGGTCAAACAAAGAGGCCTACGACAGATTTCAACATATCTATAAATTAAAACTAAGAAATTAAACTTTCTCTCTTATTACCAAACTACTTACTGTTTAGAAGAAATCTGATGGGGTGGAATGATCATTTGAAATCTTTTTTTTTGCCGTACTATAGTATAGTAAAACTGTAAGGAGAAACTAAATAATTAAGTACTCTTATCATATATTTTTCTTTATTGAAAAAGGTTTCAGCTACATAACATAATTGACCACAATTAAAAATTCATGAACTGAAATGTTGAATTAATTTTGTGGTCCTGCAAACACATAGAAGTAATTTTGTTCGATTACGTAAATAATTTTCATATGCATGCAGAAATATAATAGTTATCACCTCACATTTATATAGAAGTTTATGCCATAATCATCATCAATAATATGTGGAAATTGTCACAAATGATATGGTTTGATTGGTACTGTCAATGTACTGCATTTTGTATAATCATTTAGTATGATGATAAATAAAAATCAATACTATAAAAAGAAATGGTACTATCATTTTACCACTAGTATTATATAGTTTGAAATGTGCCACTCTCCAAGCACCATTGATTAAAATCAAGTTGTGTGATCTAAAACAAATGACAAAGTGTGTTCTCAAATGTAAATACATAAAATTGTTGATATTTGGTGTAACGTATGCAAACGTTCGTATACATATCAATAGTTAGTGTATTAGGGGCCATTTTCTCTTGATCTTGAAAGTCATGTTTCCAAAACTAACCTACCATCAATACCCCTATGTTAAATGTGGACGCAAACGTTTCTAAACATCTGGTTTAGTTAGGGACTATTATTTTTTTTTGGTTTATGATGCTAATTTATGTATATACTTAGGAACTTTTCTCCATGTTTCTTTAATTTTTAAGATTCAAATCTGAATTCAAGGGACTCTTAAACAAGAAGAGCTTATAACATTTTGACTTCAGGGAAATAAATAACATAAAATATATTTGATACATTTATGTACCTTATAAGCAGCCAAACAGGCAGATAGCTGAAGAACGAAAGTAGTTGCCAAGCCATATCGTCTAATTGATAGTTTGATACTAAATTAATAGTTTAAAAGTATAAACAAATGTAAAATAGTGGAATAAATGATAATGTGAAAGCATGGCATCCTTGACTGTTTAATTTGGAAAAATAATTAATCAAATATACTAATCCGAGAATTATATACACGTACTTCTGAAATGATCATATTCCCAAAATAGCATAATATAATCCTCGAATTTGATTTTGTGAAAGTAAAAGCTGACTTTGAAATAATGATTATAAGAAAGTCAACCCCATATTTTATAACATAGAAATCATTAACTCCGGTGCTGAATTCGAAGAACTATTATATGGGTATAATATAAATATTATTAACATACTAATTTTTTTTATTGGGTTTTAAAACGCGTTTATAGAATAGAATCGTAAGAAAAAACTAAAGTCGCAATAGTACGTACGGAGTGAGAGAGGAAGATTGGGTTTGGTGCTTATGTCCTGTCTCCGAAATAGTCGCGGATATTTTATAAATTATAGGACCATTTGTTCCACTATTTGCACCTCTTTTTTAATCATTCTTTCAATAATATATTTGGGAACTTTGGATTTCCTTTTTGATACTGGTCTTTCTCCTCCCACGGGTCAATGATAGATTTAGTTGCGTAATAGAAACTTGTTAAATTTAGAATATATAATAAGTATGTGCGTTCACACTCGATAGACTAAGATATTCTTTTTTTTTTGTCCCGTAATGAGATTATTTATTTCATAATTTTAACAAAATTAATCCAAAATGATTTGTTGATATTTGTTTGTTGTTGTTGTTGTTGTTTGTTACATGATTTTTTTTCCTACGTAAATAACATGTCCTTTGTAAATTTGAATATGAAAGATAATGTAGCGTTGATATTATGGCAAATGTCTATGCTATACATTGGTTTGTTTATGTACATAATTACGAATATTTTATTTTATTTCAATGATAATTTTTTGATCAAATCTAATTTTTGCAAACTGTACATGATGATCTACAACTGTCATTTAAATTTCACATATACATATTAACAAATTTACTATTTAATTATTATATAGTGGCAACACAATTAACTATAAGTCTATAACCAACCATTATTAGTACAAGCTGTCTCGGTTGATGATCTAATACTGCTTTACATTTACCTAGGCTAAAGTAACACATTTGACGTTAATTTCCAACTATGACCAATCTTACGAAATGACTAAACTACACCTATAACAATGACTAAGTTGTATAGCTATAACTATACGTCCAAAGTTTGGTTATCGATCAACTTCTACTCTTATAATTTAGTTCCAAATTATGTGAACTCAATTTTTGAAGACTTGGTGATATACAATTAATACCTCATCCACTGGAGACTGGACCAAGACTAAAACTATATATAGTTGAACTTACATGTGTGTGTGTGTACAAATGTCCAAGATGCTTTTCATTATCACAACGAATTGACATATTAATACCTACGCGTTCTTATTTACCATAATTTATGCCAATACTTTGACTTCACACACACGTTATACAATCTTGCAATTCATAAGGTTCTTGGCATTGAATTGACCAATTTAGTTGCGTTTTAGTACAAATTATCGTTTTAGTACAGATGGATACAGGTTATCTGGAAAATAAAGATTGGTGAATCTTATTACGTGTACTCCTTAATCCAGAAACTTAAGTTATCTAGATTTCGTATGTATGCAGGAAAACTTGATGTTCGTGATGATATTTGTAATGGACGACTTCAAATTCTCTAGACATATTAAACAAGTCTTATACAAACTATTAGTATATAGTAAATATAGTATATATATATATATATATATATTCAAACATGAGAAATAAAAAAGAATAATCTGTTACAGAACAGTTTATATTACTCTAACTTGAAAAATAATAATAATATGAAGTACGAATATCCAAACTCAAAAGTTTCAATATTCATATCCGTATCCATATTTGCATGTATGTATTTGTTAGTATCTAAAAAATTACAAAGATTTTTTTGGTTGGGGGAAATTTATCATTTAATATCATCTCAAAGGTTGAAAGCATATTTTGCTAGAGTGTATGCCATTATATTGTCTCCCTGATGAATACAAATAAACAAAATAAAATTCAAAGTGATTGATACTTGACTTGATATATGATAAGATACCATTGAGTTCCAAAAAGGAAAAGATTGTAGCATCCGCAAACTAAATTGTCGAATTTGGTGAGGGGAGTGTGTCGATCGACACCATCGTTATGAACGGGTTTGTGGTTCGATTTTAATTGCGGTTTTGTCTCGGTTTGGGCGGAACCCTAGGTCTGCGTATATATAAAAGAGACCCAGCCGCGATTCTCATTCGTTTTTGGAGAGTTGAGAGGAGAAAAACTTATTTAGAAGGAAGTATTTGAGTTCTTGAGAGAATCGTGGGGGGGTTTTTGGTGTTTCTATCGTAGAAAAGATTCTTAGAGAAAGAGAAGTGTTCTCTTGTCGGTTGCTGCGAGTTTCCAGCGTTTTCAGGAGGGTTTCGGGTCTGAATCGTGTGCGTTATCTCAATCCTTCTTCATAGACAAAGGTGAGTGCGCGATCGTAGGTTCATCGAGGCTATTAGTTAGTTTTGATGATTGATTGTGTGATATGTGATAATTGTAATGATTGTTGATGATTTCTAGTGATCGAATTATGTTTTTTTGGTCTGTATATGTGAGTTTCGTCAGGTTCGGATCTTGGAAATCGAGAGAACGAGCTGTGAGAGGAGAGGCTTGTTCTACGGTTTATGCGACCGAAGTGCCGATCGACAGCTAGTGGTAGAGTCGATCGACACCTCTGTTGATGTAGTGTCGATCGACTCGAGTTATTGTGTCGATCGATACTGTGGTTGACTGAGTGCCGATCGACACCTAGTGGTAGTGTCGATAGACACCATCATTGTAACATTCGCGAACCAAAATATGCATTTTTGGTCTTCGTGTCGAGTGACACCAGGGGTGCGTCGATCGACACGAAGGTTTGGGGAGTGTCAATCGTCACGCTGGTGGTGTCGCTCGACACTAGTTACAGAAATCAGAACCGACTCGATTTTTAATCATCGGTTTTCGCTCGGTTTAAGGGTTGAACCTAGGGCTTGCGTATATAAGTCCTTTGGTGGTTCGTGGCCACGTTTGGAAAAAGGAAAAACGTAGAGAAAAATCTAGTGATTGTGAAGAGAGATTTTCGTGAGTTTTGTGAGAGTTTGTGTCTAGATTATTCCTTGAACGTAGAGGAATCATCATTCGTCGGTTCTTCCTTGACGTTTCAGCATTAGAATCAGGCCGTGTTCGTGGCTGTTTTCGTGGTTGATTGAGTTTCTAACCCGAACCCTTTCATTCCTAAACCGAGGTAAGTTCGCGACCATAGGTGTCTAGGCAATGATGGATTGTTTGATGGTTTCGTGATGTTTTTCGTGATGGATTTTCGTGTGAAATGGATTGATGTCATAGGTTTGGGACTCGTATCACTCGGAATCGAGTCGTGAGAGGAGAAATTCGATCTGGTGCGTTACTGAGGCGTGTCGATCGAAATCAGGAGGGTGTCGCTCGACACGAACAATTAAGCTGTGTCGATCGACACGAGCAGTTGAGCTATGTCGATCAACACATGTGGTGTGTCGCTCGACAGGAACTATTAAGTCGTGTCGAGCGACACCGAGTATCTGAGTATTCGTATTGGCTTGTCTGTTGTGCATTGTTGTGTTATGAGGTTGCTTGAATTGATATTTGATTATTAACCGGAGCCTGCTTGTTACGCCAATAGATGGTATGATCGGCTCACTGAGTATTTATGAAATACTTACGCAACTCTTTTTCCCATGTGTTGCAGGTAAAAGAAAAGTGTGATCACAGAATCATGGAGTAGGAAGAGGATGATTAGGGCTTTATTTATGTTTGTTGAACTAAGTAGAACCTGGTATTAGGTTTCTAGCTTAGTTGATTTCGGTATTCAGATTATTGTTGAATCGTTATGGTTGAATTGGTTGTTGATTCAATTGTTAATGGAATTATTGGTTTAAATTAATTTGTGTTTTCGCTGGTTATTATTTGTTGAATTGACCGTTGATAATTAATAATTGTGAGATTATTAATTCGGGTGAATTGTATTTTAAAAAAAAGTTTGGTTGTTTCTATGTGATTATGAGTTGTTGTTTTAAATTGTGTTATTGGTTGTTGTGTGGTCATTGCTGGTTATTGGCTTAGATGTACTTAACCTGTTTGAAATGACCGTCTCACTAAGTATTTGTGATAATATTAACACAACTCGTTTTTTCCATGTGTTGCAGGTAAATGCAAAGTGTGACCGCGGAATCAAGACCTTAGGGAGAGGATGATTCGGAAATCAGTTTTATTGTTACTTCTAGTGGAACCTTGTGTTTAAGTGTCTAGATTTATTAGTTTAAATTGTTGAATCCTGGAATTGAGTTGTTTGGTTATTGATTAATTTATTGGATTTAATTATTTGATTTCCGCTGAGTGTTGATAATAGTTGAATTAGCCGTTGAGGGTTTAGTATTTATGACTATACTAAATTCAGGGTAATTATTTATTTATTTAACTATTTAAAAAAATGTTGTGTTTCAGAAATGGTCTATGGATATGGCATTGATAAACTTCGACTCTCATTCTTCTTACTCATAGTTTTTTTTTTTTGTTTTTTTCTTCTAAATGGTAAATATCCTCATAAAAAAGGAAATTTGGGTGAATAACACCCAAAAAAATATATTTGAAATCTAACCAAAAATTTCTTATGTGGCTAAATCTCATCCATTAGATTTATGATTTTTTGTAAAATATTCAAATATAATTTTTTTTTTGCGTTAGACAATAAATTAACCCTAAAAAATGAAAGTTTTAGTTTTACAAATTAATTAACAAGATGATCAAACATATTCTATATAATTTTCACATATGCCACTTTTTTCATACCACTTTACAGTTATGCCATCGTTTGAAAATTTTTGCAAAAATGACATTTTTTTTTTTATTAACTTTTATATTTAAAGTATAGTTTTTGGTGGTAGAGTTTAGGCCGGGTTTGAGTTTTGAGAGAGAGAATTTTTTTTTTAATGATTTTGCCTTTTTCTATAAAAGGTAGCATGTTTGCAATAAATATTTAAGGATGACATATTTGAAAAAAATATTTTTAAATGTGGTATGTTTGTAATTCTCCCATAGTCTATTGGTCTTATGTAAAATATAAAAAAAATTATGGAAAGATCTTGGTAGAGTGAGCTTAATCGATAGCTTCTCGCTAATCAGTACTTAGGAATTCTTTGAGTACCGTCATGGGTTCAAGAGTGTCCATATGCATTGATGTCAAAAATTGGTTTAAACATTAAATAATATAAAACTTATCTAATTGGACCATTTGGCAGAAAAACAAGAAGAGTGGACATTTTAATTTACGGTAGTCTAATTAAAATGGTGAAAATGTATGCCACATACATTTTCACCATTTTAATTAGACTACCGTAAATTAAAATGTCCACTCTTCTTGTTTTTCTGCCAAATGGTCCAATTAGATAAGTTTTATATTATTTAATGTTTAAACCAATTTTTGACATCAATGCATATGGACACTCTTGAACCCATGACGGTACTCAAATTAAAATGGTGAAAATGTATGTCGTCATTTTATATGGCAATGTTTAGCAGGAGCGGTGACAGTAAACAAGCGTCTCAAATTTAGACACATCAGAGATTCAACGAACTGCCCTAGATGACCTGACCCAATAGAGTCAATTAACCACGCGTGCTTCACATGTCCGACAACAAAAGAGGTTTGGGCTCTAACTGGTCTACCGACAGATACACATGTCTTCCCGTCGGAGAACTTAAGATCCAATCTAGACTTCCTCTTCTGGCATATTCCACGTCACAGGGATACGGACGAGGTCTCCAAGGCCTTTCCTTGGATCATATGGTATATATGGAAAGCACGAAATGACAAGGTTTTCAACGAGGTAAACCGGGAAGCAACAGCAACTCTAGCCCTTGCAATCAAGGAAGCACAAGAATGGTCCGAGGCGAACTTCTCGGAACAAAGGTTACATTTGCAACCACCTGACACTGAGGACCATCACTCAGCCACCTTCACGTGCCTAGTCGATGGATCATGGAAGAGAAAAGACAAAACGAGTGGTGTGGGTTGGATCTTATAACTTCAGGATGGGACGACAGATCTACTGGGCCTGCAAGGATACAACCGAAGTCTTTCCCCCCTCCACACAGAATTCCACGGACTGCTATGGGCAATGAAATCATTAATTCGGAAAAAACGTTTTTGCTCTACCTTCGCCACGGATTCAAGGGATCTAGTGAAGATGGTAGATGCACCACATGAGTGACCCGGCTTCGAACCGGAGTTGCACGAATTGGCAAACCTTCGGGAATCTTTCCCTGAATTCAATCTCATCTACCGACAACGGGAGAATATTGCGAGAGCGGATTTGTTAGCAAGGAATGCACGCACGCGAGATAGGATCTTTTCATTTATTAGCACTTCTGCCCCCTATTGGTGTACTGATACAGACAATGTATTCGCATAACTAATAGAGAAGTGTGTTTTGTGACAAAAAAAAAAAAAAAAAAAAAAGAAAATGTATGCCATATAAGCTCGATGATTAAGACTTAACAATTGTCTGTAGTTATTGTAATTTAATATCGATCCTTTTTAATTAAACTCGTTGTCTCGTTTTTACAAAAAGAAAACCGAATAAAAAACAACGGATACAATTTCTTTCAAATTGGTACTTTAGGCTTAAATACAATAGTAAAATAGTGAAGCGTCGGTTCAGTATTATTAACCTCCGAATTCGAGTTTTCGTATTGATGTTTATTTTCGTAAGGACCCATCGAAGACTAGTGGCACAAATATAGTGATATCTTGGAACATTATATAGTAAATGGTTTTGGCTTTTACTACTTGTCGACAACAAACCAATTTGTCTAATCTAGTATCTTATTTTTCTCTAAAATAAAGTGGAGAAAGAGACATCGTTAATAGTGGCTCTCTAATGTTTTTCATTATTTTTATCTAAAACATACATGTTTATGTCGTTTACTTCAGAAAAATTAAAAGACTATATAAGCAATGACTAATGAAGTGGATCAGTGCATTTTATACATGTCTAAAGTCTAATAAAAGCATGTTTATTTCTATTACTTTAGAAAATTAAAAGACTATAAGCACTGACTAATCTATTTTATACATGATTAGTCTAAACTCTAATATATACAAAGAATTGAAAAGATGAGTGTTTTTAAGCATCAGTTAGTCTTCAAATGGTTTCAATGTAAATTGTATAATGCAGCAAATAAAAATTTTGGAGAAAAATGTCATTTTATATAAGTGAAAATGGCACATCATCATATGTTTCATGCTTTTTGTACTTTTTTGTTATCTTGTGTAAACAAATATTTTTACCTTATTTCATTTTGTTCATTGTTTGATCTTGGACGATTAATTGTTAAATCTCAAAATTCTACAAAAGACGTTTACTTTTTTACATCTCACATGGCTAAAATTTTAAAAATGAAAATGAATTTCTTAAAATAGTGAATAATATTTTTAATAAAAACGCAACCCTCTATATAAAAATACATAGATATGATATCAATCTACACTAGTTACCATAATGATCCATCCATTTTGTTTGAAAAATTTGTTTCTGTTTAGAAAAAAGTTCAAAACATGGTATATTAATTTATTTATTTTCACTAGATTTGCAACTTTGAATAATTTTTATTTTAAAAGTAAACCATAAGTAAATAAATTGAGAAATAGAATTAAATCATCAACAAAGAAAGAGAAAGAAAGAAGAAGTAAGAACGGTTCAAAATAATGATGATAGATTTGTAATATTATAGTTTAACACAACATATCCTAACCTCTTCTCTATGAGCATTATGAAAAATTATAATATTTTCTAGTTATTTTGTTAAATTTCCTTTTTCTAGTTAACAAAAAATATTTCATATCATTTTCAAACCAACGACAAGAATAAGTGCAAAAGCATAGAAAATGGGCATAGCAGTTTGGAAGTTGTTTTGTAAAATAGTGTAGCCATTGTTGTAGTTTTGGTACATCGAGACAGGATCAAGCTGCGGCTTATATTGGTGATCTCATGGGTTCATCTAATATTGAGGCTATCCAACTGATCTCTTTGATGGAGAAAAGACGGATATGATATATTGTCCTTTGTGATTTATATATCTTATGATTGTAGGGTTCGGATTCCACCCCTGCGAGATCGATGCAACGACAAGAACAATTCTACAAAAGTCCAGAAGAAATCCTAAACTGGTTTAAAAGGGCTCAATTTGTAATTAGGCCTATAATAGAATTAAATCCATATTTAAAATGGGTTTAATTATATTATGGGCCTAAAAGCTATTTATTTGCTTAATAGACCTGGTCCAAACCTAGCACTTAGACCTAGGATGAAAAGCTATATATAGCTCATTGTATTCACCCAAAAAAGGGGATCAGAACTTTTTCATAACAAACATTAATAAAGCTTTCTTAACAGCTACAACAACAGCCTCTACATCTTTCTGCATTGTCGTTCACTCAGAAGTCTCGCATTTCCTCTAACACCCCTTACAAATTCAATTGTGCGAGTTACGAATCAAACAATTTGGCGCCGACTAAGGGGAAATCGCAAGACATTCTTACTCAAAGGAATCACTTTGCAATCTACGTAAGCAGCAATGCCCGGAGACAACAATAACCAATTCACCACCGAGCAGCAACGCATCGCTAAGCAACAGCGCTTCACCGAGCAACAACGCATCGCTGAGGAGCAACGTGTCGCTGAACAGAGACGCATCGCCGATCAACAGCATCGTAACAACAGCAGCGATGGATTTGGAGACGACAACACTGGAACTGGAAACATGACACGCAACACAACAGTCATCCCCGATACTCTAGTGATAGCAGTCGCAGCTGTGACACCTGAGTTCCTGACTGGCATGAAGACGATGCTAGAGACACTGTTCAAGAAGACAGCGGAGCAGGAGGAGATCAACCAGGAACTGCGGGTTCTCGCAACAAAGGATCGGGTCCGCGACAGAAGAGCGGGTATGTTCAGACGACCCGCAACACATATAATACCGACATCTCAGGATTTTGCAACTCCAGTCAGAGCACCAAGAAGGCAAGGTCTTCCTCCTCTTCAGCCTACCCCGTAGGGCGAGCAAGGCGTGACTACTCAAGCTGAAACTGGGCGACCAAACATCACAACAACTATGACGACCGATCTGGAGAATCCGAGAGCTGAACGTCGTCAAGAGAATGTCGCCACTGGCAGAACAATGAGTAACACTGAGCGAAGCAACACTGCTGCAGAGCGCGAGCAAGACTTCGACGAAAAAGAAGATGACTTAACCTGGTCTGAGCGATCCAAGTTCGAAGAGGAACAACAAACAGGTTTTCTGGCTCAGAAGGCTGAGTTGGCTGAGATGCGACGCAGTATAGAGCGAGCGGCCGCTGATGTAACATCCCAACTTTCCTAATATTTGTATTTTGGAAATATGGGTGTCGATCGACACCAAGCTCGGATTTCGGTTCGATTTTTAAATTAATCGCTTGATTTGCGTCGCGGTTAAGGGGAAAACCTTAGGGCTCCCGTATTTAAGTATTTTTCAGTCATGGCCGTCAGGTTGAGAGGAAAAAGTAGAGATAATTAAGAGTTTTGGTGTTTGATTGAAGAGGAAATCGTTTTTGGGAGAAGAAGTTCTGTTTCCGTTTGGTTGAGGGAACAAACGGCCGGTAAAAATAGAACAGATTGAGCTGAAAATTTATATGTAAGTTCTCCTTTCTCTTAGCTAGCCATGAGTCAAATCGGTTTGTCATTTGGTTGAGTATTCTAAGAGTTATTCATGTTTTCGTGAGGGAGGTTTTGCTGAATCGGGTTCAGAAATCAGTCAGATTACGGGGTGTTTTGCCGGAGCTTCAGAGAGTGTTAGACAACGATTTATATGTCGTTGGAAAGCTCTTTCTGTCTAGTTTTTGTAACTGGTTTTCGATCAAAAATCTGAGATAAACTCCGTCCTCTGCGTCGTTTTGATTAAAACGCGTCGGTTCTGTTTTAAGAAAAATATAATTCGGGTTTTAATGAAATCGTTTGATCTTGGTGGTTTTTGTTCGGATCAGAACGTTTAGGATTTGGGGTGTCTCTGTTTGTTGTTTTATTCATCCGTATGAACCGAATTAAATCCGTTTTTAGGCTAAGGTGAGTGCGCGACCTTTGGTTTCTAGGCGATGACGATGATTTGATGTGTTCGCGATTGTTTTGGATGAGTTTTAGATTGATGATGGCTGTGGTGGTCCCTATGTGTGTATATGTAGTGTGGTGGTGGTTTCTATGCAGCTTATGCGACTCGTGAAACCGGAATCGAGTCTCGAGAGAAGAAAGACTCGGTTCTGCGTTTCACAGAGGCGTGTCGATCGACACCAGGAGGGTGTCGCTTGACACGAGTTATAGTCGTGTGTCGATCGGCACCTTAGTGGTGTCGCTTGACACTGGACTCTTGGCCGTGTCGATCGACTCCTTTGTGGTGTTGCTCGACACGTAAGTCTAATTCCCCGAAATGTGTTGAATGTTTGATACTGAGTTATGTTATATGTTGTACTGTTTATGTGTGGTTATTGTGTTATTGATGGATTATGTGATAAATGACATTATGTGTTGATTATCTGAGCCTGCTTGTTCCGCCAGTAGAAGGCATGACCGGCTAACTAAATATTTATGAAATACTTACGCAACTCTTTCACCCATGTGTTGCAGGTAAAAGTTCGAGATTGTGGAATCATGGCTGGGACGAGGGGATGATTAAGATCTCTAGATTGTGATGTGATTATGTTGTTGAATCTGGTTTAGGTTGCTAGAATTGTTAGATTAAATATGGAATTCTGGAATTGCTAGACTTGGAATTGTTTCTGGATTTATATGGTTGGAATAATATTTTATTATTTATTAGAATTGATTTGGAATTCTTATTGGTTGTGTTTTCCGCGTATTGTTCACCCTGATTTAGTCGTTGAGGATTAAATGTTTATGAGATCATTTAATCCGGACTAATTATTTAATTATTTATTTAAAAAAAAATGCGGGTGTTACAGCTGATATGAGGAACGTCCGGTCCGAGCTATATAAAGCAGTCAACAAGACATCCGAGCTCGATTGGGTACTCGAGGAAGTCCAAAACAACCCCTTCACAAATCATATCAGGCAAGTTAGAATCTCTAATCCAGGAAGAATCAAAGTACCAGTTTACGAAGGAAAAAATCGATCCCTCAGAATACTTGACTGCATTTACCATCGCGTTGGGAGGAGCTAACTTTAAGGAAGGCAAAAAAGATTTTGGACGCTGTCTCTTTTTTTGTCGAACAACTTAAGGGGCGGCTCTTCAATGGTTTTCCAAGCTGGAAATGAATTCCATCGACAACTTCAAACAGTTGTCCGCAGCTTTCCTGGAGCACTACGCCATCTTCATCGAGCCTGAGACATCTGACGCGGATCTTTGGACTCTACAGCAAAGTCACGACGAGACTCTAAGAAGATTCATTGAGCGTTTCAAAATAGTGCTATCAAAAGTCGAGGGCATCAACAATTAAAACGCACTCGAGGCGCTCAAGATGTCGTTATGGTGCAACTCTAAATTTTGCATGGAAATGATCCTAAATAAGCCCGCAACAATCCAAGATGCTCTGCACAAAGCTATTGACTTCGCGACAATCGAGGACGAGAAAAACATTTTTGCCCAAGCTCAAGGAAAGACAAAGTCCACACCTCACCCTCCTCCTACTCAGTATCAACCACACGCTAAAAAGAGTAACAAAAGACAAGGATTTGTGTATGACGAATCCAAAGGCGCTCATAATTACCAAGTGGAATCCCAAGGTTACAGCAGAGGACGAGGTCGAGGCCGCATCAGTGGTCGAGGCTGCAATAGCTGGTCAAACACAAGGACAAGAGATGAGAACAGCTACGCCGAAAAAGCATACTGCGAGGACCATAAATACATTGGGCACTCTACAGCAAAGTATTGTACCCTTGCCTTGAAACTTTCAGCTGCACTAGCTGCTGGAAAGCTTAAAGGAAACATAGAGATAAAGGATATCGAGATGGACGCCAATGAGCAGCAACATGCACAAGACGAACACGCTGCACCTAGAAGATAAACGACGAGCCAGCAGTAGGCGAAACTCGTCCTGACATACTGATAATAATGGGAGGGTCTACTTACTGCTCATATACAGTGGCTTCCACCAAAGCGTACCAACGGATAGCCGAAGTTAGCAAAAATCTGGCTAAGTCATCCAAGCTGTTGAATAACATAATTTCCTTTGAAGAAGAAGAGAACTCTAGCATTGATCGACCTCACAACGACCCTCTAGTGGTCAGGCTCGTCGTTAACGACTTCAACGTGTCCTGGATCCTCATTGATACATGGAGCTATCTAAACGTGCTCTTCTACAAAACGCTCAAAAAAATGAAAATCGACTTCAACAACCACGAAGGAAGACCAACACCAGTGACCGGTTTCTCTGGAACGACTACGACAATCGAAACTATCCAATTTCCTGTCCAAGCTGGCGGAGTAACAAAAATTGTCAAATTTGTTGTAGCAGATCATCATGTTATCTACAACATTATCTTAGGGACCCCATGGATAAATTCTATGTGCGTTGTGCTATTCACTTACACCTCTGCCTGATATTCCCCATCGCAAGTGGTGTAAAGACAATTCGGGGAGACCAGAAGGAATCCCGCACTTGCATCCTGGCTGCACACAGGCTTATGAATCCTATTCTAGAACTCGACATAAAGACTAACAAGAAGTCCAAGCTGTACCAGCAGCAGAAGGACGTGCTATCTAACAATCACTAAGGTAGCTTCACTTGAACAACGAGGCGGCTTGATCCCTGCAAAGGGTACGTAGGCAGCTCATCTTTGGATGGGTTCAGCTGCCCCCTCCTCCAAAAGGGGGGGGGGGAGTGGGGTACGAACACTCGTATACTCCCACTTCTCTTACTTGACTTTCTCATAAAAATCAAACAAAGCAGACTTCGCTGAAACAATTTCGCTAGTAATATCTAAGTCTTTACAAAAGCAGTCTTCTATCCAAACAATTCGCATTTACATCTTTCGTGGATAAATCTAAGTCTTAAAAAAAGCAAACTTCTTTCAAATCAATTTGCAGTGACATCCCTTGTGGATAACAAAAATCTTACCAAAAACAGACATAACACCTCGCTGCTGGCCACAACGACGGTCTACTTCACAAACTTCAGATCTGACTATCACATCCTTAGCAGGATTTAACAGCGCTATACAAATGTATAATGTTCATTACAGGAGCATGAGCATTAGAGGAAAACGTATGCGTAAACCTAAATGTTTATTTCGAAACCCAACAAACAAAACGTTGGTTGCACCGCTAAAAGTGATCATTATAGGAGCGGATGTGTTCTCGGAAACATGTCTGTAAACCCAAATGTTCACTCTAAACCCAACTCACTGAATCGTTGGTCGTAACGCGATAGCATGTTCATTACTGGAGCGGGTGCGTTAAAGGAAAACGCATCTGCAAACCTAAACATTCATGTCAAAACCCAACTAACATAACGTTGGTAACTTCTCTAGATAATATTCACTGTCGGAGATGACACGTTGAAAGTAACGTAGCTGTAAACCGCACTGTTTATTAAAAAGTCCAACTATTTGAAACGTTGGTCTTAACACAAAGAAACATACTCGATGCTGGAGCAGAATTGTTGATGACAACGCTTCTGTGAAACAAGGCGTTCGCAAAGAAAAAAATTTATTTCTAGGAGAGACAACTTCGACATAACAAAAAACTGCATATTATATCATAATGCGTGTAGACAAGATTCTGGACAAAACGAAACAAAGCATGAAAAGGATAAGCACCACCCAAGCTAGATAAAACCAAAAACAAAAAAAGACACTAAGGCATTTTCTCCTCAAGCACCGTCAACAGCCTCCACAACTTGTTCAGCTACAATCTCAGTAACAGAATTTGAAGACTCCCTATCATTGGACGAGCTAGAAGGATTCGAATCCGAATCAATCTCCTCGCGGAGCAGGAGCAGCCGTATCTTGAAGCTTGGCCGCGACGTCTAAACGAGCAGGCAAATCAGAAACTTCTTGCTTCAAGCGTTTCCTCTCGGACTTGGTTGTGACATATATCTTGCGGCACTTATCTTCATTTTCCTTTACAACAGCCTTCAAAGTAGCAACTTGATCCTCCGCAGCATGCTTTAGCATCTTGAACTCAGCACAAACTCTTTAAAAATTACTAAGTGGACGAGTCTGCGAATGGAAAGACACCTCGTAACCATTGGCCAGCTTGTTGAACGAGGAAAAAAACTGCCAAAAAAAATAAAAATCAGAACCCTAATTTTTGCAACAAGACAAAAAAAAATTGGAATAAGGGATTCTGAAATTTTTACCTCTTTTACTGCAAAAAAAACGATTTGGTAAAAAAAAATAGACTGCCTAGGAGGTCTATTTATACTAGAAGGATTTCCTAAAATCCCTAGGGTTTTTCAGGAAAATTTCCAGAAACTCTCATAATGGGCTTTAAAGTCCAATTAAATGAGCCTAATAGTCTTTTCAGTCTATTAACCTCATTTTTAACAACGCAAGCAAGTCCAGGAAAACACGGTAGCATCAATTCAACATGGAATTACTGCAACTTCCAGAAGTCGATGATAAGACGTCAACGCCTGGCTGCTTCATGGTCAATCGCATCGATCTCAAACTTCAACAGCTTATACCTTGGCATCATCTAGCTCGATACTACCAAGTTGGGGGGCTAACTGTAGGGGTCGGATTCCACTCTTGCGAGATCGATGCAACGACAAAAACGATTCTGCAAAAGTCCAGAAGAAATCCAAAACAGGCTTACAAGAGCCCAATTTGTAATTTGGCCTATAATAGAATTAAATTTATATTTAAAATGGGTTTAATTATATTATGGGCCTATAAGCTATTTATTTGCTTAATGGGTCAGACCCAAACCTAGTACTTAGACCTAGGATGAAAAGCTATATATAGCTCATTGTATTCACCCTAAAAGAATCATCAAAACTTTTTCACAACAAACATTAATAAAGCTTTCTTAACAGCTACAACAACGGCCTCTACATCTTTCTACATTGTGGTTTACTCAGAAGTCTCGCATTTCCTCTAACAATCCTTACAAATTCAATTGTGCGAGTTACGACTCTTACAATGATGTTGGAGATTATTTACTTTTACGTTTTATTTTTTTTCTTTTTTCGATGTATAAATATAGATGCTTTACCTTTTAAAACACTATTACTCTTTTGTCATTATATAGTCGTTATTGTGGCCTTCGACAAATTTCTTTTCCTAACACATGAAGCACGACTGTGGTTATATATCGTAACACTATATATTCATTGAAATCATTTGTATTCAACAGTATTCGATCTCTTTTGTAAAGTTAAAAATTATAGAAATTATATGGAATTACAATATCTATTCAAAAATGTAGAGACAAATTATGTTAAAAGCAAAGAAAAAAAGACTACAAAAGAAGGAACGAGAATTTGAAAAAATGAGCCTTTGAGAGGCATTCTCTCTCAACCGAGTTTGCCCTAGCCGCTCATAAAATCTCCTCCGTTTACCCTCTCCGGTGCTCGGCGAATCTTGTCGTTACCGTGGGAGGGTTCTTTTTTCTCTAATCTCTCTTCCTTTGTTGTTTTTGCTCCCCTTCCTCTTGATCTTCATATCTGGTTTGGCCTATTGATTCAATGGGATTGGTGGCGAGATCTATTTCTCTCGGCGTCGTGGTTTAGGTGGCTATGCTTGTTTGCTCGTTGGATCCTAGTCAGATCGATTTGCGCGAGTCTGGTTCTCTAAGGACGAGCTCTGACATACTGCTAGATCTGATGGTGGTGCTCCTCGAGACTCTTGGGTTTTTGATCCGGTCCTCAATTGGCTTTATCAGTGACGGTTCAGTGGTGTAGACTTCTCTCCTCTGAAGCTTGTCGGTGGTGGTTTGTCTTCGGTTCCCATCGTTGAGTTTTTGTGGTCTCGGTTATTTTAGTGGTTGAAGACTCTCGTTGTGGCTTGACTTGGTGTCTGGTTTTTTAGTTAGTTTTTGCAGCCTTTCTTGACCGTTTTTGTAGCTTTTTCATCAGTTCTTTGGGTCAGACGTTTGTCTTTGTTATTTAGGAATGGCAAGGTTGGGTCTTCGGCGTTCGACGGTGTTCTTGGCTCCTTTCCGTTTGTATCTTGGTAGTCGATTGTTGCGGATCTACTAGGCGTGTGTACGAGATGCTTCGGAGGCTGGATCTCTTTGATCCGTTTTGAGTCTTGTTTCTCTTTCGTTGCGTTTTATTTCTGTTCTGGAATGTTCCAGGGTTATTAGGGGACGACTATGTGTTAAGCTCCATTCGTGATTCGATGTCGAATAGAGGCGGCGGTTCTGGCTAACCGACTATTCCAATTCCATGGGAGATGATTCTTGTAGTTTTGGCAAACTCAGGAATGGCGGCCAGAGGCGGATTATCTGGCTGTCCGGAGGTGCTCCCGTGCCGCCGGTTATGGAGTGGTTTGGTGAAACAATTCCGTTTTTGTGTTTGTCCTCGGAGAAGTTGTAGGCGTTTCATATTGCGAGATTTTGAGGACTGGCTTCGGGTGGGATGGCTCGTGGCAACTAGGATGAGGACTCGAGATCCTAGAAATTGTAAACACAAATGTTCGAGCTTTGGTGTTCGGAATCGGTATTTCTTCGTCGAAGATTTTCTGATTAGCTTAGACGTGTCTAACTTGGTTAACGTTTGTTCATTTCCTTTTGTGTTGTAAAGTTGTTTTTTTTAAGTAGATTTTGGTTTTTCTGCTTTCTAAGTTTCTCTGTAACAGCTGTCGTAATTCAAAAATAGTATAAAAATTAACATTTTACCAAAAAAAAAAAAAAACTACAAAAGAAATGATGATACGAAAAAGATTAATATTTTATTATTTTAATTTTACCTTTCATTTAGTATGTCGTTCTGATTTCAATTTCAAGATTTAGTATGTCGTTTACATTATAAAATGTTAAGTAGTCCAATATTTAAAATTGAAATCAGAACAAATACTAAATCAATCTTTAAAAAAAAATAAGAAGCTAAATCGATAATTATGACGATATGTTCAACAGCTTTGACGATTATTGGCAGACTTCAGTGTGAACGTAAAATATAATATTTACTGTAGTAGACTGTGCTAATCCAAGTTTCAATATTTTTTTCTTCATTTGAGAAAATGGTAACAAACGTACCAAATTTTACTTCATGATTGATAGAGTTTTATAATATTATCTTCCACTGAGACGTGTTTTATATTACCTTCATCATTTTAAAGGTAAGTTTGAATTATATTATATCTAGACATGATTGAATCAGTAGCCCCAAGAGCTTTACTTTTCAAACCAATCAATTTGCTGCTTGAGCAAATGATATCTCAGAAGTTGGTACGAATTTTTAACTCTGATTTGAATAACTAAAGATGTACATTTTTCTCAAGACTTCTTAATTACTTTACTTATATTAAAATAACAAGTAGTAATCTTATGATATACTAAGCATTTAAGCTTGATTTATGTCATAGAAATGGTTAACATGTACGGTGGCGGCTAGACCATCTTCTTTTCTTTTTACAAAAACAAATTATTTACCCGTAGAAAAGTGGTTAAGTGACACAAGAACTTAGGAAATGGCATCAACTTGTTTCTATTAGATTCAAATCTCTTTTAGTACTTCAATATAGTTTTAAGAAGACGAAGCTAGAAAAAGAGATGGTTGGCCGTCTTGAGAAATTAAATATTCAAAAAATGATTCCTGCTACTTAAATTGATGATAATTTTTTTCAACAACATGCAGTATGTCTTGTTTGAACTAAAAGTGGTTGTGACCTAAAAGTAATAAAAATATATTAAAAAATGAGATAAATTCTTTCAACATGAATTCTATTCCCCCTAAAAATATTTTTACCTCGATTTATCTAGTCAAGTAGGTTATTTAACGGCTACACTCATCCTGGAAAAATTAATTAGATGTTAAAAAAAAAACTAATATATATATATATATATATACGTCTCCTGTATTTAACTTCATATCTAGTAGTTGTCTTATTTCATTTTGGATTATCTTCTCTAGGGTGTTTAAAGGTTGTCAAGCTCTCCTATAATATTGATATTTACAATTACAATTTTCTTACAGGAAATAAAGTTAAATATGAAGGGTACAGTTAAATCCTAGTTATAATGATTAATATGTTGATTTATGTGAAATTTATGCGAAAAACACGAAAAATATATTGATGATCCAATTTTGATTTTTGATGTTTACTTTGGAGATAATTGAATTTTGTTTTTTACGATGGAATCTTTAGTAGAAATGAAGCTAATATGAAGCGCTTATTTAAATCTGTACTAGAAAATTACCCGCGTTATACTCGGGATAAATTGATTATGGAATAAAATCAATAATTTTAGTTGAAAAAATAATTACGGTAAATTATTATACATAATCTAAGACCTATTTTATATATTTTGAATTTTACAATTATTTTATATACAAATATGCTTCATCCGTGAAATAATTAAAGCAACAAAATTTATTAATAATTATTTTACTTGTAGGAAAGTGTATTTATGAAAAATTAAAAACATCTACTAGTCAAACAAAACAACACATGTAAAAATATATATGAAAAATTGTTTTACATGCTCATATATTTTCAAAATATAATCAATTGTTTTTTTCTATTTAAAATCAATTGTTTTTTTGTTGTATATGTTAAAATTTTGTTCACATTTAATTCTATTACTAGATTTAGACACGCGTCAAACGCGGGATTATAAATTTTAGTTTATTTATTTTTATATTATGATTTACATAAAATACATAGGACTAAAACATAAATTGAGAAAATAATTTTGTGAAATAATTTCAAATCCTATCTTTAAATGTTAAATAAATCTTGTATGCGACTTATTTAGTTTAAATTATTGAAATAAAAATGGTACTCCGATTTGTGTGTAATTTTCAAAACATTTATATACACTTAAGTTAATAACATTTACATGTATTTTGACAAAAATATGAATAAGTAATCAACATTTAAATTTTATTTTAAGTTTATTGAGTTGATTCACATATACAAAACCGATATTTTCATGTTTGAACGTACAAAAACAAAATTGTAGTAGTACCAAAAACAAAATAAATAAAAACATGCAAATCATTATCTATTTATCTTTGATCGACAAATCAAATTTTTTTTCTAATGTCTTTAAAATTAATAGGAAAATTAGACATTTTGTATAATTAATTACAACAATATTCATCAGCTTTTATATACAATTAGTGGATTCCGTAGGATGTATATATTAAAATCATTAGGATTTTATAATTTTATTAAAAACAAATTGCCGTAAATGTGTATAGTTTAGGAAATTATATTTTCAGAATGTTGTAGGAAAGTCAATGAAAAATTTTAGGAATGTTAATTTTTGCCATAAATGTTTATATGTTTAGAAAACTTTTTTTTAAAATTTAAATAAAATGCTAATTATTCCCTAAATCTCTCTATCAGTGACACATAGGATTACTCTCTCCTAAAACTCTCTTTAAGTGACACCTAGGATTTTAAACTTTTAGTGTCTCCTCAATTAATATATATAGGATATAAATCTATAATTTTTGAAATATTTTAATTTTGGCAAGTTTAAGATTTCCTAATATTTTAATTTTGGTAAGCTTAAGAAGATTTAAATGTGTTTGGCAATTGGAGAAATAGTAATCAAAATAAATATATTTGGAAATAAATGTGTTTGGTAAAGAGTACAAGAAAATTAAATAAATAAATAAAAATAAAAAGGAGAATAATTGTGGTGATGACACATAAGCAAAGTGCTCTCAAAATGATTCTCAAATAATATGTAGGATAGTATAACTGAATATTTGTATTTATAGAAACAAATATTTGTTCTTAAGATTGTTGCGAAGGGACAAAGAATAGGGGTGGGCGTTCGGTTACCCGTTCGGGTTCGGTTCGGGTATTTCGGATTTTTGGTTTTTTGGATAGTGACTTATAAGGACCATTCGGATAATTAGTACTTTTCGGTTCGGGTTCGGTTGTATGAAATCGGGTTCGGATCGGTTCTTTATACCATATGTGGGATCCAATAATGATCTATAGTATGATCGGATCGGGTTCGGTTCGGTTATATCCGAACTATAACCGAAGTGATTGTTCATAATACCTTAAGCAAAAATTAAATTATTCGAAATAATACATAAAAGGTACCAAAATGAAGTATAATTCATAATGATGAAACACTGTTTTTAATTGAAAGTGTAGTTCCGAAATGAAATCAATTTCAAAGCAACAAATGAAATCAATTTCAAAAACAAACTGAAACTCAAAGTAGAAGTATCAAATAGATAGAAGTTGAAATAAAACATAAGATTCGAAAACAAATGAAGATTAGCATCTTCTTATTCTCCTAGCTAGCCACATAAGTAGAATCATCCAGAAAAGATCTTCAATCTTGCGAAATCAAAGTAAAAACAACTATAATATGAGAAATTGAATGATTGTGATGAATAAAACCTGTATTATCCAATTACATGAATCTTAGCATAAGCACAACACCAAACCAAGTAACATAGAATAAGCAACGATCCAGTACCCATCTTCGCTAAGAGCACCATGAGGGAAATTCCGAATCGGAGAAGCTAAATTGAAATCGAAGGCTTTGTTTCTTCGTTTGAAACTGAATTCGCATTGAGAGTTAACTTGTAAACTGATAAGGACGAGAGTGATGAGAAGAAATCTCGGATTCCAAAATTTCCCAGACATTTCTCTTTTTTTCTTTTCGCTCTTCGATTCTCTATTACAATCTCATAACCATGTTCAAGGATCTTCAACGGAGAAGAAGAAGATGAGATGAGATGAGTACTCGTCACAGATGCAGTCGGGTAAGGAAAGGTCACACTAAAGACAAGATCTGCTTCGGATTATATTTCGGATACCGGTTAAAACCGGAACCGAACCGTAACCAGACTAATTGTGAGATGAAAACCAATCGGTTATTTCATCATATCCAGAACCGATCCGAACCGGGTTTTTTCGGTCGGGTTCGGGTTCGGATTTCGGGTTCGGGTAATTTGCCCACCCCTAATAAAGAATATGGCAGGTCACACAATAAACATAAAAACCCACCATATTGCCTTCATATTGCCTTGGAAACTAGAGAGAATCAGTTTGATGATTTTGTTTTTGTGTGCAATAACACCTAAGAAGATGATTAAGCACCTCTTGCAGAGTGTATGCGAAGATGTCATCTTGGTGAAAATCATTTGAAGAAGTTTTATAAAAACAGCTTGTATCAATCTTTACAATGATGTGTTCAAGTTTTGTACTAGGATCGGACAATGGATTACAATATTAAAGTGTAAACATCGCTCACACGATACAACTTTGGTAAACTTACGATCGAATTACATTTTTGTATATGTTATATGTTTGTTTTGGTTTGATAATTATATAACAATTTTTAATTGTTCTTGATTTTGTGTATTTTCTTTCTCTCATCTTGATGCAAATTCCATCACATGAAATTTGCATTGAAAAGAATGAGTAAGGTGTTACAGATTCAAACTCCTGCAACAAGACAAGTATAATCTACTGTTTGAAAATCATAATGTTTGCCTAACTCTGAACCAAATCAGACGACTTCAAATCATTGGTTTATAAAGATGGTATATTCTACTTGTGTTCCGGTCTTTAGTTCATAGAAATGTAGAAATTATGCTTTAGGAACGAGAAAATATGTAGATACTTTGTGACTGTTTATAAAATTTGATTTCTTTGCCTATAGGCTACAACTTTGTAACGCCCGTGGTCCAAAATGTTGGAATTCTGGATGTCTGTCGATCGACACGGGATTTATTCTCGTGTGAGTTTTGGGCAGAGAGGGCTCTGTCGATCGACACAGTGTGCGTCTGTCGATCGACACCAATCTATGACCGGTTCGGTTGTAAGAATTTAATCGTTTCGGTTTGGGCCGGTTTGGGGAACTTAGGGTTCAAGTATAAAAACGTTTGGCTGAGTTTTTGGCTGCGTTTTTGGGGCTGCTAAGGGTCAGAAATCAGAGTGAGAGGCTAGGGTTTCGTTTGGGAGAGAAGCCTTGTTGATCCTTGGGAGAGTTGAGGTGTTGAGGGCAGTTTCTGCTCGGTTTTGGAGGAGGCAAACGTCAGGGGAGATCAAGTCGGATTGGAGCAAATTTTGGAGGGTAAGTTCTCCGTTCTTTCCTCTTGATTTGGGCGAAAACCGCTTGTGTTTTGGTTGAGTATTCGCTGAGTTATCGTTGTTTTCGTGAGAGAGGTTTCTGCAGATTCGAATCTGCAATCAGTCGGCTTCGAGGGAGGTTTCCCGTTGGACCAGAGAGAATCAGGAGATGATCCTTATACCGTTGGAAAGATAGTTCTGTCTAGTTTCTAGATCAGGTTTTGGATCCTGACTCGGAGGTAAGCTCCGTTCTCTGTGTTCGTTTGATTTCAGGGAGTCGGTTCTGAAATCTCTGTTTTTCCAGTTTCGTTTAGCAAGATTGCGGGTTGGTTTGCCGTCGATCTGGTGAGAGTTAGAAGGAGTTCTATACACCGTTGGAAAGATCTCGGTGTCTAGTTTCCAGATCAGGTTCCAGAACTTGATTTGGTGAAGGGAGTCGCGAGTTATTCCCTTCTGTTTCGGTCGGGTTTCCTTGTTCAAACCGTTGTCAAGGTGAGTGCGTGATCGTGATATGGAATTAGGTTATTAGGGAATTTGATTGGTTGTTTGTGTTGACTTGGATTGTTCCTGTGATATTTCTGTGTGAATTATGCGTGTTGGAATTGTGATGATCTCGCGAGATGGAACGGAACTCGAGCCGTGAGAGGATTTTGGCTCGGTTCAGGTTCTGCGAGAGGTGTCGATCGACACCTAGTGGTAGTGTCGATCGACACCACTGTTTTATGGTCGTGTGGTTTGTGATTGCGAATGAAGTGTCGATCGACACCCTGGTGAAGTGTCGATCGACACCAGTTGCTTGATTGTGGAATTTTTGGGTTATTGTTCTTGTTTGATGAGTTAATTGCTGTTAATTGATTATTGTGTTTGAGTATTGGTAATTGGATAATACTGGTAATGTTGATGGTTGATATATTGTGAATTGTTGATTGATCGCATAGTAATTGATAGTCTAATTCCTTTTATATATCTGGTAGACGGGATGACCGCTCCACTAAGTATTTATTAAATACTTACGCAACTCTGTTTTTCCCTTTGAGTTGCAGGTAACAGGATTGATTGATCGCGGAATCATGGCAGAGGAAGAGGATGATTAGGATGTGTTGTTTATGTGTGCTGGTTTAGTGGAACTGTTGATTAGGTTGTTAGAATGGAATTGAATTGAATTATTTGGTTTAATGGTTTATTGTCTTCCGCTGGTTATTGTATTGTGCTTGATGATATTGGGAATAAATAAATAAATAAAAAACCGGGTGCTACATTTTGGTATCAGAGATTACGCGGTAAGTTATTGTCTGTGTTTTCTGATTGTGAATTCTAGTCTCTTAGAATGTTCGGGTGTTAAGTGCAGTGTGGGATGGCTAGAGTTCCAAAAGGCCGTGGTGGCAGAGCTGGTGGCCGTGGAGGCCGGAGTCATGGTTTTGGTCGTGGTCGTGGTCGGGGCCGCGTGGCTAAGTCGTTCTAGTGGGAGACTCAGAGTGAGTCATTGGATCAGGTGGTTATTTCGACTGCGTATCAGGAATTGTCAGAAGGCTCTGTCAGTATGTCGGATAGTTCAGCTGGAGCGGGAGCTAGTGCTAGAGCTTCGGGTGCGGCGAGAGGCCTAGGTGCAGGTGGTGCTTCAGGCGGAGCTCAGGATCCGAGGGATCATGTGTCTAAAATGCTAGCCTTGATTTTGGAGCGTTTACCGGGTGCAGTGCCAGTGCAGCCTTCAGTGGAGGCTCAGAGGGATCAGTATCTCGCGTGGTCTAATGAGTTGCTGCTCATGGGGCCCTTGTCCTTCTCAGGTAGAGGGAGGCCAGAGGAAGCCAATGAGTGGAGATTGAAGATTGAGCGAAGGCTTCGTATTCTCTGATGTCCTGAGGATTTCCGTGTGGTTTTAGCGGTGGAGTTCTTGGAAGACAATGCGCACCTTTGGTGGGCTGGAGTGCAAGCCAGGAGGAGGCGGACATTGTGGACTTGGGGAGAATTACTGGACGAGTTTAATGCCAGATATTTTCCACAAGAAGCTGTGAAGCAGTTAGAGTTGCAGTTCCAGAGTTTGGTTCAGGGCTGCCGATCAGTGCGGGGGTATGATGCTGAGTTCAGCAGGTTAGTGGTCTATGAGAGTAGCGGCATGGATGGGGAGCGGGCCCAGATGGGCAAGTTCGTGGCAGGACTTGGGATCGGGCTGAAGAAGCCTGGCATGGCTTCCAGGTATGCCTCGAGGGCAGAGTTGGTGGAGGCACTCGTAGCGGTCGAGGGCCTAGAGGAGCAGTTCGAGGATTGAGCTGGTTTTTAGTGTGCTTTTCGGTGTTGTTTTCCGTTTTCGGAGTTGAGCTTTGATGTTGTGTTTCTGGATTTTATTGTATTTTGTTGGTGTTGAAATGATTTACATCTTTAATAAAATTTATAAGATGGTGTTCCTTATTTACTTTCCTTATGAGTTATGAGGCGTGTGGTTCTTAGTGGTGTTTGTATATGTGGACCATGTTGGTCGGTTTGTGAGGTATCCCAGGATGGGAATGTTGTGACTATACCACGTGAGGCGGCTCTAATCAGAGGAGAGGTGTTCTCTCCTATGTGCTTATTGGGAAGCGTGTTCCCGGAATAAGCAGCAAGGGATGTGAGATCTCTTGCGGGGATGTGAGATCCCCAGATACCGTTGGCTCAAGGGAGGTGTCCCAAGAGTGCGAGCGATATGTTTCGTGTGTGGATTAGAGGGAGCCTCTAAGGTCAGGGGAAGATCTCGTGTGGTATCGGCTGTGTCAGGCCAGGATTTTGGTCCATGTTGGACAATTGCGGAACGAGTGGGAATCTTGTATAGTGTTGGCTGGAGCAGCAAAGTTTTTGGTCTGTGTTAGACGATTCGGGAGGCTCAGGATGTGAGTCGAAGTATCGCTGGTAAAGCGGGGCCTATGGTTAAGATTTAGGAAACCGATGTAGCATTCAGGAAATCCCATCTAAACTGACGGTTGGTTGTACATGTTCTTGTTTGATTGTTGTACAGTCAACTGCCAGACCTAGATGGGTTAGGTATAGTCTGGACTGACGGACGATCGTACATGTTCTTGTTTGATTGTTGTACGGTTGACCACCAGACCTGGACGGATTAAGAATGTCGCATCGTGGGTTCTGGATGAAACTGGGTAAGTGTTGGGCATTTCGAGTTGTGGTTATGCTTTTGTGTGTTTAATGTGCTTGTGGTAAGCACAGGAGGCGGCGTCGTGATCAGGGATCACCTGGACGCGGTTATTATCGTATGCATAGTGGTTATCATGGAGTATTCGAGGGATCCGGAGGATCAGGAGCTCATGGTGTTTGGTTCTGGAGAGAATCAGGAGCAAAGCTGGATGCAGAGTCGAGCGGTATTGTTTAGAGGAGCGCCGGTTGGTTGCGAGAAGGCAGATGGGAGTATCCAAAGGTTTCAAGGTTCGTCATGGATGGCAATTGGGTATGTTTTCAGGGAAGTTGTGGCTGGTTGATTATGGCGCAGTGAGAAATCAAATTTTGGGTTTACGATTAATCGTGCGTGTTCTTGTTTGATTGTCGCACGGTTGATCTGTTAGACCTAGTCTGGGTTCGGAGGACTCTGTGCAGAGCAAGCAAGGAGCGTTTCGTTTTATCGGAAGAATTGGCTGGGTTATCAAAGGAGCGGAGTTATCAGGATCAAAAATCAGTAGAAGTTGCGTATCGTCACGCGTTCAGGAGTGCATAGAGCATTGTGGGGTTAAGGAGAGGAATCTGAGTCATAAGTTGTTTTGAAGCAGTCAGTTCGGTTTCAGGCCCCTTCGAACGGGATATGCAGGGTATCGGCGGGTGGCCGTGTATGCTGAGGCGCCAGGAGTGGTTTTGGGCTCTTGTTGGGCATATCAGTTGCGGTGTTTAGTGCTCGGTATTTATTGCTCTAGGGACTGCGGTTTTGAATAACTCTTGTGTTATGAGGAGAGGTGAGCTTTCATGTGTGTTGTATGGGGATATGAGATTCCCAGATACCACTGACTCGAAGGATGCGTCCCGAGAGTGGGAATGGTAAGTATTCCTAATGGGTTGTAGGATGCGTCCTATGGGTGTCAGGAATGGACTGAGTTAAGAGCAATAGATATTTGGGGCGTGCGAGGAGTTGGTTTGGTGTTGTGCTTCGAGGTTGTGGTTTGGTTCTTCTGGGAAGTCGGTTGTATGGCCGTGTGTTCGGCATGAGTAGTATTGTTTTGTTAGAATAGGTTGCGTGTTGCGTGTTGTTATCAAGGGAGGTATTCTTAGTTCCGGATGTTTGTTCACGTATGTGTTGATTTCTCTAAGGAAGTATCTACCTAGATAGAGCCAGAGCTTGAGGGAGACGTCCTGAGAGTGGAGTGGCATCGACGTCGTCACCTCGAGGGAGATGTCCTGAGAGTGTGATAATGACGGTAAACATGAGTAATCAATAGTTGACCGTACAGGAGAATGAAACGGGATACAGAACTCGATGATATTCTTGTGCGTTTGGGTTCAACGGCCGGGATATCGGATGTAGTGACTTGGTTGTGCATGTTCTTGTTTAATTGTTGCACAATCGATCGATCCGTTTCTGGGTCTACAGCGGGTTGTACATGTTCTTGTTTGATTGTTGTGCGATCAGTTGGACAGACCTGGGCAGGATTAGGAAACATTGCATTTTGGTATTTCGGGCTAGAAACCTTGCGCTTGTCTTTAGATTCTATTGTGGAAGTGGATAGGCGTTTTAGAATTTATTACGGATGACTCATGATCTGGAGACGGTGGTTTTCCAGAGTTTGTATCGGGGACGGTGGTTTCCTGTATACATACTGAGAGACGGTGGTTCTCTCCAGGAGACGGTGGTTTTCCAGTTTACTGATATTGGGACGGTGGTTTCCTTTATAGTACGGAGTGCCTATATTGGGACAGTGGTTTCCTTTATAGTTCGGAGAGACGGTGGTTCTCTCGAAGGGACGGTGGGTTCCCTAGCGTGTGTGCGTTGTGTGATGAGTTCAACGTAATAAATGTCTAGAAACGCGTGTATAGTGTAGGTTGGTTGTGGAGTGTTGAGATTTTTGTGTAAATCTCTAGTGGTTTGGCCGGTGCGGGCCAGAGTGGAGTCTAGAGTAGACTTATGTTTTGGGGATTAGGCGTGCTTTTCCCAGTGGTTGGCCGGTGCGGGCCAGAGTGAAGTCTAGAGTAGACTTGTGTTTTGGGGATTAGGCGTGCTTTTCCCAGTGGTTGGCCGGTGCGGCCAGAGTGGAGTCTCAAGTAGACTTGTGTTTTGGGATTCGAGGACGAATCTAGTATTGTGGGGGAGATCTGTAACGCCCGTGGTCCAAAATGTTGGAATTCTGGATGTCTGTCGATAGACGGGAGTGGTGTCTGTCAATCGACACAGGGTTTATTCTCGTGTGAATTTTGGGCAGAAAGGGCCCTGTCGATCGACACAGTGTGCGTCTGTCGATCTACACCAATCTATGACCGGTTCGGTTGTAAGAATTTAATCGTTTCGGTTTGGGCCGGTTTGGGGAACTTAGGGTTCAAGTATAAAAACGTTTGGCTGAGTTTTTGGCTGCGTTTTTGGGGCTGCTAAGGGTCAGAAATCAGAGTGAGAGGCTAGGGTTTCGTTTGGGAGAGAAGCCTTGTTGATCCTTGGGAGAGTTGAGGTGTTGAGGGCAGTTTCTGCTCGGTTTTGGAGGAGGCAAACGTCAAGGGAGATCAAGTCAGATTGGAGCAAAATTTGGAGGGTAAGTTCTCCGTTCTTTCCTCTTGATGTGGGCGAAAACCGCTTGTGTTTTTGTTGAGTATTCGCTGAGTTATCGTTGTTTTCGTGAGAGAGGTTTCTGCAGATTCGAATCTGCAATCAGTCGGCTTCGAGGGAGGTTTCCCGTTGGACCAGAGAGAATCAGGAGATGATCCTTATACCGTTGGAAAGATAGTTCTGTCTAGTTTCTAGACCATGTTTTGGATCCTGATTCGGAGGTAAGCTCCGTTCTCTGTGTTCGTTTGATTTCAGGGAGTCGGTTCTGAAATCTCTGTTTTTCCAGTTTCGTTTAGCAAGATTGCGGGTTGGTTTGCCGTCGATCTGGTGAGAGTTAGAAGGAGTTCTATACACCGTTGGAAAGATCTCGGTGTCTAGTTTCCAGATCAGGTTCCAGAACTTGATTTGGTGAAGGGAGTCTCGAGTTATTCCCTTCTGTTTCGGTCGGGTTTCCTTGTTCAAACCGTTGTCAAGGTGAGTGCGCGATCGTGATATGGAATTAGGTTATTAGGGAATTTGATTGGTTGTTTGTGTTGACTTGGATTGTTCCTGTGATATTTCTGTGTGAATTATGCATATTGGAATTGTGATGATCTCGCGAGATGGAACGGAACTCGAGCCGTGAGAGGATTTTGGCTCGGTTCAGGTTCTGCGAGAGGTGTCGATCGACACCTAGTGGTAGTGTCGATCGACACCACTGTTTTATGGTCGTGTGGTTTGTGATTGCGAATGAAGTGTCGATCGACACCCTGGTGAAGTGTCGATCGACACCAGTTGCTTGATTGTGGAATTTTTGGGTTATTGTTCTTGTTTGATGAGTTAATTGCTGTTAATTGATTATTATGTTTGAGTATTGGTAATTGGATAATACTGGTAATGTTGATGGTTGGTATATTGTGAATTGGTTATTGATCGCGTAGTAATTGATAGTCTAATTCCTATTATATATCTGGTAGACGGGATGACCGCTCCACTAAGTATTTATTAAATACTTACGCAGCTTTGTTTTTCCCTTTTAGTTGCAGGTAACAGGATTGATTGATCGCGGAATCATGGCAGAGGAAGAGGATGATTAGGATGTGTTGTTTATGTGTGCTGGTTTAGAAGAACTGTTGATTAGGTTGTTAGAATGGAATTGAATTGAGTTATTTGGTTTAATGGTTTATTGTCTTCCGCTGGTTATTGTTGGGGTCGGTATTCACCCGCTCAACATTAACGTCCAAAGACAAGTCAATAGAGGGAATGGTCGTCTAGACTCTCGATTAAGGAGGCGGAATAGCACATAAGTCGTCCCACGGAGCAAAGCATGTGGCAGCAGAATACACCTAAGCGAAGCAGGAACGAACTGGGACCGACCATGGCTTCGGGCATGGTGAACCGACCATGGCCTCGGCACCATGGGCCGACCATGGCTTCGGCATGGTGAGTCGACCACGGCCTCGGCACCATGGTCCGACCATACACTCAGCATGGCGAGCCAACCACGCACTCGCTACAATGGGCCGACCACGCACTCGCTACAATGGGCCGACCACACAGTCGCTGATCGCAGCCTCCAGCCCAGCGACAAAGAGATAGCTTGAAGCCCGGTCCAGACACGAAGCCCACACTGGTGCAACCGAGTCCGCAAAGACTTAGGAGGCCTAACCGACTTAGAATAGTATAAATACCTCTCTTGTACAAACCCTAAGGGGATCCGCGATCTTTTTCACCTACACAAGCTTTGTACTCAACTCTTTGATAGCAATAACAACAGCTTTTTCTCAATCCATTGTGATCCCTAGTTAACATAGAAATCTCTAAATTCCCCTCACAAACTCTTACTAATTTAGTTGTGTTGGTTTCGACCCCCACAATTTGGCGCCGACTAAGGGGACAGAGAGTTTCTTACACACGAAAGCTAGGGTTTCGCAACACCAACGAAGATGACCAACGACAACAGCAAGTCAAACAGTAGTGAGGAGTCCTCGTCTCGCAGGAGCAACCAGGAGAAGGAGAACTCCATCGAAGCTCCTGCATCCAACACTGCTAACAACCCATCAGACATAACGGAGATCAAGCAGATGCTGGCAACGCTCGTCAAGCGGGCGCAGGTGCAGAAGAAGTTCAACAAGGCAACTACCAAGGAGCTGAAAGCGCTCTCGTGCAGAAAGCGCAAGAGGCACGAAGCTACCAGACTTAGGGGTCGATTCTCCACACCTCGCCGCCTCACTTTGAATCAGCATCACTAGCTCAGCCCATCTCGTCGTGACTTCGTCTCTTCTTACCTTGCTAAAACGCGAGCTTGATTGCGAGGTTCAATCATCTTGCAAGGTTGATTACCTCACAGAAGAATAATCTACCTCGCGGACAAAGGCTTTATCGCGCGGGTTTAGACTAAATTTGATTTCGAATCGACGACGCAAGCTCCTTTTTACTTTAAAATCACCTTGTTGCAACTTTGAGATTCACTATCATCTCGCAGAACAACCACCACCTCGCCTCTGCCTCTTCTCTTCCCCGAATAAACAGCGCGAGCTCGATTCAGCCTTGTGAGCTCAGTAAAGATGCCTTCTTGAATCTACCTCGCAATCACTACTCGGGCTTGCCGTTGCACAAATCAAGCTCACCTAGCTCTCCTCCCCTCACCGAGTCAACTCGCAGCACCATGGCGAGCTCGATTTTCTCTTTACTTCACCTCGCAAGTTGTCCATAATAAACCGTGAGCTCGTCCCACCTCGTCATGACCTCGTCTCTCTTCTCACTTCAAAAAACGACGCGAGCTCAAATGATTCATCTTGGTATTGCGAGCTCGTCATCGCGAGAAACTAATCCGCAAGCTCAACTAAACCGGAGAACACGACGATGCAAGCTTACAGCGAACTGACTCGTTCACCTCGCAGTATGTCAACTCGCAAACTTGTTGTCTCTTCACTTCGCTGCAAGTTCAAGCTTGACATTCGGCGTTGCTTACCCAGACCGATCACGTGGTCGCACCACGTGGTCAAACCGACCCACCGGTTGCGTCGCCCGACCGATCCGATCGCTTGGTCGCATTGCCTCGCCGAGTTGACTCCGCGGTCACTTCATCAAACCAAGGCGAGCCCCCGTTCGCATCACTCATCGATGTCATTGTGTCGGTCCTTTGATTTATAAGCACCCTCACTCACCTTGCGGGGAAGGTTTTACATCACTTTCACCTTGTCGCCTTCGTCGCTACGTAAAGACCTCACCGCATCAAAAAAACTTGGTTATAGTTCCATTTCGTCAATAACAAGTCAATATCTACCTCGCTAAAGATTCAACACAAAAACAATCAGAACCACGAAGTCAAAAAATTGACCTCGTTATCACAAAGTTTCGCCTTGTCACTCTGCTTCTTCAAACTTCACCTTATGGATTCGAGAGACAACAAAGGCGAATACACCTCGACTTCGATGTCACCGCTTCAAACTACCTCGCCATGTTCTCACAGTAACTTACAAGATGGACTGAACCAACTCGCTCTCCCTCTCCGATTCAACGTCTCGATCTCAATTATGCTTATACTCACCTCGCTACCACGTCGTCAAAGATGCACTGCAAATCTGATCTTGTCGCCTCATTCTCAAAACCATCACACGACCACCTCGTAACATTATTCGGATTATTGTTATACTTTGTCGGCATCGGTGTTACTTAGATGCTCTCACAGACGTCTCTCTAATCATTTTCACAAGCTCGCCAAACTCGCAGCATCAGAAATCCCCTCTCTCCTCGCGAGACCTCCTCTTGTATAAACCGAGCTCAGCTACGCAACCTAACTCTACAGGACACGTCGACACCTCACCTCACGGTATACACAATACTCCACTTCGTGGCCATGATCTCTCTGGACCTAATCTTGCCGTCACGATCACTCCAAAATCAAAACCGCGAGATCAAGCTTCGACACCACCTCGCGGTCACTTCGCCTGGTCGACCTTGTGGTCAATTGAAAAATATTCTCGAAATCAAATGTACTTATCACTACACCGAAGAGACGTCCTTTCCACTTCTCTACAATTCGCATCACCATCAGAGATAACCTCGTCATCTTGATCTGATGTCATCTGCTACAAGTACCTCGTGACCTCGTTGCCTTCTTTGATTTTACAATCAACCTCAATCTCGAAGACCCGTTTCGCCTCGCGATTTCTTTCCCATCGCGTCTTGCAAATTTGGAAATCCGACCTCGCGAGTCAACCTTTTCACCTCATCGGTTGATTCACTTTGGCGACATCATAACTTTAGATTGATATTATCTCTTCGGATATTGTCGGAGAATTCGGTTCCCAATCAAGTCAACGTTACATCGAATTCTCGATTCATTCGGATTCGGGTCCAACGTTTCTTCTTCTTCGATGACGGCGTCATATTAAATCGATGTAGTCATCACCATCATCATCATCATCGGCACAGAGGAACCGAATCAGCATCGGGTCACGATCGGCAACGAATACACATCTACTGCTCGATTCCAATATCGCTCTGTTTAAGCCGAATTCATTAGTTCCCTTTCACCATCGCTTACCACAACTCAACCTCTCCGAGCTCGCTTACCGCTCAACCAACTTCGGCACTCAAACCACTTCTCAACTGAGTCGACTCGTTTCTTCTCCACCTCGCTGTGAGATCGGTCAAAACCACGATTTTGTCTCGCAATTCACATTGCCAACTCAGCTCGCAATCTTGCAGTTTCGCCATCTTTATTATCTAGGCTCGACATCACTACTTCAACATCAATCGTTATCACAAATTCGCTCACCCGCGCTACAGACTTCGCTCGACGCTCTTGCAATGAACTACGAGGCGACTTGATCCCTGCAAAGGGTACGTAGGCAGCCTGTCTTCGGATAGGTTCAGTTGACGACGGCGTCATATTAAATCGATGAAGTCATCACCATCATCATCATCATCGGCACAGAGGAACCGAATCAGCATCGGGTCACGATCGGCAACGAATACACATCTACGGCTCGATTCAAATATCGCTCTGTTTAAGCCGAATTCATTAGTTCCCTTTCACCATCGCTTACCACAACTCAACCTCTCCGAGCTCGCTTACCGCTCAACCAACTTCGGCACTCAAACTACTTCTCCACTGAGTCGACTCGTTTCTTCTCCACCTCGGAGTGAGTGTTTTTCACAGTCTATAGACGACTTCAGTTCCTTCCTTCGTCTAAAAGGGGGGGGAGTGGGGTACCCGTACGCCACTCCTTGACAAAATAATTGACAACTTCATCGTCAATCACAAACACTCGCCACAACACTCATCATGAGAACAGCTTGTCCGTTACGGACTAATCAAAGCTTTAATCGAGTAGAGTCGTTCTGCATTAATTGCTGTTGGCCACAACAATAGTGTAGAAATACGAACACAATGACATCCACAACGGATACAGCGCGCTATATAAGTACCAGTGTTCAGTATTGGGTCATGCCAACTGATCACCAGTGTTCAGTATTGGGTCATGCCAACTGATCGCTCAGAAACCCAACAAACATCGTTGGTAAAATACAGCTGCTAATGACCTCCGTTCGAAGTATACCCTGAACGTGTCATTCAGAAACCCAGGATACACTCTGGTCAAATCTAAGGTGAACTTGTTCTCGGACAGACGTGTCTCGAGAACGGCACCATTCCGCAAAGCCCAACAGCAGCGTTGGCAGATAAAGAGCTTGAGCGCATTTGCGTTTTCACAGCCTCAACAAAAGCCTCATCCATGAGCAAACAAAGCCTCATTCATGAGCAAACAAAGCCTCATTCATGAGCAAGCAAAGCCTCATTCATGAGCAATTGACAAGCAAAATGAGAAGTCTTCAAACCTTCGATCAAGCACAAGGTCTTAAGACCTTCAGTTCGCAAAGCCCAACAGCGATGTTGGCAAACACGTGACAAAAACGCTTGACAGCTCAAAAAACTCCTAAGTATAGGAATAACATCAACAACATCTAAAGCAAGTGCTTGGATCTGAAACCGTCAGGGTTCATCATGAACAAAAGCTACAAAGTTATCTCGCATTCAAAACAATGCAATGATCCAAAATACTAGCAAGGATACAAACCATCTAATGCTACAACCGAAATCGTCAAATCCAACAAAGGTTTTCAGAAAAAAAAAGTCATAAAAAGGCTACAAATCGACTAAGTCATGAACGGAGAGGAATGGTCACCCATCGGCCTCCTCATCCTCATCACACCATCACCCTCAGACAGACTTGAAGATGCAACCACGGGGTCGGCATGACTTGGAGACGTGATCACGCGATCGGTTTCCCTCGATGTCACAAGCATGGGTTCGGTCCCGCTCGACACCACGATCGCACGATCGGTTCTCCCCAAAGACTCGACCGCGGGTTCGGTTTCACTCAACACCGTGACCACGGGGTCGTTCCGAGTCGGGAGCACGACAACATCTTCGGTTTGGTTCGGCGGCACTTCCGATTCGCCATGGTCAACCAAACCAAGTTTCATCTTATCCATAACACTATCAAAGATCTACAATAACCCAAAGGAAAGATCAAAAAGTGAATTTTGGTACTTTTCCGTCAAGAATCAGATCTATTCCTAAACGAGCTCCAAAGGAAATTCTCATCACATGGCTATTACCCGGAAACGTCATTGACGTTAGCAATCGCATCACGGAGTCTTAAAACCTCCAAAGGGAAGCAAGAAGTCTTGAAATCTTCAAAACGCTTACGGAGTCTTAAAACCTCCTGCATAAAGTCACTCTTATTAGAGATGAGGCCATCAAGAGAAATTCAACTAAGACCGAGGCAACACAAAGAAAAGCCGAGGCGGGAATTTTAAAGACTCGGAGCAAGCCCGAGAAGGAGCTTTGGCAAAACCCGAAGAAGATGGACCAAAGCCGAGCAATGGCATGGGATCCACGAAGAATCAAGTTCCTTGTTCAAGTCCCCTCATCATGATACTTGGCACTCTTTTCCCTTAGTAGTGGTTTTGTCCCAAAGGGTTTTCCCTACTAAGGTTTTAATGAGGCCATCATCTTGTATCTGCCGAGTTCACACTTCACGTTGTTGTGAACGAGCTTGAGGGGGAGTATTGAACAAGATGAGTACTTAAGCGTACTGCAGAAAAGAGTAGGCGAACGCCATAACTTTGAACGTTAACGCTGATATCCAGCACAATCTTTAACTCGGTACTATTAGCTCTAACACTACCGAGCTGGGGGGCTAACTGTTGGGGTCGGTATTCACCCGCTCAACATTAACGTCCAAAGACAAGTCAATAGAGGGAATGGTCCTCCAGACTCTCGATTAAGGAGGCGGAATAACACCTAAGTCGTCCCGCGGAGCAAAGCATGTGGCAGCAGAATACACCTAAGCGAAGCAGGAATGGACCGGGACCGACCATGGCTTCGGGCATGGTGAACCGACCACGGCCTCGGCACCATGGGCCGACCATGGCTTCGGCATGGTGAGCCGACCACGGCCTCGGCACCATGGTCCGACCATACACTCAGCATGGCGAGCCGACCACGCACTCGCTACAATGGGCCGACCCCACAGTCGCTGATCGCAGCCTCCAGCCCAGTGACAAAGAGATAGCTTGAAGCCCGGTCCAGACACGAAGCCCACATTGGTGCAACCGAGTCCGCAAAGACTTAGGAGGCCTAGCCGACTTAGAATAGTATAAATACCTCTCTTGTACAAACCCTAAGGGGATCCGCGATCTTTTTCACATACACAAGCTTTGTACTCAACTCTTTGATAGCAATAACAACAGCTTTTTCTCAATCCCTTGTGATCCCTAGTTAACATAGAAATCTCTAAATTCCCCTCACGAACTCTTACAAATTTAGTTGTGTTGGTTTCGACCCCCACAGTTATTGTGTTGTGTTTGATGATATTGGGAATAAAAATAAAAAATAAAAAAAAAACCGGGTGTTACAAACCTTGTGCCTACAATTGTAATAACCCATACTGAAAGAAAATAGTGATATGACGAAAATTTTAGAACATTATTTGACAGGTATTGGACATATATTTGTTCATAAACTCTTCTTGAAAATATGTTTTAATTTTAATTCATTGTAATTGTAATATATATTGAAAGTGATTATGATTGGTATATATGTGGATAAAATAAACAAATATTTTATGGTGTTATATATGATCATTCGAAAAATCGTGTAAATTTTGCATAGTAGCTCTTGGCCGTCTGTAAAAAAAACCCTCGTATATTTGTCACGAAACGTGGAAGTCTAATGACTAAACAATTAAAGCCTCCATTACACTTACGATATCCAGTATTTACCAAGAAAGACAGTATAGTTTAGTTTATATATAATTTTATATAGTATTATTACCTACATTGCTCGGAATCTTTTGGAATCTCTTGGAAGCGTTTTGGAAACGCGATTCCAAAAATTACCGATTTGGAAGCGGTTTGGAATCGTCCGATTCCATTTTGGAATCGCGACGGAAGCATATCTTTTGTTTTGGAAACGTGTAAAAGTAAATATTGGGAAGCTTTAGGATAATTTTGAAATTTTTATAACTTAAAAAGAATAAAAAAAAACCCTAAAGAAATACGAATCATTGAAAACGAACATGAAGATGATGATCAAAATCCTTGATTTTTAACATTGTGGTTTGTTTTTCTTTTCTAATTAAGTTACTTAATACTTTATGAATTGGATTTGTGTTCTAAATTTCAAACGATGTTTTTCGGTTTAATCTTGGATGTTTTTAAAATAAGGCTTAATTATGAATATTTTATAATTGATACTAAATAAATATATATATATATATATGTATACACACGTACATATAATTATACGGTTCCAAAACGTACCCGATTCCTATTTTTTTCAAAAAAATCGCTTCCGTGTGTTTCCACGTACCCGATTCCGATTCCATGCAATATAGATTATGACGATAAACAATGAAATGAAAAAAAAATCAAAATATGTGGATTTGACTTGGAAAAAACACCTTACCAAACTAGTTTCAAGTTTGTTGTGAATGATAATTTTTTTATTTTGAAGGTAATTCTGATTTCACCACACACAGAGCATGTTTTTGGATAATTTTTTCAAGTTTGTTGTGAATGATAATTTTTTTGGTGAACAATAGAAAAACAAAGATAGAAAAATAGCATAAAGAAGAGAAACAAACTGAAGAGCTATTTCAAAAATTAGCATAAAAAGAAACTTATTTATGAAAATAATCAAATAATTGGTAATTTTTTATATGAGTTTTTTTCTTTGGAAAAACAATTTCATTTTTAGATAAAATAGGTATGCAAAATGTAAACACAAAAGAGTTTCTCCTTCCATGTATGGTTATGGTTATAGTTATTGTTATGGTTATCTTTGATATTTAGAAATAAGAAACAAATGTGACATCAGTTTCCTCAAAGTCTAATGACAAGAAAAAAAACTTAGAATAAAACATACAAATACAAAAACAAATGTAAAAGCAAACAAGGCCTAGTAAACTCATGTGAAAGATCAAACTCTGTATGTTGTTGTACTAGTCGGATGGGCCTATTATTAAGGAAAGAGGTAATGGACTTAATAGTTGGACAAGCATGTGCTAACAATAAATTGACTAAGATTCAAAACACCAAAGTAGAGACACGTTTCGAGAAGCTTAATTTGAACCTTATGGGTCTCAGTAACACTCCATACAAAGCCGACAGCCAGAGAGAGAAATAAAAATGTCCTTTTCTTTTTTTGAATACTGAGAAATTATGGGTTATTTCAGACCGGAGACCAAATATTTGCATTTTTTTTCGAATCAATGATTTCTAGACTTTACCTATTTGCATTGTTTGAATTCTTTATTTTTTGGAATGAACAATGAAAAGAAACAAACTACGTTAAAATTTTGTGGATTTTCAACTCAAAATCAATTGATAATAAATGTATTGGTCCGAGTCCTTTATCTGTTGCATCAAATTTCCTTGTCTTTTCTGATGTATGATATTATTTACAGATCATGCTCTTCTTTTCGTACATTACTAGATTTGGTTCATTTGTCAAAGTTGTTAAAATGGGATTCAAAATTGCATGCCTTAACAAACCAGTTTTGTGAACCTCATCTTACAATAGGTGAGCTTCAAACAGATTGGTATGTTTTTTTTTTTTTACACTCAACTTGTTTTCCATTCAAACGTTAAAACTGATTACAGCGATGATTAAGAGTTTAAAAGCACTTAAAACTGCTACATTCGTTGCTACAAAGAGACAACGGAAAGCACATAAACATAAGATAGACGGATTCATAATACATAAGCAAACATCGTCGTAGAGAAGTCCTCAAATCTCGATAACGTTGAGCCGAAGTATTGGAATGATTCTGGTGGAGGTGATGAACACAACAAGTGGACTCCCATCCGTGATTGTGCGGATTCCACAATCTCAATCTCGGCTGCACTAAAGAGTGTTAAGCCTTTCAATAACACAGAGAGTAAATCTTCTGTATCAGATTCTCCCTGTTCATGAACTGACCAAATCCAATGGACGAAGGAAGGTGAGTTTGGACCCAAACTAATGGAGGCGGTTAACGCATCCAAAACGAAACAACTCTGATGCGCAGGGGAGAGGTCTGCAATTTGGCGAGTCGAGATAAACGGATAATCTACCCGGAGGAGATATCCGAGTCCTTTCCGACACGGTATCATACACTTTGGCGCATATGAACACAAACTCGCTAATAATCTCAATATGCTACTATACACATTCCACTAGGCCTGGGCTTATTACCCATACCCGAAACCCAAACCCGAATCCGACCCGAAAAATCGGGTTCGGTTAGGGTATGGGTAGTGACAATTACCCGGTCGGATAGGATTTGTGTTTGGTTCGGATAACCGAACCCGGTCGGGTAATACCCGGTACCCATTCGGGTATCCGATCATAAGAACAGATCTACGAGTTATGATTACCCTAAACCTAACCCTACACTAACACTTGATGATTTTTTCTCCTTTTCGCCTCATGCTTGCTTGCATGATCGAGACTCTTCATTTCTCATGTACAATGGAGACAACTTTTTGGGTAATCGAAGCAAAGAGAGGTGGATATAATCCCCATCGAAGCATCAAACTGGAAACCCAAGCGATTCCCAGTTTCGCCTCTTCTCCTCCATCTGTGAACTCACGGAGACGATTGCAGGTGAACAATCGATTTCTCATGTCTTCTTCTTTCATTTTGTGATAAACATTTGATTGTTTTGAAATTAATTTTGTTTTGAATTGAATGTTTCTGTAATCGATTGAAATTAATTTGGTTATGAAATTGAATGTTTCTGTAATTTGGTTATGAAATTGATTGTTTCTGAAATCGATTGTTTCTGAAATCGATTGTTGATGAAATTGTTGTGAAATTGATTTGGGTCTGATGAAATCGATTGTTTCTGAAATCGATTGTTTCTGAAATAGTTTTAAAATTACTAGATTGTTTTGATTCATTTAGTTCCTGAATCTTAATTTTAAATCAAATTTGTTGTTCAATGCAGATGGATTCTTTTAAATTAAATGGTGACAGAGACAAAGATGATGACTATGAAGTTAACAATTTAGAAGAAGAACCAGTGACACAAGATTCATTTGACAGAGGGAAAAGGAAAGAAACAGCTGGTAGTGGTTCTGCTACTGAGGTTCCAAAGAAGGCTAAGACTAAGAAGACGACACTCCCCTCTAGGTCAGGAGTATGGTCAGTGTTCACAAAGCTGGACAACATGCCTGGCAAATGTTGCTGCAACTATTGTCAGAAGGTTTTATGTTGTCCAACCAAATCTGGTACCAAAGCACTCTGGAATCACATGGGAACCTGCAAAGACTACAAGGCATGGGAAGATGGTGAAAACTCTACTCAGTCTCAGAAGGTTATTAACAAAGATGGACAACTTCAGAATGCTAGAGTTTCCGAGGCTGTTTTCAGAGAAGCTGCAAATGAGATGTTGGTGATTGGAGAGTTGCCATTAGCTTTCATAGAAAGCATGGCATTTAGATATTTCTGCGACAAGGTAATTGTTTTCCATTCTGTGATATATGGTTCTTTTAGTTCTTACCTTTGAAAACAGATTCCTAACTTCAGTTCTTTCATCATTGATGTAGGTGAATTTACACAAACCTTATTCAAGGAGGACAGCTACAAAGGACATTGTTAAGATGTATGTCCACAAGAAAGCAAATCTTAGACAGTGGTTCCAAACCACTAAGCAGAGAGTTTCACTAACAACTGACATATGGGTTTCTCAAGTCACAGGTATTGTATAACTTTTTTGAATACATTGCATTTTCTTATGTGTGTTACTAACTTAGTGTTACCTTCTGATAACAGGTGCAAGTTACATGGTCATTACTGCACACTACATTGACCAGTACTGGAGGTTGAACAAGTTGATCATTGGATTCAAGAACATCACAGATCATAAAGGTAAAACCATATCAAACACTCTGCTTGAATGCCTAGCTGATTGGGGAATAGAAAGGGTGTTTTGCATCACTGTAGACAATGCATCAGCCAATAGCAATGCTCTTAATAGGTTTCACACTAATTTCTCCATGTTAGCTGCTGATTCTTTAGTTATGAATGGTGAATACATGCATATGAGATGCGCTGGACACATCATAAACCTGATAGTGAAAGATGGGTTGGCTGATGTGAATGAGAGTGTGGTTGCAGTGCGTAATTCCATTGCTTATATTAGGTCAGGAACAAGTAGAAGAGAATCCTTTGAACAGAAGGCAGTGGGTTTAGGGTATAGAGTTTCCAGGGGTAGTTTGCCTTTAGATGTTAAGACTAGATGGAACAGTACCTTCCTGATGCTTAAGCAAGCAGTTAAGTTCAAAGCTGCATTTGATAGGATGGAATCAGAAGACAAATTGTATAATGATCATTTCCTTGAGGTTGAGAATGAGAAAAAAAGGATTGGACCTCCCTCATTGGCTGATTGGCGTAGTGTGCAAGGAATTTCTAAGTTCTTAGGAATTTTTTATCAGTCTACTCTAGTGGTTTCAGCTTCTACAACACTGAATGCACACAAGTGCTATGGTGAAATTGTGAACATAGCAAGCAAGCTTCAACTGCTTTGTAGTAGCTCAGTCAGTGAGGTTAAGGTTAAAGCTGAGGAAATGTTTCTGAAATTTGATAAATATTGGGATGGATTAAAGAACATCAACAAAATGGTGATCATAGTTAGTGTCTTTGATCCGAGAAAGAAAATGCAGTTTGCAAACATGTGTTTCCAGGATGTGTATGGGGTAGATAGTTTAGCTGCTGTGAGTTTAGGTGAATCAGTTCTTATGGTTTTAAGGGAAATGTACAAGGAGTATGCAGAGAGACACAATGGTGTTGCAGCTCCTGATTTGCCACCACCTCAGGATGATCAGCCTAGTAGTAGCTCCCAAACTCAATCTCAGAACAGTCAATTAGAGAAAGCTTCAGATTCATTTGATGATGATATATTAGAAGGGTATAATCCGGTTGAGCAGAGGTACAATTCTTTACTCAGAGAGATTGGTGTGAGGGATATAAATGAGTTAGAGGCTTACTTAAGGGAACAAGTTGAGAATCCTGAATTGATGGATGGTGTAGATTTTGATGTTCTTTCTTGGTGGAAACTCAACAGTGGCAAGTACCCTGTTCTTTCAGTGATGGCTAGAGATCTCTTTGCAATGCAAGTCTCCTCTGTTGCGTCTGAGAGTGCATTCAGTACTAGTGGAAGAATCATAGAACCGTATAGGAGTTGCTTAACTCACTATATGGTGGAAGTTCTTATGTGTACCGAACAATGGATGAAGCAAGGCATCAAGTTTCAATCAAGTGTGTTAACCAATGGTCAAATACTTGCAGATGTGTTCTATGAAGATGAGCTCCAACGAGGTATGATTCTTCTCTTTCATTTTCATATTAATGACTAAGTTTCAGATGATTAGTGTACTGATTTGTGTACATGTTTTTGTAGAGTTTGAATCCCTAAACCTCCAACCATAAATGAATAGGTAATCACTTAAACTGTGTGTCTTATTTGCTTTGTTAATGTTCTGATTCTTTCACTTCTTCATCAGTCAAGTTGCTAATAAACTGTCTTTTTATTGTAGGTTCCAGAGTGAAGATCGGACAGTGAAGGTTGAAGACTTTGAAGATATAAGACTTGAAGATTTGTGTTCCTTATTTCTGTTTTATGTCAGTTTGGATTGTGTTCCTTTGCTTGTTAAACTTTTAATACTTTGGTTTGTGTTCCTTTTGTGTTTAAAGACTTGTTTGTGTTTCTTTTGCTTGCATTTTGATTTGAAGACTTGTTTTTAAGAAAGAATCATTCTGCTTTGAGTTTCAAATTTAATCTTTGATAATTCAAGGTTTGCTTTGTAGAGTATAAGGACAAATTTTCGGGTATTCGGGTATTACCCGAACCCGCATGTACCCGACCCGTATCCGACCCGATTATTTGTTATACCCGAATGGGTATTATAATTTTGAAAACGGGTACCCGTCGAATATAACTACCCGACTTGAACCCGAACGGGTACCCGAACGCCCAGCCCTACATTCCACAGTAAGATTGTTGGAGAGTATAAGCACGGGACATCTCTAGTCTAGTGACACACACATCCAGAATTAAGGTAATTGGAGAGTATGAGCACGAAAGATACCTTAACCGAGTGGATTTGAGGCTTAAAGATCGGTGGTATAAGGCGTAGAAGAGAGGAATTGACGGCCATAATAGAAGCTTCATCTTCAAGGTTTTCGCCGGAACCAAATCTTCCGGTGAAGCAATTGTAAGAATGAGATGAAGGAGAAAGGATCTCTCCAGGCTCGAATTGGAGGATAATGAGTTTAACGAGCACTGTAACTTACACGAACCAATAGGCACCGGCGGTGAGAGGTTAGGATTGGCAGGACCAAATCTCACCAGCAAACAACTCTGGATCCAACAACTTGATATTGTCCTTGAGCACCAGACGAAGGATAGAACAGAGGCGACGGCTGAGGGGGATGGCGCAACCCAACGCCGCAACACCGACGGCGAATTGAACAACATAGACACAAAAGGAAAATTCAGATCCCAAACGATACACAGATTATCGTCAGGACCGAGGTGCAGCAGAGTGAAGAAGTTCATACGGGGCTTCTTTTTCCGGCGGCGGTGAGAGACACCGCTCACCGGAAAAGGAGATCGGATTTTGTGAGGTTGCGGCTAGGTTAAAGAGTTGAGAGAGAAATAAGGTCCACTTTTTTTAATAGTATTATACGGATTGGTATGTTTAGTTTTGTAAATTTATTGAGTTTGACAGCGTTTAAAGGAGCAAGTCAGTTTATTTTTTTAGGAAAAAACTCATTCCAAGATAACAAGAAACCGGTCACTTCGGGTTTTTTCTCGCTCTCCGGTTTTGAACGGGTTGGCAGGTTTATTCCAGTTCAATTATATGTCGAGTTTACATTAAAATCCGAACCATATATGTACCGGGTCACGGTTCAATCGGTTCGGACTGGGTATAAAACATTGCTTCTCACCGACTTTTCTTCTCTGACTAGGCTTTGGCCCATTAAGCTTTCTTCAGCTTAACCCCATGTACAATATGTTTCAACCCATAGAGCGCAGTCAACACACCAATGGTTAGAAATATAGAATGTTGAGGTAGGTTATGTTACTTCAGACTTGTCCTTCACAGGACTTTCATTGGAGCTGATGTTGAAGGTGTATCGAGTATTGCATTGCATTCACAGCTAGTAAAACAAAATGTAAGCTTTTTAATTAAGTATTAATTATCTAAATTAACAAAATGTAAGCTTTTTAATTAAGTATTAATTATCTAAATTGCACAATGTCGCATTGTTTTTACATGTCGATATTTAGCAATAAAATAGCTAGGAATGTCCTTTTTAAAGAAAATTTGTAACAATAATCTCAAAAATATTTTTGTTTTGAAAATTAACCCTTCTGTCAAATTTTTTGAAAAATAACATTTTTAATATCGAAAATAATTAAATTCAAATGTGTATTTTATATAAATTATTGTTTATGTAATCTACTTTTTATGCTCCTATATTAGGGTTTACTATCCCCTTCAAATCTACTAAATTTTCTAAACCAAGTGTTTTAAATCATTTTATATTTTACGTTTGTTTGTGAGGATTTCATCTAACATCGTAGGAGTTAGTATTCTTTTAAATTCACTAAATTAGCCAAATAGACTGTTTTGAATCATACAATATTATACATTTGTTTGTGAGAGTTTATGCTCCAATATTAGGGTTTGGTATCCCTTCAAATCTATAAGTATAGTCAAATTGAATGCTTCAAATCATACAATATTTTACGTTTGTTTGTAAGGGTTTATGTTATAATTTTGTTTAAAATAAAATTATAATTCTGAAACTAAAAGATTCAGTAATCTATAATTCTTAATATCAAAAAATAATTTTTGTGATTACACAATATATCTTAAATAACTAAATTATTATTAAATTCGAAAAGTATTTTTTCCTTTTAATTTTAAATCTTCAAATATCATAAATTTTTTTGTCTTTTTATTAAAAAAGTAATTTTTCAAAGTTTTCATAACAAGAATCAGATTTCAAATTTTCTAATTTTTTTTGGAATATTAAACCAATCCACCCTTTTTTTATATAGATCAAATATTTAGTAGTGCGTTTTTTAGACCGAATCTGAAAATATGGACACATAATTGATCATGATATCTCTACAACTTCCTATAACTATGCTAACGAACTTTTTCCTTTTAGTTTGAGCTCTTCCAAACTTTTCTTTCGAATTTGATGCCACTATAATCTATAATCATAAGTTTGTGTTGTTAAGTGTGATATACTATAAGACAAGTTTTGGACATTTATTAGTTGGTCAAAGTGGAGGATCGATTTGTACTACATAATTATATTTGACTATTGTAGGACCTATATAATGATTGTTGATTGTAGTTGTAGGTCTTGAATGTCAAACAAACTTTAGTATAAATAATATCAAAAATCATATTAATAAGCCTGTCACTGTTAATTGTTAAGTAGAAAGAATCGGACCAAGTTCGTGTTCTGTGGAGTACTTAAGAATATAGTATGATTTAATGTTATTGTTTGTTTCTCATACAAATGGGAATTTTGTATACTAACTTCCTCATTTTTTTGACCAAATTCAGTTAACCCATTAGGGATAAATAGATAAGCTATCAAATCACGTCAGCATTTTAGTCGATGTACAGTAGTAGTTACATATGTTATGCCTTTTTCACCTATTTTATTTAGCATATGTTTATTTAAATATAAGCTTTTTGTGTATGCCACAAAAATATATTGACCATTTGGGCCACCACACACCATCTTCAAAACAAAGAAAAACCTTCCTATGTTTTGTTCTGCGATTCGCCGACGTTTAAAAAACACGTGCTGAAATGTTTTTGCATATAACTTTATAATGTTTATACGATGTTTTTAGGCTAATTACTAGGTGTTATCCACATTCTCCGCGCGATTTTTATCTAAGAGAAAAATGAAAATTATCCGCCAATACACATTTTTTGCAAAAACAAATTAATATTAAATATATTTAATTTCTGCCCCAGTCAAAAACAATTGTTCACTCCACCATTATACTCTTCCTGCAGCAAATCGTCATCTTTCCCTCTTCATCTCTTCTTTTAGGTGGTCGTTAAATATTATCCTAGTGGTACTCAAAAAATATTATTAATGAAAATTAACATTTTTTTATATAAAAGTTACATTAATATATTTGAACTTAGTAGTTACTTAGATTTAATTTTAGCGGAAAAAAATTTAGTAAGAAAAAGAAGCACTTTGATTATAATTTAAAAGATTAATTTTCATGTTCTATTGTTTATTTCACTTCACTCAGTCAAAACTCATTACAAAGAAACCAAAAAGTTATGACAAAGTGAAACACTTTAGTTCACCACTCTAACAATTGAACATCAAATACTTGATTTGGAAAAGATAACACAAATCAAGAAGTTGCCAGCTGATAGCAGGGAAGTCAAGTCACGATTTTCATTAGACCACCCTGACCATCTTTTTCATTTGGAGTCTATTTAAAAACAAGCACTTTAAATTAAGTGTCGTTTTTTCTTTTTTTTTGGAAATATGTCGTTTTACATTTGATTTAATGTTTTAAAATAAATATCGTTTTAGAGTTTCGAGGTAAAAATTTAGTGTGAAATATTTAGTTTATCCTTAAATCTAACTAACAGTATAATATAATACCAATAGTCAAAATGTTATTAGAGATATAATAGAGTTTTTAATTGTATGAAAGAGTCAAAATGATATTTATTTTTAAAACGGAAAAAAAAATAATATGCTTTTTTAATTTGTATGAAAAGTGTTAAAACGACATTTATTTTAAAACTTAAAGAGTACTAAAATGTTCCTAATTACAAATATAAAAATTGTAGGTGGCTCTTAAATACTCCTCATAGCGCCATATACCATTTCCAATCTAAAATTTGGAAAATTCATGTATGTTACAAGTTACGAGTTTGTCTCACTAGTTGAATAATGGACAAAGACTTATATATTAACGTGAAATTTAAAAAGTCAAGTATCAAAAAATACAGATGAATTCCATTTTTCTTAGTAAATCTCAATCACAAATAAAATATTGGCATAAAAATACATAAAAAGATATTGGGTGCTAATCCCATTTTAGAAACTGAACCACACAAAACACACATATCCTACACAATTTAAAAATAAACAAAAATCATCACCAAGCCCCACTATTTTGAGAAGAACCCAAAAGCTCCTCAAGATACTGTTCTCCCAAATCCTCAAACACAACAACATCATCTAACTTCACAGAGCTGTGATCAAAGTCATCATCTTTCGTCTTCCTATTGGTCATTCTCCTTTTCATCGAGTGTTTCCTCTTCAACGCCACTACAGGAGAACATCCTTCATCTTCATAGCTGTACTTAATATCCGAAAGCGACTTTTTAACTATCTCCGCCGGAAAATTAAGAATCGCCGACGATCCTCTCATCGAAAAAGCCGCTTGATCGTAAGCAAGAGCCGCTTCTTCCGCGGTTTCGAACGTTCCTAGCCAAACTCGAATACCGTTTCTTGTCGAATCTCTTATCTCCGCCGCGAATTTCCCCCATGGCCGTCTTCTTACGCCTCTATATGACTTCTCCGAAGCTTTTCTTGAGGTTTCGGTCTCTTCCTCGGATTTTATCGGAAGATTTGATTCGATGAAGCTGTTTTGTTCGATTAGCCCGTAGAGAAGCATTTCTTGTGAGTCGTTCTCGTTGAAGGGGAGAGAGTAGTTGTTGGAAGATGAGGAGGAGAAAGATTCCGGCGAGGACGAAGATCCGAGGGAATATTCCGGTGAGAAGCGGGAGTATTGTGACTGAAGAAAATATGGATCCATTGTAGAAAATACTCTGCTTCTTGACTACTATGTTTTTGAGGACTCTGTTTTCGGTTAGGTTAGTTAGTGGATTGACGAGGTCTATATATAGGGAGATAAAGTGTTGAGTATGTGTGTGCAAATGTCCAAAATAGACATGAGTTTTTCAGTGTCTTTAGTGAAGAGTAATGCCACGTAATATAAGGTGCAATGGAAATTTTGAATTGTTTGTGTTGTTTCGTCGAAGCTTCGAACAAAGACAATTTGCATATTTTCTTGTCCTCGTGTGTCCCTAGTATATATGAATGGCTTTGCACCGTTAAAGACAAAATCCCGTGGTGTATCATTTCGTTTTACCAAAAACTGTAAGTGAATGTGCATTCTAGGTTAGGTGTATCATTTCGTTTTATCATCACATGCTCCATAAAAAAAACTCTATATTTTGACAATTTCTTAATTTACGTTATAAAAATAATCAAGTGCGGAACGATCTTGTGTCTTAAAAAAATGAAAAATAAATAAAAGAGAAGAGAGAGAATGAAGAAAAGTTCTTAAACAAGATCTTTAATATCTTGTGCCTTGCTAAATGGTGTGTTGTAATTGGTTGAATGTATTTTTAATGAATTAAAATTTAAATAAGAATTAAATAATTTTAAAATTATTAAGTTAGACTTTTTGAAAATCTTTATGGATGGAAATACTCTCACATTCCTCGCATATAAAATAACAGGATAGATGTGAAAATAATTAAGCAAAAAAAAAAAAGTGCTTGATTAATTCAACTAGATAATTTTGTGCTTTGGCGTTGCAAATATGATTACATAAATATCAAATCATTATCCTATATTCTTAGGAAGCTACTATTTTTTTCTTATTCATGGCGAAACGCATGATAAAATAAAATGGTTGGTTGGAAGGAGTCAAGATACATGCCCCCTTGAACCCCAAACAACAAATTACTTTGAGCCATCTCATGTTTCAAAGACAATTTGGCTTTATTTGCTTTCAACGTCTTTCTCAAAGTAGAAAAGAAAGAAAGAAGAAGATACTTCAAGTGCCCTTTTTTTCCTTAGTTGTTTTTAAATTGCATTCTGTTATAAATCATAGTGGATTGTCATAACTAGTTCTGGTCCGTTTACGGTCCATTAACACTTAGTCTTTAGGCCGGTTTAATGAATCCTAGTTGAATTAGGATTTTTCTTTTATCTCTTGTAATAATCCTATATAAAGGATCTTATGATTAATGAATAAACACAATCTTCCCCATTCGTTCTCTTGATTCACAACACGTTATCAGCACGAGTTGCTCCCTAAACCCTAAAAACACAAAAAACGCGATTACTGTTCATCGTTACTATTCATCGTACTGTTCATCGCGTACTGTTCATCGCGCACTATTCATCGCGCACTGTTCATCGACGATTACTGTTCATCGACGATTACTGTTCATCCGGCGTTACTGTTCAAATCATAGTTCATACAGCCTTTAAGGTTACGGCGAACTAGAAGAAAGTTCATACAGCCTATCAACGGTTACGGCGAACTAGAAGACTCACGGAGGTTAAGGTAAACAATAAGAAACCCTAATCTAAAGAACCTAGATTCATGATAATCTTAGAAACCCTAATCTAAATCATGCTTGTTATTGTTATTGCTTGCTTGATTGTGTTTATTGATTCATGATTCGTAAACACTTGAAACCCTAACTTGAAACCCTAACCTAATTCAATTAAAATCCAAACCGATTGCATGATCTGTACCCGTGTCGATCGACACTAGTTTTATGTCGATCGACACGTAAACTTCTGCCTGAATTTGTTGTTTGAATTAAACTGTGTCGATCGACACAAATCACCCGTCGATCGACAGTAAACACTCTGTCCAAATTTGGTTGCATATTTATTTGAACTCGTTTGTTTGTTTGCTTGTTTGGATTGATTCGTTGATTGATAAACATGAAACTGAAACTGATTGCATCATATAGACATAACATGCTTGATTAAAATCCGGTCATATCATCATACGGTTTAGAATTTGAATACTAGGCTTGCATCATGAGCATATAAAAACATTATGTTAGGTTGTTAAACATAAAAATCTGGTTTCATAAGCATCATGCATCCGTACCCGTTTATATAAGCACCCATGACCTATTTTGCATCATATGCATAAACTTTAAAATCTTATAGTTCTTAGAGAATAGGATGAATGTTTTCAGATGTCGAAAATCAACAATTTGGATTATGCTGCCCTCAATCTCTCTGGAGACAATTACTTACAGTGGGCGTTGGATACTAAGATAAATCTAAAGTCTAAAGGACTTGGCGAATGTATCATTGAGGATAATAATGAGAATGAAAGGAATCGATACAGAACGATATCGATCATTCGTCATCATCTTGTTGAGGGTCTCAAGGATCAATACCTAACCATTGAGAACCCTTTGGACCTTTGGAAAGAATTAAAGATAAGATATGACCACCATAGAACGGTGTTGTTACCAAAGGCCAATTATGATTGGAGGAATCTCAGGTTCCAGGACTTCAAGTCCGTGGAAGAATATAACTCGGCTATGTTCAGAATAGTTTCTCAATTGAGACTATGTGGTGAGAAGGTAACTGAGAAAGACATATTGGAAAAGACCTTCTCCACCTTTCACACTAATAACGTGTTACTTCAACAGCAATACCGTGAAAGAGGTTTTGAGACATACTCAAAGCTTATAGCATGTCTATTACTAGCCGAGGAGAATAATACACTGCTAATGAGAAACAGTGAGATGAGACCTCCTGGATCAGCCCCACTTCCTGAAGCGAATGTGGCCACAGATGAAAAGAAAGAAATTAACCACGTCCAAAGTGATTATAGACATCGTGGTCGTGGACGTGGGGGTAGATGGCAAGGACGTGGCCGTGGCCATTTTAATCTATACGGCCGAGGTCAGGGCCGAGGCCACGGATTCCATAACGATCATTCTAACCGCGGGCGAGGACGAGGACGCGGATACCGAACTGACTATGATCGTAATAACCGTGGTATTACTTCTCAACCACGAGAATCAAACCCAAAATCAGTTTGCCATCGATGTGGAATGAGTAATCATTGGGCTAAGACATGTAGGACTCCCAAGCATCTGGTTGAACTCTATCAAGAGAGCCTTAAAGGGAAGAATCCAGAAACTCATATGATCCAGCATGATAATGAAGGAGATTTCGATCATGAGCAAGATGACTTGATGAATTTTGAAACCTCAGATATACTTAAGTGATTGATTTTGATTTTCTGTTTTGGTGTTTTGTGTTTTGCTTGTTTTATGTTTTACACTTTATACTTTGGTTTTGTGTTATTGCTTTCTATTAAACTTTATGGAATGAAAGAGTGTTATTTAAAAGTATCTATTGTTATCTCTTTTGAAGTATGAACGATATGGATGTGTTCATTGTGGATAGTGGATCAAGCCACTCGATATTAAGAGATAAGAGATACTTCATTGATCTTACACTTAAAAAGGCAAATGTAACCACAATTGCGGGTATAGCAAATTTAATTGAAGGCCACGGTCAAGCCCATATTTTATTACCTAAGGGCACGCATCTAGAAATTTCTAATGCGTTATATTCACCTAGTTCAAAGAGAAGTCTATTGAGCTTTAAAGACATTCGAATGAATGGTCTTCATGTTGAAACTAAGGACGAGAATAACAAAGAATTCCTTCAAATCTTTGAAACCGTCCATGGCTATAAGAAAGTCCTAGAGACTATACCTGCCATTTCTGTGGGCCTTTATTGTGCTAAGATCGGAATGATAGAAGCAAATGCTATGGTAAACAAAGAGTTTACTGAGAATTTCACTTTTTGGCATAACCGGCTTGGCCATCCCGGTGCTAACATGATGCGAAAGATATTAGCAAGTACTAATGGGCACACCTTGAAAGAAAGGAGAGTTATCCCAAAGAATCTCACGTGTGAAGCATGTTCACTAGGGAAACTCATTACTAGGCCATCACCAATCAAAGTAACTAAGGAAACGATAAATTTTCTGGAAAGAATTCAAGGAGACATATGCGGACCAATACACCCACCTTGTGGGACGTTTAGATATTTTATGGTCCTTATTGATGCATCCACGAGATGGTCACATGTCTGCCTATTATCAACTAGAAATGTGGCATTTGCAAGATTGCTTGCCCAGCTCATACGTTTAAGAGCACACTTTCCAGATTTTCCTTTAAAGACTATACGTCTTGACAATGCTGGTGAATTTACGTCCCAAGCGTTTAACGATTATTGTATGTCCATGGGGGTAAGTGTTGAATATTCTGTGGCACATGTACATACACAAAACGGTTTGGCTGAATCGTTTATTAAACGCATACAGTTGATTTCTAGACCGTTGCTAATGAGATCAAAACTCCCGGTCTCAGCTTGGGGACATGCAGTTTTACATGCAGCAGAGCTAATTCGTATCAGGCCATCTAGTGAACATAAATATTCCCCATCACAGTTAATAACGGGTCAAGAGCCAGACATATCCCATCTTAAAATATTCGGATGTTCCGTTTATGTGCCTATTGCACCACCACAGAGAACAAAGATGGGACCTCAAAGGAGGATGGGGATATATGTTGGATATGATTCTCCTACTATCATTAAGTACCTTGAGCCAACCACGGGTGATTTGTTTAAGGCCAGGTACGCAGATTGTCATTTTGACGAATCTGTCTATCCAACATTAGGAGGAGATAACAGACTGGTAAAGGAAATTATATGGAATCAAACGTCCTTAAAATGGCAAGATCCTCGGACTCAAGAATGTGAATTAGAAGTCCAAAAGATTATACATTTACAAAAGCTAGCTAATCAATTGCCAGATTCCTTTGCTGACCCGAAAAGAGTAACTAAGTCTTACATACCAGCTGTTAATGCACCGATTAGAATTGATGTTCAAGAGGGACACAATCAAGTTGCTACAGAATCTAAACCACACTCAAAACGTGGCCGGCCAATAGGTTCCAAAGATAAGAATCCTCGGAAAAGAAAGAAAGGTGCTGAAATCGTGGTTGAGGAATCTGATGGAACCCCAGACATAACTGAACCGATAGTTCCAAGCAATGAGACTCGGGACGCCGAGTTTCATGGTTCTGACGTTCCTGAAAATAATGAGATCTCAATGAATTATGTTATGTCTGGAATACAATGGAATAGAAAGTGTGTGGAAATCGATGATATATTTGCTTTTAAGGTAGCATTTGAACTTATGGAGGATCTAGAACCCACGTCGATATATGAGTGCACTCAGAGTGAAAATTGGACTAAATGGAAAGAAGCTATAAACGTGGAGTTGAATTCTTTAAAGAAAAGGGATGTCTTTGGTCCAATAATTCGGACACCCTATGAGATTAAACCAGTTGGACATAAATGGGTCTTTGTGAGGAAAAGAAATGAACATGGTGAAATCGTGAGATATAAAGCACGGCTTGTTGCACAAGGATTCTCACAGAGACCAGGAATAGATTATGAGGAGACATACTCCCCTGTGGTGGATGCTACAACTTTTAGATTTTTGATAAGTCTGGCTATAAGAGAAAAGTTGGATATGCGGTTAATGGACGTTGTAACTGCATACTTATATGGTCCACTGGATAATGAGATTTATATGAGATTACCAGAGGGTATTGAGCTCAAAGATAAGAAAGGTTCTCGAGAACAACACTGCATAAGGCTGAACAAATCCCTTTATGGACTGAAGCAAAGTGGGCGTATGTGGTACAATAGATTGAGTGAGTACTTAGTCAAAGAAGGCTATAAGAATGATCCCATCAGTCCATGTATTTTTATAAAAAAGTTTGCAAACAAAGGGTTTGTTATCATAGCAGTTTACGTGGATGATTTGAACATCCTTGGAACCCCTGGTGAAATCGTCCAAACAGTTGAATGCCTCAAGAAAGAATTTGAGATGAAAGACCTAGGCAAAACTAAGTTCTGTTTGGGATTGCAACTTGAGTACATAAATGATGGAATCCTTGTGCATCAAATGGCATATACTGAAAAGGTACTCAAGCGTTTCAATATGGATCAATGTCACCCATTGTCCAGCCCAATGGTGGTGAGATCTCTTGATCTAGAAAAGGATCCGTTTGGTCCTAAGAGAGACTCTGAAGAAGTCCTTGGTCCCGAAGTGCCATATCTCAGTGCCATAGGAGCTTTAATGTATCTGGCAAGCCACACTAGGCCAGATATATGTTTTGCCGTGAATTTATTATCAAGATTTAGCTCATGTCCGACCCAAAGGCACTGGGACGGGATAAAACATATTCTTCGTTACCTACAAGGAACGAAAGACTTGGGTCTATTTTATACTAACCAATCTAAGGACGGTTTAGTTGGTTTTGCTGATGCAGGTTATCTTTCAGATCCTCATAATGCACGGTCCCAGACAGGTTATGTGTTTACTCATGGAGGAACTGCAATATCTTGGCGGTCAATGAAGCAGGCCATTGCAGCTACATCTTCTAATCATTCAGAGATATTGGCAATTCATGAGGCTAGTCGTGAGTGTGTTTGGTTAAGGCTGATGACCCAGCACATAAGAGTGGATTGTGGAATGGCCGAAGGTAAGCAGGAATCGACGGTCTTGTTCGAGGACAATGCAGCGTGTATAGCTCAACTTAAGGATGGATACATCAAAGGTGATAGGACGAAGCACATTCTGCCAAAATTCTTCTTCACATCCGATCTACAGAAAGATGGAGAAATTCAAGTGCAGCAAGTACGATCAAGTGAGAATTCAGCAGACCTATTCACCAAGTCACTTCCAACCTCAACGTTCAAGAAACTTACTTATCAGATTGGAATGCGTCGTTTGAAAGACTTGCAGTGAGGTTCAGAACAGGGGGAGTAATACGTGTTGTACTCTTTTTCCTTCACCACGGTTTTGTCCCAAAATGGGTTTTACTTGGTAAGGTTTTAATGAGGCAACATCCAAAGCGTATTACAAGCCCATTAGAGTTATGACATCCAAGGGGGAGTGTTATAAATCATAGTGGATTGTCATAACTAGTTCTGGTCCGTTTACGGCCCATTAACACTTAGTCTTTAGGCCGGTTTAATGAATCCTAGTTGAATTAGGATTTTCCTTTTATCTCTTGTAATAATCCTATATAAAGGATCTTATGATTAATGAATAAACACAATCTTCCCCATTCGTTCTCTTGATTCACAACACATTCCTTGTTTATAGTTATCATAATTTTCAAAATAAATTTGATGTTTATTATAAGCAGTGTTCTAAAAAGCTTTCTAGGCATTCGCCTAGGCAGCACTTAGGCTCTAGGCCCCTATAGACCATGGCGATTAACGTTAAGACCATCTAAAATATTATAATATTATAAAATATAATTTTTTTATTCATAAATCATGATATTTTTAATATTAGGGTATAAAATAATAATAATAAATGTAATCTAAATGTTTTATATATAAATCATGATATTTTACATATTTTATTATATAAAATAATATATTATAGATTTTTGTAAAACGTCTAGATCTTTTTAAAATTCGCCCAGGCTCCGATTAGGCGTTCTAGGCGCTAGGCAATAGGTCACCGCTCGGCGCCTAGCGCTTTCTTGAACATTAATTGTAAGTTAAATCAAATTGGATATATATTTAAATTACCGTATTTTCAAATAATTAAATTATCTTATATATACATTTAATCTATATATATAATTGTTGAGGATATAGTAATATATTTTTGTTTAGACGAATTTTTTAACGCCACATGTATTGAGCTTGAGTAAAAAGTTTATCGAAAAATGTAATTAGTAAACTGATTCTAGAATCTTTGTAACGCTTCAACCTTGCCACCATCAATGGTCCAACACCCTCTCTTAACATGTGGACCCTACTCTCGTCTCGCGGTCAGTACGTTGGCCTAGGAAGCTCGGAAATTTTTTTTATCGATCCTACAAGTTATACAAAATCTTTTTTAGTGTTTTGTCTCCAGTCATATGGTACAGAAATGACTTATCCAAAAATTACTCCAACTCAATCACCTTTAACTGTAGTATTCTATCAGAATAAGATACGAAAAAAAAAAGTACATTTTGGTTAGATAAGCTAACCAAATTAATTCTTTTAATTTTCCATGTGCATGCACCAATATTTTTCACAAATTAAATATGACCCAGAGAATGTTATATTTCTCAATTCTCATGACTAAGTATTTGTAAGGGATTTTACCTTGAGGTCTTAATCCGAGTAAAACTTATGAACCTCCTACACTCCTAGATAGATACTGTCACATCGTCGATCTACTTTATAGAAGATGAGATGTAGTTTCCTACCGATTGAATCTAGGTGGGCATGTATGTCCTGCTTTCCCTGATCTTCGAGTGTCCACCGGAAAGTGTGTTGGTTTTTATACCAATAGGAGTTTTACTCACGTGGCGACTTTCCGTCAGAGGAGGTAAAACTATTTCCATAATACTATATATGTATAAAAAATTATTAAATTATATATTTTGAAATTATTCTCAAGTGATAGAATGAACTCTGTTTTAAGAAAAAAAAATTATTTCTATTTATTTAATATTTTAATTTAACATGTATTAATTATATATATTAAATATTTTAAGTTAATATTATAAATTAATTGGGTAATGTTTTCATAGGTTTTCGCTTATCTCTTCAATTTTCGTAGTCATATTAGGTAATATAATAAAATAGCACTGGTTGAAAACCTTAATCCAAACCGATAACGCAAACTTAAGAGAACACTACACAATACACATGCATCCTGAGATTCTTTACTCCTACAGGATACATATTTACTAATTCTTTCTTTCTTAATGCTTTTCCAAAAAAGTCACGAAATATTTGATATCCCGCACGTGTTCAAACTTCAAACATATACATTGTGACCTTTTTTGGCTTTATTTTAAACTTCGTACGTGTTCAAACTTCAAACATATACATTGTGACCTTTTTTGGCTTTATTTTAAACTTCGTATAGGTACGATGAAACAATTAATTTCCACATTGACTTACAGAAAAATAAATCCAAAAATAAGTGTTCATTTATATCCATGGCCAAACAATTTTCATAAGTTGACAAAAAATGATTTGATATGATCAATAATTCATAGGAAAATGAACGAGTTTTTCTAAAATTTTGACTAAACTTCTTTATCTTCAGCATTATAAGTGTCACTAGAAGCTTCAAATTTTATTTTCGTAGAGATTGTAAAAACTGTATTGCAGTAGAACCTCTATAAATTAATACTCTATAAATTAATAATCACTAAAAATTAATAAATTTTTCCAGCCCCGAGTCGGGCCAATGTAAAAATTAACAAAATTCGATAAAATGATAAGATAATAATTTTTTTGAAAACACTGTGTAAAATATGTCATAGTAATAGTATAAATTAATAATCATGAATTATATATATGTATATATAATTATATATATTCTCAAACAATTTAGTGAAATATGACTTTCGTATTATCTGTTTCTTTTAAACTTGGATTCTCGAGGTAACCAATTTTTTTTTTGTATAAAAAACTTATAGTATTATTATCTCGATTTTCATTCCCAAATCATAAGAGTTTTAGACGCGCTAAATATTTCTTTATGTGTAACTACTTTGGGTATAGTTATTTCATACTAAACTTTTTAGAATTGCAACCGTAATTTCTTCTAAACTTAAAATTTTTGAGTATGTATCATTCTTATTAGAATAGTCAAGTAGAGCATTGACATTTATTCTATTATGATAACCGAGATTGAAACAACCCAACACTTTTTATTATTATTAATTAACCCGAATTAATAATCCCATAATTATTAATTCTCAACAGATAATTCAGCAACTATCAACAATCAGCGGAAAATACCAAATAATAAAATCCAATAAAATAATTCCATTAAATCAACCAATTCCAATTCAATTCCAAAATGCCAAATAAATAAATTCTAGCAACCTAAACACCAGGTTCATTAGACTAAACAATAACATGAAATTCTATCATCCTCTCCCTACTGTCATGATTCTGCGTTCACACTTTTCCTTTACATGCAACACATAGAAATAAGAGTTGCGTGAGTGTTATCACAAATACCCAGTGAGGCGGTCATCCCGTCTACCGGTTACATAATAAGGAAAAAGAATGCCAAAACTACGCAATCATTCAACATATCACACAATCACTTTACCATAATAATATGAATAATCAACAACAATCATGCCATAATCACAAAATCAACAACACTCCATAAAAATTCCACAAACTCAATCATCGATGACCCTAACATTCAAATCCATAACCATGATCACGCACTCACCTTAGCCTAGAACGATTGAACACAAGGCTACACGAAAATTAGAGCCTCCTACTCGACTCAAAGCTGCTGATTCTCCTTCTCTATCACCTATAACTCACCATTAGGGGTTTTCCCTAAAACGAATTAGGATTTTCTGAAAAACAGAACCGACACGCTGACTTCCAAACAATGCTGAGGACAGATCTTACCTCCAAATAACGATCGGGAATATGATTCGGAAACTAGACACAAAGAGATTTCCAATGATATATAAATCGTTGCTTAACTCTCTCTAGAACTCCGACAAAACAGCCTCAAAGTGGTCTGATCACAGACCCCATTCTGCACAGACTTCTCTCACGAAAACCAAGATATCTCTTAGCTTTCAAAACCAATTGACAAACCCAATTTGCCTCACGGCTAGCTAAGAGAAAGGAGAACTTACTCATAAAATTTCACGATGATCATAACTGATTTGATCATCCGATCCTCTTCTCCAACACAAGGCGACATAACTGCCTCTTTCCAACAATTCACCAAAAACCAATTCTCTCTTCACATCTTTTCTCAATCACGATTTTCTGGCCTCTCTCCACACAAAATGAGGCATACGTGATCCTAGGGTTTCATAACCCAACCTGAACCAAACTGGATAATTAAAATTAAATCGGACCTATGATTTTCATAACCCAACCTGAACCAAACTGGATAATTAAAATCAAACCGCTCCCTCCGTTCCACAAAACATGATGCTCTACCATTTTCACACTTATTAAAAAACAATTAAAATTTAATAATAAATATATTAATTCTCTCATAAAACCACTTGTCTATAGCTATGATCCAATAGTATTCACATTTTTTCATTAAATATTTTTTGAAGTTTGGGATTTATTAGTATTAATTAATAAAAAAGGTAGAACATTATCTTTTGTGGAACAAATAAAAAAGCTAAAACATCATGTTTTATGGAATAGAGGGAATAACTCTTTAAATTAATAAAATTTGAAAATCCCAACATTATTAATGTATAAAGGTTTTACTATATCTAGTCAGAATGTTATATTTGGGAAGTAGTTGGAATGCAGACCGATATCGATATCGTACCATTAGAATATAAAATTTCCATCGTAAAATAAAATAATCAAGAACGTCTAAGCGAAAGGCATATGGGATTACTTACATTTTAACAACAAAATAAAGGAATTATATCAGCTTTTATAAAGCTGAGAAATAGACAAATATAAAAAGAGCTATTAGTCAAATCAAAAACGAAGGAAAACTAAGTCCGGTAAACATTCAATTTTGACTAAGGTGTTAGGCGTAAGGTGATAGCTACACGTTCATGGTACGTGGTCATTTTTTTATTTTATTTTATAGTCATATTGTTTATATTTTATCTAGTCATATCACGTATTTTTTAGGAAATATTATTCTTTCATTTTTGTAGTTTTTTCTTCACTTTATTTTGTTAAACTTGTTTAAAAATAGTACTACGGTGATATTTTTGACTAAAAAAAAAAAAATTCATTCCATAAAGGACGCATGCATATATTATTTTTCTCAAGGCAACGATCTAAAACAATTGTTTTGAGAAAAGTTTCAAAAAAAAAAAAAACTTGGTTAAAAATCTCCTTTAAGTATTTTTTTTGTATTAGGAGATTTTGCGGTTCGAAAACAGATAATGAAAATTATGAAAAATTATGCAGAAAAATAATAATAAGTTTACAAGAGATTTTCAGCGTTGTATAAGTGGAAGTGCTTGTTGAGATTCTTCACATTAAAGAATGTTTTTGAAAAATACTCCCTCGGTTCTCTTTTAATTGATGTTGTAGGAAAAACAAATATTTCTAAAATATTGATTTTTTTACATTTTCAATGTATTTTTAATGAAAAAATAATGATGAATTGTAAATTTCAAGACACATTAATTGATTTTATTGAATTACTATTGAGTTAAAGTTATAGAAAATTGTTTAGTGCAAAAAACAAAACATTTATAATTAAGATTTAATGTGTTTTCTTAATAGTTGTGAAAATTCTAAAACATCAAACAAAAGAGAACGGAGGGAGTATAAAATTTAAAGTATACTGGATTCGAATAATTTACATATGGTAGAATAATTTACGTAACAATCTCCATAATTCATAATAAATTATAAATGTAGACGATAAAAAGGGGTTAATTAGGTGTATAATAGTTTTAGGGGCTCTAATTAGGTGTATAGCATGCTGTGAATAGGATTTAGCTGACTAACACCTACTTAAATTTTTTGACTAAAATACCCTTCATGATCTAATTAATTATATATAGTTGGATATCAGCTCAAGTATGTTGATTGAAATAGTTGACAAAAATAGTTGACTATGTAAAACATTGTCTGTGTAAACGAGTATTTGCTATTCTAGTTATAATATAGTCCACTTTGTGATTGATTCACTATGATTATAGTTAACTATTTATTCGTGCATAGTCAACTATTCATTTTTAAAAAAATCATTTATGTGCGAATAACCAACTATCATATCAAAACAGTAGACTATGTAAAACATTGTCTATGTAAATAAGTGTTTGCAATTCTAGTTATAACATAGTTCACCTTGTGATTAATTCACTATGATTATAGTTGACTATTTATGCATACAAAGTTAGCTATCCGATCCATTTTTTTAACATTTATCTACGAATAGTCAACTATCAGATCAACACATAGTTGACTATCTTGTAATTGAAAAATAGAATAAGGTTAAAATGCTCATTTTATATATATACTCCACATTATTTATCTAATTATAATTATAACATAGTTAACCTTGTTATTAATTTACTATGATTATAGTTGACTACTTATGCATGCAAATTGAGTTATCCGATCTTTTTTTTAACATTTCTCTACGAATAGTCAGCTATCAGATCAAAACACAGTTGACTATCTTGTAACTGAAAAATTGAATAAGGTTAAAATGGTCATTTTAGATATACTCCATGTTATTTACCTAATTATAATTTAATTTATGTTAAATATTTAATTATTGGTGTAATGAGTATTATAGATGCTAATTTCCCTAAAAAAATGTAGGCATGCATTATCCATATAAGAAATTTCAGATCAACATGTTATGTTTTGGGGAACTGGAGCTACCACTATTTTTGAATTATAATTTGATATTTAAAGTTTCTCACATATATTTCAAAATTCAAATCACCATGTTTAGTTTGATATTTTCTATATCATATATTCTTATAGTACTTTTTCTAAAGTCTATATATATTATTAGACTTCTAGCGGTCAAGCAAATTAAATTGACATTTTGACATTGTAATTTTTTTTTAAAATATATAAAATTTATTGATCGATAAACTAGATTGAATAACAAAAAAAAAAAAGAATGTTATGTTAGTAGGCTAATCGACTGCGAGATGTGTGTGTGCTTCCTAGCTTTTTGAAAAGCTCCTTCCAAGCATAACTATGTCGTTGCCTTGAAAGCTAAATGGAAGATGAAGATGATGTTCCAGAATAGATTCGCAAGACACTCTAGAAGATCACCACTAATATCCACCCATACCGTGAACGCATACGAACAAGTAATGGAATTGGTTCCGATGCTAGAAGATCATCGCATTCGCCTCAGTGCGAGTCCTTGTGCTAACCAAGTAATGAAGGGTAATCGGGAAATAATGCGGCTCTTATTACTTAATTTTTCTCGATACTAAAAAGTTATATGAAATTAGTATAACAATAATCTTTGGGAAAATTCAATCAACTAAAGAGTGTTAGCTTTAGTGATTTTGATGAAATCATTAATGCGTACACACAAAAAATACCCTAAATAAATTAACATAGCTTAATTTTAGTACAAAATATCAAAGGCTGCAAAAAGCTTTTACACTAGGTTTGTGGTTCAATATCTAGAATGTACAACTTTATTGAAAGATTCCTCGTGAGGATCTATGCCCAAGGAAGACACTTCGTAGGTTTTGGACTCATAAACGATTGGATTGGTGATGAACAAAAGATCGGATTTGAAATGATGCAGCGGATAAAAAGATGAACAGACTTGAAGATGGATGAATGAATGATTGATGGATCAAATTTTACTTCTAAGAGAGATGAGATCTCTTAGACTACGGGGCTTGATCTTAGCTTAGATATTACGCACTAAGGCAAGAATAAGATTAGAAGATATTACACACTTCTCGGATCAAACAAGAGAAATAAGTTTTTAATTAAAATGTTTGATGAGAAATAAAGTTTCAGAACACAAGAGTTATAAAGAGAGAAAAAGGTAGGGTTTTAGTCTTGGAACATGCTCCTTGACTATACATTAAAAGAAAATTTCAAAACACAACTCTTAATCTTCAAGCCGAGTTGCAGAGTTGTAAAACTGCAAAGTTGCAGAGTTGTAGAGTTGACCTTGGATCAGATTAACAACATAGGCAATTACATTAAGAATCACTTGCTTCGTTAAAAGCCTCTCTTGGAAAACCCAATGGAACAAAACCAAGAAGAGAGAAAAGGAGCACAAAATGATTCACAAACCCCATTTGTTAACCTTGTGCTTGAATCAAAACCAAAGTGGTTTGATTAGCCTTAGCTTCATCTGAATTATGTTGAATGTGGTTAAGTAATACTCCTAGAGCTTGTTTAATTGTTTCCTCAGTAACAAGCTTAGCTCCTTCTTGTTCAAGCTCATGTTCAAGCTCCGGTTCATTCTCTATATCCTTAGTGCTATCCATGATCATATCATTTTTGCATATTAATGGTTGTAAAGCTTATCGGAGATGCTAGAATGTTACCGGTAGAATTTTTGGTCATGGTTTCGTATGTTGCGAGGATAGCATATCTATTGAGGATGTTGTACATGTTGAACAGTTTGTTGTGGATTCGAATAGTACAAAAAGATCGAGATGAGTCGTAGAACCGTTGTTCATAGGAATTATTCATTATAATCACATATATTGCATCTAGGTTAATATCATCACAATAGGATTATAACAAATATCTCTAGTTGTAATGTACTATATGATAAAAGAAAATATGTCATATATATATGATGATGATGATAAAGTTATCAAATAATATAGTTAGTTCTTATTATAGAAGATCAATTGTTACAATGCATCGTTGTATGAGTCGTAACTCGCACAATTGAATTTGTAAGTGTTGTCTAGGAAATGCGAGACTTCCGAGTTGATCACTATGCAGAAAAATATAGACACTTGCGTTTGCTGTTATACAATGAACTATATATAGCTAAATAATTCTAGACCTAAGTGCTAGATTTGGGCTTGACCCATTAAGCCATAAAAGAGATTTTAGGCCCATAATTGAATTAAACCCATTTTAAATATGAATCTAATTATATTATGAGCCTAATTACAAATTGGGCTCTTGTAAGCTTGTTTATGATTTCTTCTGGACTTTTGCAGAATCGTTCTTGTCGTTACATCAATCTTGTAGGGGTGAAATCTGACCCCTACAGTTAGCCCCCGAGCTTGGTAGTATCAAGTTAGATGATGCCAAGATATAAGCTGTTTGAAGTTTGAGATTGATGTGATGGACCATGAAGCAGCTAGGAGTTGACGTCTTTATCACCGATTTCAGGAAGTTGCAATTATTCCATGCTGAAACGATGCTATATTGTTTTCCTGAACTTGCTTATGTTGTTTAAAATGAGCTTGACAGACTGAAAAGGCTATCGGGCTTTTCTGCTTTAGACTTTGTGGCCCGTTTACGAGAGTTTCTGGAATTTTTTCTGAACATCTAGGGTTTATAGGAAATCCTCTAGGTATAAATAGGCCCCCTCGGTAGTATATATATATTTTTTTACCTAGTGATTTTTTCCTTAAGAAAAATGGTAAAAATCAAAAAAAAATTTCTGGTAGCGAAATTAGGGTTTTGATGATTTTTTTGTTTTTTTGTCTTTTCTGCACCCTCTTCTTCACCTCCGGCCGTCTCTGTTACCGCTGATCTGTCGCCGGAGGTTTGTGGATCTGCCGTTTCAGCTTCGATCGCGCCTCCTCCTCCACACCATCGTCTTCGCCGCTACTTCCTCCGCTGTACGCAGCCGCATCATGGGAGCTTGGAGTCGTCTTCGGAGGGAGCTGTCGAACTCACCGTCGCTGGAGCTCGTTGTCACTGCAGAAGCTTCAGGTGCCTCCGGAGCTTCGATCCGGAGCTTCGCCTTGCCGCCGCAGGAACCTCGTCGTCAAGCTTCGGTTACGAGTTACTCGTGCAGATCTATTCCTGGCGATCAGCAGCTGCTGGAGGAGAAGTTCTGGCGGTGGTTCCGGCGATCTGCGGTGGACATCCGGCGTGGTGAAGACGAATCCGATCGGGATTTTCAAAGGATCTCAAACCGTGAATTTCGGTCAACAGGTCAACGTGGGTCAACGGGTCAACAGCACTTTTTTGGTCAATATGTCAACAAAATAGTTTGGTCAACAGAAGTTTTCTAGTCAAAAAGTCAACGTTTCTGGTTCGATTATGAATTTTGAGTTTTGACTCGAGTTCTGGACTTTTATCGCAGTTACGACATAAATTGAAGAAAATGGCTTCCTGAGATTCGCGGTGTGATTGTCAAATAGATAGAAACAGCTCGAGAATAGTTCCAGACTTAGAAGATTCCTGTGAGATGTTTGTTGAGCCTTTGCTCAGCGCCAAGAGAAATATTCCGGAGCGATGCGCTTGTTTGTCGTTTCACCAGAAATATCGAGTAATGAGAGAAAAGTATATGCGTATGAGAGGAGAGTTGTCGATGTAAAGACTAACACTAGCGTGAGGGTGACGCAACGAACCAGATCATCACCATCAATCGTTACTGCTTTCATCGTTGTGCGCAACCGATTAAGCTTGGAGATCAAAGTCATCGCTGTACGCTGCCGATCGAGCATGGAGATTATCGTCATCGCTGTGCGCAACTGATTAAGCATGGAGATCGAAGTCATCGCTGTACGCTGCCGATCGAGCATTGGGATCATCGTCGTCGCTGTGCGCAACCGATTAAGCATGGTGATCGAAGTCATCGCTGTACACAGTCGATTGAGCATGAAGATCATCGTCGTCGCTGTGCGTAGCCGATTAAGCATGGAGATTGAAGTCATCGCTGTACGCAGCCAATCGAGCATGAAGATCATCATCATTAATCCTTAGAGCTGGTACTACTGCTACTCCTGCGCCTAAACTGCTTCGTCACGAGTTTGAGCGAGCTATTGCTGTCGCCACTGGTTGCTGTCCTGAATTGCTGTCGAAGTGTCACAAAGATGTTGGGAACATAGACGATGCTGTGGAATCAGGTCGCGAACATTCTCGAGGAGATAGCAAGGAAAATGCAAGTGCTACAACGGCGTCTCACTTATCCAATATCTTCTTCCCATAGTTCCCCCCTTGGAGAGAAACAACGAGAAAATATACTTATTCGAGCATGGCCCTTCACTGCTGGACAGTCCGAATTTTTGACAAATTTTGCAGTATTTTCTTTTGTTTCGAGCTTGACGACTTACTTTTTTTTTTGCAGTTTTTTTCCTCGCTCAACAAGCTGGCCAATGATTACGAGGTGTCTTTCCATTTGTAGACTCGTCCAATTAGTAATTTTTAAAGAGTTTGTACTGAGTTCAAGATGCTAAAGCATGCTGCGGACGATCAAGTTGCTACTTTGAAGGCTGGCGTGAAGGAAAATGAAGACAAGTATCATGAGACAGATGTCACAACTAAGTCCGAGAGAAAATGCTTGAAGCAAGAAGTTTCTAATTTGCCTGCTCGTTTGGACGTCGCGGCCAACCTTCAAGATACGGTTGCACCTGCTCCGCGAGGAGATTGATTCGGATTTGAATTCTTCCAGGTCGTCCAATGACAGGGATTCTTTAAATTATGTTATTGTGGTTGTAGCCGAATAAGATGTGGAGACCGTTGACGGCGCTTGAGGAAAAAATGCCTTTGTGTCTTTTTTGTTTTTGATTTTATTCCGCTTGGGTGGTGTTTAACCTTTTCATGCTTTTTTTTGCTTTGTCATGAATCCTTTCTACACGCATTATGATATAATACGCAGTTTTCATTATGTTGAAATTGTCTGTTCTAGAAATAAATTCTTTTCTATGGGAACGTCTTGGTTCATAGAAGCGTTGTCATCAACAACTTTGCTCCAACATCGAGTATCTTTCTTTGTGTTAAGACCAACGTTTTAGATAGTTGGATTTTTTAATAAACACTGCGGTTTACAGCTACGTTACTTTCAACCTGTCTGCTCCAGAAGTGAATATTGTCTAGAGAAGTTACCAATGTTATTTTAGTTGGGTTTTAACATGAACATTTGGGATTAAAGCTGCGTTTTCCTCTAACGCACCCACTCCTATAATGAACATGTTGTCGCGTTGCGACCAACGATTGAGTGAGTTGGGTTTGAAGTAAACATTTGGGTTTACAGACATGTTCCTGAGAACACGTCCGCTCCTGTAGTGATTACTTTTAGCGATGCAACCAACGTTTTATCTATTGGGTTTCGAAATAAACATTTGGGTTTACGTATACGTTTTCCTCTAAGGTACACACTGCTGTAATGAACATTGTATATTTGTATAGCGTGCTGTTTAATCTTGTTAAGGATGTAATAGTCAGATCTGAAGCTTGTCAAGTAGACCGTCGTTGTGGCCTGCAGCGAGGTGTTATGTCTATTTTTTGTAAGACTTTTGTTATCGACATTGGATGTTACTACAAATTGATTTCAAAGAAGTCTACTTTTGTTACGACTTAGATTTTACAAGCGAAACTGATTCAGATAAGTTTGCTTAGTTTATTTTTTGCGAGAAAGTCAAGTAAGAGAGATAGGAGTATACGAGTATACGTACCCTACTCCCCCCCCCCCCCCCCCCCCTCTTAAAGGAAGGGGCACCTGAACCCATACGAAGATGAGATGCCTACGTACCTCGCGCATAAAATTTAGACATGGAGTCCCTAAGATAATGTTGTAGATAGCAGGGTGATCTGCTACAGCAAATTTGATAATTTTTGTTACTCCGCCAGCTTGGACAGGAAGCTGGATAGTTCCCATTGTCGTAGTTATTTCGGAGAAACCAGTCACTAGTGTTGGTCTTCCTTCGAGGTTGTTGAGGTTGATGTTCATTTGTTTGAGCGTTTCGCGGAAGAGAATGTCTAGAGAGCTCCATGTATCAATGAGGATTCGGGACACGTTTAAGTCGTTAACGTTGAGCCTAACCACTAGAGGGTCGTTGTGAGGTCGATCAATGCCAGCTGTCTCTTCTTCTTCAAAGGAAATTATGTTGTTCGGCAGCTTGGATGACATAGCCAGGTTTTTGCTAACTTTGGCTCTCCGCTAGTACGCTTTGAGGAAGCCACTGTATCTGAGCATGAAGGAGACCCTCCTATTATCATCAGTATGTCACGATGAGTTCCGTCTGCTACTGGCTCTTCGTTATGCCTTCTAGGTGCAGGGTGTTCGTCTTGTGCACGTTGCTGCTCATATACGTCTATCTCGAAATCTTTTATGTCTATGTTTCCCGTAAGCTTTCCAACAGCTAATGCAGCAGCAAGTTTCAAGCCAAGGGTACGATACTTTGCTGTAGAGTGCCAATGTACTTATGGTACTCGCCATATTCTTCTTCGTCGTAGTTGTTCTCATCTCTTATCCATGTGTTTGACCAGCTACCACGGCCTCGACCTTGTCCTCCGCTGTAACCTTGGGATTCCACTTGGTAATTGTGAGCGCCTTCAAACTCTTCGTGCGTGAATCTTTGTCCTTTGTTACTCTTCTTAGCATGTGGTTGATACTGAGTAGGAGGAGGGTGAGGTGTGGGCTTTGTCTGTCCTTGAGCTAGAGCAAAAATGTCTTTCTTGTCCTTGATTGTCGCGAAGTTAGTAGCTCGGTGTAGAATATCTTGGATTGTTGCGGGCTTATTCAAGATCATTTCCCTATGAAATTATGAGTTACACCATAATGACTTCTTGAGCGCCTCGAGCATGTATTTACTGCTGATGTCCTTGACTTTGGATAACACCATCTTGAAACGCTCAATGAAGCTTCTCAATGTCTCATCTTGACTTTGCTGTGGAGTCTAGAGATCCGCGTCAGATGTCTCAGGCTCGATGAAGATGGTGTAATGCTTCAAGAACGCTGCGGACAACTGGTTGAAGTTGTCCTTGGAGTTCCTTTCTAGCTTGGAAAACCATTGAAGAACTGCTCCTTGGAGGTGCTCGACGCAGAGGAGACAACGTCCAACATCTTCTTCGCCTTCTTTGAAGTTAGCTTGTCCCAGTGATATACTCCATTTTTGGCGTATTCTAACCATTATTTTGTAGGGTTTTATCGAGTCTTTCTATTTTGTATTGAGTCTTTTTAGGTCCAAAGGTGGCTGGAATGAAGAATTGGAGTTTGCTAGGAGGTTTGGTGAAAAGGAAGGAAAACACGATCTTTTGGAGGTTTTTGAAGTAGAAGACGGGAGCACCTGCTCCCAGAATGGATTTGACTGCTCCCCAGAAGATTACCTAGAAGATTGCCGCCGTTTAAGTGAATATCTAGAAGATTTGAAGAAAAGGAATATTCACTAAACTCAATATTTACTCAAAAGATTTGCAAAAGAGGATATTCACTAAATAGAAGATCTACCTAGAAGATTTATCCAAGATTTACTTCCTTATTTTCCTAGCCGCCTCTTTCTCCTTTAAAAGAGGAAGTATTCCTTTGGAAAAAGATACGCTTCTTTGACGCCACTTTCACACCCCTTTTTACACTTCTTTTACACAGGGACTTAAACACGCTTCTTTTACACAGTTTTTACACGTTTACTATTCACGTTCACTGTTCACGATTTCTGTTCACGTTTACTATTCACGTTCACTGTTCACGTTTACTATTCACGAGTACTGTTCACGACTACTGTTCACGACTTTTGGATTTGCAATTTGGAGATTCATTCCACAACTTTCTATTGAGAAGAATTCTGAACCCTAATCTCTTTCCATATCATCATGAATTCTCTTTATTGCTTTGTTGTGTTTGATTTCACCATGTGCGAGTAGTCATCCTTGTTAGGTTAGGGTTTTCGATGGGAATTAGGAATTCTTGAACTAAGCATAGATAGGTTTTATATATGTTTTGATATCTTCATCTAAGTTGAACTTATTGCCTAGACTAGCTTAATTACCTAGCCTTTGATTTTAGGTTGAATTTACTCATCAAAAGTGTAGTGAATTACTTGAATGAACTTAGATGGGCGTGTTGACCCTTAGCCAACGACAGTTGAAGTTAAGGCAACTCGTGAACAAATCAATCCTATTCGTTATGCTCATCGATTCTCTTTAGTCTCAAACGACAGTTTAGGGTGCTAGATTAATTGATGAAGTAGTAGATGCCACGACAGTGGATTCTCTTGAATTTATGATTGAGTTCTAGATTGGCACTTAATTGATATCCTGAATAATTGCTTGGTTCTTGATGATCTATTCCCTGAGATATTTACCCTAGCTTAACGTTTTTCTCATTATTGTTTACATCGAATTTTATTTGTTTTGCTTATTTAAATTGTGACAACTTAAACCATATTGATTGCTTAGCTAAATTGGTATTTAAAGGAATTAGAGTGTATTGCCGGTCCGAGAAAAGAACCTGACTATTCTACATCTGATTAGAATAGGTTTGAAATCTTAGATAGGATAAAAACCTGTTATCAAATTGGCGCCGTTGCGACTTGGACCCCTTCGATACCTCTAGTTTTAAAATACGTTTTTAGACTAAGTACTAACTTGTTCTTCTTTTCTTCTCTTTTGTGTGTTTCAGGTGTAGTCAAGGTTCTCAAAACCTTCCCGCACTCGACAATCAAGAGTTAGCAAGGGTGGAACGAGCAGAAACAAAAGAGAAGTCGAATCTAGCCACCATGGGCGACGAAACCGACAACCGAGCTGCAAATGGTCATGTAGCTGCTGCTATTCGGAGGCTGGAACAACAAATGCAGCAGCTGCAACAGCAGCAAAAGCCACAACAGCAGCGTGCCATTGGGGATATGGACAATCCTCATGCTTTCTACCGGAACCGAGCGGCAATCGTTCCACCTGCTGATGAGAGGCAAAATTATGAGATTAAGCCTCAGCTGATATCACTGGTTAAGCAGCATTTGTTCCATGGACTTCCCGCAGAAATTCCGATGGACCATATAGAGAACTTCGAGGAGATTTGCTCCACGACGAACTCTAATGGGATGAACCCGGATTTCTTGAAGTGCAAGCTTTTTCCTTTCTCACTCGCAGACAAAGCTTCCCGTTGGCTCAAGTCGCTACCAGCTGGATCCATCACGACTTGGCCACAATGTAGAGCTACTTTATTGGACCACTTCTACACCAAAACCATGACCGCGAATCTAAGGAACAAGATCTCCACGTTTCAGCAACATTCAGGAGAGACCTTTTGTGAGGCATGGGAAAGATTCAAAGAGTATAAGAGGGAGTGTCCACACCATGGGTTTACAGACGAGAACTTGTTGAGTATCTTCTATGATGGTGTTGATTGGGATTATAGGAACACTTTGAATACTGCGAGTGATGGTAATTTTATGACCAGGACCAAGGAAGGTGCGTATAAGCTCATAGAGAACTTGGCTGCAAGTTCTAGGAATCGCTGCCATGAGTATGATGCGCCTATACATGTCAGCAGTGTTGAGTCACAGAAGATTGATGAGCTGACAGCGAAGGTGGACCTGTTGTTGAAGAGAAATCAGAGAAGTGTCCTGCTTTGTGAGAACACAAGAGATGAGAAGTATGCTGAGGTGAGCTATGTGGGTGAAAACTATGTGCAGAATCAAAGCTTTCAAGCTCCAGCGTCTAACTCTCACGACGAGCTGAAGTCCCTTATGCAATCGGTTTTGCTCAGCCAGCAGAAATATGCTAATGAGATCAATGTCAAGGTGGACAACATGTACAATGATCTCAATAGTAAGTTTGAAGCTGTTTGCACTCATATGAAAAAGCTTGAAATTAAGGTTGCTCAAACTGCTAAGGCATCAGGAATCCCTCTTGGGAAAGCAGAGGTGAATCCTAAGGATGGATATGTCGATGCAGTTGAGATGAGAAGTGGAAGGATACTGGATCCTGCAGTGGAAAATGTCATAGCCTCGGACAAGGTTACGGCGCAGGCTGAGGAGCGCCTGCTCCCACGACGTGCTCCATTCATACCTGCAGAAAATCCTCCAGCGAGGGTTTATACTCCTAAGGCTCCTTACCTAGTTCCAGCTAGAGATCAGAGGGATTTCATCAGTGGAGAGAAGCTAGATAGTTTTAAGAAGATGGCGAGAAGGATTCCTAAAGAAATCTCCTTTGACGAGGTTTTGGAAAATCATCCCATACATGATTTCTTTTGGAATTGCAGAGAGACTCAAGAAGAGATTAAGGAAATCTTTGCGCAAGCGAGGGGAACACCACCACTATTGAGGGTATTGCCTAAGGTTGAAGATCCTGGGAAGTTTGTTGTTCCATGCTCCATTACAGGAGTTGAGTTTAAAGATTCTCTTTGTGATTCTGGGTCTTGTGTGAATCTCATGTCAAAAGCTACTGCAGAAAAGTTGAAAATTGCCGAGGTAAAACCTAGTCATATGACTCTTAGATTTGCAAACGCCTCCACAACAACATCGTCTGGCATCATTCGCGATTTACCTATCCAAATAGGGGATTGCCTAGTCGGAACTGATTTTGAGGTTGTGGAGATGAGAGAAGGTCATCATATGCCTTTGGTTCTTGGGAGACCATTCATGGCTACAGTGGGTGCGATCATTGATATGCCTAATAAGCGAGTCTCCTTTTCCAACGTCAACAAAGAGGTTTTCTACAATGCCATTCCCAAAAAAACCACCACACACGCCTCTTGCATCTCGGCAGTAGATAAAGAGGATATGTCAGTTGATATTGTGCGAGAGCTTGGTGATAAGAGTGAGATCGGTGAAGTTTTAGATGGAAATCCTCCTCGTCTCACCAAGAAACTTAGGGAGAAGGCAAAGGTGCAGGGAAAAGTGCAGTGCAAAAGGATCACGAGTGTTCCTAAAATGAATTTAATCCCTCAAGGATATGATGGAAACTCGGTTGAATACAAGTTAAAGTGCAAAGGTACTTCTAAACCTTTCTCCAGAGTTAGAGCTATTCTTCCATTAGATTTGCAAGAGAAGGGTATTGGTGTTGTGAATGGAATGCTGAGTAAGGTTCTGAACATGAGGATGTCTAGTTGTGGAGCTTGTTTTGGAACAAGTTTTCAAGTCCAACCTGGTTGATACATGGCACCGAGTCGAGCTATAGACTTTAACCAAGCGCTTGGTGGGAGGCAACCCACTGGTATGTTTTCTAACTCTTTTACATTTAATTTCTTTTTCTACTAATTTTTGTTTTTGGCTTTGGCTTTTTCAGTTTTTCCTTTAAAAAAAAAAAAAAAGGAGCACCCGCTCCCCGAGAAGGGTGAAATTTTTCCAGGGAGTCCTCCGTCGATCGACAGAGATCCATGTCGATCGACACTGACCGGAGCCGTGATTCCAAATTTTCCAGAGACCCCCCTGTCGATCGACATCCCTATCCATCGATCGACATAGGAGTTTCTGCCCAAAATTTGATGCGAAGAACAAGGAGAGCACCTGCTCCTTTCAACTATAGCCTGCTCCAACTTACAGAGCACCTGCTCTCTAGGGTATAATTCGAAATATGGATTTAGGCCCACCATGAGGTAAGTACAGTTTTGTGCTTTTCTTAATGCTTTTATCTCTTTCTTTTCACTCTCTCTTTTCTTATTCTCACACCGAGACGGTGTGAAGTAAGTCTGGGGGGAGTTGCTACTGATGTCGTTTATTTTGGATGTTTTCTTTTCTTATATTTGAGTCGGTTTTTCTTTGTTTCATTTTATTGAGTCAAGACTTTTTAGTTGGGAATTAGGACTTTATTCTACGACGATTTATGAACCACTTGTGCTAATTAACTCTCTTTCTTGTGACCATTTTTTCAGAGCGCGGATTACAAGGAATAGCTGGAACACTTCAATGCACCATCTTCCATGTTTCAGATTGACCAAAAATTCTCTCGCTATTGGCACTAGATTAGGGAAACGAATCATATTCAGGACTTCTTTTTCCTTTTTACCACTCTTGTTGATCCTGAATAGCTAGCTCATTTTTAGCTAGTACCCTCCTTAACCCTTACCTCTTTTCAAACCCCTTACCGTCTTGTTACTTCATTGTCACATGTGCAGCATATGTGCAAAAGGGCCGGAGAGAGAAGGGTCGACACAGCCTCTAGATCACTCGTTCTGAAGGACAGAGCACCCGCTCTTATTTACGAGGTTTTGTGGAAGAAGGAGTAGAAGAAACATCATTGAGACTCACTTGGGTATGTACATTAATCTAATATTTTCGTGTTTGAGAGGCACATCTGTGTAATCAAAACCCTCTTCATCATCATCGTCTTATTAAAAAAAAAAAAAAAAAAAAAAGAAAAAAATCCGATGATGAAGAGTGGCAAGTCTGTAAAATTGTCTCTCAAACCCAGCGAGTATGCCCAAGGTGGATAATAGTTTTATGAAGGGAAGAAAGAAAGAAGGATGGAATGTGTGATTTAGAGAATGTGGACATCAAACAGACCCGCTCTCTCTTGCAATTTTGTGCGATATCCTGCATCCTCTACGAAACATCGGGTAACCCTTAAACACTCTAAACACCTTTAACTCACCCTTAAATGGCCTGAAACCCTTAGCGCCGTATTCCCTGAAAAGGTGTCATTAGCGAGTTCCTCACGCATACTTTTAGTGCGTTTGGTTTGTGATATTGCAAAGAATTATTTGGGAAATGGCTTGGTTGAGAAGTGTGTTGAGACTGTTTTGGTGACACTTTGTCATTCGTAATCTGGATTGTGTGGTCTGCAGATCGAAAGCCAAAGGTACGGTTCGCTGAGAATAAAAGAGTTCCCACGTTTTCAAACCTTTTTCCTTTACTTGGTTTTGAGTTTGTTTGAGGACAAACAAAGATCTAAGTCTGGGGGAATTGATATACTCCATTTTTGGCGTATTCTAACCATTATTTTGTAGGGTTTTATCGAGTCTTTCTATTTTGTATTGAGTCTTTTTAGGTCCAAAGGTGGCTGGAATGAAGAATTGGAGTTTGCTAGGAGGTTTGGTGAAAAGGAAGGAAAACACGATCTTTTGGAGGTTTTTGAAGCAGAAGACGGGAGCACCTGCTCCCAGAATGGATTTGACTGCTCCCCAGAAGATTACCTAGAAGATTGCCGCCGTTTAAGTTAATATCTAGAAGATTTGAAGAAAAGGAATATTCACTAAACTCAATATTTACTCAGAAGATTTGCAAAAGAGGATATTCACTAAATATAAGATCTACCTAGAAGATTTATCCAAGATTTACTTCCTTATTTTCCTAGCCGCCTCTTTCTCCTTTAAAAGAGGAAGTATTCCTTTGGAAAAAGATACGCTTCTTTGACGCCACTTTCACACCCCTTTTTACACTTCTTTTACACAGGGACTTAAACACGCTTCTTTTACACAGTTTTTACACGTTTACTATTCACGTTCACTGTTCACGATTACTGTTCACGTTTACTGTTCACGTTCACTGTTCACGTTTACTATTCACGAGTACTGTTCACGAGTACTGTTCACGACTTTTGGATTTGCAATTTGGAGATTCATTCCACAACTTTCTATTGAGAAGAATTCTGAACCCTAATCTCTTTCCATATCATCATGAATTCTCTTTATTGCTTTGTTGTGTTTGATTTCACCATGTGCGAGTAGTTATCCTTGTTAGGTTAGGGTTTTCGATGGGAATTAGGAATTCTTGAACTAAGCATAGATAGGTTTTATATATGTTTTGATATCTTCATCTAAGTTAAACTTATTGCCTAGACTAGCTTAATTACCTAGCCTTTGATTTTAGGTTGAATTTACTCATCAAAAGTGTAGTGAATTACTTGAATGAACTTAGATGGGCGTGTTGACCCTTAGCCAACGACAGTTAAAGTTAAGGCAACTCGTGAACAAATCAATCCTATTCGTTATGCTCATCGATTCTCTTTAGTCTCAAACGACAATTTAGGGTGCTAGATTAATTGATGAAGTAGTGGATGCCACGACAGTGGATTCTCTTGAATTTATGATTGAGTTCTAGATTGGCACTTAATTGATATCCTGAATAATTGCTTGGTTCTTGATGATCTATTCCCTGAGATATTTACCCTAGCTTAACGTTTTTCTCATTATTGTTTACATCGAATTTTATTTGTTTTGCTTATTTAAATTGTGACAACTTAAACCATATTGATTGCTTAGCTAAATTGGTATTTAAAGGAATTAGAGTGTATTGCCGGTCCGAGAAAAGAACCTGACTATTCTACATCTGATTAGAATAGGTTTGAAATCTTAGATAGGATAAAAACCTGTTATCACCCAGCGTGATGGTAAACGCAGTCAAGTATTCTGAAGGATCGGATTTTCCTTCGTAAACCGGTACTTTGATTCTTACTGGATTGGAGACTTTGACTTGCCTAATGTGATTCGTGAAAGGGGTATTCTGGACCTCTGCGAGTACTCGATCGAGCTGAGGCGCCTTGGTGACTGCTTTATGCAGCTCAGATCAAACGTTTCTCATGTCAGCGGCCGCTCGCTTTATGCTATATCGTATCTCAGCCAATTCAGCCTTCTGAGCCACAAAAGCTGGATGTTGTTCTTCTTCGAACTCTAAACGCTCTGACCTGGTCGAGTTGTCTTCTTTGTCTTCGAAGCCGTGCTCCAGCTCTGTAGTAGCGTTATTGCTCTCAATGTTGGTCGTCGCTCTACCAGTGGCGATGTTCTCTAAATTGTGTGCTGTTCTTTGGTTCTTAAAATCATTCGTCCCTGTTACGGTAGCTCTAGGTTGTTCGGATGCAGTTTGAGTTGTGGCGCCTTGTTCGCCCTGTAGAGTTGGCGTAGGAGGAGGTAGACCTTGCCCTCTTAGTGCTCTTGCTGCAGTTGTGAAATCCAAGGATGTTGGAATTACTCGCGCTATGGGTCGTCTGAACATACCCGCTCTTCTATCGCGGACCAGATCAACTGTTGTGAGGACGCGTAGTTCCTGATTGATCTTCTCCTGCTCTTCTATTTTCTTGAGCAGTGTCTCTAGCATCGCCTTCATGCCAGTCAAGAACTCAGGTGTCACTGTAGTGGCCGCTATTGCTGGAGTGTCTGGAACAGTCGATGTGTTGTTTGTCGTTTCCTCGGTTCCAGTGTTTACGCCTCTTGATCCGCTGCTGGTGTTATTGCGATGCTGCTGATCGGCGATGCGTCTTTGTTCAACGATGCGTTGCTGCTCGGCGATGCATTGCTGCTCGACGAAGAGTTGCTGATTATCGTCTCCGGGCATTGTTGCTTATGTAGATTGCACAGTGAACCTTTGAGTAAGAACGTCTTGTGAGTCCCCGTAGTCGGCGCTAAATTATAGGAGTCGTAACTCGCACAATTAAATTTGTAAGGGTTGTCGAGGAAATGCGAGACTTCCGAGTTGATCACTATGCAGAAATATGTAGACACTTTTGTTTGCTGTTAAGTAAGCTTTTATTAATCTTGTTGTCCGAAAAGTTTTGATCCCCTTTCTGGGTGAATACAATTAAAACTATAGTTCAAAGCCTTCGAAGTGACAACGGAACAGAATTTACAAGTATGACGAATTATTTTCGTCAACAAGGAATTCACCATGAGACTTCTTGCGTCGGTACTCCACAACAGAACGGGCGAGCTGAACGAAAACACAAGCACATTCTCAATGTAGCTCGTGCTCTCCGCTTTCAATCAAATTTACCGCTTGAATTTTGGGGTGAATGCATTTTGACGGCTGGTTATCTCTTCAATCCAACACCAAATTCAGTTCTTCAAGGGTTAACACCATTCGAAGTTTTATACGGCAAAGCTCCAGGCTATGATCATCTTCGAGAATTTGGTAGTCTTTATAATGGACACAATCAAGCTACTAAAGGGGATAAATTCGCACCTAGAAGTCGGAGGTGTATCTTTGTCGGCTATCCTTACGGTAAAAAGGGTTGGCGATTGTATGATTTAGAAAGTCAAAAAAATTTTCTCTCTTGCGATGTGATCTTCTATGAAGATCAGTTCCCGTTTGTCGAAGCTACCATCAATGGCATGACACAAAGTAATGAAGATGAAGGAGAATTATGGGCTCCAATTGGATCCACTTTGGTCGTAGAAGAAGAAACTCCAAAGCCTAGTTATATTTTAATTAATTCAGGCCCACTACAAGGCCCAAAACCAATGCCAATACCTTTTTCTCACGATGAAACTCAAGTATCGTCTTCAACTTTTGTTCCTTCATCACGAGAACCTACTTCACCTTCTGTGTTGTCTCTTGCTCCAGAGCAGCCTCCTCCAGCAAATACAGTTGAAACACAACCCGAACAAGAATTATTAGGACGTGTTCAGAGACGCCGTATCCCTTCGGTTACTCTCCGCAATTTTGTCGTCAACACTGCGCAGAGTAAGCTTCTGTCCAAATTTGAGGTCCCCTCTTCTTACCCGATCTCAAATTATGTCAATTGCAGTCGTTTCTCGGTAATGCATCGAGTTTTTCAAGTTGCTGTTATTGTCAATGTTGAACCGAAATCTTTCAACATTGCTGTTAAGTTGAAACAGTGGAGGGATGCTATGGCCCAAGAAGTAGCTGCCCTCGAAGAAAAGGAGACTTGGACATTGGAAGCTTTACCTCCTGGAAAACGGGCAATAGGTAGTAAATGGGTATTTAAGATCAAATACAACTCGAATGGAACAATTGAACGGCATAAAGCACGGTTGGTTGCTCTTGGTAACAAACAAATCGAGGGTGAAGATTATGGGGAAACCTTTGCTCCTGTAGCAAAGATGGGCATAATTCGTATGTTTTTTCGTGTTGCTGCGGGGCATGATTGGCCTGTGTATCAAATGGACGTGCATAACGCCTTCTTACACGACAATCTTGAAGAAGAGGTCTATATGAAACCTCCGCCAGGTTTTTATTCGAAGGATGAAACAAGGGTATGTCGCTTAAAGAAATCTATCTACGGTTTAAAACAAGCACCACGTTGTTGGTTTGAGAAGCTTACTAAGGCGTTACGAGACTATGGTTTTCAGCAATCACACTCTGATTATTCCTTATTCACGTTCGATAAAAACGGAGTTCATATCAACTTACTCATTTACGTTGACGATATGATACTCACTGGAAATTTTGATCAAGCTCTCAAGGTATTTAAGGATTATCTCTCATCTTGTTTTAAAATGAAGGATTTAGGAGAGTTGAAATATTTTTTGGGAATTGAAGTTGCTAGAAGCAAATCAGGATTTTATCTAAGCCAAAGAAAGTATGCTTTAGATATTATTTCAGAAACTTGTTTATTGGGCGCAAAACCAGCCACGTTTCCATTGGAGTATAATCACAAATTAGCTATTTCGACCTCTGAATTGTTGTTTGATCCTGGGTCATATAGACGCTTGATAGGCCAGTTTATCTACTTGGCGGCAACTCGCCCCGATTTAGCGTTTTCGGTTCATATTATTCCGCAATTTATGCAGACACCTTGAGCTGATCACTAGCAAGCCGCGCTTTGTCTAATTCGATATCTTAAAGGGACACCAGGTCAAGGGATTTTATTGAGTTCTGAAAAAGATTTTCAGATTTCGGGATGGTGTGATTCTGATTGGTCGAGTTGTCCTCTTACTCGTCGTTCGGTTACCGGTTACTTTGTTCAGCTTGGTCAGTCCCCTATTTCATGGAAAACAAAGAAGCAAGAAACAGTAAGTAAATCTTCGGCTGAGGCGGAGTATCGTGCTATGTCATATCTTCGTGACGAACTGATTTGGATAAAGAAGGTTCTAATATCACTTGGTGTGTCACATACTCAACCTATGCGTGTTTATTTTGATAGCAAGGCTGCGATATACATCAGCACGAATCCGGTCTTCCATGAACGTACAAAACATATCGAAAACGATTGTCATTCAGTTCGCGATGAAATTCAATCCGGTAATATCTCAACTCATCATGTCTCAACAACTCAACAATTGGCCGATATATTCTCTTATCCCCTTGGTAAACAAGCTTATGATCAGTTCCGACTCAAACTGGGCATACTTGACTTGCATGCTCCGGTTTGAGAGGGAGTAATGGGATATCAATTTGTGTATCAATTTGTATCCCATGAGTTATGCCTTTCGATCCTTTACTTTCCCAAATATTAGATTGTAAATCAAATGTAATTGTAGTAGTTTGGGAAAGTCTGATACTCCTCTTGATGTATATAGTTCGTAACGTCATAGCGAATAAGACATAGAAAAAGTGCTTCAGTTCACATTTCTGTATTAGATTCTTTAATAATCAGTAAAAGACGCATCTGTCGAATTGCAAATTCCGACTCATGTTTGGAATAGTGTTTTTGCGACTATTTTGATACAATCACCATACCTTTTTCGACAACAAAAAAAGCATCATACTTTTAGAAATACACATCGACTAAATCAATTGTTAAAAGTTACCAAATAACATTTGACAATTTAACTAAGCACCAACCTCTCGAATCTATTACTTTTTATATATCTCAAATAAAACAATGATGCTTTGTAGTAAATTACTAGTAATAAAGAGGTAAAATTGTCAAAAGAAATCGTCAACTTTCACATTTATGTACTAAAGGCGAAAATATACAAAATCGAAAAATCAAAATTGTTCTCGTTTGAGAATAAAATAAAGATATCATAACATGGAATCAAACTTTTCTATTTCACCTAAATTTATTTTGAAAATTTTCTCAAATTAAAAAGAGAGCTTAACAAAATCAATGATTGCGAAAGATAACCTGAATGTTGTAGGGGTCGAGTTCTACCCGAAAAATCAACGGCCTAAAACGACAAGTATGGATTGAACCAATGATCCGGTAAATCGGCTAGCCGAAGATTAAACCGAAAAACCAGAAGATTAAGTTGCTAGCCAACGAACCAGACCAAACCAACATATGCAAATCACTTACCGGCGGCCCAATTCAAGTCCGCCCAAAATTCAAGTCCAGAAACTAAGACCCATTAAATGTCTAGCCGACCTAGCGACCGCCGCAGAAATGGAAAATCTAGAAGAATAAAGAAAACTATTTTTTTCAATTAGGGCTAGGCCTAAAACTTAAAACACTATAAATACTTATGTATATCCTCATAATAAGGGGATCACGAAATACTTCCCCAAAACTCTGTTTACAACTTTCGAGCTAATAATAAAAACCATCTTTGGATCTTTGTCTTGTGTTTTCTAACCTAGAGGCTTTCCACTCTCTAAGAACCCTACAAATTCAATTGTCAGAATCCAGCTCCCACAAATGTACAATCACACTATTGGCGATTTTTGGATTAAGGACTGATATTCTTATATTTTCTCTCGTTTTGATATGTTTTTGGCACGTAATCATCCCGCATTTGCATATCATTTAGGCATTTTTAGTTGCATTTGCATCTCCTTTTATATTTCTATAGGTTTGGAGATGGTGGTTTTACAATGAGGTGATTTGGAGACCAAGTGGACGGTAAAGGATAGAAAATTGAAAGGAAGAAAGAGCGATCCATTTGGGTGCAAGATGGAGTCAAGTTGATTTCCAAAAAGTGAAGAAATGAGATTGTGACCTGATACTGAGGGTCGACCATCGGCATGGATGGAAGAAAGGAAATGAAGCTTTTGGAGTATAATTGGTAGAGTGCATATTGTGGGTTGATACCAAAGGTTGATCCTCGGGATGGGCATTCCGAGAACCAAACTTTTATGACCCGACCCGGATCAAGATGGATCGACTCGATTTCGTTTTCACATGATATAAATATGTTTTTAGACATAGAAAAACCTATTTTTGGCTAAGTTTGATAAGACCTTTTTCTCTTTGGTGCTTAAATTCTTTCTTATGGTATTTTGCTTGGATCTTTACGATTTTCATCTAATCTATTGAAGTTTTACTTATCATTTTCTATTACTTTTATGATTATGTCTTTCTCCATGATTATGATTGTATTTTGCATCGTGATTAGTGAGTAATTTTTCAATGTGTTTTTGGGCTTAGTAGGTTAGGGATGTTTGATGGATGATTAGTGATGTCTAGGTTTAGATTCTTATGACACTACAAGAAAACAGGCAGATTTCCGACGGATAATTTTTTTCCGTCGGAATTTCGTCTGGTAACTCCTACGGAGTCCTGACGGGTTCTCGAGAAAAACCAAATCCGTCTCTATTCCGTCGGTTTTTCCCGACGGACAAAAAAGCCATCGGGAAAAACCGACGGAATAGAGACGGATTTGTTTTCTGTCGCAAAATGGCGACACCACATCGACGGAAATCGGACGGAAGTAAAACTTTCCGATGTCGGCGACGTCTGAGTGATCGGACTTATTTCCGACGGCTTATATCTGTCGGAAACTAGGACGGTATTCCGACGGTTTACGATGTCGGCAAAGTTTGAGTGGTTGAGATATCGTCTGCGGTGGCCGATGGGATGTGGCGGGTCATATGTCGGACATATTGACGGAATTCCGACGGTGGCTTGACGGAAATCTATTATACATAAGTTTGCAGAACGGTTCATTCAATTCCATCAAAACAAAATTTCGACAAAAAAAAATATAAAGATGAGTTCATACTTTCGGGCATGGATGGACGAGCCAATGACGAAAGAGGGCTCGGACTTATTAAGGGACGAGTACGCTCAAGGATTATGGGAGTCATGAAATTACCCAGTAATGTAGAAGCAGCAAAAAAAGGTCAGGATATTAAATGTCCTTGTTCTAATTGCTGTAATAGAATTAGTGTTGCCGTTCATAATGTTTGGAATCACTTATATAGATATGGTTTTAGACCGGGATATAAGGTTTGGTATTTACATGGAGAAAGGAATTAACCTTATTTTCCTGATAGCGTAGGGGAACCTACAACGGAAGTAGATGTTGGGGTAAGTACGGTTGCGATGGTTAATGATGCGTATAAAGAGAATAATATGCAGTCGGGTGGGTATGAGGGTGATAGGGGTGAAGAGCCTAATTTAGAATCTCGAAGGTTTTTCGAGTTGTTAGACGCATCAAAGCAACCACTATACAGCGGTTGTAGGGATGGCCATTCACCGTTATCGTCTGCTACTAGAATGATGAACATAAAGACTGATTACAATTTGTCCGAAGAATGTGTGGATGCTGTCGCCGAGTTCGTGAAAGATATTTTGCCAGAAGATAATCTGGCCCCCGGATCATACTACGAGATACAAAAACTTGTTGCCGGTCTTGGTTTGCCCTGCCAGGTTATAGATGTCTGCATCGACAACTGTATGATATACTGGAGAGAAGACGAGAACCGAAATAAATGTAAATTTTGCCGCAAACCCCGTTTTCAGGATACAAGTGGCAGGGTGAAGATTCCATTCAAACGGATGTGGTATTTACCCTTAACGGAGAGGTTGAAGAGGCTGTACGAATCAAACTGCACAGCATCGGCTATGAGATGGCATGCAGAGCATAGTCAAGATGGAGATATCACGCATCCTTTTGACGCGGAAGCGTGGAAAAACTTTCAATCAATGTATCCAGATTTTGCCGGTGAACGACGGAATGTATACATAGGCTTATCCACTGATGGTTTCAACCCGTTTGGCAAGCATGGAAGGAAATATTCATTGTGGCCGGTCATCGTGACACCTTCCAATTTGCCTCCATCTTTGTGCATGCGGCGCGAGTTCCTGTTTCTCTCAATTCTAGTTCCCGGGCCAGAGCATCCAAGACGGTCGCTCGATATATTCCTCCAACCATTGATCTGTGAGTTGCAGATGTTATGGGAGCATGGTGTTCTGGCTTATGATGTTTCAGTGAAGCATAATTTCACCATGCGTGCGGTTCTTATGTGGACCATAAGCGATTTTCCGGCATACGGTATGTTATTTGGATGGTCAACGCATGGACGATTGGCATGTCCTTATTGCCAAGACAATACTGCAGCTTTCCAATTGTAACACGGCAGGAAGACTTCATGGTTTGATTGCCATGAGTGTTTTTTGCCGCCCAATCATCCATATCGTAAGTTTAAACGACATTTCAAGACGGATGTACGAGTGTTTCATGGTCCACCTCCTGAGATAGATGGTCATAGCATATTGGAACAATTACGAGATTTTGGTGCAGAGCGAACTCCTGAATGTGGGGGTAATGGCCATTACCCAGTCGACGGTTGTGGGGAATATCACAATTGGCACAAGAAGAGTATTTTTTGGGATTTACCGTACTGGAAAGACCATCTACTGCGGCATAATATAGATGTCATGCATGTGGAAAAGAATTTCTTTGACAACATCATGAACACCGTATTAAACGTCCCAGGAAAGACCAAAGACAATTGGAAGTCTAGAATCGACTTGCCATCGATTTGTACGAGGCCATCTCTTCATGTTTTGAACGGTAGATTGCCTATGCCTGCGTACCGGTTAGACGCTAGGAAGAAAGAAGTATTTTTTGAATGGTTCAAAAATTTTGTAAAATTTCCAGACGGTTATGCATCTAACCTAGGTAACTGCGTGGATTCGACGGAAGGGAAGTTTATAGGAATGAAGAGTCATGATTGTCATGTCGTGATGCAGCGTCTTCTTCAATTTGTATTTGCATATCTTCTTCCAGAACCTATCCACCAAGCAATAGGAGGTATATTTGTTACTCCCATTAGTCTATGTCTGTCATTATATTACTATATATGTACTAACTTGTTTAATTTTATTTTGTAGGAGTTGGTGCATTCTTCCGAGATTTATGTTCACGAACGCTTACCGTCCACGGGATACGTAACTTGGAGGCCAATATCCCAGTACTCCTTTGTAATCTTGAGAAGATATTTCCACCATCTTTTTTGACGTTATGAAACATCTCCCAATTCACCTCCCACGAGAAGCAGCCTTAGGAGGCCCTGTTCAATACCGATGGATGTATCCGTTCGAGCGTTACATGTTCCACATCAAGAAAAAGGTCAAAAATTTGAGCAAAGTTGAGGGATCTATTGTCGCACAAAGCCTAAACGAGGAAGTCTCACAATTTGCCGAATGTTATTTTCCAAGGGAAGTTAGTACTAAGGCAAGACGCCCTGCCCGACATGATGATGGAGGTGAGAAAGCAGTCTATGACGTGGTTGTTCCTGAGTTGTTTGCCCAAGTTGGTCGAGCAAGTGGAAAACGAAAGAAACGCACACTATCTGCACAGGAGGTCACACATCTGCATACGTATATCCTCAGAAACTGTGACGAAATGTTGGAGTACGAAAGGTATCTCAGTTATTAAACTAAATATCTGGAATTATTTGCCTTCATCAACTAACGACTGTTATGTTACAGGATATACATGTCTCTCGCACGTGCTTACCATTATGGTAAGACAGATGCCGAACTTGCTGTATTGAAAGATGAAGAATTTGCGGACTGGTTGAAATGTTATGTAAGTTAATATAATTAATTAGGCTTACTTTTGCATATATGTTTGCACGTTCATTTTTTACTTATTAGATATTACGAATATCATTTTTAGGTTTCCGATAGTAGATCAACTGATCAATCAGTCCCGACATGGTTAGTGGAGGTTTCTTATGGTTTACGCAGCACAGCGATTTCATATCCCAAGTTTTGCACTAGGGGATATTCGTTCAGGATCCATGAGGAAGGACGTCAAAGATCAACTTCGGACTATGGTATTTCGGCGCAATCTGGTGATACCATGTACTATGGGATTTTAAAAGAAATCTTGGAAATCCGCTATCCTGGAATGGTGAACTTGAGGTGCATTGTGTTTATGTGCGAATTGTATGATCCATCCAATGGTCGAGGGGTTCGAGTCGACCAGCTTGGTGTTATTTAGATAAATTCAAGCCGCAGATTGCAGTATTATGATCCATTTATCCTTGCGTCTCAAGCAGACCAGGTATCAATATTTACACTAATATGTTTACCTATGTACTCATACTTAAGGTTTCTTGTTCATGTATAATAACAATATCCACTAATTATTAATAGGTTTGCTACATTCGATATCCTCGAGTTGCCTACCGTACAGATCCGTGGGTCACAGTAACTCCAATAAACCCCAGAGGCAAAATCTATGGCGTTCCAGAACAAGATGCTCTACAACCATCGAGAAGTGTACAAATGTCACCTATTGAGGAGATGAATAACATTGACCTTGTCAATGATGTCACTTATGTCGGGGATGATCTAGTGCATTCGGACGAAGAGGAAACACGGGGAGAATTTGACGACGATTCAGACTCAATCCCCAGTGACGGTTCCACCGGAGATTCAGAATAAATATTAGTTGTGTTTATTCATGTTAGTCTCTCACATTTGTGCATGTGTTCCTTATAACATTTTACATTTCATAAACAAAACCGATTGTGGACGAAAATCTGAGTATTGCAACTCCAATAAAACATTACATTTAATGAAACATAAATTTTTAACACAATCTTAAACAAGTACATTAAGGAATTGCAAATTTTTAACACCTAACAATTATGGTACAAGTCCACAATAACCTCCCCAAAGGACTATCAGATGTCTGTTTCCACTCCGAACATACCATTTGTTAAAACCATTTCATGATGTTCTTTCCCTTTTTTTTCTTTCTTGGAGAATCTACAAATCCGTCGCACAATTCGCTTTTTATTGCATCAACGTCTAGATTTATGTTTGGCTTTTCTGGGCTTTGGGCGAATTGGAAGTCATAGTAATGATCCGTTGTTAGAGATTCTAAAAAACCGTCGCACAAATCTCTTTTGATTGCATCAACATCTAAATTTAAGTTTGGCTGTTCCGGGCTTTGGGCGAATTGGAAGTCATACGACTGATCTTTACCTACGTTTGAAGTACTTGCACAGTAAGTAACTTACTTTTCCACCAAGTCACATGGTGGTTCACCTTCGGTGTCCCGCTCTTGATGAAGACATTGTGGCTGCCTATCGTAAATGTTGTGGATGTTTGGCGCGAACTGGCTGTCAGGCACTACTGTTGCTGTGGAATCTTCTTCATCGATTGGTGAGCACGTATCAAATTCCCATGAGTAAGTGGGAATTTGCTGAGGGAATTCGTCGCATAGGGATTCGGATTCCCACGAGTATTTTGGAACAATGAAACAATTAGCCACGCCTTTTGTGTTTGAGTCTTCATTAGGAGAGTTGGAAGACATTTTTTTTTAATTTGAAGCTGTACAACATAAAAAACTCGATAGGGAGTATTTATAGAAGACGTTATATGTCTAAACCGTCGATATTCCGTCCGTATACATTGGCCGTTACCGCCGGAATACCGACGGAATTAAGACAGCACGATGTCGGCAACGTATGATTGGTCAGTGGGTATGGACGGATTTCCGACGCATTAATTCTGTCGTAAGTAATGATGAATTTCCGACGGTATTTATACGGAATCAGATGTCGGCAAAGTATGATTGTTCAGTGGGTATGGACGGATTTCCGACGCATTAAATCTGTCGTAAGTAATGACGAATTTCCGACGGTATTCATACGGAATCAGATGTCGGCAAAGTTTGATTGGTCAGTGGGTATGGACGGATTTCCGACGCACTACATCTGTCAGTAGTAATGAAGAATTTCCGACGGTATTCAAACGGAATCAGATGTCGGCAAAGTTTAAGTGGTTATCTAACCGGTCGCGCGCAGTGCCCGATGGGATGGGTGGGGTGATGGGTGGGGTGATATGTCGGATATTTTCACGGAATTCTGACGGATTACCGACGGACATAAGTAAGTTTTATATAAGCATCCCGGCTCTGCATTCATTCATAAAAAATTGGAACCCATACTCATAACATAAAATATTCTATTGCGTAATGGCTAATAATGATCTATGGAATTACGATATGAAAAACCGAGCCCCTGGTCAAAACACTCGCAACACACCTCGTGTTCCATCAAGCCCTCCTTACGATAACTTAAATGTTATTGATGGTGAACCGACAATTTCACTCCATCCAACTCAACAATCGCAGAACCAAACGCCCGTAATACCGGGACCTGGCCAAGTCGTACGGCAAGGATTGTTTCGCAAGAGGGCTCATGATGCAAAGGTGCTGCAAGGTGAAAGTTCTCAAACACGCCCAACACAAGATTTTATTTCTGAGGTGATTAAAGAGGCACCACAAGCCGACCATGATTTTAGTAGTCCGCGGTGGACTTCTACTATCGATTACATAATCCGGGAAGGTATATATATATATATATATATTTAATTATCATTTTTACTTTTTCAAAAATGAATTAATGTACGTAGGTGACTAATACAAAATCTATCATTCATAAATGTAGGTTCTTATCATAATAGGACCACACCATTCTGGACCCAGGTTGCAGAAATTCAATCCCCGCGTTCACAATTTGTGAAAATAAAAAAGGTTTAGGTTTCCGTCCAATTTTATTAACATTAATTTATAGACACATTTTATCTGAGAAGCTAGTATTTATATTTTATTTAATTTTCAGATTGTTGCTATGCTCTCTTCTTTCTCCCCCAATGACCAGGGAGATCTGCTTGTAACCTTAAAAGATCCTTCGGGAAAAATCGAGGGAACCATGCACCATAACATCTTAAAAAATGACGAGTACAGACTCATGACTGGTGTAGGTGCGGTATTCATCTTGAAGAATGTTACCGTTTGCCGATTTGATAGGACCGCAAAGTACCTAAATATCACAGAGCGGAACATTGTTAAGGTAGTTACAACATACGTTTATAATGATTTTTGGGAATGGTTTTAACTATATTCAGTTACGAATCAGATAATCGGTGCTAATTCGATGATTGCTGAATACCACCCAACGGAAATATGCACCATGGAGGAGGAAGATGAAGAAACTACTGGGTACGAATATGAAACAGTGCCAGACTCCGATGAAGAATAAATAATTTAAACCTCTAAAGCTTTATGTTGCAGTAATAATAAATAATGTCCTAGTATTTATTGTACGATTTTATAATGTTGTCATGTTTTTTATTTCCTATTATGGAATGAGAAATAGAGGTGTTAAATATGTGTAATACGTTTCGAAGCCGTACTAAAATATTTATGTTTCTTGACTGCGAGGGTCAAATTAACATTTTAGCGACATATAATTTTGACAAAGCTTAAATTTAATTTTTAAAAACCTTATAATCAACTTTCAAACCATATGATATACTTTTAAATCAAACAAATTTATATTTTTATAAACTTTATAATCAACTTTAAATTTGTAGATAATATTTAAAAAGATTAAGGAAAGAAACCGTCGGAATCCCGTCTTAATTAGAAGACGGAATTCCGACGGTTTGGGGTTATAATATTTGTAAATTTTTTCCCCAAATTTAAAATCATAAAAACCCCAAACCGTCGGAATTCCGTCTTATATGAAAGACGGAATTCCGACGGTTTCTTTCCTTAATCCTTTTAAATATTATCTACATATTTAAAGTTGATTATAAAGTTTTAAAAATTTTAAAGTTGTTTGATTTAAAAGTATATCATATGGTTTGAAAGTTGATTATAAGGTTTTTAAAAATTAAATTTATTTTAAATTTTATATATTTAAAGTATATATAATTCTTTATAAAAATCTATATAATTAATTATAAAAACCTTGTAATAAACTTTACACCTTAATCATATACTTTAAATTCAAAAAACAATTCCCAACACCGTCGGAGTTCCGTCTTACAATTAAGACGGAAATCCGACGGTTTTGGGATGTTTTTGATTTTAAAGTTTAAAAGTTCATTATAAGGTTTATAATCACATTATTTGTAATTTTAAAGTTCATTATAAGTTTTAAAGTTATAATTTTAAAGTTATAATCACATAATTTTAGTTTTAAAGTTGATTTTCTAAGGGAAAATATATAAAAAAATTTACTATTAAATATTTTAAAAGAATAACCGTCGGAATTCCATCTTAATTGTAAGACGGAAATCCGACGGTAACCCTAATTTGCCCAGCCGCCAAAAGACTTCGTAATCTTCGTCAAAGCGGGAAAACCGTCGGAGTTACCGTCGGAATTTTTTATTACCGTCGGACAGCCGTCTGATTTCCGTCGGACCCCCTTTTATATCCACAGTCTTCGTCTTCCCCGATCTCTGATCTGAAAACGAAAAGTTTTCTTCAAACCGCCGAGTCTCCGCCGTTGCTTCTCCGATTGCTCGCCGAATCTTCTCCTCCGTTGTTAAGCATCTGCATCTTTCACCAAAACCAAATCTATGTAAGTTTTCCATACTTTATTAGAAATTTTCAAAAAGTGTTCTTCATGATTTTATTCGGATCCGAAATTTGTTCGTGGATTAGTTATGAATTTGTTCGTGGATTAGTTAATCGGATCCGAAATTTGTTAGAGGATTAGTTATGAAATTGTTCATAAAATATTGTTCATGAGAATGGTTAAGAAATTTTTCATTAGGAATTGTAGATTATTTTTAAAATTTTATAAAAATATTGTTAATAATTTTTTTAAACGAATTATGAATTAACAATTTAAGTAAATAAAATTTTTAGGGTTTATGAGGATGTTATAAATTTATTAGATTAGGTTTCAAATAAATTTGCAAATTTTTTAAAATTTGATAATGTTTGGAGTTTACTAATTTTAAGAATGAGATTTTCATTTGTGTTATGTGAGTTTTAGGGATTTTTTATGATTTAATATGTAATTAATATATAAATTGTAATTTGCTAAATATCTTATATAGAAAATTTGAAGGTAATCTATTTAAATCCGTATAATTTAAAATTTTTATCACATTAATAAAAGACTTTAAACCTTAATAATTTTAACATTATATAAAAATAAGTAAATTTAAAACTTTAAATCCTCTAAATTTAAAATTTGATAAATTTAAAATGTATAACGTCGCACAATTTTTCTATTAATTTAAAATGTTAAATCCTCTAAATTTATATATATCATATATATATACAAAATTTTATAAAAATCTATTAAAATCCTTACAATTTTAAATAACATTAATAAAACAATTTAAACTTTTACAAATTTAAATTTATACATATCAATTTCCCAACAAAACCTAATTCCATAAACTTCGATTTCTTAATAAACAATATTTTAAAAAAACCCCAACTTAATTCAACGACATAAAACCAATAAATTACATAAAACCCTAATCTCCAATAACCTTAAAAACCATAATCTAAAATTTTCAATTAACTAAATTCCAAAATCTGCAACTCACAAAATCTTATACATTCCAATTTTCATAAATCCCAAAAAATCTAAATCTTCAAAATATGGAAATCGTAGGGCAAATTATGGGGATTTTCATAACTCTAGACGTGGTGCGAGTTCTAGTAGGGGAGGTCGGTCTCTGAGTCAGACCGAGTTCCCCGAGGAGACCCCATTCCCCGAGGAGACCCCATTCCCGTCTCAGCCCATGCCTACAGCCCACTCAGCCCCCAGCTAATTGACCATCGACCAGGTTGTGGCGCAACCTGGGCGTGATAGGTTGAAGCGTCTGGATCCAGACTTGCCACCTAACACGACGTGGTAAGTCTTATTTTAATATGTTGTGGATTTAATAATTTTACATAAATATTTAATAAACAATTTAATAGGTTCCAATTCTCACAAAACGATATTACGAGTTCCATCAACGAAATGATGAACTCCATGCTCAATAAACCTTACCCCACATACAACGACATGCCTCCAGAGGACCAGGACACTTGGTTCCGGCAATTTGCGGTAAGAGTTTATTTTATTTGTTTCAATTGTATTTCCTATATGACGCTTAATTTAATTACTAATGCGGGAATGTTTTTTTTTTTTGCAGCAAGATTTTACATGGGACCCAGTCCTCACATCCAGGGTCCGAAAGGAGTTCGACAAAAAGGCAAAGAGGAAGTTCTCGTTGAAGATGAACGAGTGGAAAGACAAGTGGTACAAAGAGGGGAAGGTGGCAAAGGTTTTCAAATATAAACCCGCTGAGATGTGGACTGGACTTCTTCGACATTGGGAGTTAGAGGCAACCAAGACGGACTCCGAGAAACACTCGACTAACCGCAACAGCGACCGGAAAGGGAAGGGAAAAGCGACCCACAACCTCGGTGCAATTAGCAAGGCTTCAGCTGCTCTGAAAATAGTAAGTAATTAAATATTTCATAAAATTTTTGAATTCTGTAACGTAATTGTATATGGTAACAGATGGAGGAGACCGGTGTCTATCCTTCCAACCTCGATATGGTCAAGTTTTCGCACACCAACAAGAAGACCGGTGAAATTGAAGACCCGATTGCTCGTGAAATCGTGGAAGCTGTGCAGAGGCGGGAGGAGGAGTTCCTCCAATCGCAACCGATCGTGGAAGGAACTCCGGTGCCAACCGAAGTTCCAGTCGAGATGACCAACCAGTTCACCTTCGAGGTTAGTAACCGTCTCACATTTAATGGAATTTAAACATTACTTTTAATACAAGTTATGACATTTGAAAAAAAAAAATTTGTAGGCGACACCCAAGACCAGAGGCCGTGTTTACGGCCTCCCTGAGGAGAGTAGCTCGTCTGTTTCGTCGGTTCGATATGATCGTCATAGGAGGTTGGAGGCGGAAAAAACCGAGAGCTGCACGACCGGCTTAGGGCAGTGGAGGAAGCGAGAGCGAGAGATAAGGAGGAGGCCGATGCAAAATTCAAAGCGATGGAAGAGAAGATGACCAACTTCTTCAGAACCGGGAGGCCGGAATAGGCCTTTTAGAGTTTTAAATTTGATTGTAAAACTTTAAGATACATTTTAATTTTATTAGTTTGTAATTTTAAATTTTAATATATTTTATTTTTACTAGTTTTTATTTTTCATTATTAAAAATATTAATATATTATATTATTAAATTAAATAATTTTTATTTTTAAAAAAAAAAAAAATTAAACCGTCGGAATTCCGTCTGTTATAGCCAGAAAACGGAACCCGTCGGAATTCCGTCTTTCATCGCCGGAAAACGGAATCCGTCGGAATTCCGTCTTTCATCGCCGGAAAACCAACCACCGTCGGAATTCCGTCTTTCATCGCCGGAAAAACAATACCCGTCGGAATTCCGTCTCCTTTGGGTCTCCGACATAAATCCGTCGGGAATCCGTCGCTGGTTTGCGACGGATTCCCGACGGTTTTTGTTTTTCCGACGTGATAGAAACGACGGCCTGTTCCCGTCGGAAACTGTCGGAATACGTCCTTTTCCGACAGCTTACAGACGGTTTTGGCCGTCGGAACATGCCCTGTTTTCTTGTAGTGTGATTTCTAAAAATTAGGATGTGTTTAATGCTAGACTATACTTAGTTAATCAAAATCTAGATCATTTATGCCCGGAAGGTGTTTAATAAAATGTCTATAGGAATCCTAATCTTGCTTTTAATTCTTAACCAATGGGAATTGATGCTTAAGGTGTTAAGTTGGCTCTATAAACTTATTCTTAATGATTATTGATTATTTAATTGCAATTGGGATATTAGCTTAATTAAATGATTAGTAAATGAATTATTATCATGGAAATGGATTAGTCTACTATATGTGATTCATGTCATAGAATTAAGTTTGAATTGTAGGTCCTAACATCATTAGTTAGTCATTAATTATTTTGAGTCAAATGCTTTGCATAAAGCCCATGTTTTCCCATATTTGATCAATCTTTTAGTTGTTAGTCTTGTTTACCTTCTTTTAGCATTCACATTTCACTTATTTTACTTAGTTGCATTATTAGGATTTTAAAAACACAAAAATATCATCTACCTTAGCTTAATCAATTGCTTGCATTCTTAATGTGTTATTCTCAACTCCTTGTGGATTCGATACCTTGATTACTACTTAATTGCTTGCACTTGAGTTTTAATTGAGATTTAAAATTTGTCTCATCAAGGACAATATCATATCTCGACTATGTGAATCTTCTCTTTAAAGTTTTATTTCTAATCGGATATATGTTAAACGTTTATCTATATCGCTTACCATTTTGAAGTTTTTATTTCAATGCAACTAGCCTTGAATTCAAAACGTATGGATTTCATTTTGGAAGGGATGATTTATGTTAATAGATTGGTCATAAATATTATCGAATGCAAATCAGTTAGAAATTAAAATCCAGAAATTTCAGGTTTCGAAAAGAATGAAAAAGAAACACAACAACAGATTATTATTATTTTCTGAGTTACGAAAATCCCTTAACTAAACTGTAAAGTTACAAATTATTTCCTGGTGAACAATTGACACTGATCGAATATGACACTTTTGTAAATTGTACTGTGATAGGAAAAGAATACCAAAAACGTTCAAAGATAGTTTCGGAATCAAAACCCAATATTCCAGTTTTGGCAAATCAGAATCCCATTATTAACTAAAAAGATTAAGGCAAAAATAGACATCTCACATATTAGGTAAAAAAATACAAACATAATCAGACATATAAACATTGATTTGACCTTTACAGATTTAAAGCATATAGAGAGATAGGGAATAATGTACTAGATAACTAAATTCTATCATCCTATTTGCCAAATGATACATAGCAAGATAGTAAATAAGTTAGTATACAATATACTTTTTTTAACAAATATTACATTATTTTTTATAATATGCTATTTTACATAATATCATGCTATATGTTTAAATCACTCTAAAAACATACATTTTATATTCGTAATTAAATAAACAGATTAGAATATCTAGTATATACCTAATTACATTGTGTAATTTTTTTATAGCATAACGGCTACTCCATCGGTAGAGTGGAACCGATTTGTTTAAAATTGTACAGCATTTTCTTTGGACGAAGTCAGTCATCCAACTAAGTCCAAAACGGCTAATTAATAATATATTGTTTCGATTATCAAAAAATATAAAAAAATTGTATATATATAATGTTTTGGAGCACTAGAAATAATAACTTACGAAATTATATGTTATAGTGTGTGTTTTGCTGAAATATTAAATAAATTACTCAACAAAAAATTATTTACAAACAAGTAAATAAAACGAAATTGTTTGAATTAAAGACATAAGTGAGGAAAACAGAATTATGGGAGCTAGTACATCGGCTAGAAAACTAACACTGAAGCTTAACTTATGTTAACAGACCCAGCTCTGAAGGATGGCGGGTGGGGCCTACCCGAGTGCCATTGTGAATCCATTTGAGACTCTATTTCGACATGTTATGCTAATGTTTCTCAATACGCCAATCAAAACTATATAATGCTAACGATCGTGGAGATAGTTGAGAGTATTGGTTCAGTTAAGTGTTTTGGTGTGTATTAGCATTGAATTATGTGCTGTAATATTTAAATTTTCATTAATTACAATTTTAGTACATAATTCGATCTTGCATTACGTCACTGAATGCGTAGGAGTTACGGGACTGGGCATATATGGTACTTACTTTGGTTAAATTATTATTTGTCTATTCTACTCAGCGATTCTTTTAACGATATTTTAGAAAGAAGAAAAAAAATAGTATTACTCACCATTGTGGAGATTTTACAAGTATAAAATCCTAAACATTCGATACTAGAAATTACATCAGTTTCTTTAAAACAATTTAGAGTCAAAGACTAATTAAACACTACATACTTTTTTTAAAAAGTTATTTATGGCAACAACAAACAACTTGGATTCGTGCAGCAGATGGAACCTTCTTGGAAATCAATTCTAAGTAAATAATCTCTAAACAGAAGAAAAATGAATAAATAATTAAATATAGGGGTATAAAAGTAAAGAACAGTCAACGCCGAGAATCTTCAAGTCACATGAAAAACGAACGTCGATTCTGACTCGGCCAAAATCCAACCTTAGTATATAAATAACACACACGACATTGCATCATCCATTAACATCATCTTTATTAAATAACACTGCCTCACCAAACCAAACCAATATTGAACCATCAAAGTTTTATGGAAGGCTCAAACAGGAGAAGCAACAGCCAACTACAAGATGACAAGCAATCTCGTTTCCGAGGCGTACGTAGGAGACCGTGGGGAAAATTTGCAGCCGAGATCCGAGATCCGTCTAGGAACGGTGCTCGGCTTTGGCTCGGGACATTTGAGACTGCTGAGGATGCAGCTCGGGCTTATGACCGAGCAGCCTTTAACCTCAGGGGTCATCTCGCTATACTTAACTTCCCTAATGAGTATTATTCACAAATGGAAGACTACTCGCTTCGCCCTCCTTACGCTTCCTCTTCTTCGGCTTTGGGTTCAACTTCTATGGGCGTGAGTCGACAAAACCAGAGAGAAGTGTTCGAGTTTGAGTATTTGGACGATAAGGTTCTTGAAGATCTTCTTGAATCAGGAGAAAAGAAGAAACGTAATGGTTAAGTTTGTTTTGTTATATTATGTGGCACTTTTGCGGCTATAACTACGTGCATTATGTGCATGTAGATCTCTCAATCAGTACTTAATTTGGAATTTTTATAATGTGCCACGGCCATATATTGTATCAAAAGGTGTACTGTTTTATGTTTCCATGAAATATGAATGCTACGGATTTTATATTAAAATTTTGAATTTTTTTTTTTTTTTTTTTGGTCACATCATAATTTTGAATTTAAATTAAGGATTTTATTAACTACATCATGATGTCAATAGTGTTGCTATGGTATGCGCTGTCGAATTGCTTTCATAATTATTATGTTTTGAGATCACAAATCTTTTTACGGAACATGTCATCCCTTTGTTACACGAACCGGTCTGTCAATTCTCAAACTTGGTTTGATATATTTAAATGATTCAAATCTATAATGGAATACAATAATGATATGATCCTGGATAGGCAGCTTGAACCGGAGCTAGGAGCATTGCTTGAACCAGTTGGAAAGCTCGAGGAAAGATCTCGATCGGTTGCTAACCGATCAATATTTCACTTGAAGATAGGCGCTAAGGCCAAGAAATTCACTTTGGTCTTAGGGAAGTTGTACCATCCGGGGTACTTGGTCAGGACGTAGAAGTTGAATCAAACCTCACCGGTTTTTGATATCAGGCCCAAGTAGATCGACCATTGGCTCAAGTGAAGTATTGTGCTCTTTTCCTTCGTTTCGGTTTTGTCCCAATGGGTTTTCCGAAGCAAGGTTTTTAACGAGGCAATATTTCACTTCACAATAAATCCAATGTGTTGATCTAAGCCCAAGAGAAGTCCAAGATGTTATCTATCAAGTCCAACCCATTTTGGGTATGCTGCAAGTCCAAGAAGAGCCCAAAATCATCACCTCATTTCCTTGCCAACTAAAGTGACGAAAATGAAGATCTTGGAGTCAAAGTTCATCACTTCCTATGCGTTTTGCATGCAATTTTCATTTATTAGTCAAACCATTAATTATGTTTTTATTTCCAAGAGAGTGCATGTACACTTCTCTTTTACTATATAAGTGGCTTGCCACTTCTCATTATCAATTCATCTAGCTTTTGAAAATCAATCATGTCTTTTCTTTCTAGATCAAATCTCGATTGTGAGTAATATCAATCGAAAACCTTTGTCTATTTTTGGTGAGTCATATCCGAAAGTAGCAAAGTGGAATATCAAGGGCTTTTCCGCACCCGTTGTGAGACCATTCGATCCCCATCCTTTGAAGCGATTCTATCGTTTGCAAAGTTTATCCCGTTCTACCCTATACCGTGAGTGTGTTCCTTGGGAGGAGTCTATCAAATAATATCTAGTGTTTGTCCGATTAGCCTTATTGCTTAATAGTTCCATTTTGAATATTATGGAACAGTATTTTATGGAATCTTCGAACTAATATCTAGTGTTTATTCACGGACGAGAGCTATTACTAAGAGGTTTTATTAAATTAGAGGGCAATGGTTTATTAACAAAGGTTTGGATTAAGAAATGGATTATGGAGACTCATCCTAGAAGACCAGTTAGTAAACAGAGCTTGTATGATCTAGATCTTTATGTTTCAGAACTCATATCTCCCAATGGTAAGTGGAGAACGGATCTTTTGCATGAAATGTTTCCTCCGGATGAAGTGAATAGGATTATGGCTATGCCTATTGGTTGTATTCAAGATAGGTTTATTTGGGCTTATAACAACAATGGTGCTTATTCGGTGAAGAGTGGTTATTGTTTAGTGGCTAACCATTCTCTACTCCCTGTTGATCCTATTTCAGAGATAGAAAATGAACGTAATGGTTTAATCTCATGGAATTATTAGAATTCGTACCGGTTTATAACGCTTTATAAATTTTAATTACGAATTCAATTTCCAGGATGCATGTAATATTGAATGAAATCTAGATTATATAGTTTCTGGATATACCTGGATCAATTACAGCGGAAAGACAGATTTAGATTGATCAAGGTTGTAGAGCACTTCAAACGCCGTGCCTCTATCGGTATCCACACGCACACAAACTAAATCGAACGGGATGCTAGTGCCGTAGAGATCTAATCTCTAGTAAGAACTTTTCTTTAGGTTTTATTTTGTGAGCAAAGGAATTGTGATGATATCATAAACGTCTCACGTCTCTCTCTTTATATAAGGTTATTATTTCCTTATCACATAAGGATAATTAACTCAATTACTTGCGTATCAAAATACTTGTGAATCAAGTAATTGCCTTATTAAAAAGATATCATGTGTGCTCATGAAGCAATTAACATTTTAATTGATTCGTTTCCTTTTTCTCTCATGTGTGTTTATTCTCAAGTCACGACACACATACACGTATGATCAAATGGGCTTAGCCCATGTTGAGAATCTTGGAGATCAAGTAATTCATTAATTACTAATTACTCTTCACGTCAACATTGTATTATTATTAAAACCCAATTTAATAATGATTTAGTTTGCTTAGGTGTGTGACCCAATAGGATTGAATAATATTAGTAATGAACTTTCAAGCCCATAAGCTATAAGCGGTTTCTAGCAAAACATTATAACCATCTAATATTATACAATTGTCAAACCTTGACATTCAACTTTAATTAGAGTAAAGTACAAATGATTTCAGGACATTCCCAACAATCTCCCACTTGTACTGGAATCATCTATTCCTATAATCCCTTCGTCTCTATATCTCGATCATAGCATAAGGCAAGAAACTGTGTCATCCTTATTCAGCTAGATCACGTTTATCGAACTCCGATTTATACTGATAAAACAAACGACTGACTTTCACCTTGTTTGAGCACGGCCATGCATTTCTCAGTATCAAATCTTCGATAGGCCCAGAGATATTTATCTCCTGTTATATTGGAGGGACAAATCCCATCTTGAACCATCCCTGTTCCTTACACACTTCATAGTATGCCCAATCACTGCCTTTATAATCACCTTTTACGGCTGACGTTTGACAGAGTCAAAACAAACTAATCCATGTATAAGAAATCATGATGAACTCAGGTCAAAGGACTATACTCTATAGTTGTGATGAGAAACTCTTATGACACTCATATAACATTCTTGTAGAGTTCTCATAGCTGGTCAGTCCAATACTGTATTCTCCAACACATATCTATGTGATTGACTTGATATAACATATCAATGACTTCACGAAACTTAGTCATCAATCACCTCACATACTAGTCATTTATAGTTATTAATGTCCCATCTTAATAACTTTGACTAGGGACCACAATAATTTACGTTATCTATCACTTGTAGGGTTTCATGATCAAGTCACATACTTGATGACCTATAAGAATAATATAAATTATTTTGGGACTATTATTTAATTATCCAATAATAAAATAATAATGAAAAAAATTTCATTAATTTAAAAATAAATCAAATGTATGTAAACATGAACATCATATCATAAAATAAAAATTCTCCCACTAAAATTAAGATCACATCTTAAGAAATTTAATGCCTACAGCAGCAGTATGACTCTCATGCTTAGGTCGTGGAAGAGGCTTGGTCAAAGGATCAGCAACATTTGCATCCGTGGAGACTCTGCTAATCTTCACATCTCCTCTATCAATAATATCACGAATGAGATGATATCGTCTCTCTATGTGTTTGGATTTCTGGTGTGATCTCGGTTCCTTCGCCTGAGCGATGGCTCCATTGTTGTCACAATAAAGATCCACCAGACCAGATATGCTAGGAATCACACCAAGCTCAGTAATGAACTTTTTAATCCAAACAGCCTCCTTTGCTGCTTCAGAAGCAGCGATGTACTCAACCTCGGTTGTGGAGTCTGCTACAGTGCTTTGCTTGGAGCTTTTCCAGCTCACAGCTCCTCCATTAAGACAAAAGATAAATCCAGATTGAGATCGGAAATCATCTTTGTCTGTCTGAAAGCTGGTGTCGGTGTAACCACTTACAACAAGCTCATCACTTCCTCCATAGACCAAGAACTTGTCCTTAGTATTTCTCAAATACTTTAGGATGGTCTTGACCGCTGTCCAGTGACTCCCACCTGGATCTGATTGGTATCTACTCGTCATGCTTAAAGCACATGCAACATCTGGACGAGTACAGAGCATGGCATACATGATAGATCCTATAGCAGAAGCATATGGGATTCTACTCATTCGCTCTCGCTCATCAGGTGTCGAAGGACACTGCGTCTTGCTGAGAGTTATGCCATGAGACATTGGAATAAAACCTTTCTTGGAATTATGCATATTGAACCTGTGTAAGATCTTATCTATATAAGTATCTTGACTTAGTTCAATGATTTTGTTCAATCTATCTCTATAGATTCTTATTCCAAGAACATAAGCGGCTTCTCCCATGTCTTTCATTGAGAAACAACTACTTAGCCAAGTCTTAACAGACTGAAGCAAAGGAATATCATTCCCAATGAGCAGTATGTCATCTACATACAATATCAGAAATGCAACTGTGCTCCCACTAGTCTTCTTGTAAACGAAAGGTTCTTCTTCGTTTCTAATAAAATCAAACTCTTTGATCGCTTCATTAAAACGAAGATTCCAACTCCGAGATGCTTGCTTCAAACCATAAATGGAACGATTAAGCTTGCATACTTTCCTAGCATTGTTAGGATCTGTGAAACCTTCAGGTTGTGTCATGTACACATCCCCCTCTAGATTTCCATTAAGGAAAGCTGTTTTCACATCCATCTGCCATATCTCATAATCATAATAAGCTGCAGTTGCTAGGAGGATCCGAATGGACTTAAGCATTGCGACTGGTGAATAGGTTTCATCATAGTCAATACCATGAATCTGTTTGTAACCTTTAGCCACCAATCTAGCTTTGTATATCTGAATATTACCATCCATGTCAATCTTCTTCTTGAAGACCCATTTACACTCAATGGCTTTTACACCATCAGGTAAATCTACCAAAGTCCATACTTTGTTTTCTGACATGGATTCCATTTCGGATTCTTCGTTCTTTAGCCATTTATCGGAATCAAGGCCCATCATTGCTTCTTCATGAGACGTAGGTTCATCATTCTCGATAATTAATAGATCATGATGATCCGTCACCCAAACCCTATATCTGTCAGGTTCGTGACGAATCCTCTCAGACCTACGTACCTCAGGTTCTATAGGTGCAGATTCTACGACTCTTCGTAGATCCAGTTGATGTTCTTCCTGAGAAGTTGGAGCATCTTCCTGTGTTTCTCGAACTTCTTCGAGCTGTACCTTACTCCCACTGTTTCTATTAGAAAGAAATTCTCTTTCCAAAAAGACACAGTTTCGAGCCACAAACACTTTGTTCTCGCTAGGTTTGTAAAAGTAATAACCTTTGGTTTCTTTAGGATAACCAACGAAGTAACATTTATCAGATTTGGGTCCAAGCTTATCAGCAATTAAGCGTTTGACAAAAGCTTCACAACCCCAAATTTTAAGAAAAGACAAATTAGGAACTTTTCCTGTCCACATCTCATATGGTGTCTTTTCAACTGATTTTGATGGACATCTATTTAGCGTAAACGCAGACGTTTCTAGAACATATCCCCAAAAGAATAATGGAAGATCTGTTTGACTCATCATTGATCGAACCATATCTAAGAAAGTTTGATTTCTCCTCTCATATACACCATTCCTTTGTGATATAACGTGAATTTGGAGTTTCCTAACAATGTTCTTAACGAGTTTTCGGAGTCTTTAGAGTTGTTTTGAGCTGATTATTAGATCCATACTCGAAGATTTGGAACAATATGCATTTGGGAACGAATATCAAGCATTCAGGCGAAAAATGGAGTTTTCTGGAGCTTGGACCGACCGGTTCACCTCACGGACCGGCCGGTCCACTTGAAGACTTGAAGATGTGAAGTCCAAAGGCCCCTGGAGACCGGACCGGTCGATCCACTTACGGACCGACCAGTCCACTTGACGGCAATTTGAAGACCTCGGCTCTGGAAACAAGCCCGACCGGTCAAGCCCTAGGACCTTCTGGTACAACTTATCAAACTTTCTGCTTAGGATTTTGTTAATAATTTCATTTCTTTATTTATTTTTCGTTTTTTTATCATTGTGCTTAGAAAAAAAGCTAGAACTGATCCCCAGCATTCAAAAAAAAAAAAAAAATAGAAAAAGTATCATAAAATGCTGAAAGGGATCAGAATAAAGCTTAGATTTTAAAAGAATATCAATTAAGCACATTTCCGTTTCTTGTTCTCCGCGTTATTTCTTTAGATAAGCAGAAAGTTAGTTTATTTTAAAAGAATAGGAGGTTTTAAGTTTGAAAAGCTGTGCATCATCTTTGGACTTAGTTCTCTTGGGTTTTTGTGCCATGACTGCATTCGGCCGCGACTGAGGTTAGCCTAAACACTTTTACACCACCATTAAATAGCCCAAATCCTTAACCCTTATGCGACGGACATTTTCCCTCTGGTAAGATTTATGGACCCTGGTGTAGAAGTCGCTGAGACATAGGAACTTGAGTATGGTAACATTGCTATGTATTTGGCAAAGTACATGAAGTACCATCTTGGTTTTTGATCTGTTTATGAGTTTTCAGGCTTTTAGCATTACATCTGTGGGGTCCTACAGGATTGCATTCAGCTCACAAAGGTTAGTGTGGTTTTTATAGCTTCCTTAAACTTATTTCTAGTTTGTCTTCACTTGAGGACAAGCAAAGATCTAAGTCTGGGGGAGTTGATATAACGTGAATTTGGAGTTTCCTAACAATGTTTTTAACGAGTTTTCGGAGTCTTTAGAGTTGTTTTGAGCTGATTATTAGATCCATACTCGAAGATTTGGAACAATATGCATTTGGGAACGAATATCAAGCATTCAGGCGAAAAATGGAGTTTTCTGGAGCTTGGACCGACCGGTTCACCTCACGGACCGGCCGGTCCACTTGAAGACTTGAAGATGTGAAGTCCAAAGGCCCCTGGAGACCGGACCGGTCGATCCACTTACGGACCGACCAGTCCACTTGACGGCAATTTGAAGACCTCGGCTCTGGAAACAAGCCCGACCGGTCCAGCCCTAGGACCGGTCGGTCCACACACTCACACGTGAAGAATTTCGGTTCTGGAAACCGGACCGACCGGTCCAGTTCCAGACCGACCGGTCCATCTGCCAGATTTTCAGGAAGATTTCCTTTTTCCGTTTTATCCTATAAATACCACTAGGTTTTGTTATTTTAAGGAGACCTTCTTTTCTGCACGTTTTTATTGAGACTTTTAGAGTTTTTTGGAGATTTGTAATCAGGGAGAAGATCTCATCATCCCTTTGGAGAAGATTTCTGAACCCTATTCTATTTCTTATTCTATTGATTATGTTTTTCTCATCCATGATTTCTGCTTGTTCTATTATCATGTCTGAGTAGTTCCCTAGTTAGGTTTTAGGGTTTTTCGATGGATTTCACAGATTGAATCAGACACAAATAGGTTGCTTATCAATTACAATCTTCATCACTGTTAGGCATAATGCTAGGATTAAATTGGCCATTTAATCACTAGATCTTAGGTTTATACATATTCCAAAAGCTTGTGTAATTCTAGAACTATTGTTGATGAGTAATGCATTATAACAACTGAAAGGTTAGTTATAGGGTATTACGAATTGATCAAACCTGAACATTATTGCTTGTCTAGGATAGCCGTGACCAAACGAAAGTTTAGGCACTCGGATCTCTAGGGAAAGTAACTATCATCACGAAAGTGGAGTAGTTTATAAAAGTGTTTGAGTTTAAGATGCATGCATACTTAGAATCTGAATAGTTGTCTGGTTCATAATTGTGATTTCCTGAGAATTCCCTATTGCCTAACGCTTTTAATCATTTGAATTTACATCGTTTTAAATTGCTTTCTCTTACTTAAATTTGATAACTTTGCTTAAAACCATCATTTCCTGCTTAGCTTAATTTAATAATCTATAATCTGTTGTGTAAGCCATTGGTCCTTGTGGATTCGATCCCTGCAATTACTACTTCGTTTGCTGTGCACTTGCAGTAGAATTTATAGGGTTAAAACTTTCTGTATCACTTTGCGGTGTTCCTGGAGGAGTGAGTTGTGAAACAATTCCACATTCTCTAAGATGATCAATAAAAATTTGGCTCAAATATTCTCCACCTCGATCTGATCGAAGTACTTTGATTGTCTTGCCAAGCTGATTCTGCACATCATTCTGAAATTCTTTGAACTTTTCAAAGGATTCAGACTTATGTTTCATTAGATAAACATAACCATATCTACTGTAATCATCAATAAATGTGATGAAGTACTGATACTTTCCTCTAGCACTAACACTCATTGGTCCACATACATCAATATGTATAAGGCCCAACAAGTCGTTAGCCCGTTCTCTGTGTCCAGTAAAAGGAGCCTTAGTCATTTTTCCCAATAAACAAGATTGACACTTCTCATATGATTCATAATCAAATGAGCTCAAAAGTCCATCACTATGAAGTTTTTGAATGCGTTTCTCATTTATGTGGCCTAAACGACAATGCCAAAGGAACGTTGGATTTGAGTCTTTTGACTTAAATCTCTTAGTACTAATGTTATAGACAGGCACAGTTTGGTTAAGAACATAAAGCCCATTCTCTAATGGACCGCTACCATAAATAATATCACTACGATCAAATAAACAACACTTGTCTTTAATCGAAAAATGAAATCCTTCCAAATCCAAACAAGGAATATAAATAATATTTCTGCTTATAGCAGGTACATAGTAGCAATTATTAAGTTCTAAAACCATGCCCGAAGGCAAATATAAATGAAATGTTCCTACAGCTAATGCAGCAACGCGTAGGTCCACTTGTCCTTTCTCCAAAGTTCTATTGTTGCTTAGGCCCTGCATATTCGTACAAATATGAGCACCACAACCGGTATCTAATACCCAAGAAGTAGAACTAGAAGTAGTAACATTTACTTCTATAACATAGATACCTTTAGAAGAAGTCTCAAAAGTCTTCTTCTGTTTCAGATCTTCCAAGTATTTCTTGCAGTTTCTCTTCCAATGTCCAATACCATTACAATAATGGCACTTATCTTCACCAGAAGGACCAGGCTTAAACTTAGGAGCAAGATCAGGCTTAACCGGATTCTTAACCCAGCTTGCCTTACCATTTCCTTTGTTTTTACCATGTTTCTTAAACTTTTTACCCCCTTGCACCATAAGTACACGCGGGGCATCCTTCTTGATGTTTGGCTCAGCAGTTTTGAGCATACCATGCAGCTCAGTCAAAGTCTTTGTCAAGTTGTTCATGTTGTAGTTCAAAACAAACTGATCAAAACTTGACGGCAATGACTGTAGGATGATGTCAGTTGCCAACTCTTGGCTAATAGGAGAATCCAGTTTTGCCAGGTTATCAATATAACCCATCATCTTAATGACATGAGGGCTAACTGGATTATCCTTAGGCATCTTGCACTCAATGAGAGACTTAACGGTCTAGTATCTCTCAGTTCGCGCCTGCTCCTGAAACATCCCTTTCAGGCTAGTGATCATGTCCATTGGCGAATCCACGTTCTCATATTGCTTCTGCAAGTCTGAGTTCATGGTAGCCAACATAAGACAACACACATCAACCCTATCACTGAGGTGCTTATCCCAAGCAGTCCTCTCTGCATGTTGAACATTGGTCTTAGGTTTTTCAGGAAGTATCTTCTCCAAGACATAATCCTTCTTTTCCTGTTTGAGAACAATTCTCAGGTTTCGATACCATTCGAGGAAGTTCGATCCACTCAGTTTGTCCTTCTCAAGGACAGATCGCAGTGAAAATGAACTGTGAGGGTTTGACATATCTGTCAGAAAGAAGAGTAAAGATTAATATGATGTTCATTCTTTCGAGAAATCTCAACAATTAAGAAAGCTCGCATTATATTCAAAACAATATTATCCTCAAAATGAATATAATGATCCAAGATCCTTATTTTACTAGAACTCAAGTGAGCTTTGGCTCATCGCCTGAATACTAGCTATTTAGGTAAGCAACAACTTTGCTAATTATATCAAATATAACTCTTGGTTGTTGGATGACATCTTATGTCTAATCCAACCTATGCCTCTAAGCCCAAAACCATTTGGATAGCCTAGTCAAGTAAACCAATCTCAATTCATATGGTAACCATTACCATCTGCCTCACTTATGTAGAAGTGGACACCCTGCTTGACAGGCCTATCGCACAACGAAATAAACCTTGACAGTTGAAAAGATTGGGAAGACATCAAATATACTTGATATTAAATTGAGGATTTAATTTTAATCCAATTTATATTTATATCATACTTTTATATCATATATAAAATATATATAAATATCTAATATGTATATAATTGAATCACAACTAATTAATTACCTTAATCAAATTAAAGTCATTAATTATTAATTATTCTCATGATTGATCCCGAATGAATCTCACATATTCTGGATCTTTTACAACTGTGTCTTTAATGGAAACTCAAATCAAACATTCGTAGGGACTGGATCTAGGGACTTTGATTTAGTGAAACGATTAGCAACAGTGACCAAATACATGTGAACGTGACTCAATCAATTGCATGCATATATATATATATATATATATATATATATATATATATTATTTAATTAAAAATCAAGCCATGCAAACAATTATATATATGCAGACGTGTTATGCTTATAGTATCTTATATCCGTATAACATAACAAAATAAAAACGTATGACTCTTATACGATTTAATATAAATATCATATATATATATATATTAAAATCAAAACATGCATTACCAGGAGACGTGTTGTTTTCTTAAGTTTAAAACATGCATATGATATAACAATATAAAACGTATGTCGCTGGTTATATTAATACTTTAAGCAGTAACACAATTAATATAGATATCATATATATATATATATATATATATATATATATATATATATATTAAATTTACTAGACCAATTTCAATATTATACACGTACGCTCTGATACCACTGTTAGAATTCGTACCGGTTTATAACGCTTTATAAATTTTAATTACGAATTCAATTTCCAGGATGCATGTAATATTGAATTAAATCTAGATTATATAGTTTCTGGATATACCTGGATCAATTACAGCGGAAAGACAGATTTAGATTGATCAAGGTTGTAGAGCACTTCAAACGCCGTGCCTCTATCGGTATCCACACGCACACAAACTAAATCGAACGGGATGCTAGTGCCGTAGAGATCTAATCTCTAGTAAGAACTTTTCTTTAGGTTTTATTTTGTGAGCAAAGGAATTGTGATGATATCATAAACGTCTCACGTCTCTCTCTTTATATAAGGTTATTATTTCCTTATCACATAAGGATAATTAACTCAATTACTTGCGTATCAAAATACTTGTGAATCAAGTAATTGCTTTATTAAAAAGATATCATGTGTGCTCATGAAGCAATTAACATTTTAATTGATTCGTTTCCTTTTTCTCTCATGTGTGTTTATTCTCAAGTCACGACACACATACACGTATGATCAAATGGGCTTAGCCCATGTTGAGAATCTTGGAGATCAAGTAATTCATTAATTACTAATTACTCTTCACGTCAACATTGTATTATTATTAAAACCCAATTTAATAATGATTTAGTTTGCTTAGGTGTGTGACCCAATAGGATTGAATAATATTAGTAATGAACTTTCAAGCCCATAAGCTATAAGCGGTTTCTAGCAAAACATTATAACCATCTAATATTATACAATTGTCAAACCTTGACATTCAACTTTAATTAGAGTAAAGTACAAATGATTTCAGGACATTCCCAACAAGAATTCCGTTGAATGCTAGTTGTTTGATATGTCGTCAACAAGTGGAATCTCTACGTGTACACGTAAACACTTATGTAGATATGTATGTAGACGTAAATAATTATATATATATATATGTATATATGTACACACATACATATACATCCGATGTACATGTAAGTAGTTGTATACATACATGCACACATATACATACACATACATATGATGAGTACACATAAACACATACAAATAGATATGTATGTACACAACATAATTATATAGATGTCTATATTTATATATACATTTATAATATTTTTATTTTTAAAATGAAGTGCCAAAAATATATTAATACGGATGTCAAATTGTAAAGAAAAAATAAATCTTAGCGGAACTTGAAATTAAAATATTTTTTACTAAAGTAAAATATAGAATATATGTTAGTATAAAAAAAGAAAGGAATATAGTAATATAAGAAAACAAAAATTTAAAAAGAAAAAAAAAAGAGAATTAAGTTTGTAACGTCCCGACCGCTTTATCCATGAGCTCCTCGGCCCGTGGGTCTACACTCCTCGACTGTCGGTGTGTTAGTTCGGGAGGCTCGGAAGTCATGTTTACTGACCCTACAAATCACCACACAATCTTTTCCTGTGTTTTTGACCTCACTCACACGGTACTGGAAATGACTTCCTCGTAGGTCACCCATCCTGAAACTACTCCAGCTCAAGCACGTTTAACTCTGGAGTTCTCTCAAGACATGTGACCGAAAAGATAAGTGCACTTTGGTGATATAGGTAGCCAAATCAATTTTTTTAAGTTTTTCCGCATATACTATATATTCCCTGAAACCGATATGTCACATATGTCACATAGTTGTACATAGAACGTGAGTATTTGTCTTTTCGCCGTAGAAAGTGCCAAGCACACCAACGATCCAAATAAAGTACCAAAAAAACTATGGGTTTGTGAACAAAGTGTCATCTAGACCAATTTTTTCAAAATAAAATAGAACTTGGTCTAACATGTGCATGATAACATCTATCTAGTTCAGCAACAAAATAGTCAACAGTTTATCCTCTCTCTCGCACTTTCTGTACTAACAGAATTTTTAAGTGATATACTAGCTAGCTAGAGTTCCGTAAATCTAGCTTTTATAATAAATTGTATACCTTCGTCAGAGTTGTTTTGGAAGATATATAATATACATTTTTGATAAATTAAAATATTAGGTTCATTATAATGATATAGAGAGCTTCATCTAAATGATTTTTCTAAACGACCTTGATTTACGAATTGTTTATATAAATGTAAGAAAAAGTACTCTTGTTCCGCATGTTAAAAAAATAATGTTCGAGTTAGATAGATGATAATGTAGGATTCAGTTCATGAAGTAAATAACAGTTGACTAGTATGATTCTACGATTCTTCTTTTTGGTTGTAATTATGTCGTTGGTGTCTTGCTCATGGGCAGTTTAAGCATCACGTTACGCACGAGAAAAGTAAAAAAAGCACGTTACGCATTTAACAATAATGTAGCCTGTAAACTGGGCCAATTTTAATTTATAAGTGAAATCCAGAATACATACCTTGATAGAGTGAAGAAAAAACATGATTAATATTCGTTACTGGTCTCCAAAATAAATAAAAATCTTTACTCTGAGTAGTGACGATCTAAGGGTTTAAGTTAAATAAGATAACAAAAGAAGAAACAAATCGATCTAACGATTTGCATCATTCCAAACGTCTTGGTTATAACTCTCTCCATACTCAAGAAGCTCTTCCAATACACTATCGTCTAAATACTCAAACTCAATCACTTCTTTCTCGCTACCACCGCATCCTCTATACTCTGATGACGAAGAAACCACCGCATTCTCGCGGCCTCCACCTGAACCGTTCCTCATCATTGGGTATTCATGAGGGAAATTTAGAATGGCCCTATGTCCTCTCATGGCAAAAGCTGCTCTATCGTAAGCCCGAGCCGCGTCTTCCGCTGTTTCAAATGTCCCGAGCCAGACACGAGCGCCGTGTCTGGCCGAGTCTCGTATCTCAGCCGCATATTTCCCCCATGGACGCTTCCTTACGCCTCTATATTTCACCTCATTCGTGTTAGTCTCACTATGTTCCATAAGTTTATGTAAGCTTGAAGTTATATCTTTTTGCATGTACATGAGTTGATAGTGGTGATAATTTATACGTTGGAGTAATGTGACTCAAATGAAAATCGAGTGGATCTTATTTTAACGCACGTGTTGGTTTTCAAAAGCCTCCTTCTAATCATGATTCATGGATACATTTAAATGAAGGGGTGAATTATAATTTATGATTATACGTATGCCATTAAAGTATGAAAGGAAATTGTTGGGGCTGACAAAAAATGAAAATTATTGGGGCTGCTCTCTGTCCATGCAATTTAGGATGAATTGAGGGGTTAAAATGAAAATATAAAAATTGAGTGAAGTCCAATGAATCTAGATAGTCAAGGTGACGGCTAAATTGAAAGAAAGTATTTTTATGACAACGGACCAAAAATGTTATCAGCCTCTCACTTTTTTTACGGTCAAGATCTTTCTTTTTTCTTTATAATTAATAGTCACGTGCCAACTTTGACCTTACGTGTAGTAGATTCTAGTCTTATGAATTTCAATTTGACCATCACCGGGCACATAAAACTGTGTGTGAATCTAGACACAGATATAGTTTGAGACCTAGCTTCCACATTCCGGCTATATTATGAATTTTTTATCGACGCATTCAAATCTTGTTTCAAATTGGTTGTTTTTCTTTTAAGGAAATTTTTTTATATTTTCTCTATTCTAGCAACTAAAGAGAATATTATCTTTTATTCTTCGTATATCTCCGAATTTTAAGTTAGTAAAATTAAGAATATGTCAAAAAAAATACACAAAATTGTATCTACAAAGAAAATAATATTATATTAGATGATTAAAATATTTGTCCATTTTTGTTAAAGCATGGTACGATTACTATTCTCTTAGTAATTCATTGACCAGAAGTTCAAAAGTAATGTGGCAAGCCTTATATTATCCTGACCGCATTAGAATAACGAAAAGTATGAGTAACAGATTTATAGGTCGTTGTTCTTAATAAAAGTTTTTTTTTAAGTTTTGTTTATGAGGAGAAATTTATTAATACTTTTGTTTAAGAAATGTATGAATTTCTTAATTAACTTTTTTATCAATGGCGGACGATTATACATGTACCATACACATATATGATACACAACTCTATCACTTCAATACACAAAATCACGACGAATAGTTCTATATATAGTGATTTGAAATCTTTCAATAAACTTTGCATCAATTAATCGACATCCATCCTCTAAACATTGAACTTTATATCTTTTATATAATCCTTTAATTTTTTGACCATCATCCACTAGAAATCTTAATTTGGAACGACTTACAAATTATAGTTATAATCTTATTATATAAAAGAGAGTTCGCAAAATTGTAACTCACGAGATCGCGACACGTGTTAAATATTCGATTAGATTCTAACATATGACAATTATTTAAATATGTAAGTTTTTCAATATCAAAATTGTTAATTACCCAAAAGGAAGAAATTAAAATGGAAAAAACAAACATAAAGTAATTTTACAAATTGCACAAAACCTCTATATGGATAGTTCTATAAGACTTTTAGTAAACATAAAGTAATTTTAAAAATTGCACAAAACCTCTATATGGATAGTTCAATAAGATTTTTAGTTGCAAACGATTTTTAATAAAGAAAAATTTAACATAAAACAATAATTAGGAAAATGAAAAATAGCAAACGACCATGTTTAAATTGTTATATATACGCAGAAGTTTAACATATGAAGGTCTATGGAAAACACAAAAGTATTGACCATGGATAAAAGAAAAACTAGATCAATGAGCAGAAACATTAATAAAGAAAATTTGGTCATTCGTATGTTTTTTACATGTTTAAATTTTATGAAATAGCGTTAAAGAAGAAACGTCAAAACATGTAAGAATGATTTAGTTATTATATCAAATAGTTTAGTGATTTAAACCATATTTGCATATATCGAGCGTATATAATTTATTGATTATCAAAATTTTCAAATTACATGAGATATGAGATTATAGTTTTTCAAATTACATATGCACATATACCTTTAATAACTATATTATTTAAATTAGGGTTTGAATTAAAAACATGATATGCTTTTTCACAAAACATAATTTAAACATAACTATTTTATTATAAATAAAATAATCCTGCGAGGGCTTTATTCTAGTAATATTATAAAACGATATGAGTTTTTTTTTTTAATAAGTGGCATTTCAATACAAAAGAATAGTGTCAAAACAGGGGCTTATTATTGGTCTCTTTAGTCGACATTGCTACTCAGAATGTAGTACGACCCGAAACTAGGCCCAACGAATTGTTTCCCACCAATTGTAGAAGGCCAGAGATTATATAAACACGCAGTTAATGAGAAAGTGAAAGTAATTAGTGAATTTAAACTATGGAACGCCCGTTCTACTTGTGGACGAATCCCAACAAATCAATTTAACTTGCTGAAAATGGATCTCAAAAGAAATTCAATAACATCTGTTGAAAGCCAAAACGAGCTAAGAGAAAGGATGTACAATATCAGTAGAACTTAGAAAGCTCAACCTCACTGATTCAATACCTAACACAACCAACCTACCATATCATCAGTCAATTTTTATGAAATTCCATCACCAGTAGTAGTCAAAGTTCGATATGATTCAAATATTGTCAAAGTTAAAGATATGAACAGGGGTGGTCCGTAGTGTATTGACCTCCCAGTTAAAATAAAAATGAGTTCATAAACTAAACACGTTTGTAAAAAATCAAAAAAATGCAAAACCATGAGTCAAACTCACAAATTTTATGTCATCACTTATTCTCAATTACTAGATTACAAATAATTTCTTAACTCGAATAGCGTGGTCACGAGCTGAAGACTATACCTCATGACATTAGATGTCTTAGTGTAGACTTCAACTATCTATCCTTTGTTTTTATTCCTAGATTGTAAAATGTTAGAGCCGATGCACTAGCAAATTTCGGTCTTGTATCGGTAAACCCATTCCCTTCCTTTGAATGTTAAAGTAATATATAATTTAATTCGGTTTGGTAAAAAAAAAACAAAAATTTTTACATGATACCTTTAAATTTGTTAAATGTATAAAATCCTAGCTTGTTAATTTCAAAATCAAGACCGGGCCTGGATATCAACATTAATGAGCACATTGATGCTAAAGATTGGAGTATAATTAAATGGAAGAAGAGGTCAATCGAGAGGAGGTTAATTTCTTCTTTGCTAAAAATCTTATAATACGTGCATCATTGTTCATCTTATTTAAACTATACTAGTAGTTTTTTTAACGATACGTACGTCAACAAATATCGACAATTTTAGTTTGATGATTTTGCGCTATTTTGATGAAAGTTATACTCGTCGATTAAATTTATATTACATGTTATTAAAAAAAAAAATCCATGACTACAAACTAGGGGAATTGGCTGAAATAACAAAAAAAAAAAGAAGTTATAATTTACCAACTAACGAAATGGCTTTAATCTAAGAGCATCATTATAGATACCTAAGATGGTGAGGTAATATAAGAATTTTATATTATTAATTGTATTGGGATTATCATATTTATTCTAATTTAGTTTTGTGTCTTTTTTAATGATTATAGGTAGTAAATATAGAAGAGTTTTTTTTTAAAAAAAATTGATGAATTTGTATTTTTAGTAAGTAAAGTTTATTTTCTCCAAATTAAAAACATAGTACATTCAATAAAATATGAAATTTCAAAAATCAAAAACATTTAAAACATAGATTTCGAAATCATAAACGGAAAGGAACGCTCAGTCGTAATCTTGATCATGTTCAAATTGTTTTCCTGGACTTGCTTCTGTTGTTAAAAATGAGCCTTTTTTTTTTGGAAAAATGAGCATATAAAAATCACAAATAGAGTCTTTCTAGGAAGCATAATAACTATTGGAGATGTAAAAATTAGGAGAATATATATATGTAGCAACGAGTATAATGTAAAAGCAACCATTTTCATAATCCGAATTTTCAAACTGAGCTTTGATACCAATTAAAAACACCTGACTGGAAAGTACAACAAATTCGGCATTATATTTAGTCCATTGGAAAGGAAATGATTTTGTGTTTACTCCTCATCATTCACTAAACACTTTTGTGATTAAACCGAGAACATACCTAGATTCAAATCCTTTTGAGAAAACATATTTGTTGGACCATGTAGATCAGAGATTTTGGAATCCATTTAAGGTCAAACGTCGAAATAGAACGCGAAATAATACATAAAATCAAGCAACTACTTATGGTCTACTTGATTTTGAAGAAAATCTCCTCAAATTGGAAAGAGTCATTACAATTGTCTTATCAAAGTTTGCATCACATAAAAACCAGCTACCATCATAAGGTGTGGTTCACATAAGATGCGAGCGATTTGTTCCAAGGGAACATTCTCACCAGTGTTTTTCTTCAGCTCCGGATGGTTAAATTCAGTTTGCGGTAAAACGATACTTCCATCTTCTTTCTCAACAATCCATCCACTGTTACTCACCTGGTGCTCAATGAACTTGTCTAGAGATGCACCATCCATGTTAACAGCCTGTGCAAAATGTTCCATAACTCATGAGCAAGAGCATTTACCAACAGACAAAAGGTCAACATAATAACAGAGTACCAGGAGTATGATGTAACATAATCATTTGAATACTAGTGATTCAAATTCTCAACCTAGTTCAATTGTCCTCTCACAATCTAGTTTAAGGAACAACAACAAAAGGATCCATTAACCAAGACAACACAAAGTACACACTCACTCTAAGTCAAGACAAACACAAGTATACAATTCTCAAAGAGTAATGATCCATTAATCAAGACAAAGAACACAACCAATTCCAAATCAGAAGCGAGAGAAGGACATGACCAAAATCCATCCCAAATATATATAAAGGTACAAACTTTAGCAGATGAATCAATACCAATTTGGAGATTTATCATCAGAAACAGGACAAAGAACACATAGAATCTAACGGGCAATTCATAACCAGAATAAAGCAAGAAGACAAGACCAATTTTCAAATGCTCACATATTGTCCAAATATATAAAAGGTACAAACTGAAGAGGTGTTTTTGTACTGTACCAGTTTGACACAGTTTGTACCAGTCTGACACAGTACAGAGAGTAGTACAGGAAGTACCAAACCAAGTGGAACGTAGGTTTGTGATGATGGGCCTTGGTAGTGACGTGGATTGGGCTAAACAAGGAGAGAAGATATTTACTTGGAGAGACAAATTGATGTATATGAAGAATATATGGAAGAGAAGAAAAAGGAAGATTGTCATTATCCACAAAAGGGAAGTTTGTTAGGATTTGAGTATATAAAGAGAGAAACGTGGCTAGGTTTTTCCTGTGCCTTTAGAAGAGAAAAATACGGAATTCTTGTTGAGAGAAGAAGGCATCTTTGTTGATTCGTGTGGTTGTTGCTTGTGCTGTACCAGTTTGGTATTGTTGCAGTTTATGATCGTGTTGCTGCTGCTGTTCGTGGTATTGGTGGTTACTGCTCGTGGTGCAGTTCGTGTTGTTGCTGTCGTGGTACAATTCGTGTTGTTGCTGTCGTGGTACAGTTCGGGTTGGTGTTGCTGCTGCTGAGACAGTTTGTGCTACTTGAGCTGATCAAGTGTTCGTTGGTGTTGTGTCTTGCTAAAACAAGACGTTTGGCTACGTGTTGTTGCTGACAGCTGCTGTTAGTGTGTGGAGCTTCCACAAAACACAAGTCTAGGCTCAGGAGGAGTTTAGCTCAGGATTAGGTTATCTTGAAGAATCCATGTTATTGAACAGAACGGTAGATTAAGAGGTGTACTTGATTTACGCGTCTGCGAATAAGTTGTATTTGCTTTCTCGTTCTAGTGGATTTGAATCTGGACGTGGTCCCGGGGATTAGGAAACGAACCTCGTCAAAAATTCTCTTGTTATTTATTTTCTGCACTTTATATTGCCTCACTCGCACTTTCACAAACTTTTGCATGTAATCAAAGCCCAAATAAAGATTCATCATCATAATCAGAACAAAGAAGGCCAATTCATAACCAGGATAAAACGAGAAGAGACAAGACGAATTCCAAATGCTCACAATGCATAAACCAGTCACGTACTATCCAAATATAAATCATAATCCAAACTTAACGCATGTGGATCAAAGCGAATACTGAGATTTATCATCAAAATTGTTACACTAAACGATTATGGAATTGTGAGAGAGATGATAAGAGAAGGGCTTGTTATGTACATGAAGAAATCAACGGACTTGATCTTGGTGCAGGAAACCATGGCTGCGACAAAGAAAGAAAACAGAAGTAATCAGTTTTGATCTTTATTCCTCCGGTAGCTCCACTTTCGTATTCTCCTATGAACACTCGCCATCATCCTCTCAACCACCGTCGATTCCATCGCCGCCATAACCGGAATCGCCGCCGATAACAAACTCTGTCAAAATCAGATCCACACACTCTTTTGTGATGATCTATGGATTTTTTAACACAAGATTCAGAGAGATTTAGAGAGAGAGAAGAGAGAGGAACACGAGAAGACAGAGAGAGAGAGAGAGAGAGAGAGAGAGAACGAGGAACACGAGAAGAGAGACAGTCCCGTGTTTTTTTTTTTTTTAGAATGTTGACCAATCACAATAAGCCACACAGCTTATTTTTACCGTAAATAAACAATAAACAAATTTACGTCTCTTAAAGGTTCAACTAGGATTTTATATATAAAAATAGTATGATTTTTTTTTTCCATACATATTAAATTTTTTGGGTTGTAGATATATAGAGAAAATTTAAAAATATATTTACCAGCGTTTGACACAGGCATTACGAATTTTTGTTTTTTTACACAAATTAATATCTTTTCTTTTTAATCGTTTAGATTTATGAATTACAACAACTTGTGAGAATTATTACATAGTTAACTAGATTTTACACCTACGCTACGCGTGGCTATGTGGTTATTAATATTTGAAACTATTTATTTTGACAATTGACTACAAAATTGTATAGAATATATATATTTTTTAATTTTAATTTGTTGTTTGATATATTGTTGGATTTAATATAAAATTGTTGATTTAGATTATGAAATTGTTATAAAATTATTGTTTTTGATGTAATTATAAGTTGGCATATAGGGATACTAACTCGTTATGGTAAGTTGTTTAGAAAATAAGTGTTTGTTCCTATTTATTTGATCATTACATTAGGAAACTACAAAACAAATTGTATTCATTAGCGCAATATCTTGGTCAAACTGTGTCCAAATTCCATATGTTTTCGTCTTCATCTTCGTACCACTAATTGTCCCATAACTTCTCCATCACTTGTCCTAATTCACTTCAAGCCATTTTTTTCTCTATATATCATATCTTTCAAATTGTAAAACTAAGTCTCTGTTTTGCTTCACTAAAGTCATGTTCGTTGCTGAATCGCTGCGACAATTTTTGGTGGCTAAAAATAAACCTCACCGAAAACAAAAGATAGTGGAGAGCGGAAAACGTTGCCACTACGATTACTTCGGTGGATGTCCTTGGTGTGATAATCAGCAAAACTTAAAATAGACGTTACGACTACTTTTACAACGTCGGTGATACTCTCCACATGCTTGGACTCAAGTTACATATCATGTTTAGTAGTACATCGATTCACCACTTTAAGTACATCGATATACACAAACAAAACACGTCAATGTAATATTCACTTTTAAGTTCTAACAAAAACAACTAAACTTTAAACAACAACCAAGGTAATATCTTTTCTAGTCATTATCGAATAAGATAAAAAAAATATTTAAAAAGATAATAATCTTTTATTTTTTGATATGGAAATTTTCTTCCTTCAAAGATTTTCAATTAAGGTATTAGGTAATACCAAATTAGAAAACACTAAAAATAGAGGATATGCATTCTCATATTCTTTGCATTCAAAACTAAATATCATAACGCATATATATTATTAATTCACTAGACATGAAAACTATCCGTATGTGATAACATACTGAATGACCGAACTTTTCTTGCATTAAAAGATTACAATTTTTCCAATATTTAAAAGATCTGAAATTTCAGTCAGTGATTGTTAGTACTTAATAGACAGAATGAAGATATTATATTGAAAAAAAAAGATATTATAGAAAAATGGCTAAAATAGAGGAGAAAATAAATATTAGTTTTCACGATCCAAATCTCGCCCGCCGCTCGTTTATCTCTGTACCTACCACAATAGTAGCAATTCATCATGAGCATGGCTCCCATTTGCCTACATAGTTCCATTTGTCGTCGATATCACTGTACTTCTAATGCCAAACTCATTAAATCAAATTGAGAAGAGGAAGATCAAAACAGTTTGATGTATTTATGTTCATCAGCATCATATCCTAGTTCATCAAGAAAACTGGAACTATAAGCACTAAAAAAATCTTAAAAATTTAAACAATCAAATTTTTTCCATGAAATATCAAAACATAGAAATTCTAAGGTATTTTAATATCATAAACATTAGAAGGTTAAACATTAGAAGGTTTAAAGAAAATAATCTTCTACAAATATAACCACTTAGAACTTAATACACGATCCGGAAAAGAAACCAGTTATCTTAAAGACGAAACACACGATCAAACGTCGATTATATGAGAGCAAGACCTAAAGTTCAAAGCATATATGACAATCAAACCAATATCTACGAAAAAATTATCTCGTTAAAAAGGACTAACACGATGATACAAAGAATGACAATTATACTCAAATATATATACTGTTGAATCAACTTCAAAACCAAAACATTAATTATAAGAAAACACCGAACAACAACCGAAGCAAATAAAAAAATCATACTAAAAGAATAATAACAACACAAAGACAAAAATATCTTAGCATCACAAAGAATATATGGGAACAAAAAAAACCAAAAGACTAAACCATAATAATTAGCTAGCGACATCCAACAAAAAAAACAAAATACATAGGCTTCTTAGCAAGAAAAAAATACATAAGAAACACTACGTCAAACTTAATGATTGATAAAGTGGTAAACAAATTATGTTCTTCTACATACTCTAACAACTTTGTTCTTTTGAATTTTAATTTTGAAACTAATTTGAAAAAATATGAGAAAAGGTATTCACCTGTGGAGATGAGCGATCAACGGTAACGGTGAAGTACCTTCGTTGGATCGTCTCTCTTTCCGATGAAATCGTTTCTATCACTCGATTGAAATTATCCATGACTTCTTTCAGCTTCTTCCTCAATCCGCTAGCTTCATTCGTACGATATAACGCCTGGAGGTTTCCATCCACGCCTTTGCCATTTTGAGTGCCGCAGAGACGACGCAATCCATCTTCTCCTTAAGCTCCTCCTTCACCGCCTTAGACTTGTCGAGATTGTTCTCGCTTCCACTGCCGGAGACTTTTGCTTTTGACATCTCGATGTTGCGTTATTGCGGAGGTGATGGATTGTCTCCGACGGAGCAGTTAAAGAACGGGAGAGATGATCGTTCATGGTTTCAATTTGAAAGTTCCTAAGGAAATCTTTTGATCGAAGTTGTCTCATTACAAAGTAAAACAAAAAATAAACATGCCAAAGTAAAGAAATCAAAGCTTGGAATCACCTTTTACAGTATTGCTTCATGTCCCGATATTCATCTCATGTTTCAATTCTGTTTTATTCATAGATCAAATACATAGCAACTAAATTAGACATGCGAACTATAGCCATGGTTATAAAATTAGAATATGAATATATCAAACTAAATAAAAGTAAACATGCAAAAAAAGACATCGAGGTAACCAAGATCATAAGAATCTGACTTACCTGAATGACCACGTTAAAATCTTCCAAACTCTAGGTTGAAGAAGCACAAGCATAAAAAACGGAAAGTTTGCTGAATATAAAGGTATGTGGATTTTAATACAATCGAAGAAACTTCCGATCACATATATTGTTCTCTACTTTTTTCCTAATTTATATATTTCCGTTTATATTCTTTTAACTTTATAAATTTATTTTCCCAATAATAATAGGAATTCTAACTCCGATTTCCTAACTAAATTTTTGCTTATTGTAAATTTTGCCTTTTTTAAAAAAAAAAAAAAATAGATAAAACAATTAAATATGAATTGGAAAAAATAATTAACAACATGTCTAATCATGATTAGTGGTTTTAAATCCTATGTGGACGGCCTAAGAGCGCTATAGCATCAACTTTTATATAGTGTAGATTATACAATGGACAATTTTAGTATGGACATGCGGGACTACTCAGAATGACCCTCTTTGCATCACACTGCAAATCTCATGTAAAATATTGCTTTCATTAATTTGTATTCCGTGGGACTCAAACTCCATACATATACATGTAGAAGTATTAATAAACCCTATACTTTTGGGTTGTATTATATATATACCATAATGAGGTATGTTCACAACCATAACCATGTTAAGTAACTCAAAACAAAAGTAATCAATATATTTTAGTCAATTTAAGTTCTTAGATAATTTTATTTATAGGGTTGTATAGGAAAATTAGAAACTTAATTAAGATAAACTTTATTTATTCTTATCATATTTATCGAACCATAGCCGTCAGTTTCTGAATGTGTTGCCGGTTGGAACCAAATATGATTCTCATTAAGCTCTCTTTTAATCACATTTTTTGTATTTTCCATTTCATCTTGGCCTTTTAGTTCAATACGTAAACCTCATTTGTCTATCGATAATTATTGAAAAAATTTATTCATAAAATAAAATCACATAAGAATAAGAAACTAAAAAGGTAGAACAGTCTTACTATATAATTGAACAAAAATTTGGTAAGAAATTATCTACGACCGGAAACATATAAGAAAACAAATACTTTTCACAATGAAATATGCATGTTGCCCGCAAAGTGGTGGACCAATGGTAGGAGACTTGGGTGAAATAGTGCAACTCCTCGATCTGAGTTCGATCTTCCTCTTTCGCTATTAAACATTATCTTGTGGGAAGTCTCTCAATTGGGTCAACCCAATTAGTTTAGCTGGTAGACAGAAATGCAGGCAGTCTGACTACTCCTAGCATTAGTCGGAAGAGATTCCAAACTCGGATCAAGCACTGTGGTGGTCTTTTGGGAAAAAGTTTACTCTATAGCACTTTGGTGCATTCTTACAAGGACTGACCGAATCAACCGATAAGGTATATAAAGAAGAAAAAAAATCTGTATATTCCGATTGTGAAACACACTATTAGCTATTTAAAGATCATGAAGATTCGGAACCTTCAACAAATCAAACACACGTACAACTAAAACAATATATATAACAATAGATTTCTTTAGTATAATAGAAAACTATAATAAATTATTACCAACAGTTAATCAATTAAAAAAAAAATCTAAAATTTTAAATATGGTTAGATAGTTCTTTTTATCAAATATTAATATGGTAATTGTAATATAATAGATTTATTTGACAAAATATTATAAATTACTTTTATCGAATTAAAAACTCGACATATTATATAGAATTAATTTATATAAATAAAAAAATGAACAAACTGACACAAAAACAAAAACAAAATCTTAGAAAGAAAAAAATAAAAATAGATGATTATACCTTCATAGGCAATTAGAAAAACCAAGCAACGCCCAAAACATCAATAAAAGAACAACCTAATACAACATTAACAAAAATTAATAAATTAATAATTACAAAAAGAAAAAGTAAACCTAACATAATAAAAATAAAATTATGAAAATACTTCAGATATGAAAGAACATTTAATGAAATACTATAAGTCGATAATACGTATACAAAGTAGGCATATGAGTAGAAGAGGGATCAAACAAAAGAAGAAAAGAAAAAAATATATTACTACCAAATATATCTTGAAACAACTTACAAAAATCTTTCAAAAAACTTCTCAGATCATAGAATATATCTTCATCTAATAAATGTAAAGTAGCACGCAAAACAACACAATAATTTAAAAGATTTTTAGTTATTAACATTACAACAAAATCTGCATATATAGCTCACACTAAACTATATACTTGCTTGCTAAATTGCTGCATACATTCCTTACCATCATCTAACAAATCATAGCTAGATGACGATGATTGCTTAGTTACAATCTATGGACGTATTAGTTACTATTAATATATAATTAAGGCCGAATCCAAAAAAACAAAAGAAAAAAAATCAAAATAGAAAAATAAAGAAAAGAAGCACATGGTAAACGTCAAGACCTATATGAATAACAAAAGAGAAAATTAACAAACAAAAAAGTATCGATAATCTGAACAAAAAAAAAAAAAAAAAGACGATGACACAAATTTAGAAAGCATACGAACCAAACCACACACAAAAAAAATCAAATTTTTATAAACATAACGATGAGAAAACATACTTTATCAATTGAAATTACACAAAACAAAACCTACAAAACAGAAAAAAAAAACAATTTATAAACTAAAGAAAGCGGAAACAAATTAAGGCAAAGAGAAAATTAGGCGATTATAAGAACTAAAGAATACAAAATGCATAAAAAAAAAAAAAAGATCATAACATACTTTAGAATAAATTATTCAAAGAAATTAGAAAGGATGATTTGTTTGGCTACCAAAAACATACACGAAAGGATTTATAAGAATAGATAAGGTTACAAATTGATTTGATGACATCAATTCCGATATTGATACATATATATCCGTAGGATTATAGCTAATATTTATATCCGTAGGATTATAGCTAAAAATTAAATAACAAATCAAAAATTTGAATATATATCCGCTAAACATAAAATTTATCTAAAGACAACATTATAATACGATGTAATAAAAACTTACCTTTCATTCTGGTGCATAATTACCTCTCTAATAATATAATAGATTCTGGTGCATAATTACCTCTCTAATAATATAATAAATTTTAGAACCGGTAATATAAGAAAAAGCCAATTAACAATTAAATTAATGAGTTTATACATAATAACCCACTCATATGTACTCTAATTTACTCCCTATAAAGATGCTCTAATGGCTCAAATCTTTCCACAACATACTTTAGTTAAATTGCTAATTATTAATTTAGTTGGTTACTATTGCAAATCACCCTACAAACTAGTATATCACATGTTATTTGTTCTACATATGTTTTGTAATATCGAATAAGTAAGCGTCCCATCTTCTGGACAACAACAAAAACTAAGCGTCCTATCCAACACACACAATACCCTCTCGACAAGCGCTATTTTGGTACTCATCTATTCTATGATACATGTGTTCATTTGACACCCGATCATCACCTAATTGTTTTACAAATAGAGAGCATAGAGAACAAACTGAATTCATAAATTGCATAAAAGACGTGGAAGTAACATGTACCGAACAAATCTATCAACATAAGTTTCAACTTACAAATATATTAACAAATGGATAATAACACCGGAGAGATGCTTCAAATAGTTACCCCAAAAAAAAAACATTTGATTGAAGAGCTAGTTAAATTCGAGGACGCGGCGTTTGTAAATGCCAATAGACGTTTTGTTGTTCAAACTTCCAAGTGTCAAAAACTTAAAAACATTATATGATTCTTTTATTCTTTCACTGTGTTTATCGTAATCCCTTGTTTTTGTTCCGATTAGCCACTTTCCGCTTAGCTTTTACCAAAGTTAGATTTTTATCCTTGTCTCAAATGCCCATTCCTAAAACGACCAAAAATTCATTAAGTTTGGCCTTCCATGTGTGTGGATATCGCTCAGTCTAGAATATGGCCAAAACTAATTCGAATATATCTTCTATTTTAGTGTTAAGAGATGTTGAAGAAATTCTTTTTTTTTGTTCTCAGTACCAAAATGTAACTTATTTTAAACTTGTATTGTCAATCAGTGAGTTATTTGTTTTCTTGTTTTTCAATCATCAATATATATATCAAATACAAATAGCAACGTGCCGTAATTCAATTGCAACAACATTTCTTTTGGTGATATTGGAATTTGTTGTTGAATGATAATATTGTTACGTTGACCGCATTGAAACGATAATGCACCTTTACTAACTTTACATGCAACACTTCCAGAAAGTACAACAAATCAATTTGGTTAGCAAAAAAAAAAAGTACAACAAATCAATAAAAATAATGGTCTTTTAAAATTTTTGGAACTTTTAAATTATAACTCAAATAGACTTAGGGAAATAATAAGGAAAAAAGTATTTAAAAAATAATGAGGGAAAAAAGGATAAAAATCGGACCCAACGAAAAACGAAACGTAATGCATTGCCTTTTAGCAAAAGCGATCCAACACTGAACGATTCTCTTGAGTCTTGACCCAACCAATAGCACTTGGTAAATGCGTGGCTTTCTATAAACCCACCATATATTTATTTTCATTTTTCTTATTTTTACATATAATAACTCGATTCTGATTTTATTTGTCTTCTCATATAAACCAAACTGTTTTCATAAAATTCGATATGTTTTTTCAAGAATACGATTTGGGTTAAAATTCCAAAATTCCCTCTTTACTTTTTTTAATAAATATATTAACCATAAGTCCTAACAAATTCCGAATATTACGTCATTCAAATCTCTAATTTATATATTTTTCTATATCACACAGTATCCTTTAGGGATTAGAGTTTCCTTTTCGTCGTCCCTCTTCACGAAAATTGCAGATTCTCTCATTCTGCATTTCACTCTCTCCTTAATGTTTCCATCTCTCGAAGACGACGACGATCTCCTCGCTGCTCTTGGCTTCGATCAAAGGTTCCTTCGATTTTTCCCTCTAATTTTATCTTCTTCTTCTTCGTCTTTCAATTCCGATTGTTCAATTGTGATGTGGGTTTCTTAAAGTTTCGAACTTTGAATCCAATTTTATATTTCAATTGCAAAACACGTTTGGGATTTTTTTGTTTTCTTATAATAAGAATGACGAAACCTAATATTATAATAATTGGGTTTTTTTTGTTTTGTTTCTTGTGTATGAACATGGTTAATTTTGAGGATATTGTGTTTTAGCTCTGATTTGATGACTCTGTATCTGTAGCAATGGAGTAGAAGATCCTTATGCGTTTATTCAAACGGATCAAGAGAACATTTTCTCTGATTTTGGAACAACTGGTGTGAATTTGAATCAAGAACAAGAACGAGTATGTAACGTTGGAGCTCAATTCGATTCTTTTACCGGAAAATTTCCTCAAGTCGGTAGTTTTAGAGGCGAAAACAACGATTTAAGACCGTATAATGGAATTGGCTATAGTAGTAGCATTGGATCATCGCAATTGGATTTGGCTTCGGTACCGTATAACGGAGTTTTGCAGAAAGAGACACAACAAGTCGGTAGCTTTAGAGGTGGAAACGACGATTCAGTGCCTGAACAAGTGTGTAGCGGTGTAGTCGAAATCAATTCTTCGTCATCTGTTGGTGCGGTTAAGGAAGAGCAAGAACATGTCGAGGAAGAATGCTCGCGAAAGAGGTAAAGGCGTAAATCTTGTGGTTTCTGCTTGTGTTTAGTCTACTTGCTTAGGTTTTGAAATGAAAATATACGAAAAAGAGAACTTTTTCGGATCGTTAGGATCAACCCCGAGGCAATATTATTGTTTGAAGCTCGAATATGTTCTAGATAGATCACTATGTTGTGTGATCTTGTTGATTGTTTAGTTACGGAGTTTACTTTAGGGTCCACGGTGTTGTTTAATCTGTTTATGTATGAACAGGGGACGAAATGAAACATGTAGCAAGCCAGGAACGAAAGCTGGTCGTGAGAAACTGAGAAGGGAACAGCTAAATGATAAGTATGTTCAGAGACTTGCCTCATGCGTATGTTTTCGATATTGTTCTGCTGTCTAAACAAAATCCGGCGTGTATTGCAGGTTCATGGATTTGAGCTCTGTTTTGGAGCCTAAGAGGACTCCAAAGACGGATAAATCAGCTATAATCGATGATGCAATCCGAGCGGTGAAACAGCTTAGAGGTGAAGCAAATGAGCTTAAAGAAACAAACCAAAAGCTTCTAGAAGAGATCAAGAGTCTCAAGGTTGGTTACGATTTGTTAAACCGATTTGAAGGCCATAATCATTATCTTTGTGGCGTATTTGATTTCAGTTTTTTTTAATAGGCGGAGAAGAACGAGCTAAGGGAGGAAAAGCTTGTGTTGAAGGCGGATAAGGAGAAGATAGAACAACAGTTGAAATCTATGGCGGTTCCATCGCCTGGATTCATGCCTCCGCATCCAGCAGCTTTCCATCCTAATAAAATGGCGGTTTACCCGAGTTACGGCTACTATCCAAACATGCCAATGTGGCCATACTTACATCCTTCGGACCGTGATACGTCTCATGATCACCTAAACACGCCTCGTGCTGCTTAATCATCTTTGCTCTTGTGGTTCATCATTGAATCATAATATCAAGAATCTCTGATATTAAATCACTTTGGAATTTTGTTTCTTATCAGTAGTTTTGCAGCAAACCATTGGGGAGATAGAGAGATTTTAAAATTCTTGGGTGCTATTTTTTTTGAATAAAATGTCTGAAAAAATTGTGAATTTTTTGTCACTTTTATCTTCTGTCTCTAGATCAAAATATAAAGGTTAGTATAGATCAATCGAAATGTATTGTACCAAATGTAGAGGAATATGAGAATACAGGGAGTGGATTCATAAAAAAACAAAATTATTGAAAAAGTTAATGGTCCTGGTGGGACCTAGTATAAGCATCTTTGCCAATCAGTTTTTTAACTGATTAAATCCTAGCCGTTGGACCTTTGCCATCTTTTAGCTTCAAAGCAAGGCAAAATCACCACCAAATATATATATTTAGTAACATTAATCATAATTAATTAAAAAAAGAGACCAAATATCTGTTAATTTACATAAACATTAATAACAACATCAAAGAAGAAAAGTTGTGAAAAATGGTATTCGTAATACACTGAAGAGTTAAGAAAAAAAATGGTGTAATCGTTTCTATTAACAAAATAAAGAATCAAAAATCTCAAATGAGTTTGTGTAGTAAAAGTATATGTATATGAACATTGTACAAAGATTAAGAGAAAGTTGACTTAATTTGGTTTTATCAGCCAGAAGCAAGTAACCAGAGTGTGGTAAGCGACGAAATGGCGATTGTAATCCAACAGAGAAAGGCTAAAGCAACAGAGAGTTGGTACTTCCAACACTCTGCTTCAAAACTGCAGCTTCCTAAATCCCCAAAGTATAAAACCGTTATTCCCGCGGATGACGAAGCTCCCGCTAGAGACAATGTCGATGTTACCTAAACCGGGGAAAAACACAAACACGACGGTTTATAACATTTTGATGATTTCTGGTGTCGTTAATTAGAGTGTGAGAGAGAGAGACTTACCCAATCTCCAACTACAAAGAGACTGACTAAAACCGGACTAAGAAGCGTTTTCTTTCTCACTAACGCGAATGTGTCTAGTACCGCAAGACCGAAACTCCATAATAATTGCAAACCCATTGCTGCAATTAGATAGCTACAACACAATTTCCATGTGTAAGAACAAATACGTTAAAAAGTTCACATTTTTATTTCCTCTACATATGCTTGAGAATGCTAAATTGTTAGAGAATCAAAGATTCACAAATCAAATGTTACATAGCTTTGATGACTCTTCAAAAGTTAACTATTTTTACGCTTAAGATCCTTGAAATTAAGAAATCAGAGGCAAGATTTTCCCTAGATGGGTCAAACAATCATGAAGCAATAAACAAATCAAGCAACACTTGTCTAGAACAAGATCTATACATGTGCCCCAATTCCAAACCTAACTATTCAAAAAGCAGAGATCTTTAAAATCCTAATACCAAGGCCACAAGTCTGAAATTGGATCTGTACGATTCATCTAAATTCCTCAATCAATTTCAAACAACACTATATTCAAGAACTCAATTCCAGGATTAGGGTTTACCAGAAAGCAGTGAAGCTGAAGAATCCACCGGAAGTAACCATGTAAGAAATCGAACCAGCAGCAAAAACACACTGCGAAATTCTCAAGACAAGACCAGTCAAAGTCCCTGGTGTTCCAGGGATATCTATCATTTCTCTTCCAAAACCCCAAATCCAGGAAACCCTAATCGTAAAAATAAAGTCTTTTGATACTTGTCCTTACAAACCGAGGAAATTTTCAAAACCCTGCAGCAAAAATCCAAATTTTTGGAATTTCAGGCGATTTTTCCGGTGAGAAAACAAAAAAGGTGGGATTTTTTTTGGTTCTTTTTGGTATGGAACTTGAGAAATTAAAGGAGAAGAATATGGAAATTGAAGACTTTTCTTTTGTTTTGGTTTTTGCTGAGTTTTGTTTCAACATAAAGGGCACATAGAGAGGAGGAGAGAGGTCGATGAAGAAGAACAAATGCGCATTTTTTATTTTAGTGTAATGTGTTTTGTTTATTGGTTAGTGGAAAAATTATATAAATAGTAAAATAGCTAATTGAGAAAGTGATGGAAATTTTTATTTTATGTGTGTCTCTTTTTTTCTTTTTTAAATTAATCTTTTGAGCTTTTGCATTGTTGGAATTTCACTTTTTCCATTGGGAAATTAGTTTAGTAATTAATCTTTGATTGATTCAATTAATTTTGATCAGGCTTTTTGGCTGTGTACGTTGTTTATAATAGTTCGGTTTTTATAATGTTAGAACTATTTTTTTATTAGTGGATGTAAAATGGAGTAACATTTACACAAAAATAACATTTTATACGAAGTAGCACAATTTTGTAGTAAATTTATTTTTGTTACTTCTTTTGTATTCTCCTTGTTAAGAGAGATCATAAATCTTGATTGATCTAGTGAAATGCATGGACTTGTATTAACAACACTTAGATAATACCAAATTTCTTCTCTTCTTTTAGGGTGAAAAAGGTGGAAAACATTCTCCAAAATGAAAGAAAGAAATTGGTGCTTATTTAGTTTTGTGCTTCTTGAACATCCCATACTTATGCTTCATCGCAATGAAGAACACCAACACATCTACAGTACCAAGACCCTGAAAATAATACAGCCATTTCCATTTTTTTATTCTCTCTAGTAATTTTATCTTCATGTTCATTAACAATTGTAGTCGAAGTTATCATATACCTTAATGAACGGAATGAACAATGTGTTTAGCTTACTCTGTGTGAACAAAGAATTTGAGCTGGCTACTTTCTCGATCTGCAAAAACAAAAACTAAAAAGACTATGTAAGAAATAGTGAGAGAATAGTAAATTTTTTTTTTTTTTGTCAACAGTGAGAGAATAATAATTATTAATCAGATTTTATTACCTTGTCAATTTGATCGCATGATTCGGGCGTTGAAATCTATATATCATTGATATGTTAATATATTCGGTTATGAAAATTTTCTATTTAAACCGTACATAGTTTGATTATCAGATCCAAAAAATTATTAATGAGAACTCAGGAAACATTCTATTCTTTAGCTAGGCACTATACAGGACCAGCTGCTTCATTAAAACTTAACAGTTACTACGATGATGCTTGATGGGCATAATAAATAAAGAAGAAAGGAATGTTGATCATGTCGAGTACAACATCGTTCTCTTTCTTCACCGGTAATATCTGTTGATTGTCGCCATTGAAGGCCAAGTCGCAGGTTACTGTTGCAATTCTTGCATCTTTCATAACATCTCTAGCCTTATCGAAATCCCGCAATTTGAGGTACTTCAAAGTTGAGGTTAAGGATGGATAGCCGTTGGAGTAATCCTTAATGCAACCCTCTAACAACGTCTTACTCAAGCTACTTGTATATTTTCTTTCTTTTATAATCTTCTCCATAATTACTTTCACATTCGTTAGGTTTGATATCGCATTATTCGTTGCTAACACGATTAATTCATCGATATTTCTCACATTCTGACTCTCTGGATTCTCTCTAAGAGATGCGACGCAAAACTCATAGTAATTATATGGTCCTCTGCTTGCGAATTCTTCATTTTTCTTACAATATTTTTGGATTAGAGAAATTGCCATTTGGTTGGCCGTGAAACCATTAAAGAGGAGAAAGAACACAACATGGTAGATCAAGAACTTCATTGTATTTTTGTTTGAAGAGTTATAATTACTTGTGATCCAAATTATATAAGCAAGCACAAATCTTTGGACATGAGAGTATTATTCATACACATCCTTTTTTTAGATGGCTTATGTCTTGTGTTACCACTCCGCTTACTTCGTTGCCTGTTTTTTTGGATCAACCTTCAGTGCATATTTATTTGTTCCTTTAAACACACTTTTCTAAATATATTTAAGTGTTAAAAGAATATATAATGCTATAATTCACCCAAAAAAAAGAATATATAATGCTATATGTTTAGATAATCTCTAAAATTAACTTGTAGTGCGTTTTTCATAACGATACGGTGAAAATAAAATATGTTCAGGGAAATTAGGTGGAATAACCCAAAAAAATCTATAATTAAAATCCTAGCAATTTAACCTAAATCTAATGGACATAATTGTGCCACATGGGTTAATTTTTGTTAATTTACTAATTATAATTTTTTTGTGTGCTAGTGAGCAAATTAACACATATGTTCATTGCAAAAGAAATAAATAAATAAAAAGACAGATTTTTTTATTTGTAATGGTTTTTTATAACAATAAAAAGGTGAAAAATAAATGTTAGTTTACGAAATGTCTCCAAAATTTTTTAAAACTATTAATATGAAAAATCCATTTAAGAAATGATTTGAGTTATAAGAGCACTTGTGGCAGTGACCAGGGACGGATCCACAAATGTTTTCAAATGGGGGCACAAATATTAAAACTAAAAAAAAGAAGTCATATTCAAATAAAAATAACATTCTACAACATCATTCTACGTTCTTTCATCGTCTGAAATCGGTTCATCACTGTTTCATTTGTAACATCTTCAAGCAATTCTTTTTCGATAAAACAAATAAGGTAGTCACTTAAAAAGTCATCTCCCATTCGGTTGCGTAAGCTTGTCTTCACTAACTTCATTGCAGAAAAGCATCTTTCAACACTTGCAGTAGCAACTGGTAAAGTCAAAACTAACTTCAAAAGCCTGTAAACCAATGGATGAGCAAGATGCTTTCTGGTTTTTACCATCAAACGAGCAAGATCTCCAAGACTCTTCAAATCTTTGAAACGCTTATCTTGTCGTACATTATCAATGTAAATTCTAAGTTGTTGCTCAAGAGATAAAAATTCCATGAAACTAAAGTCACATGGATAGAACTTAGCCAATTTCACCAACTTTGACTTGTCAAATCCACGAAACCCATTAAGAGGACTTAAAGAAGCCATACAAATGAGTAAATCAGTGTTTACCTCAGTAAAACGATCGTTAAACTCTTGAAGCTGCAAATCAAGAACTGTAGTAAAGCATTTTACCTTATAGTGATGTAGATTAGTTATGTTGGTTTTCTTCCTTGGTCTCCGAGGATCGATAAAATCTTCTTCCATTATGAGCATCATGTTTCTTACAAAAAGAAGAAACTTCGAGCATAAGTGAATCCCAACCATCATCTCTAACCTTCTGTAATTCCCGCTTATAGATTCTACTAATGACATAGCATTCAAATTGTCTTGATCTTTCTTTTGCAAGGCCATCGACAAATTCTCAGTTAATCCCGGAATAAGTAACATCAGTTGCAAATAGAACACACAATCAAATGTGTGAATATACCAAAGGAGACCATGTGCTTGGCGTCTCTTTACATCCTCTATGCATTCATTCTCGATATGCTCAAGAACTTTGACTATAGGAGAAAACTAACTAACCAAACGCAATAGTGTTTTATAATGAGAACCCCACCGAGTATTTCCAGGCCTTTGAAAAGAACTTTCTTGATTTTGTCCCTTTCCAGTACTAATTTCACCACTAGTGCTTCGTTAACCGTGGAGTTATAATGTTCAATTGTTGACACCGTCACGTTCACAAACTAAAATTGTGGGTCCGCGACACACTATACAATTACTCAAATCTTTTCACACCCCTAGTAAATTACGATAAACACCCTTGATTAGTTTTTCTTAATTGAAATTATTGTTAATTAAAAAATAAAAAATAAATCCACGTCAGTGTGACCGTGGTTAGAAAAGAGGGAAGTGTCAAAGGAAAAAAAAGAAAAAAACCACAAACTTTCTCAACTGTCTTCTCCGTTTAAGATTCTTTCGAAATCGACATTGTTTCTTTCCTCGTGATCGTCTTCTCTCCGCAATCGAAATCGTCTTCCCTCGTACTCGTCGTCGCCGAAAATCGTCTTCTCTCGTAATCGTCTTCGAAAGGTAGGTTGTTGCGGAGTTGGATGTTTTTTATTGCGGTTGAGTTATAAATTATGTTGTGTCTGAGTTAGGGTTTTTTTGCGGCTGAGTTATCAATTATTTTGTGGCTGAATTAGGGTTTTTTGCGGCTGAGTTATAAATTATGTTGTGGCTGAGTTAAAAATTATGTTGTGTCTGAGTTAGGATTTTTTGCGGCTGAGTTATAAATTATGTTGTGGCTGAATTATGGTTATATTGCGGCTGAGTTATAAATTATGTTGTGGCTGAGTTAAAAATTATGTTGTGGCTGAGTTATAAATTGTGTCTGAGTTAGGGTTTTTTGCGGCTGAGTTATAAATTATGTTGTGGCTGAGTTATGATTATATTGCGGCTGAGTTATACTTCATCTTCTTCTACTTCATCCTCCAAGTATCTTAAGCAGCTCTTCTGCGAATACTTGGCACTGTTGTGGATCAATCTGCTGTTCATAAGTTTATCCTCCAACTCCTGAGGCCTTCCCTTAGCAACACGGTCTCCAAAGGACTTAGGATCAATCTTCCCCCATAGCGTTTCTGGTTCTCCAGTAGGTTCATGTGTATCTCGAGGACGATTCTCAGCGTTTATCACAAGACTAGAATTAGCTCTGTAATCATACTGCTTCGACCTGGCATGCGCTTCGGCACCACCTCCCGAATTCGCCGTTACCAATCCAAAAACCTAAAAATCAAAATCAAATCAAAAACCTAAAAATCAAAATCAAATCAACAAAAAACGAACAAGATAAACCCTAATGGATCCCAAAATTGAGAATTGCAAAAGAGAAAAGGTCGTAGATGAAGAACCTTAATTTGTAAGAGCTGATTGATATATCATGGTTTTTACCCGTTTTTAACCATGATATAAGCGGGTTTTGTATTAGTATTTTTGGTATTTTTGTGTCTTTTGTAGTGTTTTGCAGGAAATGGTCATTTGGAGCTTAATGGTAACATTTGAAGCATTTTGGACCATTTTGGAGCGGAAGAGATACAAGTGGAATCGAGACCTTTAAAAGGTCCCTGTCGATCGACATAGTATATCCACTGTCGATCGATAGAAGTTTTTAAAGATGTAGAAAATTTCCACAGAAGCCTTCGTGTCGATCGACACAAGGAGTGTGTCGATCGACAGGCGCTCTGTAAAACCTAATTTTGGCAATTCTATATATAGTTTAACCTTGTTTTCTTGTAAAACTATCTAGAAAACTTGTAAAAACTAGATCTATTCTCGTTTTGAGACTTAGAGAGAGAGAGAGAGAGAGAGATTTGGAAGAGCTTTTTGGAGGGAGATCCATATGTTCTTCATTCAATCACTACAAACCCTCTGTATCTCCTACTTTATCTCTTTTATGCAATTATATTCAGTTATCTTGATTTCATCATCTGTTTCTGAGTGAAATTGCTTGTTAGGTTTTAGGGATTTCTTGGGTTATGACTAGAAACCATTAAGGTTGCATATTTGTTGAGGTTTATCCGTTAGTTCTTCGTTTAGACTGTTCTCAATGCTTGATTCTTGCTTGATCACCTCGAATCTTGATTTTAGGATTGTTGGTTAGCCACGACAGTGGGATTAATAACCTGAATCTAGTCTAAATGGGCAAAGTTACTTATTCGCAAAGAAATTTGGCTTAGGGACTTTGTGAACATATTGAACTCGTGCTAAATGCTTGTTTAGATTCGACGAATTCGCAAAGAAATTTGGGATTTGAGTTTCTAAAGATAGATAGCTTTCGTAACGACAGTTAGCTGGCTATACTTTCGTGTTTGAGTTCTAGAACGACGTTTAACAAAACCCTCGACAATTGTGTTATCTTAGATTTCGATTCAAGGAATTTCCATAGCTTAATCTTTGTCTCTTCGAGACCAATGTAAATTAAAACCATATCATCACTTGTTTCATAGTTCCATCTTTTGTTTACTTGTAAAAAGCATCGCTCTAGCTTAAGAATGGATCATTGCAATCCTAATGTATCAATCAAACCTCCCTGTGGATACGATAACCCTTTGTGCTACAACGTACATAGGGGTTTTTGATGGCCCCGGCCATGTGTAAAAACGACTAACATCACTGATGACATGGCAAATAAGAGTTGATGACATGGAAAATCGGAACTGATGACATGGAATATCGGTAAGTCAGCCGCCAAACAAACACATAACTCAGCCATTAATAAATCAGTCATCAAGTATAATGTAAGTCCGCCGCAACGTGAATAGTATTTCAGTAATTAATCTTTCGCTAATAAATCAGCCGTAATTAGGTTAGAAAATATTAAGTCAGCCGTATTGTCAAATAAATCAGCCGTCAAATGAATGTTATTATAGTAATTAATCTTTCGCTAATTAGTCAGCCGTAACCAGGTTGAGTTATTGTTAACCCAGCCAATTACGGCTGATTTACTTAAGTCAGTCGTAACTACCTCTCATAAGTCAGCCAACCGGAGAACATAATTCAGCCGTCTCTTATCTTAAACTCATCCAATTTTCCACAAATCAGCCCGCCGTTGTATAACTCAGCCATAACTTGTGTTCGTTAGTCAGCCGTTATCTCATAAGTCAGCCAACTTCTGTAAATCAGCCGTAACTAACGGCTGATTTATGTTCGTAAGTCAGCCGTTATCTCATAAGTCAGCCATATTTCTGTAAATCAGCCGTAACTAACGGCTGATTTATGTTTGTAAGTCAGGCGATCTCTCATAAGTCAGCCGCGTTTTTTAACTCAGCCGCAACGTAACCATAATTCAGCCGCAACGTAACCATAACTCATCCGTAGTGCTTTACGGCTGAGTTCATTAATACACGTCAGCGATTTCCTACGTGGTTGCTTACGTGGCTATGACATTTTTGTAATTACGTTTTTGTCACAACGTAACAAAAAGGCACGCTGAATATTAAAAAAATGTCAGTAATAAAAAAAAGTTTTATATGATTCTAGTCATCTGTGGGATTTGAGCAAAGAACCCTTTAAATAATTGATTGATATTTTTTAATATAATTCAATATATATTTGACTTTGCAAATTAATATTTTGGGTCCGCAGCTAACTACATGAATTAATCTAGCACCATTGGTCACAACTGATAAGAGTTGCGACTGAAGTAACCAACATGGAAGAGAGAGGTAACGTCTGTTCGTTTGTCAAAACATGATCCGAATTCGAGTTTGATATTAAGATTTAACACATAAAGATAAACGAAATCACATTGAAAATTTATGAAGAAAGGTTTGCGTCTTGGCTTAGTTTCAGTCAGTTTTAACTTTGGATTGCTTCTTAGCTTTGTCGAGTCTATGCTTCATATCCACGAAAAAGAGCAATGCTCCTATTACGGCCAATCCCTTGATGAAGTTTAAGAGATCCCGAACAAACTCGTTATGCCCGAACAATGAAGAGTGTGTAGCTGCGTGATTCCCAAGCTACACCAAAAAAACACATTATACTCAAATCATCACACATGAACTTGTTACACATAAGCCTCAAAGAAATCACCTCGCGGAATTTTGATATGACTTCCTCAACATGTTGCTCGTCAAAGTTTGACTTGTAGAAATTGTGCGCGGTGTCGTAGGACATTGTTTCATTCAGGATCTAAACCAAACAAATCCGGAGACAAATTATGAAAAAATGAGATTTGAATGAAAGCATATATAGTGGCTAAAAAAAGGAAGAAATAGAAAGTTGTTATAACCCTTTTGAATTTGAGATAAAGCAGTCCAAATTCTTCAATGTCGACACGATGGTTGTAGAAATCATGATGTATCATTGTGACAATGCCTTGGTGTAGAAGCTATATAACCACAAGGAAACAGATTAGGCTTGTTATAAATACGGTTAGTTACTTGATTCAATGTTTTTGGTAAAAACTCTCAAAAAGACTTTGTTGTATTCGGAGATTCTTAAACTAAATGAATTAATAACCTTGCATTTATCTAGATTCCGCTACATTATATAAGAGCATATTGAGAGTTGTTACCAAGAGGAAAGCTCCAAAGAAACTGCCATAGATGAAGATAAGCCCACCAAGCATTTTCACTATGATACTAACTGCTATAAGATGCTTGATCTGGTCTCCTGAGTAGCCGAACTTCGGTCTCCAGTAATCCTCTGGTCCTTCCCAATTTGATTTGAGCTCCATGTATCTATTCAGAAAAAAGAACAAAAGCCCACTTTTTTAGTTTAACCATCAACAATTCTTGCTAAAACAGAGGAGTATCTATAATGGACACGGACTAATTACTCACTGTCAATTGGTTTGGTTGAAAAGTCAGAAATACAAAAAAAACTTATTAACTTTTTAAATTAACCATCTTCTAATGTTTCAATAAATTCTAGAAATCATTATGATAACATATCTATTTTGAATTCTAAGTAAAGATAGTGATGATGAGGAAAAGAGAGGAGGGAGGTTGAAGATTTGTACTCATTCCAAGCAGAGAGGAGGAAGGAGGAGGCAAAGAGAGCTCTTCCAATAGTTTCAACATAAGGGAAAGTAGCAACTTTTCTTCCCATACTGTTCACTTTTCTTTGAACCACGTCCATATCCGATTCTTACTATGTATCCTGATAAAACAAACCAAAGGAGAACAACGATGATGATGATCCAAATTGGAAATAGACTTGGGAAGTTTCGAAGATTGTGTAGAAAGAAAGTCTCTCTTTGGCTTATGGATCAGAAATTAGAGATGAAGACAACAGAAGAAATTGGTCGTTGGTGATGATGATTATGATTCACAAGAGGAAATTGCAACTCGGTCTTCTTCTCGAGAAAAAATAAATAAAAGAGTGGGGTGCACTTGGCACGTTCTAAGTTTTTGTTTTTTAACTTCAAGAAGAAAAATTAGACTAATTACATCAAGAATAAAAAAGGTGAAAATATATGTATAGATTTTAATTTGGAAATGTATAAAGAAACGTAGATGAAGAAAGGTACAAAATATTACATAAATTATGTATGATATATATACGTACTTTGATGTGGTATCAGGCAAAAGCAAAAAAATTTACTTGGAAAATATGATCTATTTAGAACCCAAAATAGTAATTTAATTTTCATTTCGAACGCATATACGTCTCTAACAGCTCTTGACACTTGTCCTTGTCGGACACTTGGCTACTAATAACATGCAAGACTATCAACACTTGTTAAAACAGTTCAACAAAACAAATCATTCGTATATGTTAAGGTGAGAAAATAATTAATAGACATAGACAACAACAACTCGTAGAACTTTTCAGGAAAAAAAAACAACTCCTAGAAGGTTTTGGTGAAAAACCAAGGTAGAGAGACAGAGAGTGAGAAGGTAAGGGATGTGTATTTATTCTGGTGATGAAGAAATTAAGTCAGTAATCAAGGTAGAACAACACGAACAATAAAATCTACATAAGTTAATCTGTTATCCTTGTTAAATCTCTTTTTTGTGTGGTATATATATTATAAATTTTGAAAAAAAAAACATTGATCCACTTATTACATGCGATTTTAATGATTTGCTTGTTATTTTTAATACAATGATTAATTTGATTTAATGTAGTTAGGTAAGAAAGATAAGAGTCCACGATAAACACATTAATATCACTACTGTGCACTTTCTTCTTAAATCTTAATTATTCACAAAATCATGACAGCTAAGACACCTAAGTTACCTAAGTATCGTATTTTATAATTAAAGATATGTTCATACACACAAGCTTTGCTTATGTAAACACTCTATATATATATTTTCCCTGGCGATGGGTTAATGAGTAATGACTTACTGTGTCCATTTATAATTGGTACGTTATGATAAATTAACAAGTGTCAGTAAATTTCCTATTCGGATTTTAATTTTTCTTATGATGATTAGACGGTAATTTATTTTATATTCAAAACCATAGCACGTAGGGATTATATGCTGGCAATTCATTATCATGTGAACGCCACTAGAGCCAATCTAATCAATAATGTCATTATTTTATGGGTAAATAGTCCTATTATTCCCAACGACTTGGTCATGCATTGCACATCTCTATCATATTATTAGTTTTTCATTCATGATCTACAGAAGAATACCCTTTTTTGTAAATATTGACTTTCAAATACCAATTTTGATCCTCACCTTCTCGAAAATTTAATAAGTAATGATTTTCTAACACACAAATTATGTCTTAGACAATTGGTACGTACAAGCCGGTCTGCTTGAATGATGGTCTTTATTTATTTATTTTTTTATTTTTATTATGACTGCATATGACTAAACCAACTTCTTCTTCTTCAATGGATGCCTTAACTCCATTCCTCTGTTTTATCCATCTAAAATCACAATCTTTTAATTTGTAATTGCTACTTCATATATTGCAGATTTCATGAAAGCTTGAATTATATCACTAGTTTCGTGATCCTAATTCATATTTCGCCTTGGGAACAAGTAAGTATCTCTGCCCTGATCAACATCCAATTTTTTTTTCCTGATTAGTTCAGTTACTATAAAAAGAACAAAGTTTTGTCATGATTCTATGAAATAAAATCAGTTTGTTTCTAGCTATAAGGTTCTTGTGTTAATGACTCAAGATTCTTGTATATACCCTTTATTAATTCTACAACGATTTTCGTAATCAGATTTCATAGCTAAAATTGACATCAAGATGTTGAACGTCAAGAAGATGATATGCATGATGAGCAAAACCTTAACAAGGTCAATGCCAGCCATTGCATTCTTCGGGAGAATCGCATTTGCCTTTGTCTTTATCATCTCTGCTATCCAAGAGTAAGAAATTATAACAAATACGCGATTTAGTTTAATCATCAAGGCTTGATTATTAACAATACGTATACGATCTTGTTAGTTATGCTGATCATTTTAGCGATGGTGGACCGCTCGAAAAAACGGTAGGACCAGCAGTGAATATTATAACCAAATATGGCTCTAAGGTTCTCACATTTTACACTGGAATGCAAGTTGTTGCGTTCGATGTTCGACTTTTAGAGTTTTCGCTCATAACCACAAAGGCAACCGCAGCTTTATGGTTCATCTTTGGACAATCCATCCCTTCCTACTTCTTGGTAAAAACATAAATATCTTTTTTTTCTGGAAAATGTTTTTTTCTTACAAAGATTCTAATCTTTTTTTTGTTGATTCAGCTCACAACGCAAATTCTCTCAACTGTTATTCCTTTCCCTACCAACTTGAACGACTTCACTCAGGTTAATTAGCTTTGTTACCACGTAAATCAACACTTTAGGATCTCATGTGTTCAATTGACCAACATTGTTCTTAATTTTCAGAACTTGACATTAATCGGTGCGTTGCTGTACTACATTGGATTGAAGCATGCTATTGATAACCTCGACCAGGGAGAGAAGAACACAGAGAAGGAGAAGGAGAAAGAAGATGATAAACCGTCAACTTCCAAAGCTAAAGCAAACTGAACTCTGAACTTCAAAACCTCCATTGCTTTATTTTGCTAGTCATTATGTTTTTTCTCTGTTATCTGAACGAAATTGATATCAGTTTTCTAATCCGATATTTTTGTCTGCTGGTATGTTTCTTGGTTCATCTTTGCCATATATTATAGAAACCATGACTATAATTCAAGCACAAAGTGAGTAACTTCAAGTACTACAACACAAAATTATAGGAACCAAATTTGCTACAAAAGATTAGATGCCTTGGAAGTTTGAACACTCACTCTAAAACGTTTTCACCAATTGGTTGGTTTTGATTCAGTTTAAAACCGTAAAACTGTTCGGGTTTTTTGGGTTAAAGTTTTGTTAAGTTTGTTTAGCGAAAGAAAGAGGAACGATTTGAAGAAAAGAAAAAAGTATAAGTCAAATATAAAAAGATTTTTCCTTTTCCTCTGAATTAGATTTTTGATAACATTATTATAAAAGTAATTAGGTAAGCACTTTACCTCTTTCTCGCGGTTTTTGAATCTAGTTTGGATTTGGTGTTCATTGGAGTAAAACGAAATTAGTATCGGGATCATGAAATTTGGGGATTTCTGAATTGGATTTGTGGATAATTGAATCCATGATTGCAGATATTCCTATTGTAGTTGTGTAATATAGGCAGATCGGAACCGAGAATGAGGACACGCCGCCGTATATACTACACGGAAGCAGTTCCAGTCTCCGGCACAAAAAGAAGAAAGCTCCGACCGTGAGTGTTTATTTATTTATTTATATTATTCTACTTTGGTTTCAATTCAGTTCTTGAATCACCCTGAATTCTTCTCCTTCTTCTTCTAATCGCCAGGTGCACTGCAAACCGCACAGCATCGATTTCCTCAGATCTCCTGCAGGAGATACTGTCCCGCCTTGGATTAAAAGCCAACATACAAGCTTCCTCTGTCTGCAAGTCATGGTTTGAAGCAGCTGTTTTTGTCCGTAAGTTAAAGCCTTGTCCCTGGCTTTTTGGTCCAGTAGACAAAATTGTGTCACCCTACATTCTCGTTAACCCATTACGCTCTAGCTCACAATCTCAAACGTATAAGCTCGACTTCCCAGAGTTGAACAACAGCCATGCAATCTGTTGTTCTAGGGATGGTTGGGTGCTTGTGATCTCACACAGTCACAACTCTGCATTCTTTCTTAACCCTTTTACCAAGGACCACTTCTACTTACCCGAGGGCAAATACAGTTACTTGGATAATCCCTTAGCTTTCTCAGCCGCTCCTACCTCAACTTGCTGTTTCGTCATCTCCTTCACCCACCTACATTCATCGCCTTGTGTAGCTATCAGTACTTGGCGGCCTGGTCAACCCGCATGGACCGTCCACCATTCTCCCGGTAAAACCCTGTCCTGCTGTTAGGCCTTTTGAATTGCATAGCCCAGTGTTGATGACGGAGCATGAAGGAGACATCTCTGCTTTGTGCATACGCAACAACAACTGCCCCACCGTGTTGAAACTAAACTTGGAACAAAATGTGTGGGAAGAGAAGACAGATCTTGGAGGCTTCACTGTATTCGCAAGTCTCCCAACTACTTTTATAAGGGTTGGCCTCTCTGCCGAGGAGAGGAACAAAATATGTCCATCATTTACTACTACTTATGGGCTCTATGGCATGTACTATTCCCTCGGTGATAGGAAACGCTCTTATCCCCCTCAAGGAACCTTTTTTTATAACAACATGGCTTGGGTCGAGCCACCCAAGAACCTTAATCTCGTGTGACTTCATTCATCATCTCTTTTATTTTATTTTTTTCTTTTCTTATCAGAAACCTTATTTTAAGCCTTTTCTTTCTTTTTCTACATTGTAGCTCGGATACTCTGTGAGTTTGACAAGAATTTCCTATTAATCCAATGCCTACTCTTTAAGAGTTAAACTCAAAAGTGTTTCAGTCTCTTGATAAGCTTTTAAAACACATAGCATAATCGATCTGTTGCTACATCAAAATGGTATGGAAACCAGTTCTTTGAAGCACTTTGTTCTCAGGACACTTTCTGGCATTACTATTTCCAGTAGTACCTTACAGTAAGGTTTGTTGTTGTGGTCTTTGCACTTGCTTGTGTTGAAGACCAATCAGGTCGACACTAGTTTAGTTCCTCTTATTATAGGACAGGAAGTATCATCTATGACTTGGCCAATCAATATGCATTACAAATGTATTTCTGCAGAAACTTGGAAGGAAACCAGTTATCGGGTCCTTTTCCCGTAAAACTACGGGAAATAGCAAATGGCTGATCTCTTTCGCTAAGGTATGTTTTCTTTAGAGGCTTGTAATTGACTCAGAGAAGTGGATTGGTTGAAATATCAATAGTCTCTATAAAACCTGAACAAACTGCCTAATTGTTTTTTGCTATCTGTGTATCTGCAGGATATGGGATTTATCCTTAGAGAAAGATGAGGAAATAGTAGCAGAGTTCAAAGCCCCGGCCAAGGAACATCAGTACTTGCCTCATCCGCTTCTCTTTGTTCACCAGGCAACATTTTTTGTGGGGAAACCAGGGACACCAGGACCTTTGAAAGTGTATATAATAAGATACACCAAGGTGTATATACTAAATTATTGTGGAATATGGACTTAGTATTACAGTGTAGGAAGTGTTGGAGAAAATGGTGAATTGGCAACCGTTGAAGAAGTGGGAGTTAAGAACTGCACTTTCACAAACACACAGAACGGTGTCCGAATCAAGGCATTCCAGGTTTGTCTATTAAACTTTCATCCATTCATCATTAGGCATTCATCTTATTCAGCAGATTCCTCAATTAAATCATTGTGTGAATGTTTTGTAGAACAGATCAGGATATGCTCGAAAAATCTCATTCTGAGGTATCAATATAGTCGCTTCAGGGAACCCTATTAGCAAGATCATGGGAGCAAAGAGCGGAAGACTAAACAGCAATCAAAACTGTCCTTTAACCCGCTCCTTTGGAGAACCACAGAGTAAGTCTGTTAATGGCAAAGGCGTGAAAGTGAGTGATGCGTGGTACACTAGAATCCACGGGTCATCTGCGAGCGATCAAGCCATCACATTGAACTGCGACGCAGACTTGGGATGCGCTAATATAGGGATGGACTATGTGAATATGGTTTCAGCGACATCATGTCACAAGGTGTTTGCGTTCGGCAACAATGCTCATGGGAGCTATGTTTCTTCACTAGTGACTTGTCTCATAAAGGTGATTCTTGTGTTTCATGGTGAAATTCATTCCTTGGAAGAACCAAAAAGAAGATGGATTTTTTTATCTTATGTTTTACATTCGAAGTTTAATCCGAGTTTTTTTTTTTATGGAGTAAACAGAAACTGGCTTCACATAGTAAATAATGTTTCGGTTTTGCATAAATCCTGCATACATGTTTTTTGGGGTCATGTAATAGAGACTGAAACTTTTGTGTCCACAATCGCAAAAGAAAGTTCAAATTAAAACAAATGAAAGTTGAAATTTAAACCTCTGAAAGTATTGAGTTTATGGAGGAGGAGAAAAAGGAAAGATCCAAACACTCTTTCAATGGGGATTCTTTTGATCCATGGACCAGCTAGTTTTATAAGCTACATTACCTATTAAAGAAGTGAAATTTTGAAAACTACAGTTCACTAGATATTTGAACACAATCAAACAAGGTTCCAAGTGTGAAATAGTCAGAAGATTTTGTTAGATAATTCCAAGACTTGGTGACCAAGCTACGGTGACTTGGAGAGCAAGCTACGAGACTTAGAGAGGAAGCTACGAGACTTGGAGAGGAAGCTACCGAGGCTTGGAGAACAAGTTTCCTAGTTCTATATAAACAAGTGCTAATGGAGAGTTGTTCCATATCACTTCATCACTTCACCATAACTTAGAAAGAAGAAAGATTTAGTTTTGAGAAAGTTTCTAAATCTAATAAAGAAAAGTTGTTCTTTATATTTTTCTAAGTTTATAAATCTTTTGATTTGAGATTTATGAATTGAATAAAAATAAAATCAAAATCAAAACATGTAACAGATTCAAAGATCAAATACTAGATTGAAGAGAGTAATATATATATACTAGATGACTCCCCGCGTAATACGCGGATAAGCTCTTCTTTAATTTTATAAGTATCAAACTAATTAGAAACCCGTTGTTTCATAGTTAAATATTACCAATGGTATTTGATTAGAATTTTGGTTTGGTTTAAATCTTATAAGCTTTACAATTTTTCTATCTAGCAATGATATTGTAGGAGTTGATTACTTTATTTATGCAAAGAAAATGAGTTGTGAAGATATTTATATGGATTATAATCCCATATATATTCGATATTATGTTTAGATGGTAATTGATGACACCGTTTTTCTTTTTTTTGGAAATGTAGTTATATTAGAATTTGTAAGGGAGTGATTGTCAATCTCTAGCTTATTAACCGAATTTGTTAAAGAGTTATTGTAATTACATATAATTTGTTATTCTTATTAATGATTGATTATGCGTTGGTTGTGTTAGTATATTAGTATAACGTACTTCATTTAGCTTATTAATGAAGTTAAAATATAGTTGATCAAGAATTCTCACTATTTCTTAGATTCATGGACCCAATTCAATTAAGTGGGATCTTTCATGACTTGGATTTAAATTTTGTTTGTAACCATAATTCAATGAATATAGAAATATAGCATATGATAATTCTATTATTCAAAGTGTGTGGTCAAAGAAACATATTATGAATCGAAATTACCAAACTTCATTCAACCATAACAAAAAAGGCTAAAAAAGTAATGGAAAAGTAGGAAATTGCAAAACATAAAAATGTCAAATGATATTCGAAATGAAGATCCAAAAAATAAATCAAATGAGAAACACAATCATTATTTTTGGATAGTCAAATTAGCCCATTAATCATATTAGTTTGATTAAAATGCATAGGAGATTTGGTCCACTATGACTATTATTTTTGCCATGTCATATTTTAATGAATGTCATGTCATATTAAAATTGTGAGACTGAATGAGAGGATGACATGAGGATTCTTAGGAGAAATCACTTCTCTAATAATATATAGGGGATTAAAGTTGCATAGGTCTTTCAATCTCAAAATAAACCCATAAAAAACTCAAACGATCATAAGATTAAAGACTCTTTCACATCGAGTTCAAAGTAACAAACACTAAAAGACCTGAAGAAGAAGCTGAGGCTTCGATTCCTAGCAAAGGATCAACAGTAACCCTCAACTGTTCGATTGAACATAAAATCTCACCTGCTAGAGATTGGTTGTGCTCCTGGCTCATACACCTAAACAAACTCTCGTTTTCAGCACTGAAATGGTTGATAAAATCTGATGAAATATCATAGAATCCAACGAAGTAGCTAAGTCCATGTGTCAACTGATTGGATGTTTTTAAGATAATACCTCTCAAGCTTTTCGTGTCTCCTTATAATTGTTTCGTAAAACGCATCGATGGCCGCCTCACATTCTTCTACGGAGTAAGGACACCCAAATGCGTGAGGAACATCGGTAGGGAAAGGAGGTTGAGAAGTGAACGTTTCTTGAGGAGAATTACTTCTTCCAATCAAAGCTAGTAAATCTTCTAAAGGTTTGACAAGGGCACATAGATGATCTTCTTTCTTACTGACATCCTTATTGTGCAGAAATAGAGCAAAAAATTAAGAATAAAATCATACCCATACATAAGAAAAAACAAAAACTCTAAAAAAATACCTTTTCTTCTCTCTTCTTCTCGTACGTTTCAAGCAATGATTCTCTTAATTGAATTTGGGATTCTTCAAGACTCTTTTGAAACTTGTCACCATCCGAATTAAACCTCGCATCTCTAGCTTGTGTCCTCTCATTAATTCAATCCCGATTACTTTGTAAGAGATTACCATCCATGTTTGAAAGATAAGAAATGTGAAGAAAAGGAAAAATCGCAGACGAAGAAATTGCAAAAGACAAAATTGAAAATCGATATTAGGTTTTTGAGCCGGCGAAGGGTGAGAAGAAAAAACGGCTGTTTTAGGGTTACCAAAATCGTCGATGAAGATGATGTGTCATTTACAGTTTTACCCTTCATAAAATGGTAAAATTAATAGCACAAAATAATAAGTCCAGTAACTAGGCGTCGTCGAACTTGGAATTCCTAAGTCGTCTTATGGTTGTAAATCTTATGAGAAGGAAAACTACAAAGTAAAGGATAGCCAAAGCTCTCATCAATCTTGCACTTCTCTAAATCGAAAAAAAAGTTATATATAGTAATTTATAGACTTACATTCATATTATAGAAAGATTTAAGAAGGTAAAACACAATCTACTATACGTAAGTATATACAATGATATTACGGATATGAAAATATACTCACGCGGCGTGACGACCACCGGACCGGTCACCGTTGGCCCTATAATACTCGGATTCTGATGTGTAACGACATAGTCAGTATAACTACTTCGGAATGTATGAGATGGAAAACTCATATCATTGCTGCTTTCATCTGGTTAATCATTGGTAGATTCAATTGCTCCAATCGATTATGGGAAGATACAATCTTCACCTTAAATCTCTATCTTCCTTTTGGGGATTTGCTTCAGTTTGGAAATCCCGTGATTCCTCCAATCAAAAACTTATTCCTGGACTTTATTGAGTTCTTGTGTCGGAACATAATTTGGTATACGAAGGAGATAATTAAGGGAGTTGATTTACCATGGTATCTCCATATTTTTCAAAGGGATCGTTTGCCTGAGACCATCATCCCTCCGATAGGGGGTATTCAAATCAATAAAAGATATGGAAAATCTAAATCTTTTCAAATATCCTGTCACGACCCTATGACTACAACTCAAGGTTTTCAAACCGGATTTGTAGCAATCAACATAAAGTTTCTAGCCAAATTGAGGAGGAGTCCTTTTGACCAAATCGCTACAAACATGCCAAAAGAGACGATAAATCAGGGATTCACATTCAATCAAACCCTCCTTATAATCATCTCTGTGTGGAGGATTGGTTTTCATCAGTCTGCTCCAGGATTTCTCTACCTCCTGATTTCACAAAACATTCATAAATCCATTACTGTTTTTCTCACCATGTCTCTCTATGGAAAATTGGTTTCATCCAAACACGAGAGGAGACAAGAGAAGAAGAGACCAGAGCCAATCAAGATGCATGCGTTTGATACAAAGGAAATTCTCAAGAAATTCGAGCTTACCTTAGCTGGTCGTGCGCTCAATCCAGAGGCACAGTCTCACCGTGTCAAGAACCTGGTGGTTGTCCTTCCCGGTGTCTGGAAGTGTGAAGATAGAGTGCTAGGGCTCGACATGGGAAGAGGAAGGTTCCAATTCAAATTTAAAGAGGAGGCAGACCTTTTGCGAGTAATGGAGCATCGCCCATACCACTTTGACGGATGGAGTTTTGCTTTGGAGCGTTGGGTCCCGTCTACCCGAGAAGACTTCCCGTCAACAATCCCATTCTGGATTTCTATCCACGGGATCCCAGAGTTCTACTGTTATGACCAAGGAATCAAAGCAATTGGGGAGAAGTTAGGGGAATTACAGAGATGGGATTGGCAATCACAACCACCGAGAGTTCAGGTGGTGCTAGAGGGGTCTCACCCTTTAGTAAGAACTAGAGAACTTGATTTTGGAGAAGGGGTAATTCTTAAGGTTACCTTCAAGTACGAGAATCTCGTGAAATCCTGTAAGCTCTGTGATCGCATCACCCACGATCGATTTCACTGTCCATTCCAAAGATTCGGACGACACCATCGAGCTCCAACCCGTACATATGGCGAAGACGTTGATAGGAGAGCCGATGTTGCTCTAATCACCAGAGACAATGGAAAGAGAGCCGAGAGCTTCCCCTTGAGCCCTAATTCAACCATACCGGAGAAGAAGCCCCTCCGCCGCAATCTCCTGTCGGAAATCGAGGAATCTAAGGCTGAGACAAAAGCCCCTGCTTCAAACCGAGCAATAGTCCCAACGAAAGAATGGGTAAAGAGGAGTTTCCATTCTAATGGAGAAGGGGAAGCTTCGGGGAAAAGCCCGATTAAGCAAAAGAGTAAGGAGAAGGCGACGGGAACCGAGGTCTCGTTATCTCAACCACAGGAAAAGGAGCAGCGGCTCACGGAGAAGGAAACCACAGAGAAGCAGCCGACCCTAGTGACTCGCCGTGCATTGTGGTACCGAGAAACAGCGGAGGAAGCCAAGAGGGATGACCTCATCATTACCCAGTACAAACAGTGGAAACAGGCGGCCAAGGACATCCAAGAGGAAAATTTGATACTGGAGTCTGAGAAAGCCAAATCGGAAGGGATAAAGGTTAAAAAGCTCACGGTGGAAGAGTTTGATGATCTCATCTCTCCGATAAAGGAGTTAATCCAATCGGGGAAATCAGATTTTCCTTTGGGCCCAAAAGGATCTCCCCAAAAGCCCAACTCATCTCACCTAGTAAACATCAAGAAGGCTTTGGGTGTTAAAAAAAAGATTCGTCAAAGCCCATTTCGCGGGGCAAAAATCTATAAACAAGCCGTTTTCGCCGTAGCTGACTTACTTAGAGAGGAAAAATCTCTTTGTGGAAAGTTACCTCCGTCAACTTCGGGGATGGCCCCCTACCCGGGGAAAAGTCCGAAGAAAACTCAAGATCCGGTGGTTGGAGAGAAACCACCGGCGGTCGATTAGATGATCCTAAGTTGGAACTGTCAGGGAGTGGGTGGCTTTCTGACAGTTCGGAGATTGCGTGAGTTCCGCAGAAGACTATTCCCGGGAATAATTTTTCTTATGGAAACGAAACGCGAGAGCAACTTTTTACAAGAGCTTCAAGCAGAGTTTGGTTATGATTTTCTTTTTACAGTTGACCCGAGTGGTCGTAGTGGAGGTCTAGCCCTTATGGCTTTACCCGAGTTTCAAATTCAAGTCCTTTCTTTCAATAAAAATTTTATCGATGTATTGGCTACAATTCATGGTAATAAAGTTTTTATCTCTTTTGTTTATGGAGAACCCGTGTTATCTCGTCGAAACCTTGTATGGGATTCTTTAAGCCAAATTGGGTACACTCGTAACGGACCATGGTTGATGACAGGAGATTTTAACGAAATAACAGGACACCATGAGAAAATGGGCGGTAGAACCCGACGTGAAAATTCCTTTTTGGATTTCCGACTCATGCGAAGTAACTGTGGTATGATCGATTTTCCCTTCTCAGGGAACCCCCTGTCTTGGGAGGGTAGAAGAGGACAAAACGTCATTCGATGCCGCCTGGACAGATCAATGGGAAATGAGGATTGGCATGACTTGTTTTCGCATACCAAAGCAGAATACCTAAGATTTATGGGTTCAGACCATCGACCGGTACTTACGCGAATTACAAACAGAGATTTCCAAGGAACAAAGAAGTTCAGGTTTGACAAACGATGGCTAGCAAAACCTGATTTTGAAAACATCATAAAACAAGGTTGGGCACCGGAGGATCCAGATCCTACTCTGGATATCAATGACCGTATCTCATTATGCCGGAAACTCATCTCTCGATGGAGAAAGAATGATCAGCAAAACACCGGAGAGACTATTGAGAAACTTAAGGTGGAATTAGACAGGCTCCAGAGTGATGATTCGGCATCCTCAGAGGAGGTGGCAGAAGCACAAGAGAAATTACAAATAGCTTTGACAGATGAGGAAATCTTTTGGCAACAGAAAAGTAGAGTGTTGTGGCTGGTTGCCGGGGATCAGAATACTTAATTCTTCCATGCTTCCACAAAGCAGAGAAGGGCGAGGAACATAATTATAGGCATTTTAAACTCTAGTGGGACATGGACTGAACAAGAAGCAGAAATTGAACAGATTGCAATCGACTATTTTGAAGATATGTTTGCCACGTCGGGTATTTCGGATCTTGAAACATCCTTGAGGCATATCCCATGAACGGTTTCACACGAGATGAATGACAATCTCACACAGCCAATATCAGCGGCAGAAGTCAAAGCAGCAGTTTTCTCAATTCACCCCGAAAAAGCTCCGGGGCCCGATGGAATGACTGCTCTTTTTACCAGAAATTTTGGCATATCTTGGGACCGAAAGTAATAGATGTGGTTCAGGGTTTCATGGCATCAGGGACTATGGAACCGAGTATGAACGAAGTCAATATCTGTCTTATCCCCAAATCTGAATGACCACGGGAAATGAAGGAGTTCCGACCAATCAGCCTTTGTAACGTTAGTTATAAGATTATTTCGAAAGTCTTATGCCAACGTCTCAAAAAACTTCTACCACTTCTGGTTTCAGAAACCCAATCAGCGTTTATATCGGGGCGGGTGATATCCGATAACATCCTAGTAGCCCAAGAAGCTTTCCATGCTCTAGTCACTAAAGAGAAATGCCGCAAGGAGTTTATGGCGGTTAAAACAGACATGAGTAAAGCCTATGATCGCATTGAGTGGGGTTTTCTAGAGTGTCTTCTTCAGAAGATGGGTTTCTCAGACAAGTGGATCTCATGGATCATGCCATGTGTGAACTCAGTTACTTACCACCTCCTACTCAATGGAGACCCCCGTGGATCAATCACCCCTTCAAGGGGCCTTCGACAGGGAGACCCTCTTTCACCGTACCTATTTATCCTATGTACGGAAGTCTTAATATCCAACCTGAAAGCGGCGGAATCAGCTGGAATGCTATCAGGCATTAAAGTGGCGTATGCTAGCCCCCCTGTGTCTCACCTCTTGTTTGCATATGATAGCTTGTTCTTTTGTAAAGCAAATGTTGAACAAAGTGACAAGATTTTACAGATACTTACCGAGTATGGGAATGCTTTAGGACAACGCATGAATTTAGACAAGTCAGTTATTACCTTCGGTAAAGATGTCCTCACGGAAGATTGGCAGGCCATACAACAACGTCTAGGAATAATAAACGAAGGAGGAACTGGAAAATACCTAGGTATTCCGGAACAGCTTCAAGGATCCAAAATCCAAATTTTTGCATACGTCCATGACCGGCTTAATAGTCGTGTTAATGGATGGTCAGCAAAGTTCCTATCAAAGGGAGGCAAAGAAGTTTTAATTAAATCAGTTGCCCAAGCTATCCCAACATATGTGATGTCAAGTTTTCTCCTGCCAAAAAGCCTTTGCAGGAAGTTGGCCAGTGCAGTCTCCCAATTTTGGTGGCGTTCGAAGCCCCAGTCAAGGGGATTGCACTGGGTTGCGTGGAAAAAACTTTGTTTACCCAAGAATCAGGGCGGTATCGGATTTAAGTCTTTTGAAGATTTCAATCAGGCCCTCTTGGCGAAACAGTTGTGGAGACTTCACCAATTTCCAAACTCTCTGGCAGCCAGAGTTCTCAAGGGGCGATAATTTAGGTACATGCACCCTTTTCTTTCGCCAAAACCTAATCGACCATCCTACGGGTGGAGAAGTATATGGTCTTCAAAGGAATTGGTGATCCAAGGATCCCGCAAACTTGTGGGCAATGGGTACGATACATCGGTCTGGAGAGACAACTGGATACCAGACACGAAACCACGTCCGACAATCAGACGAGACGACAGAGTCAACCCACAACTTCGAGTATCGGACCTCATTCACCATCAAAACTGAAAGTGGAATATCTAGGCAATTCAGGCCAATGTGCACCCCCAGGATGTGCAAAGAATTCTAAGCATGAGACTCTCCCCAAGAGTATCGGAAGATAACTTTTGTAGGCATTATACCAAATCTGGGCTTTACTCAGTTAAGTCGGGATATGAGCTAGCCAGGACATACAAGGATGCAGATACACAGTTTTTGCTCCAACTACCGTCTGATAACCCGCTCAAAGCCCAAGTATGGAAACTTCCTGCCCCAAATAAATTTCGTCATTTTATATAGCAATGTTTAGCAGGAGCGGTGGCAGTAAACGAGCGTCTCAAATTTAGACAATCAGGGATTCAGCGAACTGCCCTAGATGCCCTGACCCAATAGAGTCAATTAACCACGCGTGCTTCACATGTCCGACAGCAAAAGAGGTTTGGGCTCTAACTGGTCTACCGACAGATACACATGTCTTCCCGTCGGAGAACTTAAGATCCAATCTAGACTTCCTCTTCTGGCGTATTCCACGTCACAGGGATACGGACGAGGTCTCCAAGGCCTTTCCTTGGATCATATGGTATATATGGAAAGCACGAAATGACAAGGTTTTCAACGTGGTAAACCGGGAAGCAACAGCAACTCTAGCCCTTGCAATCAAGGAAGCACAAGAATGGTCCGAGGCGAACTTCTCGGAACAAAGGATACATTTGCAACCACCTGACACTGAGGCCCATCACTCAGCCACCTTCACGTGCCTAGTCAATGGATCATGGAAGAGAGAAGACAAAACGAGTGGTGTGGGTTGGATCTTACAACTTCAGGATGGGACGACAGATCTACTGGGCCTGCAAAGATACAACCGAAGTCTTTCCCCCCTCCACACAGAATTCCACGGACTGCTATGGGCAATGAAATCATTAATTCGGAAAAAACGTTTTTGCTCTACCTTCGCCACGGATTCAAGGGATCTAGTGAAGATGGTAGACGCGCCACATGAGTGGCCCGGCTTCGAACCGGAGTTGCGTGAATTGGCAAACCTTCGGGAATCTTTCCCTGAATTCAATCTCATCTACCGACAACGGGAGAAGATTGCGAGAGCGGATTTGTTAGCAAGGAATGCACGCACGCGAGATAGGATCTTTTCATTTATTAGCACTTCTGTCCCCTATTGGTGTACTGATACAGACGATGTATTCACATAACTAATAGAGAAGTGTGTTTTGTGAAAAAAAAAAAAAAAAAAAAATATACTCTCTCCGTTTCAAATTTTGTACGATGTTTTCACGATAATTAAAAGAAAAGAGTTAAACGTTGTATTTATGTCACCGATTGACAATTAGAATTCCATAGTATTTAATACATTTATTTATACATAATTAAGAGAAAATGAGATAAATCGAAGTCATTAAAAAAATACTTTTGGAATAGAAGGGGAAATCTTTTGATTAATGTCCTGAAAATCAATCGTTAGGCATTCTACTATCTTGACCAAATCGGTTAAACATGGTTTATGGGGCAAATTAGTTTAGTCTTGTAGTTGTAGAGAATTAGAGATGTCCATATAATAATTTCTAAAATCAAAAAACCAAAAAATGCTACAGTTATCGGTTCGTAAACGGTCGTCTATAATTGGTCGTAAACCAATTATCTCAACGCTTCTCGAAATAATCCATCCGTTTTAGTGATGTTTTTTTTCAATACAAAAATGTAACTTATTTTTAAATTGTCTTGATATTACAGCATTACCTTGTTTTCTTGTTTTTAAATCATTAATTGTCAAATAGCAATAACTTGCCGTAATTCAATTGCAACAACATTTCTTTTGGTAAATTGGGATTTGGTGTTGAATGGCGATATTGTTACGTTCACCGCATTGAAACGATAATGCACCTTTAATAACTTTTTCATGCAACACTTCCCTAAAGTACAACGAATCAATAAAAAAAAATGGTCTTTTTTTAAAAGATGAATTTTTAATTGAAGAAAATTACGAATTAAAAACTCAGTCTTAAGAAAATAAGAAAGAAAAAGTATTAAAAAAAGCGATCCAACCAATTTCATTTGGTAAATAGTACGTGGCTTTCTAAAAACCCACACCATATATTATTGAATTTCATTTTTTCTTATTTCTCGATTCTGATTTTATTTGTCTTCTCATATTAACCAAAGTATATTTTGATATGTTTTTTTTCAAAAAATACGAATTGGGTTAAAATTCCAAAATTTCCTCTTACTCTTTATTTTAATTTTATAATAAAATATGTATTAACCAGTTCGTTTTCGACGTCACTCAAATCTCTAAGTTATACTATCATCATCCTTTAGAGGTTACAGTTTCTCGTTTTCGACGAAATTGCAGATTCTCTCGTTCTGCATTCACTCTCTAATGTATCAATCTCCCGAAGACGACGACCATCTACTCGCTCTTTGCTTCGATCAAAGGTTCCCTCAGTTTCATCTTCTTCGGATTGTTCAATTCTGATGTGTTTATTATGTTTTTAAATTCTCTGGGTTTCTTAAAACATGTTTGGGTTTTGTCTTATAATAAGAATGACGAAACCTAACATATATAATAATTGGGGTTTTTGTGTTTCTTGTGTATGAACATGGTTAATTTTGGGGATATTGTGTTTTGATGACACTGATAGTAATTTTGATTATGCAGCAATGGAGTAGAAGATCCTTATGCGTTTATTCAGACGGATCAAGAGAAAATTTTCTCGGATTTTGGAACGTCTGGTAAGAATTTGAATCAAGATTCAAGAACAGGAACGAGTATGTAACATTGGAGCTAAATTCGATCCTTCTACCGGAAACCTACCTCAAGTCTGTTGTTTTAGAGGGGAAAACAAATATTTAAGACCGTATGGTGGAAGTGTCTATAGTAGCAGCATTGGATCATCACAATCATTAGCTTTGTAGCTTATTTGATTTCGTTTCTTAAACTGTCTGGAATAGGCTGAGAAGAACGAGCTAAGAGAGCAAAAGCTTGTGTTGAGGGCGGATAAGGAGAAGATAGAGCAACAGTTGAAATCCATGGCGGTTCCATCGCCTGGTTTCATGCCTTCACATCCAGCAGCTTTCCATCCTAATAAAATGGCGGTTTACCCGAGTTACCGTTAATTTCCAAACATGCCAATGTGGCCATACTTACATCATTCAGTCTCATGATCACCTAAACACGCCTCGTGCTGCTTAATCATCTTTCTCTTGTGGTCTATCATAATATCAAGAATCTCTAATATTAAATCAATATGGAATTGTTTCCTTTGGATGATTCTTTATCAGCAGTTTTGCAGTAAACCATTGGGGAGACAGAGAGATTTTCTAATTCTTGGTCACTATTTTTTTGAATAATATGTGTAAAACTTGTGAATTCTTTTGTCACTATTGTGCTTGTCTCAAATAGCTAGTAAAAAAATGTATTGTGCCAAATTCAGAAGAATCTGAGAATAAGGGTTCTTGTGGGTCCTAGTAGAAGCATCTTTGCCAATCAGTTTTTTAACTGATTTAATCCTAGCCGTTGGATCTTTGCCATCTTTTAGCTTCGAAGCAAGGCAAAAAATGAAAAAACCACCACCAACATAATATCTATTTAAGTAACACTATTAGCGATAGTGGACCGCTCGAAAAAACGGTAGGACCAGCAGTGAACATAATCACCAAATTTGGTTGTAAGGTTCTCACATTTTACAATGGAATGCAAGTTGCTGGGTTCGATGTTAGACTTCTAGAATTTTCGCTCATAACTGCAAAGGCAATCACAGCTTTATGGTTTATCTTTAGACAATCCATCCCTTCCTACTTTTTCGTAAAACCATAAAATCTCTATCCTGAAAAATGTTTTTTAACAAAGATCCTAATCTCAAAACATGTTTTGTTGATTCAGCTCACAACGCAAATTCTCTCAACGGTTATTCCTTTCCCTACCAACTTGAAGGACTTCACTCAGGTTAATTAGCTTTGTTACCACGTAAATCAACACTTTAAGATCTCATGCATGTGTTCAATTGACCAACATTGTTCTTAATTTTTAGAACTTGACATTAATTGGTGCGTTGCTCTAGTACATTGGATTGAAGCATGCTACTGATAACCTCGACGAGGGAGAGAAGAACACAGAGAAAGAGAAGGAGAAGGAGAAAGAAGATGATAAACCGTCAACTTCCAAAGCTAAAGCAAACTGGACTTTAAATTTCAAAACCTCCATTACTTTATTTTGCTAGTCATTATGTTTTTTCTCTGTTATTTTTGTTAATCAGACGACTCTATGAGCTTGTGGTTATCACGAAATTGATATCAATTTTCTTATCCGATACATGCGAGGAGGATTTTTCATCAATTATTTTTTTGTAAGATATTGCTAGACAGACTTGTGAGAACATTCATCACTTCTTCTTTGTTTCCTTGGTTAGCTAAGCATCGAAGTTTCTGCAAAAAATAAAAACATTGGTTAAAAACTAATAACAATATCGACTCAGGTCACTCTTTTATGTAGTTAATTTTGTTCTCAAGAAACTATTTGGCTTTGTAACATAGAAATTGGGTAAAAATCCATGTAGACCAAACACTCTTTCAATGGGGATCTTTTGACCCATGGAGCATCTAGTTTTATAAGCTACATTACCTATTTAAGAATTGGAATTTTGAAAAACTCACTGGATGTTCGAATACAATCAAACAAGGTTCCAAGATTTATGAACTAAATCAAAATTAAAATAGGTAACAGATTCAAACATCAAACATGGATTAAGAAAGTAATAATCAAAAATAAATTCTATTTTGCTATTTTTCTTTTATTTTCTTACTAACTATTTAGAGTTATAAACGGTTTTATGGAGTTTTAATGTATTTGTTTATTTATATTACTATTTTTACGGTATTGGAAAACGTACGGAAATGACACTTATTTACAAATATGCATAGGGTATCCAATTTTTTTTACAGGCACTGTATATATATATATATATATATATATATATATATTGAAGTTGAATAGACCTTTCAATCTCAAGAAGACAACATGCAGAGAGAAGAAGTAGTGTAACATTGAAACCTAGAAGAAAACAAACACACAAAAAAAAAAAAACTCAAACGATCATAAGATTAGAGACTATTTCACATCGAATTCAAAGTAACAAACACTAAAAGGACATGAAGAAGAAGCTTCCCTTAATCCTAAGTAGCCGAGGCTTCGGTTCCTAGCAAAGGATTGGCAGTACCCCTCAATTGTTCGATTAAACTTAGAATGTGGCCTGCTAGAGAATGGTAGCGCTCCTCGCGAATACATTTATACAAATTCTTGTTCTCTTCATTGAAATGGTGATAAAATCTGATAAAATATCATAGAATCCAACAAAAGTATCTAAGGCCATGCGTCCCTCCCCATCAACTGATTGGATATTTTTAAGATAATACCTCCCAGCTACTCAAGACTCTTTATGTGGGTGGTGGATGGGATCTGCTGACGTTGGTTGTTTTCTTCATAATGAAGGATTGCCTCACCCGTATGGTCCATCACATCGTGGATGATTTTTGGTTTTATTTTTAGGTGTTAACAGGCATCGGTATCGTGGAAACTCTGAGACTGTTTGTGTACATTCGACACTTCTCAAGAACGAGAAACATCTTAGTGGATGGAACGTCTGCATTTTCTTTTCCACGTATCTTCACGTACTTAGTCTCGATCATGAAGTTTTTCCGACTCGCCGACATAATAATGCAATCGGACTGCGTCTTGGCCATGGGGATCATGGTAGCTGCCAAGCTTGATCACATCATCGTCCCTGAACCTTGCTTCGGAATTGTGCCTGCTCCTGCTCTAAGTGGTGAAGATGTATCAACATGGTTTTATTGGAGAATTCTGATCATGTATGTTGTTGCAATGGTATTGGTTTACTTCCGTTTGGCAAGTGTTCCGTATGGGGCACCCATGCAAGCCGCATATGCACATTTATCGGTGGTCACTCCTGCTTCCACTTCTACTCCAGACAACTCGGCTTCTTCTTCTGGAATTGTTCCCCTTGCCAGGACTCCAACTACTCCAACTAGTGGTCATGTTCCCTCTCTTACTTCTCAGTCCGACAATGCTTCTACTTCCAAGTCTGCTCATCGCAAGCTTGAAGTTACTGTTCAGTGAACCCTATTTTGGTACTTTAGGCAGCACTTTTGATTTTGCTTATCATTAAGTGATTTGCTTTGCTACTGTTTGTTTTGTTTCTTCTTCTCCCTTTTTTGTGTTTTTTTTTGTTTTTGGTTTGAACCTAAAATAATTTCAATAATGTTAGTTTGTTTATGGTTGAAAGTAATTCAAGATTAAGTTGAGTGACGTTTCGTATAAGCAGTAGTGCTCAATTTATTAATTTAAGGTTGTTGACAAAACAATTTGTGTAAGGATAAAATCCATCTCAATTTATTCAGACGTGAACTGTCACATCCATTCACACAAGTTTAACCATGAAAGCCAGCAATTTGTGGAAAATCATGAAAACAAAAACCTTCACAATTCATGAAAAAGACTTTCACCAATTGTTTTTTTTTTGTAAGAATAGTGATGATGTAAATAGTCTTATAATAAAGTTTTTTTTGAAAAAATAGTGATGATGTAAAACAATTTGCAGCGGCACCGCGTGTGTACACGCGGTGCAGCCAGTAGCACATGTAGCGGTAGTGCAGTCGTTGACTCAGATTGCAGTTGCACCGCGTGTGTACACGTCGGTGGAGGTGGGCTAGCAGAGTGCCAGAGCGATCAAGGGTAAATTTTGTAGTGTCGAATTTGTGTTGTTGTGTGTTTGTGTATTCATGTGGTAAAATGTTGGTGTTTTCAGCACATAGAGTTTGTGCAGGGACCTTGTTAGTGGGAGGTTTCGAGTCCCATGTCCTTTTTGATTATGGAACATCGAATTGCTTCATTACTCCAGTGTGTGCCGAGAGCAGTGGCATTCGGAGCAAGGCTGGTGAGCCGATGAACATGGTCAAGGTGGTTGGAGGATGGTTTCTGGCTACGCTTGGTCGTGCGAGGGGTATTAATGTGCAGATTGCTGGCGAATCGATGTCGACAGACTTGGTGATTAGTTTGGTGGAGCTGTATGACGTCATCTTAGAGATGGACTGGTTGGAGAGGTACATGGTTCATAATATTGAAGAATTGGGCTAATTTGACTTTATGGCATAATTTTTCATTAAGTAGCTAAATACTCTAAAATATATGGTCATGATTCAGAGAGTTATATTGAACAGAGCCATCTCTTTCTCCCCCAAAAAAACCCTAACAGCCGCTCAAATTTTTGCTCGTTTAGACCCTCTCCGGTGATCGGAATCAGTCATCGGAGCAGTGAGAGGGTCCGATCTTTCTTCTCTTTCCTCTTTTTATCTTTTTTTATCCCAGATCTAATTCTTCAACGATGTTCTTGTCATAAGACGGTGTGCTTGGATGTGTACTCGGGTTCATTGCGTTGCGTGGTCTTTGCCTAGGCGAGGTCAGTAGGGCTCTTTGTCTTCTGTTAGCTAGTATTTGGTTAAGCTTGAGTAGGCGACGAGTCTAGATTTTTTGGCTGATTTGGCCGATGTGAAGACGTTTCGATGCTAATAAGATGTGATTGATGCTCTTTTATCAGTCATGGTGGGTTCTATTTTGGTTGGTCTTGGTGGCGCAATGCTTGATTATGTGGTTGGTTGGTCTTCTGGAGTGATCATAGTATTAGTGATGCATATATGAGCTTCCATTTGGCTTAACATTTTGTTTCCAAGTTTTCGTTGGCTTTGTGATCAAGCTCTATCTTTTGTGCTCTTGGATTGCTTATATTACTCTCTTGGATTCCTTATATGGATGTCTGTGGTGTAGTATTGTCTGAGTTAGGGTTCTTTTGCTGTGATGAAGTGATTTTCTTGGCCTTTGCGTAGTTAGTGGTCTCTCTGGGTTTTAGTTTTTGAGTTTGGCTTGGTATTGTCGAATGGGATCGGTGATCCTTGTACCAAGTCTTAGCTGATTGTTGGTTATGCTAGTTTTAGAAACGCGTTTTGGTCTTCTAGTCTTTTAGTTGTGTTTTATGGTTTAGGGTCTATTCTATGCATATGTTGTTTGGCTCAGTTTGGCTCTTATCGTTTATATGGTTAGGCTCGTGGAAACTTTGTGGTTATGTGGAATGCTTATGGGTTGAGATCTTTACTTTCTTACTTCATTTGTACCCTTTCTTCTTTGTATTAGTTGTTTGTTTTTCCGTGGTTTGAGGTTTTGTTTCTCCTAGAATGTTTTAAGTTATCTCCGTGAGTCTTTGGGCTCCGGCTTAGTTTTTGGTTGTGCACCGGCTTTGTCTCCGGCTTTGTATCTGGTTTTTGAAACGGCTTTGTATTCCATCCGTTTTCTTAGTAATAAAATCTTTAGATGATAAAAAAAAAAATATATATATATATATATGGTCATGATTCTGCCATATAAAGTCATTTTGGCTGAATTAAATTTTTTTTTTTTTTGTGTGTTAAGGGCAAATTATCCTTATAGCTAGAGACACGTTATACAATACAATTTTCTAGACTCTTATAGAAGACAATAATAAAAAATAATAAAGGAGAAGCAGTCAAAAACTGGCGGTGGCATGAAGTATGAGTTACACTTAAGTCCATTGGATCTTACTTTCGATGGTCCCACTCCCAACTACCTCTCAACGTCGGTTTTTCGTTGCTTTCCTATTTTTATAGTAATCATCGCTTTTTCTTTATAATTATTTTATGGGAAGCAAACCTAAAAACAAGAAGCTGAATCTTGTTTAAAGACATTTAAGTAATAAATCAAACTGAAATCAAATCTAGGTTCCTTTCATCAAATGTTATGAATTAGTCACCACTCACGTTTTTTTTACATCATCTGATTTTTGCATAAACCATAAATATGAAATAAATACATTTGTGGAATACGCGGATAAAATATACGGACAACAATATATTACCGGCCAACATAGAGATATCCTAAAAAAATATAGACAACACATACTTAAAAAACAAGGCCAAAATACCAAAGCCAAAATAAATCTCCAAATAAATCAAACCACCCATCTTCACCTCTATCAATGCCAATCGCCACCAATCCATTGAATCACGAAACTTGAAACTTTGTTTTGAACTAGAGCAATTACACCAAGGATAGAGGAGCCGAGGGAGCTGCGACACGAATTCAAGACAACACCAAAACCCGATACCAAATGAAAGTCAAATAAGAGTGACAAGACCCAAGATAAACCATGAAGAAGAAATCACCAACAACTAAAATTAGAAGCCAATCAAATCCTAACCACCACACACGCTATAAAATTAAGAAATACTACCCTAACAATTATAACATCAACTTACCCTATTAAATAAAATAACACCAAATTTCACAATACATTTTAAATCTACACAAGCAAAGTAAAAATGTTAAACATAGTCCATAAACTTACGCGTTCATATAATTTTTAAATTAGCTTCATTGTAAATTCAACCGATTTCGTACCTTTTGCCCGCCACATTCGAGACGGCTCAATTATCGCCACATTCAAGACAGCTCTACTTGCCCGCATTGCGACTCACATGTGGAATCTATTAACCATGGACTTTTTACATGTCCTCAAGCTCTGCAACACATGGACAATTTCTGATATCCCCTTCGGCGATAATAATGTACCTTTTGAAAGTTTACGGACTAATTTTGATAACTTATTCTGGTTGATTCCCCAAAGTGAGCTACTTTCGGAGGTTACTCAAGCTATACCCTGGATTCTCTAGTATATCTGGAAGGCAAGGAATGATTAAGTTTTTAATGTGGTGGAGCGATCTCCAACTGAAATATTTGCGTTGGCTACAAAGGAATCTAGGGAGTGATTCCAGGCAAATAACACTATCCCAACAGTGAGTAGAGGGTTTTCCTCAGTACCCCGGTCAAATATTTTTACATGTTATATAGATGGCTCTTGGAAGGCTAGAGATCGTACAAGCGGAGTGGGTTGGGTGTTACAGCTCCAGGATGGTACTACTGACCTGCTCAGGCTACAGGGAAATCAACGGAGTCTCTCTCCACTTCATACGAAACTACATGGCCTTATTTGGACAATGCAAAGTCTGATCCGAAAACGAAGGTTTTGTCAACTTTTTGTTACGGACTCCTCTGAGTTGATTAACATGGTGACCTCCCCCAATGAGTGGCTCGGTTTTCAACCGGAATTGCGTGATCTGAAAGTCCTACGAGAATCTTTTCCTAAATTCGAACTCATCTACCGGCAATGGGAGAACATCAAGAAAGCGGATTTGCTAGCGCGGACTGCCCGCACTCGGAATATTAATTTTTTTTCATTAGCACTTCAGTCCCTTATTGGTTTTCTGATACATACATTGTATTTGTATAATCGAAGTGTATTCGTGACAAAAAAAAACTCGATATTGTACAAGTATTTTTGAAACTTATTTGAGTTGCTATATTTTTTATTTATTTCTTCTTAGAGAAAATAGCGAAATTCTGTTTCACATATTTTTGGGACTTCGATTCTACCGAAAAGGCTATATAAAAGAAACCAATTATGTAGAAATAGAGAATATATGTAAGAAAGTTATGTCAAAAACTAAAAAAAAATGTTGGAGAATTAAAAAATAAATTAAAAAAAAAGAAACGGAAGGATTTGGAAATCCAGCAAAGCCACAGAAAACAAACAGCTAATTACTCTCTTTTCATTATCTTTGACCATATACCCAAACTTAGTCTAGTCCACATAAATAAATAAAATTAAACACCTTTCTATATGCAAAACACACGCACACGCCTTTGCATATATACACACACACGCACACGATTCTTTGGACTCACAGATTCAAACCTCAATCATAATTTTCTCTCTCAGATTTTCTCGGGAAACCACAAATCTCAATTTAGCTTTTTCAAAAAACTCTTCTCTTATTTAGTCTTCTTCAAAACCAGAATTCTAATTTCGCGTTTATGTCAACGACGATGGAGAGACCGGGCTGCAGCTCCGGTTCCGGTGATCGGCGGCAGCCCAGTCGTCTACAAAGACGAGCTCCGGCGTTAAAAATTATTCCGGCTCCGGCGAATGATTTTAAAACGGCGATACCTCTCCTCTCGCCGCTTGCTCTTTCCCCAGACTCACCGGTCGATCAACCACCGACGGTTGAGAATCAGACGAAAGCTGTTGCGGCGACGGCGACGGTAACGGTTGAGAAAACGCCGGTTTTCAAAACGTGGAAGCATCCGGCGGCACCGTTCTGTTACGAACCATCGACGTTTGTTCCACCGTTTGTACCGGTTTAGATTGGTTTAGATCTGATGGTTTACCAAAAGTACAGTTTTCTTATTTGGTTAATAACGGTCCAGATTTACGCGTTTTGTTTTGTTTGACAAACGCGCGTTTTTTTCTTTACTATTTTCGTGGTTGGAAGTTGGAACAACGGCGATTTTTCGTATAGATTTATTAATAAATAAATTATTCGATAAGTATTCGTAGACTGTGTTAATTCAATTATTGTGGATGTCTCTGAACGTTGCTGAAACGTGTGGACTATATTATTCTTATTTTGAATTGCTAATTTGTAGTATAAACTTTGAATTCTAGAATTTTGGCCCTATACTGATAAAAAAATAGACAAATCAAATAAAAAACTACCGTCGAATCTCAGCAACGTTTTGTATAAGGTGATTTCAAAAATCTTCGCTAAGAAGCTAAAACGTTTTCTCTCTATGTTCATTGTTCATAATCAGTCGAATGTCAAAGACTGATTATTGATGGAGAATATACTTTTAGTAATATTAATTAGTTAAAGATTACAACAAAGATACAATTTCCTCTTGATGCGATATCAAATTAGACATTTTAACAGTTTAACAATCGGTGCAATGGTCTTTTCTACTGAATAAGTTAAAAGCGCTGAATTGTCTAGAAATATATGTCTAATGGATCAAGCAATGCATCTCGACATCATCTTTCTCAGTTCAAGTTAATGGAGAGCTTGCATATTTTTTTAGCAATTCAAGAAGTTTTTTTTTTTTTTGATAAAGAATTCAAGAAGTTTGAGGTAAGGTTGTTCATTATCTCCATATCTCTTTGTGATTTGTATGAAAGGACAATTTAAAAAGTACCACCGTTGAATTATGTTTTGTATGAATGTTTTGTCTTTAAAGATTAATAAAGTTGCGAAAGAAAAAAATGGGTTATCAGGGTTCGTATAAAACTATACATATTTTGAATATTCTTTTTTTTGTGGAAAACCGGGGAAAACTCCCCGGATTAATATATTAAACATAAAAGAAAAGCTCAAACACAAATCTATCGTGGATACGCAGTACCATCCACATCATCACCCAATATTGAAACAACACACAACGGGACGAAATCAAATCTATGCAATCCTAACGGTAAATCGAAAGCATAGTTAGCCAACCTATCAGCAAGACGATTAGTTTCCTTATACACGTGAGAGATTTGGACCATCCAGTCTTTTCCAAGAAAGCCATAGTACAAACATACCCGGAAAGACAACGGGTGAGAGTCGCCAATACCCGTTGTTAAAAAACCAACAACCATCTCCGAGTCCACTTCCAACTTCAAATGCGTAACTCTCCTTTAATATTCTATAAAGTCTCTCATCTCTATTTATATCCATCCATTTCGATGTGTGAACTAATTCGGGCTTTAATTAGATAATGGGCCTAATTTCGAAACACATCCCAGCCAACAAATATCAAACTCAAATAAGTAATCATCTTGATTGAGGAGCTTTCTTAGTTTAGTTTAGACTTTAGTGGTATCCAATTTTTTATAAAATAACAAAAAAACGACCACTCGGACTTTGAAGTGAGTTAATTCTCAGAGATTAGTACAAGAAAGATGATATATATAATCACTCGTGATGCATGTGACAAAGGGTGTAAATGTGAATTTTCACCAAAATCTAAACCAAAAATTGACAGAAACAATAATAATTATGTTAAGAATGTAGGGCGAAAGTTGTTGGCTCACCACGCCCTGACATTCCTCTTATCTATTTATATTCTACGATAATGCAAAAAGATATTGACTTCTTCTAAATACTATTAAGATCATTGTTATAAAATAATACTAGTGGCTTCTAAAATTCTGATTATCTGAAATTTATATGCAATATCCCCATTTATATTTGCCAAGTTATATAATATTTGCACCAGGTTTTGGATTGTCTCAAACTAAACTATAAGTCTTTTTCTATAACCGAATTATGTTAATTAAAATTTAGCAAAAAAAAAAGTTAATTGAAAATTTTAAAATTGAACCAATCCATATAGTATGTGAGAAGTTAGCAAAAATACATTGTATCGTCATATGATACATCAGCATGACATGGGTAGTAAGTTGTTTACAAATTAAAAGTTACTGTATAAGGCTTTCAAGATCATGCATAAAAAAAATATGTATATCTTTATGTTATTTGAATTGGGGTTCGTGTTTGTTGAGAGTTGAGACCATCAATATTAGACGGCAGTGCGGTAGTAATAGTATTGTCATATCATTAGATCTAATGAACAGTTTATGTAAATGAGAAACAATAGATCAAAAGAGTAATGTTCAGTTTATAAGTTTGCGAAATTTTGTATTTGTTTTTTTTACGTGTTCTAGTAGATTTGTTTTTAACACACGGGTTCGATGATGTAGATATGAAAAAAAAAAATTCACTAAATAAGTTGTTATACATTTTTCTAACTTCACTTGATTTTATTGTGGCTACAGTGTGAAAATATGTAAATTTGATGGTGAATTATTTTGGTTAATGTGATTTTCTCAGGAAATATTTGATGATTTGTCAATTTTCAATGAGCTGGAAAATCAATCTGTATTTTTTTCCGTTTTTTTATTTCTGTTGTCTGTGTGTGTTTTGTCTCGTCTTCGCATGAAGAATTTTAAGTCACCAACTCTTCCTCCACTCAACTAATTATCCTTCAAAAATTCAAAGGTTTATCTATTTCTTGTTTAATCAAAAAACATTCAAATTTGGATATTTAAAAAATCTAATTCCGTGTTGAAAATTGGCACTTGATTTAGATCTTATTAGATTTTTCTTTTCAAAATTAGGTCAACAACAAGAAAAATGGTGTTGAGAATATAGAGAAGAGGTTGTGATTTTCTTAAGTTTGCGAGTGTCAAGTGAGTAGGTAATCTTTATCCGACAAAAATTCCAAAGAGAATGGAGACAAGAAGAAGAACATCATCGGTCAAACAAATTCTTTCATAGTCGACTTTTTAAGTGCTTCTTGTTTCGATTGTATTGGTCTCTCAAGTTATCATATGATGTCACGCACACGCAACAACATTATTCTAAACTGCTACTACTCGAATTTCATTAGGTTTTAGGAAAAAAAAAAAAAAGTCTGATTAGGAACTTAAAATCTATAAAAAAAAAAAAAAAATCCGGCTATAAACTACAACAATAAGGGCATCTCCAATCCCACTCTAAATCCAACTCTTAAAGGAAGTTTAGAGTAAAATCATCTCCAACCCCACTCTAAATCTTACATCAAAATAGAGCAACCACCTTTTTTACTCTACATTTAGAGTAAACCTAAATCTCACTCTATTTTAGAGTTGAACTTTTTTATTTATATAAGGATCCTTTAATTTTTTACTCATTCTACTTTTGCACCTAAAATATTATTAAATATATGGTTTTGTTATTGATTCTATAATTTTTATTAAATTATTAATGGCAAATTATTAAATGATAATCAAAATTCATATTTATAAAAGAGCTTTAACCAACACAATTAAAATGCAACAAAAAATTTCAAATACGATGAAATTTATTAATAAAAAATAATGAAATTAAGATAAATAAAATAAAATAAATATTATAATTAATGACTTAATAATTTAAATCATCAAAATATTGTCCAAATGAAGAAGACGAAAGTGGAACTTGTTGATGTTGTTGTTGCTCGGCCCTTTTTTGAAAAATCCGTGCTTTTTCAGTCTCAGAATACATACGAATATTCGGATCATGAATGAAGCTCAAGTCTTGATGCACAATTTTATTAAATGGTGTTGTCTATGTGCACTTGTCTTTTTCAATTGCTCTAGTTGATCATTTGTCGGAAAATTCGGTAATACTAATGCTTAGATTATATTATTTTGTCTTTTTCTATTGTATAATGTTATTTTATTTCTATAATAAAATTTCAATAAAAATATTATTGTGATTAGTGAATTATTGTTAATATTGGGTAAATTGTATAATGTTAATATGTCAAGGACTAAATTAAAAAATATATATTTAGAATATTCTTTTAGAGCGAAAAATAGAGTAATGGGTTAAAAAAAACCCTATTTTAAAATAGAGTTACTCTAGTTTAGAGTAAAAAATAGAGTTAATGTTATAAATCATAGTGGATTGTCATAACTAGTTCTGGTCCGTTTACGGCCCATTAACACTTAGTCTTTAGGCCGGTTTAATGAATCCTAGTTGAATTAGGATTTTCCTTTTATGTACTTTCCTTTTCCCATTAGGAAAATGAATTTTCCTTTTCTCTCTTGTAATAATCCTATATAAAGGATCTTATGATTAATGAATAAACACAATCTTCCCCATTCGTTCTCTTGATTCACAACACGTTATCAGCACGAGTTGCTCCCTAAACCCTAAAAACACAAAAAACGCGATTACTGTTCATCGTTACTATTCATCGTACTGTTCATCGCGTACTGTTCATCGCGCACTATTCATCGCGCACTGTTCATCGACGATTACTGTTCATCGACGATTACTGTTCATCCGGCGTTACTGTTCAAATCATAGTTCATACAGCCTTTAAGGTTACGGCGAACTAGAAGAAAGTTCATACAACCTATCAACGATTACGGCGAACTAGAAGACTCACGGAGGTTAAGGTAAACAATAAGAAACCCTAATCTAAAGAACCTAGATTCATGATAATCTTAGAAACCCTAATCTAAATCATGCTTGTTATTGTTATTGCTTGCTTGATTGTGTTTATTGATTCATGATTCGTAATCACTTGAAACCCTAACTTGAAACCCTAACCTAATTCAATTAAAATCCAAACCGATTGCATGATCTGTACCCGTGTCGATCGACACTAGTTTTATGTCGATCGACACGTAAACTTCTGCCTGAATTTGTTGTTTGAATTAAACTGTGTCGATCGACACAAATCACCCGTCGATCGACAGTAAACACTCTGTCCAAATTTGGTTGCATATTTATTTGAACTCGTTTGTTTGTTTGCTTGTTTGGATTGATTCGTTGATTGATAAACATGAAACTGAAACTGATTGCATCATATAGACATAACATGCTTGATTAAAATCCGGTCATATCATCATACGGTTTAGAATTTGAATACTAGGCTTGCATCATGAGCATATAAAAACATTATGTTAGGTTGTTAAACATAAAAATCTGGTTTCATAAGCATCATGCATCCGTACCCGTTTATATAAGCACCCATGACCTATTTTGCATCATATGCATAAACTTTAAAATCTTATAGTTCTTAGAGAATAGGATGAATGTTTTCAGATGTCGAAAATCAACAATTTGGATTATGCTGCCCTCAATCTCTCTGGAGACAATTACTTACAGTGGGCGTTGGATACTAAGATAAATCTAAAGTCTAAAGGACTTGGCGAATGTATCATTGAGGATAATAATGAGAATGAAAGGAATCGATACAGAACGATATCGATCATTCGTCATCATCTTGTTGAGGGTCTCAAGGATCAATACCTAACCATTGAGAACCCTTTGGACCTTTGGAAAGAATTAAAGATAAGATATGACCACCATAGAACGGTGTTGTTACCAAAGGCCAATTATGATTGGAGGAATCTCAGGTTCCAGGACTTCAAGTCCGTGGAAGAATATAACTCGGCTATGTTCAGAATAGTTTCTCAATTGAGACTATGTGGTGAGAAGGTAACTGAGAAAGACATGTTGGAAAAGACCTTCTCCACCTTTCACACTAATAACGTGTTGCTTCAACAGCAATACCGTGAAAGAGGTTTTGAGACATACTCAAAGCTTATAGCATGTCTATTACTAGCCGAGGAGAATAATACACTGCTAATGAGAAACAGTGAGATGAGACCTCCTGGATCAGCCCCACTTCCTGAAGCGAATGTGGCCACAGATGAAAAGAAAGAAATTAACCACGTCCAAAGTGATTATAGACATCGTGGTCGTGGACGTGGGGGTAGATGGCAAGGACGTGGCCGTGGCCATTTTAATCCATACGGCCGAGGTCAGGGCCGAGGCCACGGATTCCATAACGATCATTCTAACCGCGGGCGAGGACGAGGACGCGGATACCGAACTGACTATGATCGTAATAACCGTGGTATTACTTCTCAACCACGAGAATCAAACCCAAAATCAGTTTGCCATCGATGTGGAATGAGTAATCATTGGGCTAAGACATGTAGGACTCCCAAGCATCTGGTTGAACTCTATCAAGAGAGCCTTAAAGGGAAGAATCCAGAAACTCATATGATCCAGCGTGATAATGAAGGAGATTTCGATCATGAGCAAGATGACTTGATGAATTTTGAAACCTCAGATATACTTAAGTGATTGATTTTGATTTTCTGTTTTGGTGTTTTGTGTTTTGCTTGTTTTACGTTTTACACTTTATACTTTGGTTTTGTGTTATTGCTTTCTATTAAACTTTATGGAATGAAAGAGTGTTATTTAAAAGTATCTATTGTTATCTCTTTTGAAGTATAAACGATATGGATGTGTTCATTGTGGATAGTGGATCAAGCCACTCGATATTAAGAGATAAGAGATACTTCATTGATCTTACACTTAAAAAGGCAAATGTAACCACAATTGCGGGTATAGCAAATTTAATTGAAGGCCACGGTCAAGCCCATATTTTATTACCTAAGGGCACGCATCTAGAAAATTCTAATGCGTTATATTCACCTAGTTCAAAGAGAAGTCTATTGAGCTTTAAAGACATTCGAATGAATGGTCTTCATGTTGAAACTAAGGACGAGAATAACAAAGAATTCCTTCAAATCTTTGAAACCGTCCATGGCTATAAGAAAGTCCTAGAGACTATACCTGCCATTTCTGTGGGCCTTTATTGTGCTAAGATCGGAATGATAGAAGCAAATGCTATGATAAACAAAGAGTTTACTGAGAATTTCACTTTTTGGCATAACCGGCTTGGCCATCCCGGTGCTAACATGATGCGAAAGATATTAGTAAGTACTAATGGGCACACCTTGAAAGAAAGGAGAGTTATCCCAAAGAATCTCACGTGTGAAGCATGTTCACTAGGGAAACTCATTACTAGGCCATCACCAATCAAAGTAACTAAGGAAACGATAAATTTTCTGGAAAGAATTCAAGGAGACATATGCGGACCAATACACCCACCTTGTGGGACGTTTAGATATTTTATGGTCCTTATTGATGCATCCACGAGATGGTCACATGTCTGCCTATTATCAACTAGAAATGTGGCATTTGCAAGATTGCTTGCCCAGCTCATACGTTTAAGAGCACACTTTCCAGATTTTCCTTTAAAGACTATACGTCTTGACAATGCTGGTGAATTTACGTCCCAAGCGTTTAACGATTATTGTATGTCCATGGGGGTAAGTGTTGAATATTCTGTGGCACATGTACATACATAAAACGGTTTGGCTGAATCGTTTATTAAACGCATACAGTTGATTGCTAGACCGTTGCTAATGAGATCAAAACTCCCGGTCTCAGCTTGGGGACATGCAGTTTTACATGCAGCAGAGCTAATTCGTATCAGGCCATCTAGTGAACATAAATATTTCCCATCACAGTTAATAACGGGTCAAGAGCCAGACATATCCCATCTTAAAACATTCGGATGTTCCGTTTATGTGCCTATTGCACCACCACAGAGAACAAAGATGGGACCTCAAAGGAGGATGGGGATATATGTTGGATATGATTCTCCTACTATCATTAAGTACCTTGAGCCAACCACGGGTGATTTGTTTAAGGCCAGGTACGCAGATTGTCATTTTGACGAATCTGTCTATCCAACATTAGGAGGAGATAACAGACTGGTAAAGGAAATTATATGGAATCAAACGTCCTTAAAATGGCAAGATCCTCGGACTCAAGAATGTGAATTAGAAGTCCAAAAGATTATACATTTACAAAAGCTAGCTAATCAATTGCCAGATTCCTTTGCTGACCCGAAAAGAGTAACTAAGTCTTACATACCAGCTGTTAATGCACCGATTAGAATTGATGTTCAAGAGGGACACAATCAAGTTGCTACAGAATCTAAACCACACTCAAAACGTGGCCGGCCAATAGGTTCCAAAGATAAGAATCCTCGGAAAAGAAAGAAAGGTGCTGAAATCGTGGTTGAGGAATCTGATGGAACCCCAGACATAACTGAACCGATAGTTCCAAGCAATGAGACTCGGGACGCCGAGTTTCATGGTTCTGACGTTCCTGAAAATAATGAGATCTCAATGAATTATGTTATGTCTGGAATACAGTGGAATAGAAAGTGTGTGGAAATCGATGATATATTTGCTTTTAAGGTAGCACTTGAACTTATGGAGGATCTAGAACCCACGTCGATATATGAGTGCACTCAGAGTGAAAATTGGACTAAATGGAAAGAAGCTATAAACGTGGAGTTGAATTCTTTAAGGAAAAGGGATGTCTTTGGTCCAATAATTCGGACACCCTATGAGATTAAACCAGTTGGACATAAATGGGTCTTTGTGAGGAAAAGAAATGAACATGGTGAAATCGTGAGATATAAAGCACGGCTTGTTGCACAAGGATTCTCACAGAGACCAGGAATAGATTATGAGGAGACATACTCCCCTGTGGTGGATGCTACAACTTTTAGATTTTTGATAAGTCTGGCTATAAGAGAAAAGTTGGATATGCGGTTAATGAACGTTGTAACTGCATACTTATATAGTCCACTGGATAATGAGATTTATATGAGATTACCAGAGGGTATTGAGCTCAAAGATAAGAAAGGTTCTCGAGAACAACACTGCATAAGGCTGAACAAATCCCTTTATGGACTGAAGCAAAGTGGGCGTATGTGGTACAATAGATTGAGTGAGTACTTAGTCAAAGAAGGCTATAAGAATGATCCCATCAGTCCATGTATTTTTATAAAAAAAAAAGTTTGCAAACAAAGGGTTTGTTATCATAGCAGTTTACGTGGATGATTTGAACATCCTTGGAACCCCTGGTGAAATTGTCCAAACAGTTGAATGCCTCAAGAAAGAATTTGAGATGAAAGACCTAGGCAAAACTAAGTTCTGTTTGGGATTGCAACTTGAGTACATAAATGATGGAATCCTTGTGCATCAAATGGCATATACTGAAAAGGTACTCAAGCGTTTTAATATGGATCTATGTCACCCATTGTCCAGCCCAATGGTGGTGAGATCTCTTGATCTAGAAAAGGATCCGTTTGGTCCTAAGAGAGACTCTGAAGAAGTCCTTGGTCCCGAAGTGCTATATCTCAGTGCCATAGGAGCTTTAATGTATCTGGCAAGCCACACTAGGCCAGATATATGTTTTGCCGTGAATTTATTATCAAGATTTAGCTCATGTCCGACCCAAAGGCACTGGGACGGGATAAAACATATTCTTCGTTACCTACAAGGAACGAAAGACTTGGGTCTATTTTATACTAACCAATCTAAGGACGGTTTAGTTGGTTTTGCTGATGCAGGTTATCTTTCAGATCCTCATAATGCACGGTCCCAGACAGGTTATGTGTTTACTCATGGAGGAACTGCAATATCTTGGCGGTCAATGAAGCAGGCCATTGCAGCTACATCTTCTAATCATTCAGAGATATTGGCAATTCATGAGGCTAGTCGTGAGTGTGTTTGGTTAAGGCTGATGACCCAGCACATAAGAGTGGATTGTGGAATGGCCGAAGGTAAGCAGGAATCGACGGTCTTGTTCGAGGACAATGCAGCGTGTATAGCTCAACTTAAGGATGGAT